>CM060933.1:62842500-64092500 GCA_030765085.1 Allium cepa
GATTTTTGTGCAAAGACTAAATTTTCTCCTCCATTGCTACTAACTAACTGAAACTATCAACCAAACTAATATTGACATATCTATAATCTATGGGCTCATCATGGACTCTGTTTGATGCATAGGTTGCCATGTCATCAAAGTTAATGACTTCGATGTTTAATACTACAAAATCATCAAACCATTTAGGTCTTTTCTCTTCTCTGATTGATAAAGTTTAAATTTGAGCTTCACCTTGAGATTGATCCTCTGTCCTTGCCTTATCAACCGCGGTATAATCGGATCCAACTTTTATTATTTCTTCACTTCAAGGGAGAGTAAAACAATATAAGAAGAATATAAACCCCTCAATAAATTTTACTCACCCTAAAATAGATACGGAAATATGGATTTACTTGATCTGATTTCAACACAAATTAAACATAATGATATTTGTTTCTACATTTAGTGCATGCTTGATTGATTCTCCGTACGTATTATTTTTCTTTGTTGATACCACAAAATCAATTAATGATTTAAATTAATTAATTGATTGTCTTTCTATTCTGCGTTCCACGTAATCAATTAATATATCATGTTATATTAATTGGTTATCTTTCCTATTTGCTTTTCATATTTGATTGATTGCATAAATCACTATATTTATCTTCTCTCTTTTAGTATGTACTATATTTGAATCGTCTAAATTTAACAAGTATTCTTCGTAGGAGCTACCCGTAATAACAAACTTGTAAAATGAATTTGTTTATCATAAAAAGATACGTTGTTACTTAATTATTATTTGAACAATTGTTTTTTCATCGTTGCTTTTAATGAGTGGCTAGATTTGTTCAATTATTTTTTGGTTATAGTTTTTTGTGGGAAAGTGATCATTTATGGTGCAAGAAAGAAGAAAAAAACATAGAAACCAAAGAAGTAACTAGAGAGTGGAGAAAAGGAAGGGCCGGTGACAAAATTGCACGAGAAGGACAAAAAGGGTGCATTAGGCATTGTGTAAAATCGAAAAAAATACATCTGCAATTTTGAAAATGTTGTGTTATGTAGCATATGCTAAATGTGGATGTTGTGGTGTGATGTAGAATAAGCTAAGTGTAGATGAATTGTGGTGTGACTTGGTCCTGTAGCAACAGTGAAACAAAAATCCGATATTCATCCGCTATCCAGTGATTTGGATATCCAATGTTCAAAAATGGCTTCAAATATGGATGTAGATATAGCATTATACGACAGGTCTAGGTATAAAGTCCCAGTACTCTTGGATATTGACAAGGAAACTTTTCGTCTTTGTGCATCTTTTTGGCATTATTTTGGGTGCACTAGTTAAATATTAGCATAAACGAACACTCAAACACATTATTATACATTCTATTTGTAGCGATTTGACTTCATGAACAATATCCATTTATATTAAATACGTGCAAATATGCAGATGGCACACCTAAACCTGAAGGCTACACAAGCGAAGACCTCTTAAAGATCACACAAGAACAACTAGCTGCCTCATCACCTGAATCTCAAATCCGGGCACCCTCTAACATACCTCAAGAACTAAATCAAGGTTAGTTTGTGTCATCTAAAAGTCTACAAATCCATTTTTTTATTTGCGTGTGTTTTTTTTAGCATTTTTTTACTCTGGCGATCTTTTCTCTTAATATCCATGTAAACTGAGCAATGTTTATAACAACCCACGATAGACTGTCTATAAACAACAAACCAACAACCCCCCCCCCCCCCCCCCCCCCAAAAAAAAAAAAAAACCCGGGGGTTTAATCTTAAACATTCACAAAGAAGTTTGTGGTCCTTGTGCATGTGTTATTGCCATTTCAATGTTCTGCTTAAGAGCTACTTTTTGAGAGTATTAGCTAAGTCTTATTATTTTTAAATAAGTTGTTTTTTATGTACGGTTATGCTTTTAACTCAGTACCTCTAACAACAACTTCAACGCTACATATATTATTACTCTAATCGCCTTTTGTCGTGATCGCGGCTGTTTATAACCAAAAAATAAAATAAAACATAAAACATGACTATATATTCTGACTATTGGATATTACACTTTGGACCTGAAATCAGATAGAGATCTAATAATCTACATTTATTATGTCACAAATTGTTTCACAAACCTTTAATTATATGAATAAAATGCAAAGTATTGATATATGCAAACATGCAGATGGTTCACCTAAATCTGAAAGCTACACAAGCGAAGATTTCTCAAAGATCACACAAGAGCGAGTAGCTGCCTCATTGCCTGAATCTCCAATCCAGACACCCTCTAACTTGCCTAGAGACCAAAATGAAGGTTAATTTGCATCATTCTAATGTCTACAAATTTCATCGTTCATAGGATACGATATTTTAACTTCATTGTATGCATGCTTCCAGAACCAGATTCGACAACAAAGACCACAGCATCCACACCAGAAGTCGCAACTCAAAATCAAATACAAACGTCTGAAAAAATAGACAAGGAAAGATGATTGATTATACATGGAAGTATAATGCATTAGTATTTCAGAATTTTGTATAGTAGGGTGGAATTTGTTGTGAAGGGAAATATTATGTTGTTTTTGTTGAGAATTTCAGTAATTAGAAACATGATGAGAAATGAAATTGAGTAAATTTTTTATTTGTGCTCTGTGGTTGATTTCGATTGCACTCTTGTATTTAGATTTGAAGAATGTCTGTGGATTCAGTTCAAAATAAACTCAGTTTATGTTCTCCCATCTAATGCTTAGAAACTACTGTAATGGTAGTTTCCTAATAATAACAGGAATGATTCAGCAAAATGCTTAGGTGGCTGTACTTGCTTAAAACTACATAGATCAACTGTTGCGTACACGTTTTTTTTTGAAAATAAACTAATGGTAGAGGAATAAAGGAACCAAATGCAAACTTACAACAATAAGATAGCTATAAAATTAAACCTCCTGGATATACTTGATCATAGAATTCTAGATAACATGTAATAAATACATTATAATAGACACAATGCAAATAATTAAATGAGCCGTATCTAAATAAAGTCAACACTTCAATAGCAAGATTTTCAGCTTTAGAGGAAATATGTGGAGATTAAGATCCCACCCTTATTTTCAAATTTAATACACAAAAAACCTTTCTAGAAAACAGATTTTAAATTACTCCTAAAAGTATTTTCGATAACTTATTTCGTTTTTTCAAAGTAGATTATGCACTTAGTTGAATGTTTATATGACCAAATTAAACTTTATTTTTTATTTTTTCCAAAAGCGCAAACATTCGCGGCTTCACTACAAATGTTTGTTGTTTACGATGTAGATATTTGCAGGTTTTGAAATCGTTAATTTTTGGAGTTTGACTAAATAAAAAATATGAGTGTTTTTCGAAATTTGTTTCTGAGAAGGAAAAAATCACTCTTTATTAAGCATCGCTCTTGTGTTTTTTTTAAAAATAAAATAGACACCACAAGTTAGAAATTTCATCATACAAGCTAAGGTGGTGTTTGATTTTAAAACGAATTTTGTATTTTCAATTTTTAATATGTATGTCAAATATGACAAGAATGAAGAGACGACGAAAGGGGTGAAAAGAAGACGGATGAGAGAACGAAAGGAATAGAGGAACGACGAATAAATGAATTGTTTCACGTGCTTGTGTTATTTTTCAAAACACGAAAAATAAATAAAAAATTGTTTTCTATTTGATATGTTAACTTCATTTTCTAAATTGCTCGTTTTCGGTAATATACACGTGTCATGTGTATTTTTGTGTGGACGAAAACTAAAAACAACACACCAAGCACTACCTTTATTTTGCAACAACCAAATATAAATTATAATCAACTAAACTATTTTTTTTTTTTGAAAATTAATTTAAATATGTATGCACTACCTTTATTTTGCAACAACCAAATATAAATTACAATCAACTAAACTTTTTTTTTTTTTTTTGAAAATTAATTTAAATATGTATGTGTATACACACAATCTAAGAAGATCCTCGTCCACATGATGCTTAACAGCTTGTGAAGGAATCTTATTTGGTTAAGACCACCAGATGTTTTTATATTCAAAAACAAAAGTCAACAACATAATGTATATATAATCATCTGTAGCTGCAAAAATGAAGGAACAAATGCTCCACTTGTTATAGTTTTATAAGTAAAAATAAAAATAAACAAAATATCACATTGTTTTATGTTTGCTTCTATAAGTATACAAATGTCTAATGATTATTTGAATACAACAAAACAAGTGGGTGAGGCAAAAATATATTTGAAGCCAAAACTATCTACTATGACCTGAAAATGTGGTTTTAATTTTTTTACTCTTTCTGATATGTTACCATTCTTTTGGAACTACTATTTATCACCATTGCATTATACTTTATGTATTAATATGCTGAACTGGACAAAGGTCTCCTTCTCCATTAAAGAAAATGTGGAAGAAGGACTCGCCATTGCATATAATCCACTAGATAATAAAGTCAACTGTTCAAATACATTTAAAGTACACATGCAATGTTTAGATATACAACGGTGAACAACCAGTATTTTAATATAGACTATTGGATTTTGCAATTCAAATATTCAATAATCAAGATGTTTGGGTGAACCGCTTCTTTAATTTTCTAATAGAGAAGCATATGCAGATCCATCATAGCCCATTTGGTGGTTGATGCATGTATGTTCAGAAGGGGTCTCCAAAAGGGAGTAATTTAGAAAGTTTGGTTGTGAAAGGAAGGCCCTTTGAATTAAGATTTAAAACAAGGATGTGACACTAATTCTCACTTATTAAAAAGTGTGGAAGCGATGAGTTTCGATTAAATTAATTTCAATGGGAGGAATAATTATTTTTTATGTATTGAGTTTAAAAATAGTTGATACCACCTTATCTGGAAAAATGCGTTCTTGATTGATCTATATAGCGATGAGACAGTTCTATTTTGTTAGAAGTTGTGTTTATGTTATAATTAATCAAAGTTTTGTTTATCATATGTTCTTGATAATCATTTATTAACAAAGGCCTTTTATGTACCATAATTGAAGAATAACCTCGTAAGCATGGGGCAACTACATTAGAGAGGGTAGCCTTGCCCTAGGGTTGGGTTGGTGTCAAGTAATGCATGCGCTGACTGCATGATAGGAAAGAAACATAGAGATCACGTCCCGAAAAAATGTACCTTCAGAACATCGCAAGCAGCTCATCTACAGGGATATTTGTGGTTCAATTATTTCCATCCCTAACAACAGGTATATACATGCTTTATTATGGAGTTTTCAAAACGATATTTCAATCATAAATCATAAAGTTCAAATAAATCAAAAATCACATCACCGAAAAAAGAGAGTCTCGCTTCCTCGTCTATTACAGTACGGATAAATCAATGACACCGGAGGAATCAAAATCCAGAGAATGGAATGTCAGTTAGGAAACGGTAGTCAGACGCAGACCAGCGTAGGTGGACGCCAGAGCTGTCTTCTTCCATGTGATATCTAATATCACGCAACCGGAGATTCTTTAGAATCTTCTATCGTTTTTTTTTGAAATGGTACTTAGATATAACATGTCACTGGGACAATATAACACAAATCACATGTTAATATATGTTTGAATCAAGCTACACAAGTTTCAAACTTGTGACCTTTCGCACCAAACCCGAATCACTTAACTACTGGGACAATGGTGCTTGTCGAACTCCCTATCGTTTTTGGGACTAACGAGGGCATAGACACTATGGGTGTCGCTACATCTAAAAATCCCCTTAATCGCGGTCGCCTTCGTTTACTATTGTCTAGTATACCCCTAGGAGTAGATCCCGAGTATGCTTGTAATAGGCATTGGACATGGAATTTGAATTGGTGTTGGGCTGATCTCCTCCTCCGAACTCTCTCCACTTTCCTAACCAGAAAAGAACACCCCCTGCCCCTCTCACCTAAAAGGGGTAGAGCCGGAGTCTGAGATGCAATCGAGCAACTCAATCCCTATGTGAGCCGCTCAGAGGCCAGTTTCGTTTAAGAAAAACGATAGTTTTTAGGGTTTGACATATGACAGGACAGGAACAATGATAAATGAATCATGCGTTTTTCATTAATACTTTGAGTTTGAGCTCAGAATTGTAATGAAGTTCCTATTTGAACCATAGATCCAACAGAGATATTGTAACACAAACATACACATAGAAAGATCTCTATATACTTATTCGGTAGAAATTCTGATTAAGGTACATTATTAACATGAAATTATTGTCAATGACAAAATTTCTCAGCATTTTAGCCTCAATGACAGACCTTCAGTATTTTAACCTTAATGATAACTTTCTATACGTATCGGTTTTTACTTATTAATAGAAGATTTTAGGTAATAGTTTGTAGTTATCGATAGCAGTTTTTACGTTTCATTTTTTAGTTCGGTAGCAGTTTTGAAAGAATTTTTGTTCTTATGAATAATTTTGGAAGAATGTTTGTCCTTATAAGTAATTTTTAGAAGAATGTTTGTCTTTGTGTTTAAAAAATTGAGGTCGTGTCCTTGAGGTCAAAAATATACAAATTTTTGTCCTTCAAATTAATTCTCCCAATTATTAAATGACATACATGTAAGTAAAAGCAATAATTCTTCTTTCCACGTTGATAATTTATATATTTGAAACCCATTTTGACATTTGGGCTTCAATGTACAATTGTAAAACTTGATTTTCTCCCTTCTGTCATTATTTTGTTTGGAAAACATTAAAATTGCAATCAGGTAACATCTTAATATTCCTTTCTTCCAAAAAAAAAAAAAAAATGTATTTATGTCATTAGATAATTTCAAAAAAATAATTCATCAAAATACATCATGGTTATATGTATGCGAAAATGGGTTCCTGCTTTGCAGTACCTTCAATTCAACACCTTTTTAAATGATTTTATCCAAGGATTGACACATGTTATATCTTTTGAACATCGATATTTGACTTGAGTCCTCAAAAAATATTACATGGATTAAGGATTATTTATTTATTTAGTGTATATGATGATTGAAACAATTATCTGGTTTACTACGTCATTTTTAGTTGTGGATGTTTGAAACTTTAAACAACAACAATGGTGGATGTGGTTAAGGAAGTTTTTTAAATACACATGATTAAGTATTATTTCTTACTTGAGATGTGGTCAGTGACTGTAAGAAAATAGAATTCAAAGAAATTAAATACCTATGAATCATTCAATTAGCAATTTTTTTTAACTTAACTACCTGCTTCTAAGTGATGAAGAACTAAAAAATTTCAATATAATTGTCTCTGTGCTATATGGAAAAAGAAGCTAAGTTATGTTGAGCTTTAAGGTAGTCGAAGCGCACACAACACAAATGCATTTTTAAAGCTGCAAGGTTTAAAGGTTAATGCAAGGTTTAAAGATAATTCTCTTTCACTGCGTGTGCATGCATGTCCGTCCGTGTAATCCATGGTCAGATTTCTTTGCACTTTAATCAATTAAACTGTTGAAATCAATCCTTGTTTTATTTTTTGCATTAAAATAGAGTTAAGGGTTATTAAGCTAGACTTAAGCACTATCAAACACCACTTCAGCGTATTCTCATGTTGATAAATAATTATGAAGGAATTGAGCATTGGAAAAAAAGAAAAAAGAAAAAAAGAAAGAAAAAAAACATTCTCAAACGCCATTTAAGCACACTCCTCATAACATAATAAGAAACATAAGTCATTTTTAAATCTTCAAACAAGACATGTGAAGATCATGTTGTATGATGCAACCAGTCAAGCATAAATATGTGTGTGCACTCGCACTCTCTCTCTCTCACGCAGATACATACGCATATATAAGGGTTCTAGATCTTCTTTTGTTGTATAACCTCTTTTCACCCCTCTCGTGTCTTTATGTGGAAAAAACATGGAATAAAATATATTTTTGACCATTTTCTTATAGATATGTTACATGCATTATTAAGGTCATCAATCTATAAATTTAAATCATTTTGGAACTATTTGACTTTTCAAAATTACATTTCAAATCAACAATTCAAAATAAATCTTTTTAACGACCTATGTTGGCTTGCGAATTTTGAACAAGTTGAAAGTTTCGAAATGATTTAGGATGATCTTGTTTATGTTATAATATACCTATGATTTTGTTTCAATTTTTTTTTGCGCAGAAAGACAAAAGTTGGAAAAAAGGATATACAACAAAGAGGTCTACAACCCTTCTTATATGTGCGTGTGCACACACACGTGCGTGTGAGTGTGTGTGTGAACGTGCGCGCGTGTGCACTCGTGTGTGTTTTTCGAAAAGATTAGATTCTTCTTATTCTTGTTTCTAATTTTGTCTTTCATTTGAAAGAAAGAATACCGAAGTCAATTTTACTTTATACCTTGCACGAAACTTTTCATTTCATGCTCATGAAAGAAAAAACTTTTTTTTATGCCCTAGGTACTCAGGGAAGTTTAAAAAACATGTCCATGTGTCTATGAGAGAGGGATTCGTATCCAAACTTTTCTGTATCCTAAAATTATTCTCGATTCATGTTTTGGTATCATCAAAATTTGCCCTATTTTAGGTGTGATCTATTTGCCATATACATGATTATCTATACAAAAAATTAGCGTATTCCATCATTTCCTAGCCATTAAATAATTATAATAAACATTTTTAATATATGATGCGCTTAATAATTAATTTTGATTGGCCGATGACATTGCAATGAGAAAATATTTTGCAAATCTGGTATTTCTGATAAGCAGATTGCATGCATAAATCTTACAAGTTAAAATAATTAAATTTGTTATAATAAATAAGATAAATCTTCCGATTACATATAATTAAATACCTCATATCAAATAATAGATTTTTTATATAATACGAATTCAATCCGGTGGACTAGTATGTAAGGATAAATAGTCTACTGCACCTATATGGAAAAACAATTGACATAAATTTAACCATTTATATGAACATCTATTTATAAATTAAGAGAAATATACATCTTTTGCATTTATGGATAATATCAATTATACATATGCGATGAACACATATAAAAAACAACCATCTCTAAGTGTTGAAATTTAGTCGTTAATTATTATCTTATATTACTCCGTTCATCTCCATTTGCAATTTGGCTCAAATAACCTACGTAGGCTACATAAGTGAATAACGTTCCAATAATCTTTGACAATAATTTGGTGTTCACACATTTTGTATGGTGATCCTTACTCGCAGCTATATACAACTGGGAACATTAGAAAATTTGAATTTGTACAATGATTAGAAATATAAATTTGTACAATGATTCAAAATTCATGATCATGAACTTCTTATAACTACGTTAAAAATAATATTACGAATTCCAAGTACAATAGTAATGTTTCTTCTATTTATCTTGTTATCATTATACATAAATGAATAATGATTATTTTATATTCACAAAACTCATTACCGTCTTTTAAAGAGAAATCTATATTTATTTTATAATGAAAGTATGTGACAAAGTATGAGTGAAGATATCTAGTTTGTTATTACGTATTTAAAATATTATTTATAATATTTAATAAATTTAATCCAAATGACATATTATTTATTGTATGTGTCGATTTTTGGTAATAAACAAGTCACAAGTAATCATTTTATATATACTTTTTATATGTACAAATATATTAACTTTTTGAGCATATCCTACGAGGAGGAAAACAATATTTGCTTCCAATTTTTGCAACTTAAGTGAAAATTGTTACATTTGGATTGCAAGTACTTTTCTGAAGATGACAAGTAAACTAACCATTTATTAAGTCCTTTTGCCACATTTTGCATGATTCCTCTTTTCATATGTTTAATTTTGATCTTCGTGCAAGTTTCTATTATTTCTCCGTCTTACACTTATTCTTGTCCCTTCAATTTCAACCACTTTACCAATTTTTCTTTACTTTACGACGAGGGATGAAGATAGAAGCAAATCTTTATTGCTAAGGTTTGGACCTCCTTTCATTTCTCATCGTTGGAAACCCTTGATTAGTAGAATTTGCATTTTTTTTATTTATTAAAATAATTGCCTTAATGATCTTATAGTCTACTTTTTCCTTGCTAAAATGTGATGTATTAATTTTTTTTTGGTTCCAAAATAAACGATATTTGAAATTTTAAGTTGAAAATTTGAAATTGATGGAAAGTGCGTAAAATTAGCTTGCTCGTTTAATATTGTAAAAGTTGTGGATTTGAAAAGTTGTATAAATGTTTAAAATGTTTTTTTTTTCAAGTTTGAAATGTTTAAAGTTAAACAAAGGAACAAATGTAGAGTATATTCGTTTGTAGGTGTTAGTCATAAATTATGATTTTAGTTTGAGAAGGCTTCGCGTTGGCAAACTTATTTGTTATGACTTTTAATCAATGTATAAATAAAGCCTTCAGTTAAGCTTGAAAGCCAAATTGAAGAAGTATAAATATAAATTGTTGAATTATGAAGTTAACCATGTTATTTGAGTATGGTTTAAACTTAATCTCTTAATTCATAAAACCCCAATTGGCGTCCCTAAAGATATAATTATGTAAACGAGACCTTTCATACTTACCTTCACTCTTTATTTACCAAGTGAAGTTTCTAAATCAAGTTGAAAATGGTTAAAGGAAATTTCTATTTATAGACTAGAAATTACTTTTCATAAATCGTTGTTTATAAAATTCAATGCGAGACAAAATTCTCTTTCTTTAATTAAAACAGTACATCATAGTTTGGTTTTCATTTTCAAACCTTAATTAAGCTCCGAAAAAGATATTCTGAACCAAATTTCTTCAAACCACAATCGTGAAATTTGAAATTAGTATGAATCCGGATTATAAACAAATGAGGTTAAAGATTCCACAGTTGATATTTTTTGTTTGTTTAATCATGTTATTATAAATTATTGTGGTTGAGGATCTATGTTGTGGGAAGAGTGTTGCCCCTGCCATGGAATCTTACGTATGTATTTTTCACTTATACGTTGAGAAAACCCTATGGCATTATTTTATCTACAAAGGCCAAGCCTTAATGTGTTATATTTTACCGACGCAATAATACTCCTAGGACGATATTTTCGTCGCACGCATTGTCATATGTAGGGCTATTAATGGGTCTGGTCGGGTCAGGTTCGAATTGATTTTAAATGGGTCGGGTCAACCCGTTTATTAAACAGGTCAGAAATAGCTCAATCCAAATCCGACCCGACCCGTGTAACCCGATTATAACCGGATCGGGTCGGGCCGGTTCGGGTCGGGTCGTAAACGGGTCGGGTCAACCTATATAAGGTATAAATGGTTTATAAACGGATCGTAAAACGGGTTATAAACGGGTCAATTTCGGATTCACAGGTTATAATCAGGTCGGGTCAACCAGTATAAACGGATTATAAACGGGTCAAATTCGGGTTCACGGGTCATAATCGGGTCAGGTCAAGCCATATAAGTATAAATAGGTCAAATTCGGATTCACGGGTCCACCCGTTTATAAACGGATCAAATTCGATTTGACCCGAAAATGACCCGCCAACTTAACCGGGTCGGGTTAACCTGCTAATTTCCATGTAATCTACCGGTCGTGTTTCGGATCGTGCTGGAAATTGATAGCCCTAGTCATATGGGGTCTGCAATTTATGTTTTTACTAATGTACAATTCTCAAACGACATTAATGTATATTTTTACGAAAAAACATGTGGTTGAATTGTCATTTCATGACTTATTTTAAAAGGCGGTTTACGCTAGGTTGGTCTACCTTTTGTTTTTAAAGAATAGCAGACGGTTCATAGAATTTATTGTTGAGTTTTGGATACGATTAAGAGTAAAATGAGTTTTGAAACTTTTTAATGTCCTAATCATTATTAGACAACACATTTATAGGATATCTAATGGAAATTAATGTAGTACCTATATTTTACAGAAATATTTAATGAACATCACATAATATAATTCAATTGTAATTATTCATTTCCTTACCCAATGGAGCATACAATGCATTCGTAATATTTTACGCAATAACTAATTCACTTTACATAAGAAGTTTTTCATATTAATTTATAATTTTCTATTTTATATTGTTAAACATAGGTGCAGCAGTTAAGTCACCCGCATGGTTATCTAGGCGCTCAGGTTTGAGTTTGGAAACAACTTCTTTGCAATATGAGGAAAAGACTGCGTACATTATTGACTCTCCAAAGCCCGCTATCGTATGGAAGGCTCCTGCATTGGATTCCATCTTTTTTATATTGTTAAACAATGCCACTATAATATTTTGCGTTATATCTACCTTCTCACCCAAAATTTGGCGGATCTATTAACATTTATGGTTTTATGTTTTGGTCTATGATTACCAACATTGTGAATTTCGTTTCCATGGGGAAAATATATGTGTGAATATATCAACATCAAGTCGTATATACCCACACACATGAGGAATTCTATTTGAACAAAAACTGATCACACAATGTAACATTTCGTATAACAAAATGATTGATTTAGGTATATGTCTAATGACATCCAAAATTTGAAAAATGAATAAATAATCTACATATACTTAAAAGCATGTTATTTAATTAGTAGACACTTAAATTTTAGAGTATTTTATTTCTCAACAATATTTAGCTCGAAAATACTTGAAAGCGTGCAAATAGTTTTGTGATTCTCACAAGTATATACCGGAAGTATGCTAGTGAAATGTAACACAATATATATTTACTAACGAATGAAACCCACGTATGAGTGAGGCCCACTAAGATTTTCTCTCTATGCGTGAACTTTGACCAAGAATTTTCTTAATCATATTACTTGATTGTTTTAGCCATACTTCATCCGTAGAGAAAGAATAATAATGAATCACACCTATATGCGAGTCCCATTTGTGATTTACCTCTCTACCTTTATGAGTACTACCGTAAAATCCTGGAACAATTTCTCTCGTGTATCATTTGACAAACATGGTAAAAGTTCCAAAATTGTTTATGGAAAAATAATAAAAAGCGGGACTCCTCGTGATTCCTTGTGTTTCTCTCTTGTTTATATTTTTCAAGTGCTCTAGCAAAGTTTTTTATTTACTTTAAACCATTTTCATTTTCAATTCAATAGCCTAAGGCTTTCTCCTTGATAAAATAAAATATAATATAAAGTTAGGGAAAGTTTACTCAAATTAGGGTTTGACCGTGACATCAATTTTATATTTTTTCATAAAAACCCGTCCCCAATACTTTCAAAATCACATTTCACTGACCTCGTTAAGCCCACTCCGACGCCAATGAAGTTCTCGATCCGTAAAAAATAACTAAAATTTCAGCTTTGGTATAATCTAATCGGACTCCAATGCAACCAGGTGGCGGCCATGGCCGGATTCCGGCGATCTCGTCACCGCCTCCTTCATCGTCCTCAGCTTTGGCTTCTGCTCCGATCAATTCAGGATTTGAGCCGATCCAGCAGCAGGTGAGTTGAATATCATTTTTTATTTTTTATTCAGAGTATCGGTTGTCAATTGAGTCAACTTTTACTGTCTAACCATTGTTTTTATTTTATTTTATTTATTTTTGATAAATAAATAAATGATATTTTGTTGCGGCATATAAATAAAGGCACATGTTATTTTTTTAACTTTCTTAATATAATGTCGGTACTTATAGCAAGTGATGTTTTGAATTTTGGCTTTGTTCATATCACCTGATATTATTAGCAAACGAACACTTGTCTTTGCAAACGTGCATTCATATTGGATCATGTCCTTATCTTGTATTTTGTTCAGATTCAAAGTTCAACATGTGATCGTTTGTTCCTTTCTGTTATGAATTAGGCTTAGCATATGGGTTATAAGTTGTAAATGAGAATTGGACATGGATATAGTTTATTGAAGAATGTGTAATGGATACTGTTTGTGTTTGGATATTGACAGACATGGAAAGTTTATCAACATTTCATACTGTAACTTAGTCCACTGTCCCTTAATTCAGTTAATCTACTGTTTGTAGCATGGATATTTGCATTGATGCTGTATGTAAGTAGCCAAGGGCTGATGATGGTCTTAAACCACTTGGTTACAATAAATTTAAAAGTTACTTTAAAGCATACCTTAGTGACCTTGATTGTTTCCATCACAGGCAATTCTACCAAGAAACTTTTCCCATTCACAGTCAGGTATTATAAGGCCAATGCAACCACCTCAAGCAGTTGCACAAAATACCGTAAGTAACTTGCAAGCTCTTCAGGCATGGGCACAGCAGCGTAACATCGATCTGTCTAAGCCTGCAAATTTGAGACTTATGAATCAGATTGTTCCCTTAATGCAATCTTCTTCTAGAACTACTTCATTACCCATACAGAATGAAGCCAACACACTTGCACACCAGCCTGCCCCTCCTTCAACAAATGCTCGCTCATTTAATGAGAATGGTGCATCATCAAGGCAAATGCCACAACCATCCATCGAGCAATTTCATGCTAGTAGCACAGTTGCTGGAACTGAATTACTCCAGTCACAACAATCAAGGCCTTCGACAAAACAACAGCCTCATACTGTGTTTACAAAACAACAGCAACATGCTCTTAAAGCACAAATTTTAGCTTTTAAGCGTATTAAGGTATGCGAAATTTGCTTATTGCTTTTGTTTACAAAACACTTCAGTTGCTTGAGAGAAAGTAATCCCAATTTATATGCTTTTACTTTTTACAGAATGGTGAGGCTCTTCCAAAAGAGATTTTGAGTGCAATAACCGCTCCACCACTAGATTCATACATTCAACCAATTATTGCTTCATCAAACTTAACAAGGCAAGAAATTTCTCCTCCCAATCATATCGAGGAGCAAACAAGACATGTAGAGACTAGTCAACAGCCTTCACCCCTTCCTCCAAGCACAGGTCAAAGTTTAGCCTTAACTGACCCTGTACCTAGAGAAGAAAAGTCGGTGAAAGCCATAGATCTTAGTAAGGATAATGGAACCATACCCTCAAAAGATCAAGGAGGCAGCATAGTTAAACCGTCACCCAAAGAAATCCCCACAAGAAAATTTCATGGACCACTTTTTGACTTCCCATGCTTCAGTAGAAGAGCTGATTCCATGGGGTCGGTACCTACAAACTACAATTTATCTTTATCTTACGATTTAAAAGATCTATTGCATGAGGAGGTGGTCAATGTGCTCAATACGAAAAGGATTGAAAGCTTGAAAAAGATTACTGGTATACTTGATAAGAACAGGATAAAACCTGACCTTATGTTACGCCTCCAAATAGAAGAGAAGAAGCTAAGGTTGTTCGGGTACTGGTCTAATTTGAGAGATGAACTTGACAAGGAACAGGAAGAAATTATGGCAATGTCTGATAGGCAATATCGGATGTTTGTTAGGCAATGCGAACGTGAAAGGGTCGAGCTCTCTAGACAAGTTCATCAAGTTAAAAAACAATTTAGAGATAAACAGTTAAAGTCTTTGTTTCAATGGCGCAAAAAGCTATTAGAGGCCCATTGGGCCATGCGTGATGCACGAACTACCCGTAATAGAGGTGTGGCTAAGTATCATGAAAGAATGTTGAAAGAGTCTTCTAAGAGAAAGGACGGCGATAGAGACAAAAGAATGGATGCATTAAAGAACAATGATGTTGATAGGTATAAAGAAATGTTGCTTGAGCAGCAGAAAACAAGTGTCCCTGGTGATGCTGCTCAGAGATTCGCTGTTCTCACTTCATTTTTGTCCCAAACGGAAGATTATCTTAGTAATCTTGGAGGAAAAATCACGGCTTCAAAAACTAACCAAGAGGTTGAAGAGGCAGCTAATGCTGCTGCCCGAACTGCGCGTGCCCAGGTACAAGTTTTCTAACCTGTTTATATTTGGTTGAGAACATTAAAATGGAATGCTCGAATAACTTTGAGGACCATTAGCAGTTCACTCAATTTTCTTAATAATATATGGAAATTCTTTATAACATTGTGACATGCTTGCTGTAGAATTTTTTTCCTTCAAAAACTGTACATGGTGAAAAGCGATAAAGAGAGTAACTTTGAGATGGTTGGTTTGTCAAATTTCCTAACATGCAAAAGTGATTTTTTTACCCCTCTTCAACTCGGCGATTTAATCTCTCCATTGCTGTTAAGGTTTAAAGTGTTTTAAGAAATAAAATTGACAATGGAAAGGTAAAAAACAATGTCGTTCCCCCTGTTAAAAATAATTGAAACACATTTTTACCCTTTTTTTTTGTGATTTCATTTGTATATCTGTTCTATTTTTACGAAGAAAAATCAAAAATTTAAACTACTTGAAATTTGAAAAGTTGTGTTTTGAAACTTGAAATTTATAACATTTTGAAAGCTTTTATTTTCTCAACTTATTTTTTTATTTATATTTTTGTTGTTTGAAGTCTTTTTAGTTTTTCCTTGAATAACAGTAGTATAAAATGAAACATCTAAAGGTATTTTGATCAATAAATAAGGTAAAACAATAGAACCATGCTTACATTTTCCGCTTAACTGTAGTTCTAGTTTTCAAGTTCATCTCTTAGTCAATCCTGCACCTAATCCAATTTGTTGCACTCTTTAACAATCACACATAAGCTATTAGTTTTACTCATCAGGATTAATATCTTCATGCTATCAGTAACTGTATTTGCTTTATATAAATAGTTATCCTATATTATATATAATAGTTGGGCAGTTGAAGACGGGCCTTGGACCATGCATATGTTACAGCATTAAATAGAACCAATAGTTTGTTATAAAGATCAAAACCGAATTAACCTATTTCCATCAATACCGGCTTAAACCTATTTCCAACTCGCATTTCATTTAACATCTTTAACCTTGTAATTAGGGACTCTCTGAAGAAGAAGTAAAAGCTGCTGCAGCTTGTGCAAGAGAGGAGGCTATGATAAGGAATAGTTTTACTGAGATTAATGCACCAAATGAAAGTTCATCCACTGTTAACAAGTCTGATTCTTTTATATACTGTTATCTGTATTATTTTTTACTAATATTATCTGTTAGAATTATGCTATAATAATTTTTCTTACCAGATATTACAAATTAGCTCATGCTGTGAATGAAAGAGTTCATAAACAGCCTTCAATGTTACAAGCAGGAATATTAAGAGATTATCAACTTGTATGTTGCAAGTACCCAGAAAACATCGAGTTTAGTAATCTTGACATGATGAAATTAGTAAATTATGTTTTCAGGTTGGACTGCAATGGATGCTTTCATTGTATAACAACAATCTGAATGGCATATTGGCAGATGAGATGGGGCTTGGAAAAACAGTGCAGGTTCCTCACTGTCAATTTTGCGAAGAAATGTTATTTAGTTCTTGTTATTCTTTCTAGTTTAGTTTCTTTACTGATTGTCTACGTGCCTCATATTCTTTACTGTTGCCTTTGTAAGCCTACCTTGCTTCCTCATTTTGATGAACCCAAAATTACTTATTAATTAAATTGAGTTGAATTGTGTTATGGTTATATCCAGCCTGTAGTTTGAGCCATTCAAAAATTAAAAAGCTTAGCATTGACAGGTCATGGCGTTGATTGCCTACTTGATGGAGTTTAAAGGGAACTTTGGACCACACCTCATAATAGTTCCAAATGCCGTTTTAGTGAATTGGAAGGTCCAAAGGTTTTCTTGCATGCTTATTTATATATCAATTTTGCTGAATTTTTATCTAACATATTTTCTCCTTCCTCTAGAGCGAGCTGCTCAATTGGCTGCCATCTGTGAAGTGCTTATATTATGTTGGTACGAAGGATCAGCGAAACAAGCTGTATTCCAATGTGAGATTACCCACTTGTCACTTCCAATCTCAGATTGAATATTGATAAATATTTACTAAAATATGGTTACTGAAGTATGAACCATTTTTCTTGTTCTTAAATCTAAAATTATACCTGTTCTTTATAGCTGCTTTGATAAACATGTATGATTGTGATTTGTGACTATGAAGTATGAAACATTTTTGATAATGCTTTTGAATAAATGACTATTGAAGACAGAGAAATCATTCAAACCCTTGCTAATTTAGACCATGTATGGCAGTACAGGAAATATGGATGGGCATCACAACACATTTGGAGTCTCTACACGTAATTTTTTAAATGAGCTTATCAAAAAAAATATTGAGATGTTATTAACACCAATCTAATTCAACCCTCACCCTTTTTCCGATTGGGGCTGACAATATATCATTGATTTCAATATGCTGACACTGAAACAACACATAGAGAGAATTATTTTAATGTTAAAACTTTTTTTAATACCCTAGTTTCTTCTTCTTCTTCTTCCTTTTTTGTTTTCTTCGCAGAATCATTTAGTAAATAGTCATGATCAAAGTTCAGTGATAATACATTTTCAATTGACAATATAACCACACAACTCAATCTTTATTGTGAAATAGACGATCTTATCAACATCAAAATTTAAATTCCTTATACTAACAATAAGAAATGTTCAAGGTTGAGACATGATTTAGATGCTTCATACATTTTGAATTGTACAAACTTATCTGTAATAGAAGCAATTGTTTGATCTGTTATATAATTAAAATAACCCGTTCCAACTTCCAAAGGGCTCTTTTGGTTGATTGAATGAATTCATTGTGATAAATCCCATCATTTTTTTAATGACTTATTCACTTTTTTATATGCATATACATATATACAACTACATACATATATATCAATACATACATATATACAGACAAACAAACACACACAGAGAGGGAGGGAGTGGGAAAGGGGAGGGTATGTATGTCCTTTTGATTATAGCTGATGTACAGCCTCTTGTGTGTACAGTATGATGTCCATTTATTGTACACCCTCTTGTGTGAAAATTATAACCCTTTTGATCAGTTGCGTAACTAATTGTCAGTTTTTAAATTGCATGTTTTCGCTAACTATTTTAACTGCAATTAATACTTCATGCCAAATAATCATACTTAACAAAAATGTGTAATCTTCCTATACATCTTTTAGTTTGATGCAAATAGAATCCTAACTCTTTTTTGCTTCGCGCATAGGAGGTTCTTCCAATGAAGTTCAACATTCTTGTTACGACATATGAGTTTGTTATGCATGATCGCCCAAAGTTATCCAGAGTTAACTGGATGTATATTATCATCGACGAAGCCCAAAGGATGAAGGACAGGGAATCAGTTTTGGCACGTGATCTTGATAGATATAAATGCCAAAGGCGTCTTCTTCTAACTGGGACTCCATTACAGGTATATTCTGTCTCATTAGCCATTTAAGTTATTATTTTCAAGCAGTTGTTGCATATATTATCTAAATCAATTTCTTTAGCTAGCTGAGAAATTTTCAGTCTTCTTTCTTTTTGTAGATGTTTACTTATTTATTTATTATTTATTAATATTGTTGTTGTTGTAGCAATCAGCCTTAATAAACCACACTTGCAAGCAAGGCCAAAACTGTACTCAACTTAGTTATCTTTGTCAGATGGGTCTAATCAAGTTAGGAATATTTGTTCCTTAAAAGACTGATGTCATTTGAATGGAGGTGTTGGTATTTTATATTCCTAATTCACGTGTTATTTATCTGATGTGGGATTGTCTTTTCCACACGGCATCATTATTGGACATCCAACATGTCCCACTGTATGTGCCAAAAATTGTAGAGTAATTGGCACTGTCTTTTATGTTAATATATTAAATTTGTACCGATTCAAGTCTTTTAATAGAATTTTTTGCAGTAGGTTAATTTCCTGAACTGCAAATAGAAGAGCCAGTAATAGAGGGTGGGCGAGGGTCGAGTAAATAGTAATGCATATCAGAAATATAACAGAAAGTGCAACTACTACACCATACATGTTCATCTTATATATTCTATCAAAATAATGAGAAAAAATCTGTTCATGCCTGCATTAATACCTGGATTTTACTTCTGCATAGCATTTTTTTTTGCATCAAAATTTAACTGTTATTTTTGCTTTTAAATCATGGTTTTAAATCCTTTATATCTCGCCCGAGATCTCTTCCGAGATCTCCTTTTCACACTTACTAGATAAAACGAGACATCAAATCTCCTTCATATCTCCCTCGACACTCATTTCATCTGAAATATTAAAATCTCATCGGAAATATGGATAGAAATCTCAATTTGAGATCTCGACCGAAATTACATCCTTTTCTTCTTTTACGTAGTATTTTTTTGTTTTCATAGATCCAAAAGAAGCTACTCAATTCAATTATTATTTACAAACTCCTTCAACATATTTTTTACTTTTTGTATTGATGAGGCACAACAAAAGATTTCATTTCTTTCAAATAGGAGGATATTATTCAATCATTACCAAATAAATTAAGCTAATCAAGCTATCACTCTTCTCCAAAATATTAATTTCAGCTCTTTATTCTATCCATATCATGTGTGTTACAGTGTTATTTTTATTTTGAAAATTATAGTTGTAAAATAAATAATAACATCAATTTTAAATGCATAAATTACTCTGAGATATTCTCGAGATGAACTATAAGATCCATGATGTCAATCCGAGGTGTACACATGAGATAAACTCATCTTGTCCGAGATCTCCTTCAATATGAGATAGCTTGTTTAAAGATTCCGAGATGAAACGTGACCGAAATCCAAGATTTAGAACCCTGTATTAAATAGTAAAAAAGTTGCTCTTTAAAGCCTGTACTTATTGGCTCATGGCTACAGTTGCTTTTCTACTTTATCCGTATTGGATTTACCTTTTGGAAAGTACGCTTGAATATTGTGATGTATGACGTTTCATTCCATCATAGATACATTCTTAGTTATTCAGGAATTTTCTAAATTTTGATTCTTTTTATTCTATCATAAGGCTTATCACTACTATTATTTTTTCCAAATACTTTGTAGAATGATTTAAAGGAACTTTGGTCTTTGCTAAATCTTCTGCTTCCACATGTATTCGACAATGGCAAGACATTTCATGATTGGTTTTCTCAGCCCTTTCAAAAGGATGGTGCTTCACATAATAACGTCGAAGAAGATGACTGGCTTGAAACGGAAAAGAAAGTTATTATTATTCATCGTCTCCATCAAATTCTTGAACCCTTCATGCTTAGGCGCCGTGTCGAAGATGTGGAAGGTTCAATTCCACCGAAGGTAGGTCTTTTCTTCTCATGAAATTTGAAGTGCACAAAAGAAGTTTTGTTCTATTGAAAATCTTTGGTATACATCAAATGCTCAGCAATTTTAATACTTTTTTTTCTTCCAGTGTTCTGAAATAAAAAAAGGAAATTTACTATCATTCACTGGGTAACCAGTAAAAGTAAATTCATGTATTAGTAGTGTAATTATCTTTAATATCACTGCTATGAAGCTAACATCGTACAATATTTATGGTATATCACCAATATACATATGGGACATCAAGTGTCTCCTTTTCTTTCAATATGTCAGTTAGATTATCATTCAACCATATTTTTGTAATACATCGGCAATGTTTGCTAATATATCAGTAAAGTCAGACTAGTAATTGTTTGAGCATATTGGCGAAAATAGTCAGATATCGCTATTTTGTAAGAAGGTACTTAATTACACATATCTCATACTTCAACAAAACTCTAATGTATGTGCAAATTTTTTATGTCACCTTATTAGATATAAAAAAATATGCCCAAGTAGATATATTGTTATTAAATAATCTGACAATTGATTAAAGTGATAAAAAGAGAATATTGGCACCCTTTGCTGTTATCACCACCTCTTTTGTAACTTGCTAATAAACAACACCGTCATTACTTCAATTTTATACCAATATTTTCGGACATTCCTTGATCGATATTATTAACTACTTAGTATCACAGTGATAAAGCGAAATGGAGTTTATCATCCTTTTTTGTTAATGACAGAAACTTCCTCATATATGCCTGTGATATTTAATTCTTATTAATTTTTTATTCCCCTTATTCCCTTTTATGATCACAGGTCCCTATTGTTTTAAGATGCAGAATGTCAGCCATCCAAGGTGCCATTTACGACTGGATTAAATCCACGGGTACCATTAGGGTTGACCCGGAGGAAGAGGAAAAAAAGCTTAAGAAAAACCCAAACTATCAACCCAAAATGTACAAAAATGTCACAAACAAATGTATCGAGCTACGCAAACTATGCAATCATCCTCTGCTGAACTACCCTTACTTTAATGACTACTCTAGAGATTTTGTGGTTAGATCATGTGGTAAGCTTTGGGTGCTCGATAGGATTCTCTTAAAACTTCAAAGAACAGGTCATCGTGTTCTTCTTTTCAGCACCATGACAAAACTTCTCGATATAGTAGAAGAATATTTACAGTGGAGGCGACTTGTCTATCGAAGAATAGATGGATCAACTAGTCTGGAAGAGCGTGAATCTGCCATTGTGGACTTCAATAGTCCTGATTCTGACAGCTTTATATTCTTGCTTAGTATACGTGCTGCAGGTAGAGGTTTGAATCTTCAGTCTGCTGATACTGTTGTGATATATGACCCTGATGTGAATCCGCAGAATGAAGAGCAAGCAGTTGCTAGAGCACATCGAATTGGCCAGACTCGTGAAGTCAAAGTCATATACTTGGAATCTGTAGTGGATAAAATATCTAGTTTTGAGAAAGAGGATGAGTTGAGAAACGGTGGTACTGAACTGGATTCAGATGACGATGACGATGAATATGTTGGTAAAGATCGGTACATGGGATCAATTGAAAGCCTTATACGTAACAATATTCAGCAATATAAGATTGAAATGGCCGACGAGGTTATAAATGCTGGAAAGTTTGATCAAATAACCACTCATGAGGAAAGAAGAATGAACTTAGAGTCGCTTTTGCATGATGAGGAGAAAAACCAAGCAGTAGTGCATGACGTTCCTTCATTGCAGCAGATTAATCGAATGATTGCAAGAAGCGATGAAGAAATTGAACTGTTCGACCAAATGGACGAGGAGTTTGACTGGACCATGGATATGGTCAAACACAATCAGGTCCCTCAATGGTTACGTGCTGGTTCTAGAGAGGTGAACGCTATTGTGTCGAATTTGTCTAAAAAGTCCTTGAAAAATATATTGGTCAGTAACAATATATTGAATTCAAACACTAGTGAAAGGAGAGGCCGAACAAAGGGGTCATATGGTAAGAGGTCTGTTTATGTGGAATCTTCAGATGAAGAAGATGAAGGGGAATCTGATGCAAGCTCGGATGATATGGAAGAATACGAGGATGATGATTCAAACAACAAAGTGTTGGTAGAGGATGATGAAGATGTAGAAGATGAAGAGTTTGTGAATTGGAATGATGAGCATGATGATTCTCAAATTAAGAAACCACCACAAATAAAACGTAAGCGCACTTTACGTGGTCGTCCAAAACGTACTGTTGGCAGAGTTGAACATAGATCTGTGAGGCAGAAGCGGAGTTATAAGCCCATCAATCGTGATGTCCAGAGTCCAATAAGCATGGACATGTCTGAAAGCATACAGAGAAAGGTATTTATCTGTTATATGTATTTTTGCGTATAGATAAAACATACTAGAGACTTCGTTTTATTCTTCTCAGTTTCATTTCATCTAAGAAAATTGTTTTAGCGTTCAACTGCTTTAAGCATACATACTAATATCTCCAACCATACATTCCTTTCTCTTCTTTGTAAAATAGAAAGACAAACTAGTGGCAAATTTGTAAATAAGATGATGACAATTGTGTAAATAAATAGCACTCCATGTCATTCTCCACATTACAAAATGTAACCTGCTTTTGAAAAATGGAGAAGTAGCCAAAAGTAAGAGTTGTTATTTATTTGGCCCTCCATTTTAATGAACATAATATATTTTGTCTCTATGTTTAGGAAAAAAGGTATGGTTGTAGATGCTATCTAATAGTGATAGATTAACAGCTTTTATTTATCATCAAAACGACATCAATTTCCTCAAACTTTATGTGAAAACAATTATTATGTTTGGAGTAACTTGGAAAACTAGATTTACAAGTCACTTGCCTTCTTTGATCCTCTGTTACTACAACTTAACATTATTTTGGCATCAATTTCATATGTCTTGTATTTATATTTTAAAGATACTGACTGCCCATATATTTCTGAACAAAGTGTTGATGCCATGACCACAATTTTTCATTGCAGTGCAAGAATGTAATTGCCAAATTCAAGCGAAGAATTGATAAAGATGGGCATCAAACTGTGCCAATATTATTCGACTTATGGAAAAAGAATAAAAATTCTAATTTTTCCAGTAAATCAACCATGTCTACTAATCTGCTAGACCTGCATAGAATCGAAGAGCAACTGGACGGTCATGAATATAACGAGGTGTCGGAATTTGTGACAGATGTTCAGATAATGCTTGAGTCTGTTGTTCAATACAGCAGCTATTCACATGAGGTAAAGTTATTTTATATACACATGCATCTGTAAGTATGGTGTCTCGTATCTATAAGCTTCAACAAAAATTATCAGTAACCTAAAATATAGAACAATTGGCATAACCAGGTTAGTTATTCGCTCCTGATTATTCGCCAATCTACAAAGTTTTTTATATCTGTGAAAGCCTCTTTGGATGGCTTCAAAAAAAGTTTTGTTTAAAGCAAAAAGGCAGAAGACATATTGAAGTGGTCATCATTATTAATTTTTTGATTTTATTCTAAACAGAGAATGTTTTGACAAATTGACGATCTACTGAACTTTTTCTACAATTGAAAGAACTATCTGATGAAAACAAAATACCTTAGATCCCGTTTGGTTTGCTGTTTTTAGTTGTGTGTTTTCATCTAAACAAAAATGCGCATTTCTTATGTATTGTTGGAAACACACAATTTCAAAAAATGAAATTAACATAGAAAATAGAAAACAAGTTTATTTGATTTTTCGTCTTTTGAGACATAACAAAAGGACGCAAAACAATTCATCTCCTCTATTTTCCGTCCATCGTCGCAATGGCTAAGAATTGTAGAAATTTTTTCCACATTTTCTTGTATTTTGTAGTGTAGGTTGAAAACACAAAACTCAAAACGAAACCAAACGGGCACTTAGCTTTTGATTGTCAAATATACTCTTAAAATTTTCGATTGTTACTCAAACATGGCGTGAAATGGATAGGAATACAATTTCACCTGCAAAACATCCAGAATGTGTAAATTTGCTAAAATGCACATATTGTTCTAAGCCGTTAGATCATTTGATCTTGCAACCTAAAACAAATGCAATCTCCTATCCCCAAATTATGTTGTCATCATTTTCAATTAGTGAAGGCGATTCAGTCTCCATCTTCATGTATGACTCTGTAAATTTAAGTTCTCGAGTGAGAAAGAAAGATGGGATGATATAACAGTGGGGAGAGGAGTAATATGTACATTGAAGGAAGAAAAAAGGAAAAAAAAAAATATAAATTGACATGGGAAAAGAGTGTTAAAAATGATAAAAAAAATTAATTTAACTAATGATATGACTCAAGATATAAAACTATTATGATGACGATTCATAATCTTTTTTATGTACTAATCACATCCTTGTGCAGCAGGTTGCCAAAGAGGCAAGAAAACTGCAGGACATCTTCTTTGAAACCCTAAAGTCGACATTCCCAAACGAGGACTACCAGCGCAGGCAAATTCCAGTCATGGATCGGACCAACCGGGTCGGGTCATCCAAGTCCCCTCTGGAGTCCAGTCTGTCTCATCCGGGGGAGCTGGTCTTCTGCAGGAGGAAGCGGAAAGACAGGGAGAAGCAGAGAGTTGGCCCCTCATCTCCTATGTCCTGCCAATCACCTCTTATCGGGCCCTCATCCTCACCGGGCCTGCATGATGTTCAGTGGGCTAAGCCTGTTAAGAGAATCAGATCGGATACCGGGAAGAGGAGACATAGCTAGTAGTGGTTATTATATGAGGTCAGACAATGTACATCGTTGTTTTCAGTACATTATTATACATGATCGTTGAAAAAAAAAGTTGGTGGACGAGTTGGATATTATATGTTTTGTCAATTGGACGATATTGTTAAATGAGAAACTGATAAACTTGGAAGACATTTTTACTCCAGTAGTGGTTACTACTTTGTTGCTCCCCTTTATGTTTTATGGGCTAGTTTCTTGGTCTAGCCTGTGATTTAGTGTTAAGTTTATATAGAAGCTGACTAGTCATTGAATTTTAAAGGTTTTTGGGAAAAT
This sequence comes from Allium cepa, assembly GCA_030765085.1. NCBI lineage: Eukaryota > Viridiplantae > Streptophyta > Magnoliopsida > Asparagales > Amaryllidaceae > Allium > Allium cepa. The sequence goes on from CM060933.1 coordinate 62,868,602, forward strand.
AGTTTTGTTTTGAGTCAAATTGCAAATTGTTACATGCTTTTATGCATGTTTTTTTTCGAACAAATCAATTTTGATTTTGGAGGCATACAAGTTAATGTTCGTTTGGTTTTATATTGAGTTTCGTGTTTCGCGTTTTTAAAATTCGTTACGTGGAGAGTGGAAGAATTTTTTTAAAACTTAAGTCCTGATGACGATGATAAAGAGACGACCCGGTTATAGACGAGGGGTGGAGGAGATGGACATACGGTGGAGGTATAGATCGTTTTTCATGCTTTTGTTATTTTCCAAAGCACATAAAACAACATATATTTTTTTATCTTGTATGTTAATTTTATTTTTTAAATTGATTGTTTTTTAAAAAATTACACGAGTCATGTTTTCTTGTTTGGACGAACATTCAAAACTGAAATTGACAAACCCAACGGAGCCTTAGGGTTCGTTTGGTTTATTTTGTGTTTTGGATTTTCAACGATGACGGAGTGGATGAAAGAAAGATGAAGGAGATGACGAAGGGGATAGAAGGATGATGAAATGATAAATCATTTATCGTGTTTCCATTATTTTTTAAAACACGAGAAGTAAAAAAATAAAGTTGTTTTTTATTTTGTACGTTAAGTTCGTTTTTTAAATGGGTCGTTTTTCCACAATATATATGACTCGTACGTATTTTTGTATGGACAAAAACCTAAAACTAAAAGCGCAAACCAATCGCTGCCTTGTTTTTTGGGTGGCTTGTCCGTGTTCATTGGCCATGGTTGTGCTGCCACAGTATTTAGATTTTGCAAGTTACATAAAGAATTTGGTCTAATAAAAAGAATGTAAATGAATAAATATTTAACTAATCAGTAAGTGTATTAATAATGAAAAGAGGAGCTAGGTATATTCATAGTGTTAAAAAATTACAACTTTACATACAATGTTTATTTTAGATAACTCAAATTTCAAGTTAGTCATTTCCTATTCATTTATTAGTTTTAGTACGGTAATAAAGTGGATTATTTAGTATTAGGAGTTCAAAACAAAATTTTCATTTTCAAATTCAAACTTATTACATTAATGATATATGCCCGCTTGATAAATTAGTGTTTTCATATTTTACCAGATTCCTTTGTTTTTAACTTCGTTTCCTTTAAAATTGATCATTCTTTGCATATTAATTCCTAGGGAACTTCTACATTTTTCCTCTGAATCTTTCCTAATAAAAACTTAGAGCTAAAAAATATGATCTTGTTCGGTCTAGTTGGTCTTGCCGAGTTTTGAGATCTCATTATAACAAAATAGGAATTTATAATATGATGTGTTTTTTCATGAATAAAAATTTATAGAAATATACATTACAATGACATTTTCAAATAAATTAACTAAACTAAGAAATTAATATTCATTGTTTCACTCGATTTATTTTCTTTATATTTAACAAATAGACATTGATCGTTTGTTGTGTATAACGATCCAGAATTTCAAACATTTTGTATTTAAATATTTGAATTTCGGATTTCATGTGGTAAAAGTGATTTTATAACCTTGTTTTTCAAGTAATAACTAATGATTAAAAACTTGTTTTTGATACGTGTTTACAAAAATAAATAGGTCGAAAAACATCGATAATGTGGCCGAAAATTGTTTTATCGGTAAACAACTTTTTCTATTTTTACTCGATAGAAGTTGTTCGAACTTGTTGTGCTTGTCTAATATATTCATTTTTAATAAAAAATTAACAACTAAAAATATTTTATGTTAAAGCTAACTAATGTGGATTAGTGATAGATTAACAATGAATTAAAAAAGGGATATTTCGGTGAATGGTGTAATAGATATTTGTTTTGTAAAGTGAGGTGGAAGGGTCCTTTTATGGCCCGCTACAATGGGTTAGAGGTAATGTTTGCCTCTTGTAAACTCTTATTTAGACACATACAAAGCATCTCAAAAGCCTTTGCCAAATAATGAAAAATCCCATGTGTTCATGCCTCTTTCTCCTCTTTAATCTTGTAAATCATATCAAATCAACTTCCATCTATTCCAAACTTTTGGCAAAGGACTTAGCACATCCTACGGGCATGGAAAAGCTTGGGATGTTTCGTGATGGTGGAAGCTTTGGATGTTTGATGATAGTAGGTAGCGTTCATGTGTTCTAGTGTGCTTGTACTTTGTTTTATCATCGATTTAAGTGAATTTACTCACCATTCAACAAGTATATACTATGTTATATATGTCGTGTGCTTGAATATAAAATTAAAGTTAAGTAAGAATCAATTAAAGTTATAACTTTGGACCCTTTTGCTTTTGAAAACAAATGACAATTCTATTATATATCATCACTTCTATGATCTTCTATAACATGTGGCGTGGCCTTGACATTGGATATATTTGTTTGGATTGTGTGTTGAAATAGGAATGGATACGGAATTGTTCATATAGCGATAGTCGCTATGAAAGCACTTTGAACCCCGTTGTGTTTAAACTTGTTCAAATTGTTTGTAGGTTAAAATATTGTGATATATATATATATATATATATATATATATATATATATTGGTTGTGTTGTACACATACAGTAGTGTATGAGACAGCAGGGAATTGGTTTGGAAGTTATAGAAATCATGGAACAAAACTGCAAAATTTATAGCGAAAATTGTCGCTGCATGAACTCTTTGAAATTGCCTTGTATTCGACAATTTTAAATATGATTTTGAAATACATCCATAGGGTTTCTTCGCTATTTTAATAAGCATTGTATGCGTACTTCTTACTGTAAAAATATCAAGATTTAAATGATTTTAAAACTAGTTTAATGGAATTGCAAAATTTATAGCAAAAATGGTTGCTATACGAGCACTTTGAAAATACCTTGATTTGGTAAAAAAATTAATATAGTTTTGGAAGACATTCTTAGGGATTTTTTTGCATGGTTATTATGTACTATAAGTAAAGTTCTTACTTTAAAAAAATTGGATTTTAAATCGATCATTAACATGTTCAAAACTGATCAAACATTTAAGGGTTTAAAACTAATTTTATGGCAAAGGTATGAAACTGCAACACTTGGAATCTAAAACGCTTTCTGGTTGTTTTAGAACTTTTGATAGCAGTTTTATAAATGCTATCATTTGTTGTTTGGAACATTAAATAGTTTCAAATTATATTTAAACAAAGTAATTTTCTACAATCTTTTTTAGAGTGTTTAATAACATTAGGTAGATTATTTTAGAAGCGGTTTAAAGTTTAAATATATATTTAATAAATATTATGAATTTTTAAAGTAATAGATTTAATATAAAAAATACTTTTTATTTGTGCTTTTTGTCAAAATTCTGAATTAATTATTTTTAAGTAATATTTTATATAGATATTTAAAACCTATTTATAAATATTTTTAAAGTATTTATATATATAAGTTTGTAAAAGTAAGTATTTTATAAAAGGATAAGTGGTTTATTTTATAATACTTAGATATAAATGAAGGGTTTGTGAAAAGTATATTATCTTATTAATAAGAATACCTACATAAAAAGAATGTTTTAAAGATAATATTAAGTATAAATGGTTTTGGATTTGTAATGACAATGTGTTAGTAATATTTGTCTTTAACCCATTTGATTATACTTATGAATATAATTAGATCTTTAAAATGAATGTATTACAAATAATTATAAGTGAAATAGTCTTGAGTTTGTGGTGACAATGTTTAAGCAACATTTGTCTTTAAACCTTGCTAATATCCTTTATTCTTTAAAAAGAGTATATTAAAGAAAAGGGTAAGTATGAAATGTTTTGGAAATAGATAATATAAAATATAGGTTTAACTTATAAAGGAAAAGGGACTTGTAGCAACAATGTTTTAGTAACATTTGTTTTAACCTTTTTGATTATGTTTAAAAAATTATATTATTAAGTGATTTGTGAATATTCTTATACTATTTGAGATAAGTATACAGATATATTTTCCAGTATTGAAAAGAGTACAAATGAATAGTGAAATAGTAGAATACATGTATATATCTTTTTTAAAGTATTTTAAACATATTTACAAGTAGAAAAAGAAAGCGAATATAAGCATCTATATTCATATGGTTTGAGATCCCCTTGGAAGGACTCATTTGTCTGAATCATCTCTTGCTTTTAGAACGAATGTACTGACGACTCCTATATATAGTTCGCTTACTTCTGAAGGAAGTAGTTAATTAATAAAAGAAATTTTAAGTGATGAAACAATTAATTAAATAAAAATGGTACTAGAACTCGCTTATGTGACTTAATCATGCTTTGTATGACTTAATCTTGCTTTGTGTCTTTACTTGTCTATGGAAAGTATTTAACCATGTACTTAGCACTAAAAGCTAACAAAATAGGCTTATTATATCCGTGAGAGTTAAAAATGATGTTCGAGTAGGGCTTAGAAGCAAACCGTGCTCTAATCTACCGGCTTCACTCTTGACCGAGGATAGTGTAAGTTGAGAAGGTCGAAAACGTGACAAGTATACGAGACTTGGTTTCCATATGCGATCATTCTTATTACTATTGAATTTGACCAGTGTTAACTTCTGAAATAGAAAAAAAAACGAGAGTTATACAATATGCTTATCCGCGCGGTGATGCTACACCATACATATAAACCTATCTTTCTCTTCTAGGAAAATAAATAAGGAAATCCGTCCGGATAAGAGATGATCTCTACCCTTGTGCATTGTCTGTTTATTTCCATAAGAACCAGAATTAAGTTAACCATAAATATATCGATTGGTTTTAAGGCGTTCGATAAGCGGAGGAATGTACTTATATGAGATGACTTGAAACCGTAAACACTTTAAAACCGATATACGTGTTTTATGCTTTGGAAGCAATTATTAAGCAGAATGTTATAGAGTTGCACCGTCTATCCTAAGGTTAAATCCAAGGAACCAAATGATGCCAGCGAGAGTACTGTTTATCGTAAGGATGATTTCAAGAGAGAAGGCAGAGTCAGCATTCATCGAATGACTTGTATTGGAATCCACGGAGAGATCCGTGAACTATTAGAGATATTGGAATCCATGTAGAGATTCGAGATCTGTTCGAGTGATGAAAACTCATGTAACTACCCGTAATTTAATCACTTTGAATTTGAATATTTAATATATTTTCAAATATTTAAATAATACATTTTATAACATATATAAACACATTTTGTGGGATAAAGAATAACGGTAAACTTGTTTTATAAGTTTGTTTCCAAAAATAAATTCTTCGAAGAAATATCGATAATGTGACCGAAAATCATTTTATCGATAAATGACTTTTTAATCACCATAAGTTGTTCGAACTCTTTTGAACATGTGTTACAACATTTGAACACATTAACAACCAATTAAAAACCTCTCCTTATTAACAAAATATAATTAAACTAATGAAAGATTTAAGGGACACTGACCTTTAAACTAAGACATAAGAAGTCGAGTGAACTAAGGAATCACTAAAAGTGATGTGTAAGTACCTTTAGGTATGGTGAGTAATGCCTCGGGTGGCTAAGGCATGGGAAAGAGGTAGCCTAAATCATGGATGGGTGAAGAGGTAATTTGGCTAAGGGAAAACAGAGGTAATTAGCCACTTTTTCCAAAATTTATAAAAGGAGGGCTCTTACTCCTATTCTCCTCTTTACATTTCCTTTCTCTACTTTAGCTTTTCTTCCATTCCTTTCTCGACAAAATTTTATTAAGTAAAACCATAAAAAAATTACACTCTTTCTTTTCTAAATCATTAAATAAACCTAAAATAATATAGGCATCATCATCACCTTCTCAAAGTTAAAGAGTTTGAAGCCAAAACACCAATTATTGCCAAGGGCGTGAGCACCTAGGACTATCCCGGGTCTTGAAGCAAGTTCGAGCAAGGAAAGGAGGTTGCTTGGTTTTTCTTAGTTGAGGAAGGAAGCTTGTGTCTTGCTTGAAGTTTAGTCTGGAGAAAGTGAGTTAAACTCACTTTAAAATGATATTAAAAATTAATTAAATGATATAAAGTATAATTGCTGTTTATATTGTTTATACTTGTGTATATTTCTTGTTTGGATTTGATTCCCGCTTGGAAGCGGATGATATAAATAACCATTGTTTTTAAGGGGACAAAAGAGAAAGTGGAAGTGTCTTCGTAGCGAATAGGTCGCTATTAAACACTACAAAATGCATATACATATATGAGATTTACTAAGAACTTTTGTAGAGAACCCATAAGGGGTTTCTTGCCGATAATGATTCACTTTCATATTTATGTTGTTTATAAAATGTACGGATGAATATGTAAGATATGTATCTTGATTTATGGAAGTGTCGTTATAGCGATTATCGTTATACCGACACTTTGAAAATATAATCTTTCTTGAAATCATTTGTTTGTCAATCTTGTGCTTGCATTTTTACAAAACAATTATTTGATAGGATTTTTGCACTTTTAGGGCAAAATGCAAAATGCGATGGGTTGGAAAAAGCTAGAACTCCTAAAACTAAAGTCCTTAAACGTTAAAAATGGATTTCCTTCATATATTTTGTAAAAAGTCAAGTTTTTCAAGAATTTTCAAATGATTTTATTTGATTTCCAAACTCTTTATGTTTTTCTGAATGCATATTAGATCCATAGTATGTTGTTCCAAAAATAAAATAGAGTATTCATACCTTGGAAAATTGCAAAGAAATTTACATTTAAAAGAGACGGATGTAAAAAAAAAATTCAATACTATTCAGCGACACTTTTTGCGACAATTTTCTTTTTTTTATTTTATAAGAAAGGTTCTAACTTATTTCTCTCTTCATGAGATTTAATTTGGATAATTTAAACTTATTTCCATGAATTTTAATGTGTATTACAAATGTTTATGATGTGAAAACTAAGCATAAGTATGATTTTAAAGTTTATGGAAATGATTTAGTCTTATTTTTAGTACCAAACATCGAGAAGGTAGATTTGTTATTATCTATGATATTTGAAAACTGGAATGTCTAAGCAAGGCTAGGAACAACCGGTGTACTTACTTCCTTGGCTTTGTTTTTAAGCGGGGGATAGTACGAGTTGGAAATCGAAGTTTGGTGATAAGGGTAAGAACTTTAATTTCCATAAGTGATATCACTTATATGGAAATGATTTAGGCATATACTTAGCACTAAAATGTTGATGTATGGAAAATCGTCTCTATCTCAAATGTCAAGAACGCACGTCGAGGCAAGACTTAGAGGTAACACTATCTTAGCTTGTCTGGCTTCATTGTTAACCGTGGGATTGTATAGGTTTAAAATCGACAAGTGGTGATTGTGGTATGTCACTTAAGTTTCATATATGATCATTTTTGTTATTCCCGATATTTGATTTATTGACTATCGATTTTGATCTTCTTTATTTTGTTTCATCGATTCAGGATGATTTGTTGCTCGGTTGAGGAATTGATATCCTTTATTAGAAATGACTAATACAAAATATTAAGTGGAAGCCAAGCTATGTGAGCTGCTCCCATTAAGGTATTTTTACATCTACTCTAGAGTGGTTTCGGTTGTATGCGCATGAAGATATGAAATATTCGGATTCCTAGTAAGGTTGGCGGGGTTCAACTTGGACGTTTTCGAAAGCCATTGGAGTTTCAAGTTTTATAGAGGTATACTTTCGGTAAGTGGGTGCACCTTCCTAATCACTGTTGGAAAAAAATTCTTTCCATTGTTTTGATTCAAATCTTTGAATTGTTTACTTAATTACATTGAAAATGGTTTTGCACTCTTCTCTATGTTTAATTATTTGGGTCCCTTCCTTTCGATTTGAATGATTTTCTTGTGAGAGGAAACCCAATCCGTGTTTGGCGGCTTGTCTCACTATTGTCATTTGTTTCCACTTTTGTTTAGAATTTACTCATACCAAACTATTGTCTCACCCAAGTTGTTTGTTTTATTCGTAAACTCTTGATACTCATTTATATATGAGTAGTCTGAGAGTAACAGGTTTCTTTGGGCTCTTTGAAGATGATGAAGGGCAGGAGGCTCCTTATCTATCTAGCTATTTATTTCCACTGTTATGCTTTCATATTGTCTATGTATATGTAGTATCAGCAAGTGTACATGCAAGTTTCTATAACTACCTAGGCTGATGGTAGTACTTATTGTAACTCTTTTAACTCCAAGTTGAGGAGTAACCTTGTTATCTTGTTATATTATATTTAACTGTTCTGTTGTGATATTTCTATTCTGTTCTTTTATTTTACCCCATGAAAGCTCATCTCTCGGATGCTTGGACAAAGTCACACGAATAACACAGATGTATTAAGTGTCGTTCCTAAGGGAGAAAAAGGTGGGTCATCATATTTGGTATAAGAGCTTCGGTTGATCGAACAACTTAGCCTGATTAGGATACAACTCATTAGAGATAGGGTAAGTTGATGCCCTAGAATGAGTTAATCTTGGGAGAAAGTATTTGTAATTTTTATTATAATAATATCTATCCTTTAAAGTCTCGTTTTAGATCCTTTAGTCTTGATTTCTTAAGCCATTTTGATCATGTCTTTGCATTCTAAAGAAACCTGCCGTTGTTTAGGTAATAGAAAATGAGTACAACAAAAGGAGGAAGGAGAGGATCAGGAACTAGTACGATGATAAATGGTAGGGCAGCTAGAAATGTGCTGGTTGTAGATCCGGTGAGGAAGTGATAGTACAAGTTCATCCCTTTCAAACTTGGTGGCCTTGTGTAAGGATTTTACTACTTTAGGCGGAAAATCGTTCTATGGGACTGAAGATATTCTTGAAGTTCAGATGTTTCTTCGATCTTGTAGAAGGATATTTAGAGATCTTAAGTTGGAGGATGCAGAGAAATGGCTATTGCGTCGTGGCAACTCCAAAAGTCGGCAATGGATAAATGGGATTCAATAATGGCCAATACTCCAAAGGACGAGTTTTTAGGTCCAATTCATGGAGGCTTTTGAAACACGGTTTATGGTAACACCCCTAATCCCTATAACATTATTCAGAAAATTTAATTAGATAAATTAAATTTAATAACGTGATGTAATGCGATAAAGAGAATGAGATTTGTTAGCTAATTAGGTCGTGCCTTAAGTAATCAATGAATAATGATATTTTAAACATAGAATAGAATAGAATTAATAAGAGGGACATAATGGAAATAAATCCTTATTTCATTCCCTAAATCCTTCCTTTCTTATTCATTCTCATTTCATTTTCTAAATCAAAACAAAATATAAAGAAGGCTGGCCATAACCTAGAGAAAGAAAAGAGGAAAGATAAAAAATTCAAAGGAAAAGGCCACGGGAAATTAATCTATATGAAATCTCAATCTCTCTTATCCAATCGAAAGTGAATAATAATTAACCATCTCATTTGTCTATGCTTGATTTCGAATCTATGATTGATTTCTGAAATTGTTGTGATAATATGTCATGTTATGGTTGATAATTTCATTATTTGATTGAATGACGATTTATTGGAATTTTTTTCTGAATTTTTTTAATAGGTTTTAAAGGTAAAAAACCTAATTTGAATCACCATTTGACTTGAAATTTAATATGTTGTGCAAAATATTATTTTGGAGATGTATTTTCAATTTAATAAATTTTCAAATTCATATGAATATTTTATAAATTTTCTAAGAGGGAAAAGCTGTTTATTTTGGGTTTTAATCATTAAAAATAATTAAATTAATATTTTGGCCTCGAGATTTTTGTGTAAGGAATAAAAATGAAAATTCAGTTTTTTGGTGATTTTTAGAGAGAATTTTTCCTAATATGATTTTCAATGAATTATTCTAGAAAACCTTTTAATTAATATCAATTAAGTATATTGATTATAAGGGGTTGCATAGTTGTTGGAGAAAATAGAACATGATCTACCAGCAAATTCTGAAAAGAATATGAAAAGAAATTTGATAAGAGGTAAGAGTTAGTGGAAAATATCATCTTTAAAAGAAAACAAATCAGTTTTCAAACTGTTTATAGAATCACTATTGGCCTTAGTATTTTTGAGGTCGACATCTCATATTTGCCCGTGTATTTTAGTGGCTCGACACCTCATATTTGCCTATGTTTATAAAAGCGTGGCATCTCCTACTTTTAGGTTAGAGGCGCCTCATCTTATGTTTTAAAAGCGTGAAATTTCATGTTTTTAGATGCACGAAATCTTATGTTTTAAAAGCGCAACATTTCATATTTTTAGAGGCGTAACATCTAACGTTTTAAAAAGCGCAACACCTCATGTTTTTAGAGGCGCAACATCTTTTGTGTTAAAAGTGCGACATCTCCTTTTTTAGACGCGCGACATCTTATGTTTTAAAAGAGTGACATCTCATGATTTTAGAGGCCAAGCATGTTATGTTTTAAAAGCGAGGCATCTCATGTTTTTAGAGGCACAACATCTTAATTTTTAAAGTGTGGCATGTCATGTTTTAAAAAGCACGACACCTTATGTTTTAGAGGCACGACATATTATGTTTTAAAAAGAGTGGAATCTCATGTTTCTGGAGGCGCAACATCTTATGTTTTAAAAGCGCGACAACTCATGTTTCTAGAGGCGCAACATCTTATGTTTTAAAAGTGCGGCATCTCAATTTTTCAAGGCACGCCATCTTATGCTTTAAAAGGCTATGTAAAGTTGTTGGTGCTTTGACACAAGATTTTGGCTAAGTATTTGGGCTATATTTCCCTTGTTTTAAGAAAGATTTCAAGTGGTTATTCATTTCTAAATATGTAACACGTTTAATTTTTATTAACATTATCCAGAAGATTTAATTAGAAAAATTAAATAGAATAATATGATGTATAGTGTGATAAAGAATTGAGATTTGAAAATTAGTAAGGTCGGGTCATAATTAACCAGTTAAAAGGTTATTAAGAGTTATTTTAAAACTTAAGAGAATGCATAAGAAGGGTAGAATAGGAAGGTCCATCCATTTTAGCTTATAAACCCTCTCCCTTCCTCATATCATTCTCATCCTTATGAAACTTAAGCAACTAAAAGAATACAAGGGTCGGCCATTAGACTAAAACAAGAAAGAAGAGAGCTTAGAGATTAAAGAGCGAATCTAGGGAATTAAATGCACTGATTAAATCTCAACTCTATTATCACAAACATGGTGAATAATGATCTATGCCATCTCATATCGTTTACTTCGATTGATTTAACTTCGAGTTCAAGATTAAAAACAAATGTATGGATGATAGATGATATGCCATGATTAATGATGCCATGTTATGAATAAATTATAAGGATTTAATGAAGTTAATTAATCCAGTTTAAGGCTAAAAGTTTTCGATCTTCAAATACTATGATTTACTGATATAATGTGTAAAATAATAATTTGGAGACGATTTTTTAATTTCATAATTTTACGAGTTAAGATTAATATTTTATGAATTTTCTAAGAAGGAAATAGCTTGATTTCGGGTTTTAATTAATCAAAATAATTAAATATGGATTTTTGCTCCGATACTTTAAAAGGTAAAGAGAATGATATTCTCTAATTTCTGTGAACTTTATGGATTTTTTCTAAATGATTTCAATTTATTATGAAATTATTATGCTTGATAAGCATTTAAAGAGATAATTAATTAAAGATATTAATTAGCATTTAGTATATGTTGTAAAACTTTTTAAAATTGAATGCGGTAGTATTTCTCAAAAGAATTTGTAAAAGATTGTTTTATCCAGTACCAATTGGACAAGAAATAAGATTTGGTGAAAATTATTTACTTTTAATGGAAATAAGCCAGTTTTCATGTTAATTACGATTGATGCCATGTCGCATGCACCTCGTCGAGCCTAATGGGTTGACGCTTCTATGATGGTCGACGTTGATAAAGGAGAAAGCGCATGATAAATACCTAAGTATCTTTGGAGCGGCTTCTTCGACATCGAAGTTGACAATAGCGACAATAGATAAGCGGCGACATGACGTCTTCACGATCCATTCAAGCAATTTAAAAACTTTAATAATCGATGTCGACGACATCGCATATCTTAACTATTGTTTTAAATGACGCTGCACCTAATCACTATGATGTTTTCAAGGCTAAGACAATGTGCCGCTTTTATTGATTTGACCTTATAAGCAAAGAGGCATAACGGCCGAAGTGATTTAGATATACAAAAGTTTCATAGCGCCGTTGAGGGTCTTGGAGGTCGATGAGCATGAAGGCAGATGATCTTATGCTTTTGCATCGATGCCACTTGATCACATCGTCGTGCCTTATCTTTTGAATGCCGAAGAGACATGTTTTCGATCTTAAATAAAAATGTTTTAGAAAAGGCGATGAGGGCTGGGTTTTTAAGGGTTGACGACCCTATATCTTTAGCAATGAGCCATATAACTTATAAAGGTTTTAAGTTTTGTTTAATAGGTAGATAGCCTATAGTTCATGAAGCTCGATGTCATCATCATCGGCGAGGCATATGATGCTGCATATGTTTTCTAAAGCTTTAGATAGAGGTAGAGAGCCTTAAGTATTAATGTCGACATGATATGACGTTGACATGGATCAAACTAAGATGTTTTGAAAGTAGTAAACCTTATATCAATTTCAATCATGTATATGGCAATATAAAAAGAGTTTTATAAAATGGCATTAAACTTTGAGAATATAAAAAGTTGATTTTCTTGTTAATTTTGGAGTTAAAGGAACTAATCATATTTCATTAAAAATTGCAAGGAATTAAACTATGGATGTTTATATTATTTTATGCATTTGATCAGTCCTTATAAATACTAGTGTTGTCATATTCACTTCACCATTGACCTATAACTTTATTTTGGGATATTAATGGCAGGATAACCGGCTAGGTTGAACCAATAGTGAATATAAATTTACTTAACGCTTGTGTAAGTAGAATGCATCTAGAAGGTCAGGTAGACTAGGATGCCCAGAAGAGATTAAAATATTATTGAGTTAAACATGTTCTTAGTTAGCCCATGAAAACTATGTTATGAGAAAGTGAAACACCCACACCCCTTAGTATACCTAAAAAGGACACACTTAAAGATATGGTGCATTGTAGGTATAGCTAAAACATTGCAGAGATTAAGATTCACAGGACAAATAAAGAACAACAGCGGAAACATTTAATTGGTAACTTTATTACTCTAGAAAATAAGTCATAAAAATCAAATATGTCAAAACTAAGTACACATGTCTCGTGAAAAATATAACCTTAGTCACATCATCAGAATACATAAAAATAACCATCCCCCTCAGAAGTATCAGTACATCAAAATCCAAATGAAAACCGAAAAGAAGAAGAATACATGAAGAATCTCCAAGAATATCTCCCCAAGAAAGCTGAAATCTACTGTCCTTACCTCTGCTGGCCTATGGAGGAAGAAAAGGGGAAAATAGAGGAGTGGATCACTAAAAGTCTGGCGAGTTGAAGTAATTGCTAGTATTTTTAAGAAAGATAAAGATAATAGACTTAGCAACAGTTCTAGCATAAAAGGAAATAAAGAAAAGATAAAACTAGAATAAAATACTGTTTAACTATTTGCTTTGATAGTGATTGTTTGCACTTGTCTTATATAGATGCTTTGATTTGGCTGAAATTCTAATCCTATTTTAATAAGGCTGAAGTCCTAATTCTACCCTTTGATCGGCATTCTATCTTTATTGAGGACACCAGTTTAGCGCTTTGAAACTCACTCTCCCTACTTTGAGACCGCACGCTCGGTCACCGTCAGTTCGCACTATTTGTTGCTCCCTCTTTTGACCTCTTATCTAACTACTTCAGCATAAGCGTGCCCAGCCTCACCTGATCTGTTGTGGTGGGACCATCAGTCCTAATCTAACAGAGTCCTGTCTAGTCTCACCTAAGTGTTTTGTGATACATCGGTCCCAATTTGAAAGGGGAATGCTGCCGGTACGGGTCCTAACAAACAAAATCTAGTTGCGCCCCTTGCCCAAATCCCTTGATTTGAGCTTCTATTTATTGACCGCTTATCTACCTACTTCAGCATAAGCGTGTCCCAGCCTCACCTAATCTGTTGTGAGACTATCAGTTCCTGACTAAAGGGAAATGCTGTTGGTATGGGTCCTACTTCTAACTTTGCTTATTAACCTAGTGTAAGTTTTAAAATAAGCTTCTTTTGTTATTTCTGCTTTGTTTTCTTAATAACTTAGATTAAGTCTTAAAATAAGCCTTTTCTGTTCTTTTTGCTTAATTATGACCTACGTTATAATTTCTCTTTTTTTCTGTCTTTTTAGTTATAACTACTAGTTATAAACATACTTGCAAATGTCTCATATTTGCCTATTTCGGTCCATCTTTTTTTATTACAGTTCCACTTATTTACATCAAATTTCTATAACTTTAGCGTTCTTATATCTAGTCCATATTAGCGAATTATCCTCTTTTTATTATTTTATTCACGTAAAAAGGAATAAAAAGAAACTAACATTTATAGGCTGAATTCTAATGTAAAACAGATGTAAATAAAGTGTAAATAACTATAAATAACAGTAAATAAATGAATAAACTAGCTAAAATATAAATAGCTGAATAAAATAGACTAAAAAGAACTTTAAAAATTAATTGCAAAAACTTGTATAAAAATTGTCTCAAAATTTTAGAAAAACTACAACTATTAAGAATCTATTATTTTAAATTACTTAAAAATCTAAAATAATTATTTAAACACTTACATGTGGTCCTCATTTCTAGTCCTTGGTCTTGATCCTCTCCTAGAGCATAAATATTTTTTCCCCAAAGATTCTCTCCTTAGAATTTTTTTATTTCTAGGGTCCAGCCACTGGCAATGAACCCGAATAAGAGAAAATCTGAATGAGAAAAACAACTATGCTTAGGATCTTATTTATAATGTCACTTAGGCATCTTAGACCGTTGGATTTGAAGATTAAATCTGGTGCAACCGCGTCATAGGCTCGATGGGGACCGTCGGATGGAAGCATGGACGCATAAGATGGAATAAAAATAGCAAAACACATCACAGTTTAATCTGGATGAAAATTCGTCCATATAATTAGGCGGGTCGACACCTAGGTCGACTCTTATATGTGTTAGGTCGGCCTAGCTAATGGGAAGGTCAACCCTAAATTCGATCTGACCTTATATATATATGTTATTTTTTCTTCGTTTTCTTGCCTAATTCGTATTTTCTTCGTTTTAGCTTGGATTTTGACAATCTATATATTAAAATTGACCAGAAAATTACCATGGAGACAATGGTGCAACTCCTGTGGTTCAATTCTGATAATTTTATCAAGTTATTTTATTATTTAATCAATTATAATAGCTCAAATTTTGGGTTGCTACATTCTCCCTCCTTAAGGTATTTCGTCCCCGAAATCTCCAAGGATAGAGGAATGAAATAAATGTTTTCATCCAAGTTCTTCAACCAACTACTTAACCATCATCCATTACATCCATTGTCTTTAAGTTTTTCTAATTCAATTCATGATATATATGCGGATAGTGTTGTGTCAATGTTCCTAACTAATGCAAAAGATTAGGTGGTCTAATGATTCAGTCGAACTCCTTTTATGCAATCATGTATTTGCCATGTATCCAAATAAATGCAAATTTTCTAATGATAACTGATAGTTCTATATGCATGCTACAATCATCATCCAAATGCAGCAATCATATGATAATCATCCATTTATAGCAACCATAAAAATAAAATATGCAAATGTGCACATGTCCATATGCATATGCTTTTGTGGCCTAGTTTGGCCGACCCATAAGAGATAATAGTGCCTAGTGTGTGTGTGTGTCTCTCTCTCTCTCTATATATATATATATGTGTGTGTGTGTGTGTGTGTGTGTATCCAGTAGCATCCACTAGCAAACACTTGCAACCACTAGCGTCCATCATATATAACACATTCTAGTAAATGTGTACATTCAGTCTTACCATCCATAGGTTAAATCCTAAGATCTACCCTCCCAAATGTTAATAAAGGAAGGAACCTATTCAAAACTAAAGATGGAAATAGGAAATTCTAAAACTCACTATTAAAGAGACGTGGATAGGAGGTACAAATCTTCTTCTCAACCTCCCACATAACGTCTTCAACATCATCTCCCCACTACACCTTTACTAATGAGACCTCTTTATTTTTAAGCTTCTTGATGTCATGTCCAATGATCTTTGTAGGAATACGACAAACCGATGCTTCTCTCTTCACTTCAACTTCCCCCAGTTGACTAGGCTCCACAACCTCTGCTGAGTAAAGTAAGCACTTTATCAAGTACGAAACATGAAAAATATTATGCACTCTTGCAAGCCTCTCTGGTAGTTTTACTCGATGCGTCATCTTCCTTACCCTTTCCACAATGGGGACGGTCCTACAAATTTGGGAGAAAGTTTCCCACTTGATCCAAATCTCACTACCTTTTTTAGCCGAGACACCTTAATGAAAACCAAATCTCCTACCTCAAATTCAACGTCCCTTCTCCGTTTGTCTTCATAAGATTTTTTCCTATCTTGGGATGTCTTCATCCTCCTCCTAATCAAATCTATTTTCTTTAAAGTTTACCTAACCATGTCGGGACCAAGTAGCAATCTCTCCGCAGAATCCAACCAACATGAAGGCGACTTGCACAGTCTTGCATAAAGAGCTTTAAAAGGTGCCATCCCGATGCTAGCTTGAAAACTATTGTTATAAGAAAATTCCACTAAAGGAAGATGCTCCTTCCAAGTTCCTCCAAAATCAAGAATACACATCCTCAACAAATTCTCAAGAACTCTACTAACTCTCTCCATTTGGCCATCCGTCTGAGGGTGATAGGCCGCACTCAATCTAAGTTGCGTCTCTAAAGCCTCTTGCAAGCTTCTCTAAAACTCGCTAGTAAAAATAGGGTCTCTATCGCTCATTATGCTAGAGGGAAATCCATGTAGTCAGACTATCTCACGAACATATAGGGATGCCAAATAAGGAGACGTCCTCTTTCTCCTTACTGGAACGAAGTGGGCGCTCTTAGTCAAGCGATCTACAATCACCCAAATAATGGTATTCCCCATCCTAGATCAAGGTAAACCATCTATGAAGTCCATCAAAACCCTATTCCACTTCCATTCAGGTACATCCAGTGGCTGAAGTAATCCACCGGGCTTTTACTGCTCTGCCTTAACCCTTTGGCACACAAGACACCTAGCTACAAACTCTGCCACATCCTTCTTCATGCCACTCCAATAGAATACTCTCTTCATGTCTCTATACATCTTATCACCACCTGAATGAACAGTCATACATGAATGGGGTGCCTCTGCTAGAACTGCACTCACCAAATCACTAGTGTGGGGAACACAAAGTCTTCCATCTCTCTTTAGGCACCCTTCACTATCGATGGAATAATGTTAGAGATGTCTAAAGACCTCTCCTCTACTAATTCTCTCTATAATATCCACAAGCTCTGAATCCTCTCGCTACCTCAAACCAATCTAATCTATGAGGGTAGGCTTCACCTCAAGTACTGCTAACAATCCAGGAGTAATGTCCGTAATAGGCTTAAAATCAAAGGTGGAAATGAACTCTAGGCTTTTCCACTCCACGAACATTGGACTAATGGTTGCTTTCTTCCTACTCAACGCACCTGCAACGACGTTTCTCTTACCAGAGGTATAAGCTATCTCAAAGTCATATGATGCTAAAAACTCTATCCAACGATGCTGCCTCAAGTTTAAATCCTTCTGTAAGAAAGTTACTTCAATCATTTATGGTCAGTGAAAAGCTCGAACCTTTCTTCTAGGAAGTAATGTCTTCAAGACTTGAGTGCGAAAATAATAGCAGCTAGCTCCAAATCATGGGTGGGGTAGTTCTTCTAATGAGTCCTCAACTGGCTACTTCCATAATATACTACCCTCCCTTCTTGCATTAATACTGCTCCAAGACCCATCTTACATGCATTAGCGTATACATTAAAAGGCTTAGCTCCGTCGGGTAAAATTAACATTGGCGCACTAGTAAGGGCTCTCTTTAGCATCATGAATGAATCCTCACAATCCATATCCCACACGAATGCCGCATTCTTCCTAATAAGGCGAGTAAGCGGTGCTGAGATCTTAGTAAAATCTCTGATAAACTTCCTATAATATTCAGCTAAACCTAGGAAGCTTCTAACTTCGGTAAGGTTTTTGGGGGCCTTCCAATCTTGCACTGCTATTACCTTAGCGGGATTAACAGTTAAACCCTCTCTTGAAACTACATGCCCTAAGAAGCGCACATCCTCACGCCAAAAGTAACACTTCGAGAACTTTGCCTTCAGTTGATGATCAAGAAGTGTACGAAGAACCTCTTTTTGATGAATAGCATGCTCCTCCATACTCTTGGAAAATACCAAAATATCGTCCACAGATACTACTACGAACTTATTAGAACATCTCTAACAACACGGCTCATCAAATGCATAAAATATGCTGGGGCGTTGGTTTGTCCAAAAGGCGTAACCAACCACTCAAAGAATCCGTCAGGTGTTCTAAATGCTGTCTTATTGATGCTATCGACAACGACTCTAAGCTGATGAAAACTGGTAGCCAAATCAAGTTGATAAAATACTAAAGAGCCAACTAGTTGATCAAAAAGATCATCTATCCTAGAAAGTGGGTAATGGTTCTTCTTAATTAGCTTGTTCAACTCTCTATAGTCTACGCAAAGTCGAAGGGAACCATCCACCTTTATAACGAAGACGACTGGTGCTCCCGACTCAGATATGCTGTATCTTATGAAGCCTTTCTCCAATAGCTCACCAATCTGCTTACTTAACTCCTTCCTCTCCCTAGGAGCCATATGTCTCACGGGCAATGCCACTGGCTTAGCATTGTCATTAAGGTAGATGCTAAATTCGATCTCTCTCTTAGGGGGTAGCCCCCCAACCTTCTCAAAGATGTCTGAAAAATCTTTGACGACTGGAACTGAATTTAACACTGATGGTGATGAATAAGGGAATAAAGAAAGCTCAACACGACTGACACTTATGGGTCGTATGAAACCTCAAGAGTCCTACCACTGCATGTCTTTTGCCTAACGACTCTCCTCTCGCAGTCCAATATTGCTCATAAGTGGATATCTAATCCATCCCCAAAATCATCCCATACCCCGAAAATCCTAGTATATAGGCGTCAAAGTCAAACTCTACACCTAGGATAAAAATTTTCAAACCCTTGCGAATCATGGATAAATGTGCCGATCCTCTTATGGGGTTTGAAACAACTATGGGGTTTACTACTAAAGAGATGTCTAAGTGCAGACAATCAACCAAGGAACTAGAAATGAAAGAGTGTGATGCTCCAGAATAAAAAAGAGTCCGAATAAGAAAATCCGAAATAGAGATCAAACCTTCCAGGGTGACTTTCCTACCTCTATCTGGTCCGCTATTAGAAGGTGCTGCATCCAAAGCCTGTACCTACGCTGTAGGTGCCTGCTCCTTGCCCCATCTTCCGTGGACAAAATCTACTAAGGTGACCGGGCTGTCCATAACTATAACACTTTCCCTTCATTTTAACCTTCTTGCAGTCTCTTGCGTAATGTCCAACCAATACACAACTCTTGCATTTCTCGCCTTTCTTGATCTGCTTTTGAGGTCCTTCTTCTTTCTTCTTATCCTTATCCTTCTTATCTTTCCACCACTTCTTCTTAGAATTTTTTGACTTAGGGACCTCCTTAAGCTCTCCTTCCTTAGCTGCATCAGACATGAGGGCCATCTTTACCAGTGATTCATATGTAGCTCCCATCGGTACATGCGTCAATTACAACCCTTAGAGGGGCTGATTCAGTCCCTTAGCAAACTTCATGGTCTCCTCATGCACTGTATTGACAAGCTCCATCCCAAACCGCAATAACTCATTAATTGATTGACATATTCCTTTAATGAAAGACTTCCTTGCTTCAAACTTATGAACCTTTCCAACTACATGCTTTCTTCTGTAGTGACAAAAACTTCCTCTGAAACCTTTCACGAAACCCATTCCAACCATTGTTTCTACTTCCAACTCAACAATCTCCTACCAATAAGAAGCCTCTCCTTTCAGCTGCCAAGGTTAAGCTGAACTCTCTATTGGTCCTCCAATCCTAACAGCTCAAATATCCGCTCCATATTTCTCAACCAAGTTCGTGCCTCCACAAAATCCTTTGTACCAGAAAACGTCTTGCCACCCAGATCAGCGAAGTCCTTGCATAGCTTAGAGAAATTGGCTGCTATGGGTGGATTAATGGGATCTCCACCAACCAGTGTTGGATTGGGAGCTTTCCCTTGCACCTTTGGTGTTGTAGCTTGAAGGTATTTACGAAACCAGCCTGGGACTGGACACCCTCGGGAAGATTAGAGGCATCCGCCATGCTATGCAAAGAAAGAGAATTTAGACTCGAAAGAATCGAAAGAAGATTGAACTGGACTTTGAGGCGATTTTTATAAAAACTCTTTTATACTTGAAAACTATCTCTATAATAAGAGTTTCTTTTTGAAAAATAGTTTGAAAATAAGTTATGTTCAAAAAATACTTTACTTTTAAAACAAGTTTTTCGAAATCCTGTAATCATATGCTCTGATACCAAGTGAAACACCTCACACCTCTTAGTATACCCAGAAAGGACATAATAAAAGATGTAGCGCGTTGTAGGTTTAGTTAAAACTTCATAGAGACTAAGATTCACAAAACAAATAGTAACAACAATGGAAAATTTTAATTAATAACTTCATTACACCATAAAATAAGTCATAAAAATCAAATTTGTCAAAATCAAGTACACATGTCTCGTGAAAAATATAATCTCAGTCACATCATCGGAATGCATAAAATGACCATCCCCCTCAGAAGTACCAATACATCAAAGTCCAAATGAAATTAAAGCTGAACAGAAGAAGAATACGTGAAGAATCTCCAAGAATATCTCCCCAAGAAATTTGAAATCTATTGTCCTTGCCTCTACTGGCCTATGAGGGGATGGGGAAAATAGAGGAGTGGGTCAGACTAAAAGTCTGGTGAATGGAAATAATTACTAGTATTTTTAAGCAAGATAAGGATAGTAGACTCACTAACAGTTCTAGTATAAAAGGAAATAAAGGAAAGATAAACCTGGAATAAAATATTTTTTAACTGTTTGCTTTGATAGTGATTTTTTGCACTTGTCTTAGATAGCTGCTTTAGTTAGGAAAAAATCCTAATCCTATTTTAATTAGGCTAAAGTCCTAATTCTACCCTTTGATCGACCTTCTATCTCTTTTGTGCCACTGTAATCTAGTCACGTCCTGTGGATCCCCTGGCAAAAAAGCACCTGTTTAGAGCTTTGGAACTCAATAGCGACTTATCTCCCTACTTCGAGACTGCACGCTCGATCACCAACGGTTCGCACTATCTGTTGCTCCCTCTTTTGACCTCTTATCTACCTACTTTAGCATAAGCATGCCCAGCATCACCTGATCTGTTGTGAGACCATCAGTCCTAGTTTGCCAGTGTCCTGCCCAGCCTCACCTAAGTGTTTTGTGAGACCATCGGTCCTAGTCTGAAAGGGGAATGCTGCCGGTACGGGTCCTAATAAACAAAATCTAGTTGTGCCCCTTGCCTAAATCCCCTGATTTGAGCTTCTATTTATTGACCACTTGTCTATCTACTTCAGTATAAATGTGTCCCAGCCTCACCTAATTTATTATGAGGCCATCACTTCCCGATTGAAAGGGAATGCTGCCAGTACGGGCCCTACTTCTATCTTTGCTTATTAACTTAGTGTAAGTTTCAAAATTAGTTTCTTTTGTTATTTCTGCTTATGTTTTCTTATTAAATTAATCTAAATCTTAAAATAAGCCTCTTCTGTTCTTTCTTCTTAATTATAATCTACGTTATAATTTCTCTTTTATTTTGTCTTTTTAGTTATAACTATAGTTATAAACATACTTGCAAATGTCTCTAATTTGCCATTTTCAGTCTATCTTCTTTTTATTACAGTTCTTCTTATTTACATCAAATTTCTATAAATTTGGTGTTCTTATATATTAGTCAATATTAGCGAATTATCTTTTTTTATTATTTTATTCGCGTAAAAAGAATAAAAAAACCAACATTTACAAGCTGAATTCTAAAGTAAAACAGATGTAAATAAAGTGTAAATGACTGTAAATAACAGTAAATAAATGAATAAAATAGCTGAACTAAAAATAGCTGAATAAAAAAGACTGAAAAGAACTTAAAAGTTAACTGCAAATAACTGTCCCAAAATTTTAGATAAACTACAACTATTGAGAACTATATTATTTTAAATTACTCAAAAGTCTAAAATAATTAGTTAAACACCCACCTGTGGTCCTTAACTCTAGTCCTTAGTCTTACTTGATCCTCTACTGGAGCGTAAATAATTTTTTCAAAACGGTTCTCTCGTTAGAATTTTTTTATTTATAGGGTCCAGCCTCTTGCAATGAACCCGAATAGGAGAAATTCTGAATGAGAAAAAAAGATATGCTTAAGGTCTTATCTATAGTGTCACTTAGGGATCTCAGACCATTGGATTTGAAAATTAAATATGGTGCAATCACATCATAGGCTCGATGGGGACCGTCGGATAGAAGCACAGACGCACAAGATGGAATAAAAATAGCAAAACACATCACAGTTTAATCTGGACGAAAATTCGTCCTATAGTAAGGCGGGTCGAAACCCAGGTCGACCCTTATATGTGTTAGGTCGACCTAGCTAAAGGGAGGGTCGACCTGACCTTATATATATATATATATATATATATATATAATTTCTCCTTCGATTTCTTGTCTAATTCGTATCTTCTACGTTTTAGTTCGGATTTTGACAATCTATATATGAAAAGAGACCAGGAAATTACCACGGACACAATGGTGCAACCTCCGTAGCTCAATTCTGATAATTTCACAAAGTTATTTTATTATTTAATTAATTCTTTAATTAATTATTACAACTTAAATTTTGGGTTGTTATAGAAATATTATAGGAAGGGAACAATAGGTTCTTAGTGATCCCTTGAAAACTATGTCCGGAATATGATATTGATAGAGATTAATAGGTTCATAGGTTATCCCATGAAAACTATGATTTGAGAGATGTTATTGGAGAATCCAATAGGTTTATAGTGATCCCATGAAAACTATGATTGGATAACGTTATTGGTAGAAATCAATATGTTCATAGCAATTTGTTGGTTAATGATGGAAATTTCTATCGATTAGAAAACCATCGTTAATAATATTATCGTTATAAACCGCAAGCGCACGACGTACAATTATAGTACGTATGCGAGTACAGGTCGATCCGCTGGGAAAGCATTAGATTTCAATATTACTCAATCAAATTAGCCCAAAGTTTTTGAAATTTGTTTTAAACTAGAAAATTGTAGAAAACAAGGTAGTGAAAAGTTGAATAAAAATATGATAATAAGGATCAATTTAGAGGAAAATCCACTTCCAATTATTCATATAAATCAACACAAAATTCACTTGTAATCTCTCATTAAAACGTTAAATAGAAATGATAGATGTGCTTATTATAAGTATGATTTATTTGTGCTATTGATTAGCGCAACTTAAATCATCGAACTCTGACACCATTCAAACCCACTTATCACCACTCATGAAAATAACATGAAAATTAAAAATAAAATCTATTTAAGTATGATCTATTTACTATTAACTAGTAACATAGACCATCAAATTTTGATTCTAGTTTGTCTTTCATTATCAAAAATCACTTGGCCAATAATCAAATAGTTTATGCATTAAATGGAAGTAAGCATAGCATATTTGAAACGTCAGCATAGGCTATCAAGATTCAATCAAAAAGAAGCATAAGCCACCATCATTCATATTTTGCATTAAACACATATTAGAGATCATAAATGAAATCATTATGTTAATTTAATAAGTTTCATAAGAGCTTCATTACCCATAAATTGAAGGGGTTTAACTACTCATATTTGAAAACATGTTAACATAAAATAATTTCAGCATAAAATAAAAGGAAAATGAGTGATAATTACAAGAAAACATAGCTAACTACTCGTATGAAATAAAACTAAACTAATTACAAAAGTTAAATCTATGCTACTAACATTAAACAAGAGGAGCATAAATTAAGAAAGAGAGAGCATAAAATAAAAAGAGCATGAAAAGAAAGCATAAATAAAAATTACATGAAAGTAAAAACAAGGCTAAGAAGCAATGAAAGAAATTTTTATTTATCTTTGATTCTGTGGCTACAATATTGCATGAAAAAGAAGAAGATAGTTACATGAAACATAAGGGGTATTTATACATGCTTAAAACTCTAATTCTTATTTTAGGAGACTAAAATGCACTTGAGAAACTGTAGCCTTCTAGCAATCATTAGAAAAATAATTAATCCCTACTAACATGTCTTTAAGCCTCCATTAACATGTGCACATGCTTTTAATTATGGACCATGTTGTAGGGGTATATGGGCTCCTCCATATTGCATGAATTCTTTTATTTTCCTTTCTTCATTAGCCTTCAACCTGTGTGCATGCATTCATCCATGAAACCACTTCATATTTGCACTTCATTTTCTATAAATAAAAATAAAAATGTGCAAATGAATTTTCTCAAATTAAATCATACACAAAATTACCATTTTACCCCCTAAATGAAGATGAACAAATGATGATTTGAAAACAATTTAAATTTCAGTTTAATCATGTAAAATAACCTTATATGCACATTTATTTAAACAAAATTAGATTAATTATGGAAGTAAAAATATGCAATTTACGTGCACTTCAAATACCCCCACACTTATCTTTTTATTCGTCCTCGAATAAACTAAAATTATATAAATCAGTTTTAGTAGGAAACACGATTTTACTGAGCGTATGTAACAAGCCGTTATACCTCTAGCTGTCCCTAGTAGGACGAGTGTAGTCTCGTAAGGGTTTTCAGCGAATACTACCCATAAAATCCAAATGTGATATGCAAATTCTAATGCAACTACATTATGTAAGTTTTCAAAAATATATACAAATGAAGAATTTACTTTTAAATTGACATGAGTAAGCTAAATATAAGTTTTGGTCATTAACAAGAAATTTTAGTCCTTTTACTCTTCAAAGCATCCAACAAAAATTAAGTTAACATCACAATTAAACTTTAATTTGGATAGTTATTTCGATTGATAACATAGTAACTATGAAATGGATCCTTTAGTTGATTATCAGTGTTATACAAAGTGGTATTTTTATTTCTTTTAAATAACAAGTTGAATAAAATAATTGAAGATAGTGATTGGATTTCAATTACTTGCTCTTTCTCTTTTGAAAAATATTAACATTATTACTATTTACACACATAACTCGGATAAACCGAGGCTAGATATACTGATCATGCACTGCCTTTCGGGCTTACTTGTGAAGAGTACAGAGCATGATGAGTGTACAAACTTGCATATAAACATATGACTCTAGGTGGTTATTTTTATTAATTTTATTTTATTTACATACGCCTAACTCAGATAAACTGAGGCCAGATATACTGATCATGCACCGCTTTCGGGCTAACGTGAGAAGAGTACAGAGCATGGCGAGTGTACATACTTGCGTATGAACACATGACTTTAGTTTTTTCTTATTTTCATAAAAGATTTTTTTATTATTTATTTTTTTATTTTTTTAATGAAGAGAGAGTTTTGTAAAATCATCTTAGCACTACTTAACTTAAAAGATCAAAATTGTCACCGTCTTTACTTCAAATCAACCACTCTTTTAAACAAAGATCACAATTAGGACATACTTCATAATTATCACCTATGAACCTTTCTATGTACTAGTTAAACCATAGGTACTTGTAATCAAACTTATTTTTATTTTTGTTCAGACAAAATATTTTCAAAAATTTCAATTTAGCAACCAAAAACATACACTTATCCTATAGTGTTTCTTCAAAAGTAAATCAATATGCTAGAAAGAAAATTTGTTTTAGAATTTTTTGTTTTTTTTGTTTTTTAAAGAAAATGCAAAAAATAAAAAATGAACATAAGACTCCCCCCTCACTTAATTTTGACCGTGTCCCTATAATCAATACATGATATAACAAGTGAAACGGTGGAAAATATGTACATATTTACGAGACCGGGTTAACATTTCTTACTAGACGTAGTATAGTTCATGAAGAATCATGACCTCCTCCTCTCGATCACTCGCCAACTCCTAAGGTTTCAAACGATGACTATTGACTTTAAAAATGGATCCATTCCTAGGATTTTCTATTTCTGTGGCACCGTGTGAAAAAACAGTACGTATGATGTATGGTCCTGTCCATCTTGATTTTAATTCCTCGGGAACAAATGAAGTCGAGAGTCATACAAAACAAATTTTGATTTGGCATATTTTCCTTACGATGTCATGAAAATTTTTTGTTCTTTCTTTGTAGACTTTCTCATTTTCATACGCGTCGTTCCTAATCTCCTTTAATTCACTGAGTTGCAATTTTCTTTTTTTGCCTGCTTTTTCACGATCAAAGTTTATGTTCATAATTGCCTACAATGCTTTATGTACAAGTTTGATGGGTAAATGGCATGCTTTGCCATATACTAGCCTAAAACGAAATATCTCAAGATTGGTTTTATATGCTGTTCTATAAGCCCAAAGCGCATCTGTCAGTTTTTATGACTAATCTTTTCAATTTTTATTCACGGTTTTCTCCAAAATTTGTTTGATTTAGCGATTTGAAACTTCAACTTGACCACGAGTTTGAGGATGATAAGGAGTGGGTAACTTGTGGGTTGTCTAGTATTTCTTCACTAGAGTTTCAAATGAACGATTACATAAATGAGTTCCATTATCGCTTATTGTTGTGCGAAGTGTTGCGAATCTCGAAAAGATGTTTTCTTTTATGAATTCCACAATTTTATGGTCATTTTTTTCTAAGCAATGGAGTTCATATGAAGGAGTTATGATCGATGCAAGGTAGGAATTGTTGAATATGCGCTTATATGATTTTTGTTTGATGATAATAAACATATATACATTCGTTTAAATGTATTTGATAATATACTATTTTATTTTTCACAGATTAAATAAATATTTGCAGAATAAAATAAATAACACAGAATTTGAATTCAAACGAATATTTTATTCAAACAAATATTTATTACAATTTTGATAGTACAAATTCAAGCTCTCACTATACATATACATTTTTGATTACATCACAATTACATCACAATTCAGTTTACATTAATAACCTCACTACATATCACTCACACTCGTATTTATCTTCAACTTCATTCCAGTTTGAATCCAGCATCTGAGCAATCTGCAAAAATATAAACTAACGCAGTAAAATTGAAAAAGAAATATTTTTGCAATTCAAAAATAGAAGATAATTTTTGAATATATGATTTGCCTCAGTTATTTGGGTTGTTCGTCATAATTTAAATTTGAATTCATCATACACGAACAACTTGTGACATACACAGTGTATTACTGTATATGCCACAAGGTCGTGCACGCCGATATATACACTTGATAATGCTACAGGGACAGGTGAGCACAAGGTCAAACCCAAATATACGGACAGGTTCAACTCAGGTGCAATAAATTCAAAAATACGACACGAGCACAAGGTCAAATCCGAGTTTTGAAACTGGATTCAACACAAGTGAACATGACAAGAAACAGTTCAATATGAAATGATGAACATGCAGTCAACAAGTGACAACATACTTCAATGACCAAAGCATGGCCAATGCAAAATGCAGATACAAACTACAAAGAACATCAACAACTACAAAACAATCAAACTGCATCAAGTCCAGCAGCATGAACAAGTATGGCAGCATGTGAATGCATCAAAACAAGTAAACAACAATGTCGAGCTCAAGACAGTACAGCTACAACATGTATGCAGCCCAATAGACCAAAGTACAACATCAAAGACAGCACTGACTTAAGTATACAAGTGAAACTGCAATGCTCAAACTCAGTGGACAGGAATGTAACAAGACAATGCACCAATATCACCAGCATGACAGCAATATGTACAGCATCAATCAAGACAGGGCGAGCAACTGTTATATGGTGATGCAGTTAAAAATTACTCAAAGCAACAGTGACAATGAAGTGAATGCAACTACAGGAACTCAACAGAAATAAGATGGTCAGTCACCATAATAATGAAAATGTCGATCTCAATGTAACACAGTGGCAACCATAAGATGCAGACCAACCAGAAGTACAAGTGCACAACAAAACCAACAAAGACCAAGGCTATGGCATAGTGCACCAGAGATATGGAAACACAGCAACAACCAAATGGAGACGGCATCCCACAATATCCACAACAAACAACTCAGTAACCAGAAGCAATAAACAAGTCTATGCAGTGATATGCGGCAGTATAAGCAAAATATAAAATGAACAGTTCAGATTCAATGCCATGAAAGCCAAGTATCAAGACCGAAGTCAGATGAAACAATGTCCAAGTTGCAATATGCATCAAAGCTCAACAACTACAAGCAGATGCAACTCAACAGTAAATCAATACACATAAATGCCAACAAGTGATCTAGCCGAGGTCAATGAAGCCAAAGAAAACAGAAGGGATGACTGAAGTGCAGCCATAAATGTTCACCGACTTCATTTGAACAAATCAATAATAATGCAGTGAAGCATGTTCATGGAAAACATCAACTACAAACTACTCACAATCGTGCACCACTGACCATGAATGCAGTAACAACATCGCTGGTGACCACAAAATTAATCAATACTGCAATTTTACAAGTGACCAAAGTCAAAGCATCAATATCCAAAAATTCACGTAATCAAAACATGCCAGAAATCAAATTGTCGTGGTTGCCACAAATTTCAACAGTGCAGTGATTACCAAGTCATAAATCAAGTTTGTATAAAAATGCAGTGGTATGCAGCAGAGACAATATAAAAGCAATGGTGATGGCCGAAGCTAATACAGAGTAGTGGATTCGCATACCCAAAATCAAGTCGAAGTCAAACATTATTCAGCATCAAGCCAAAGCCGTGATCAAAATTTCAATGTTGAACAAGTCAAAATCGAAGCCGTGTCAACCAAGCATCAAAAATACGAAATTGACAAAGTCAGATCAATCCCAAGCATCAAAACATAATCAAGCGGTCAGAGAAATGAATTTGACGAATTCAATCAAAAATATACGAACGCAATTCTAGGAAATCAAATCCTATAAGAACCCCAATCATCACAGGCAATCGAGCATCGAGTTCAAGTACGAAAGATTAGAAAAAGCAAAAAGCACAAATTACATACCGAAGCAATTGAACTCGATCAAGGAGGAGAAGCCGCAAACAATTGAAGCAAATCAGAGAAACAGTGATTGCAATCAACCAACAAAGGCAGCGACTTCAATTTGAAACCCTAATTTAAGAGCACGGCACCAAAGGGACGAAGCCCTAAAATCTGAGGAGCGGCCATTTTTTCACGAACGAAAAAATAAAAGGAACGGGTTGAAGAAGTGAATAAGGGGCCGGCCTTTGTTTATTAATTTGGGCTTTGTTTTTCTTTTTATTAAATAGGGTTTTGTTATTTAAATTGTTTTTAATTTGTATTTTCTTTTAAACCGTTTTTAATTTTCTAGTCGTGTGACTAGGGGACAAACTACGGTGTGTAGTTTGGGAATTCGCAACTCGATGGTTGAGTTGTGGTCAGGGTTTTGAGCGTAGAGTTAGATTAGTCAATAGCGGGTATAGCGAGTTTACGTGTGTAAGCGAGGGACTATCTAATTTCTAGTAGAAACCTTGGGGGCAGCACGTTGGCAGGGTTTTGCCGAAGCTGGGTAAATTCTGTGTTGTTCTGTTCTGTTATTTATATTCTGCTATATCTGTGCTGCTATTCTGTGATCTGAATTTAAATTAATTGATAAGCTTCCGCGATTAATTTTTATAATTTACACTATCACCCTATTCACCCCCCCTCTAGGGTGAAATCGATCCTACAAGTGGTATCAGAGTTAGGAACAAAAGCCGTTTTTGTTTTAAAAATTTGAATTTTTAAAATGGCTTCTTTTAATAATGCTTTTGCAGAAGGTCAATCCATAGTTAGACCACCAATGTTCAATGGTGTATATGCTTATTGGAAAAATAGAATGCAAATTTTTCTGAAAACCATTGACGCTTGGAATATTGTTGAGACAGGTTATAGAATACCAACTATAACTGTAGATAATCAGGAAATAGAGAAACCAAAGGAACAATGGATAGAACTAGAAAATAAATTACAAAATACTAATGCCAAAGCTATGAATTCTATTATCTGTTCATTGGATCAATTTGAATTTAATTGTGTCTCACATTGTCTAACTGCGTAGGAAATATGGCACATACTAGAAGTGACTCACGAAGGAACATCTCAAGTCAAAGAATCTCGCCTTGCAATGTTAAGCAGCGAATACGAGAACTTCAAAATGGCGAAGGAAGAAAATGTCAAAGAGATGTACGGACGACTCTCCAATATCGTATACAAATCAAAAGCTCTCGGAAAAACATACACCGAATTAGAAATAGTCCGGAAAATCCTCAGAGTCCTTCCACGAAGCTTTGAAGCAAAAGTAACTGCCATACAAGAATTGAAAGATTTAAAACAACTTAAAGTTGAGGAACTCATCGGAAATCCCACCACTTATGAGCTAGAAATGAAATTCAAAGAAGAGCGTGAAGGAGGTGACACTCAAAAGAAATCAATAGCTCTCAAAGGAACAACCGAAAGTGATGATGATAACGATGAAGATGATGGAGCAGCAGAATTGGAGCTGTTAATAAGAAAATTCAAAAAATGGAATCAAAAACATGGAAATTCAGCTCGAAATCAAAAAGCAAAAAGCAGAATAGCCAAAGCACTAGACTACTCAGAAGAACAAAAGTTTATTTGTTATAATTGCAACAAAGCCGGCCATATCAAGCCCGATTGTCCATAAATTAAATCCAGCCATGGAAAGAAACAGAAAAAGAAAAGTTTTGCAGCCACTTGGGATGAAATAGACGAGAATGATCAAAGCACTGGCAGTGAAAGCGAAAAGGCAGAATTGTGTCTTCGAGGTGATACAACTGACAGTGACGATGACGAGCCAAGTGAGGTATCAAAACTTACCCATTCTGAGTTGCTTATATATTTTCATGAAGTAAACGGTTGTTTTGAACGACTTAGGAAAAAATACGCCAAACTTGAATCTCAAAAAAATACTTTGATAGAATGTAATAAACAACTTGATCAATTAGTTAAAACCTATCAAAATAGGATCCCTAAGTATGATAAGTGTCCAACATTTGATGAAGAAATTAAAAAATCAGAAATTAAAATAAAATCGCTTGAAAATGAAATTCTGATTTTAAAGGAGAATGAAAATACGAGGAGAGAGAATTCTATTAAAAAGTGCACACAGTTGTTAAACGAAAATGAATCTCTCAAATCACAAGTCCAACAATTGTCAACGACTTTAGATAAATTTTCAAAAAGTGAAAAATCGTTGAATATTCTATTAGGAAAGCAAACTGTTAATACGGTTAAACAAGGACTTGGATATAATAGTTCGAAAATTGTTGAAAACAAGATTAATCAAGAAAATTCAATGTGCACGATTTGTAGAAAATTTGGATACGATCACAATAATTGTTGGTATAGACCCAAACATGTGAAAACTATACCGATTTGGGTTCCAAAAGGCACAAATATAAAATCTCTCAAAGTTAAACAAATTTGGGTGCCGAAGGTAACAATTATAAATAGTTTTGGGTCTACACAAAATTATTTTTCAAAATTTTCTGCCACTAACAACCATGGACCTATAAAAACAAATAGGTCACATAAATCCTTTTCCGTGTAGGTGTGGTGGCAGGCTAAGGAAAAACAATAATGTTCTCTGGATTTTGGCTGTTCCAGAAACACAACGGGCGACAAAGCTAAGTTCCTTAGCCTAGTATAAAGGTGACAGAATCACAACGGACAACAACGAAAAATATCGTAAAGGTAAAACAGGTATGGTATGTTTTAAACGATATATTAAATGTGATATTCTGCACCGTATTTTGAATTAATTCAGCCAATATTGAGATTGATGAAAAGATGATGATTTTTGATTCTGATTTATTCAAAATAGTTAAGCCAATTATATTCTTATGCCAAAAACACTACAAAAATCTCTAAATTCTTTGAATTACTTCATATATATCATTTTTGATTAAAAATAGTGTTTTGTTGGATATTACAATTGGTTATAATATGACTGACTCTATATTCACGGTTTTCGATTATTTACACGGCTTCATTTCAAAGTCAAAAGAATGTCATTTAAATTGCTGAAAAAATTGAGTTTGAAATTTTTGATGCACACTTCATGTTTTGGTCTATAAAATTCAATTGATGATAATTTTTGAGTGAAAGAGAAATTCAGATGCAGATTACACTGGTAATCTAGTTGATAGAAAAATTGCTAGTGAAACGTGATTTTTTTGAGACATTTAGTAACTGCATCGTTTTTCAAAGAAAATATCTGCATATTTTTCATTTCAAATAATTTTCAAATAGCAGAAAATTTTCTTTTAAAAACCCCCTGGAGAAAATCATTTTTGACCATATTTTCAGATTATTCATTTTTGAAAAATTAATTTCATAATTATTTTTGAATTTGATTTTAAATGACTATTATGACTAATCTGACTCCCAAATGATTATCGAAAAGAAAAATAGTGATTGAAAAAGTGATGAGTGTTGATATTGATTATATATTATAACTCGAGAAAGTATAATTAGAAAATTTCTTTAGAAATGTAAACAAGAGTTATAAAACTTTTTGTTGGTAAAAATTCCATGACCATCTCTATACCTATCATATTTCTATCAACCATCACTCATCAAAATTCTATATAGTTTGTCGATATGTGGTACTTTAAACAGGAATCGTTCGTTTTTCATTTTCACATTTTAAAAAAATAAAAATAAAAAAAAAATAAAAAAAATAAATAAATACCAAAGTATTCACTCTCATTTAAAAGTCCTCACGGTTATGCATGGGTGAATTACTTGGAATTTGTTATGTGCCTCCATGCTCATTTAAAAGTCCTTATGGTTATGCATGTATGGAACGCATATCAAAAGTTGATTTTTTTTCTTAAAATAAACAAGTTGATTCTAATCCCATTTAAAATTCCTCACGGTTATGCATGGTTAGAAGATACTTGAATTCATTTTTTTAAAATAAAATAAAATTGGAATACTACTAATCTCATTTAAAAGTCCTAACGGTTATGCATGGTTAGTAGATATTCAAATTCCTGATATAAATATACCACAAATAGACACAACTGTATGGTTTTATATGATGACATCATTTCCATCATTCTAAAAGTGGAATATGCGCCTAACAAAATATTTATGATTTTTGTTTGATTTTTTATTGAAATTTAATATTTATATTCAATTGAGTTTTAATGTTGGATTGATATCATTTACTTTATCTCTATTTTCTCTAACACTATTATTCTTTTGCTGATAACAAAAGGGGGAGAGAAAAGTTAAGATTTTGTCAAATAAAATCAAGCAAAGGTCAAATAATTTTCTATTTGCATCTAGGATCATTTGCATATTTTTATTTGTATGCATATATGTAGGGGGAGCATCGTATAGAGAGGAAGCATTTAAATAGGGGGAGCAATTAGAATATATCAATGATCAAATACATTTAACATATTTAAAATCTTAAATATATGTTTGTTATCATCAAAAGGGGGAGATTGTTGAATATGCACTTATATGATTTTTGTTTGATGATAATAAACATATATACATTCGTTTAAATGTATTTGATAATATACTATTTTATTTTTCATAGATTAAATAAATATTTGCAGAATAAAATAAATAACACGGAATTTGAATTCAAACGAATATTTTATTCAAACAAATATTTATTACAATTTTGATAGTACAAATTCAAGCTCTCACTATACATATACATTTTTGATTACATCACAATTACATCACAATTCAGTTTACATTAATAACCTCACTACATATCACTCACACTCGTATTTATCTTCAACTTCATTCCAGTTTGAATCCAGCATCTGAGCAATCTGCAAAAATATAAACTAACGCAGTAAAATTGAAAAAGAAATATTTTTGCAATTCAAAAATAGAAGATAATTTTTGAATATATGATTTGCCTCAGTTATTTGGGTTGTTCGTCATAATTTAAATTTGAATTCATCATACACGAACAACTTGTGACATACACAGTGTATTACTGTATATGCCACAAGGTCGTGCACGCCGATATATACACTTGATAATGCTACAGGGACAGGTGAGCACAAGGTCAAACCCAAATATACGGACAGGTTCAACTCAGGTGCAATAAATTCAAAAATACGACACGAGCACAAGGTCAAATCCGAGTTTTGAAACTGGATTCAACACAAGTGAACATGACAAGAAACAGTTCAATATGAAATGATGAACATGCAGTCAACAAGTGACAACATACTTCAATGACCAAAGCATGGCCAATGCAAAATGCAGATACAAACTACAAAGAACATCAACAACTACAAAACAATCAAACTGCATCAAGTCCAGCAGCATGAACAAGTATGGCAGCATGTGAATGCATCAAAACAAGTAAACAACAATGTCGAGCTCAAGACAGTACAGCTACAACATGTATGCAGCCCAATAGACCAAAGTACAACATCAAAGACAGCACTGACTTAAGTATACAAGTGAAACTGCAATGCTCAAACTCAGTGGACAGGAATGTAACAAGACAATGCACCAATATCACCAGCATGACAGCAATATGTACAGCATCAATCAAGACAGGGCGAGCAACTGTTATATGGTGATGCAGTTAAAAATTACTCAAAGCAACAGTGACAATGAAGTGAATGCAACTACAGGAACTCAACAGAAATAAGATGGTCAGTCACCATAATAATGAAAATGTCGATCTCAATGTAACACAGTGGCAACCATAAGATGCAGACCAACCAGAAGTACAAGTGCACAACAAAACCAACAAAGACCAAGGCTATGGCATAGTGCACCAGAGATATGGAAACACAGCAACAACCAAATGGAGACGGCATCCCACAATATCCACAACAAACAACTCAGTAACCAGAAGCAATAAACAAGTCTATGCAGTGATATGCGGCAGTATAAGCAAAATATAAAATGAACAGTTCAGATTCAATGCCATGAAAGCCAAGTATCAAGACCGAAGTCAGATGAAACAATGTCCAAGTTGCAATATGCATCAAAGCTCAACAACTACAAGCAGATGCAACTCAACAGTAAATCAATACACATAAATGCCAACAAGTGATCTAGCCGAGGTCAATGAAGCCAAAGAAAACAGAAGGGATGACTGAAGTGCAGCCATAAATGTTCACCGACTTCATTTGAACAAATCAATAATAATGCAGTGAAGCATGTTCATGGAAAACATCAACTACAAACTACTCACAATCGTGCACCACTGACCATGAATGCAGTAACAACATCGCTGGTGACCACAAAATTAATCAATACTGCAATTTTACAAGTGACCAAAGTCAAAGCATCAATATCCAAAAATTCACGTAATCAAAACATGCCAGAAATCAAATTGTCGTGGTTGCCACAAATTTCAACAGTGCAGTGATTACCAAGTCATAAATCAAGTTTGTATAAAAATGCAGTGGTATGCAGCAGAGACAATATAAAAGCAATGGTGATGGCCGAAGCTAATACAGAGTAGTGGATTCGCATACCCAAAATCAAGTCGAAGTCAAACATTATTCAGCATCAAGCCAAAGCCGTGATCAAAATTTCAATGTTGAACAAGTCAAAATCGAAGCCGTGTCAACCAAGCATCAAAAATACGAAATTGACAAAGTCAGATCAATCCCAAGCATCAAAACATAATCAAGCGGTCAGAGAAATGAATTTGACGAATTCAATCAAAAATATACGAACGCAATTCTAGGAAATCAAATCCTATAAGAACCCCAATCATCACAGGCAATCGAGCATCGAGTTCAAGTACGAAAGATTAGAAAAAGCAAAAAGCACAAATTACATACCGAAGCAATTGAACTCGATCAAGGAGGAGAAGCCGCAAACAATTGAAGCAAATCAGAGAAACAGTGATTGCAATCAACCAACAAAGGCAGCGACTTCAATTTGAAACCCTAATTT
Organism: Allium cepa; assembly: GCA_030765085.1. Taxonomy (NCBI): domain Eukaryota; kingdom Viridiplantae; phylum Streptophyta; class Magnoliopsida; order Asparagales; family Amaryllidaceae; genus Allium; species Allium cepa. The sequence goes on from CM060933.1 coordinate 62,904,748, forward strand.
AAGAGCACGGCACCAAAGGGACGAAGCCCTAAAATCTGAGGAGCGGCCATTTTTTCACGAACGAAAAAATAAAAGGAACGGGTTGAAGAAGTGAATAAGGGGCCGGCCTTTGTTTATTAATTTGGGCTTTGTTTTTCTTTTTATTAAATAGGGTTTTGTTATTTAAATTGTTTTTAATTTGTATTTTCTTTTAAACCGTTTTTAATTTTCTAGTCGTGTGACTAGGGGACAAACTACGGTGTGTAGTTTGGGAATTCGCAACTCGATGGTTGAGTTGTGGTCAGGGTTTTGAGCGTAGAGTTAGATTAGTCAATAGCGGGTATAGCGAGTTTACGTGTGTAAGCGAGGGACTATCTAATTTCTAGTAGAAACCTTGGGGGCAGCACGTTGGCAGGGTTTTGCCGAAGCTGGGTAAATTCTGTGTTGTTCTGTTCTGTTATTTATATTCTGCTATATCTGTGCTGCTATTCTGTGATCTGAATTTAAATTAATTGATAAGCTTCCGCGATTAATTTTTATAATTTACACTATCACCCTATTCACCCCCCCTCTAGGGTGAAATCGATCCTACAAGTGGTATCAGAGTTAGGAACAAAAGCCGTTTTTGTTTTAAAAATTTGAATTTTTAAAATGGCTTCTTTTAATAATGCTTTTGCAGAAGGTCAATCCATAGTTAGACCACCAATGTTCAATGGTGTATATGCTTATTGGAAAAATAGAATGCAAATTTTTCTGAAAACCATTGACGCTTGGAATATTGTTGAGACAGGTTATAGAATACCAACTATAACTGTAGATAATCAGGAAATAGAGAAACCAAAGGAACAATGGATAGAACTAGAAAATAAATTACAAAATACTAATGCCAAAGCTATGAATTCTATTATCTGTTCATTGGATCAATTTGAATTTAATTGTGTCTCACATTGTCTAACTGCGCAGGAAATATGGCACATACTAGAAGTGACTCACGAAGGAACATCTCAAGTCAAAGAATCTCGCCTTGCAATGTTAAGCAGCGAATACGAGAACTTCAAAATGGCGAAGGAAGAAAATGTCAAAGAGATGTACGGACGACTCTCCAATATCGTATACAAATCAAAAGCTCTCGGAAAAACATACACCGAATTAGAAATAGTCCGGAAAATCCTCAGAGTCCTTCCACGAAGCTTTGAAGCAAAAGTAACTGCCATACAAGAATCGAAAGATTTAAAACAACTTAAAGTTGAGGAACTCATCGGAAATCCCACCACTTATGAGCTAGAAATGAAATTCAAAGAAGAGCGTGAAGGAGGTGACACTCAAAAGAAATCAATAGCTCTCAAAGGAACAACCGAAAGTGATGATGATAACGATGAAGATGATGGAGCAGCAGAATTGGAGCTGTTAATAAGAAAATTCAAAAAATGGAATCAAAAACATGGAAATTCAGCTCGAAATCAAAAAGCAAAAAGCAGAATAGCCAAAGCACTAGACTACTCAGAAGAACAAAAGTTTATTTGTTATAATTGCAACAAAGCCGGCCATATCAAGCCCGATTGTCCATAAATTAAATCCAGCCATGGAAAGAAACAGAAAAAGAAAAGTTTTGCAGCCACTTGGGATGAAATAGACGAGAATGATCAAAGCACTAGCAGTGAAAGCGAAAAGGCAGAATTGTGTCTTCGAGGTGATACAACTGACAGTGACGATGACGAGCCAAGTGAGGTATCAAAACTTACCCATTCTGAGTTGCTTATATATTTTCATGAAGTAAACGGTTGTTTTGAACGACTTAGGAAAAAATACGCCAAACTTGAATCTCAAAAAAATACTTTGATAGAATGTAATAAACAACTTGATCAATTAGTTAAAACCTATCAAAGTAGGATCCCTAAGTATGATAAGTGTCCAACATTTGATGAAGAAATTAAAAAATCAGAAATTAAAATAAAATCGCTTGAAAATGAAATTCTGATTTTAAAGGAGAATGAAAATACTAGGAGAGAGAATTCTATTAAAAAGTGCACACAGTTGTTAAACGAAAATGAATCTCTCAAATCACAAGTCCAACAATTGTCAACGACTTTAGATAAATTTTCAAAAAGTGAAAAATCGTTGAATATGCTATTAGGAAAGCAAACTGTTAATACGGTTAAACAAGGACTTGGATATAATAGTTCGAAAATTGTTGAAAACAAGATTAATCAAGAAAATTCAATGTGCACGATTTGTAGAAAATTTGGATACGATCACAATAATTGTTGGTATAGACCCAAACATGTGAAAACTATACCGATTTGGGTTCCAAAAGGCACAAATATAAAATCTCTCAAAGTTAAACAAATTTGGGTGCCGAAGGTAACAATTATAAATAGTTTTGGGTCTACACAAAATTATTTTTCAAAATTTTCTGCCACTAACAACCATGGACCTATAAAAACAAATAGGTCACATAAATCCTTTTCCGTGTAGGTGTGGTGGCAGGCTAAGGAAAAACAATAATGTTCTCTGGATTTTGGCTGTTCCAGAAACACAACGGGCGACAAAGCTAAGTTCCTTAGCCTAGTATAAAGGTGACAGAATCACAACGGACAACAACGAAAAATATCGTAAAGGTAAAACAGGTATGGTATGTTTTAAACGATATATTAAATGTGATATTCTGCACCGTATTTTGAATTAATTCAGCCAATATTGAGATTGATGAAAAGATGATGATTTTTGATTCTGATTTATTCAAAATAGTTAAGCCAATTATATTCTTATGCCAAAAACACTACAAAAATCTCTAAATTCTTTGAATTACTTCATATATATCATTTTTGATTAAAAATAGTGTTTTGTTGGATATTACAATTGGTTATAATATGACTGACTCTATATTCACGGTTTTCGATTATTTACACGGCTTCATTTCAAAGTCAAAAGAATGTCATTTAAATTGCTGAAAAAATTGAGTTTGAAATTTTTGATGCACACTTCATGTTTTGGTCTATAAAATTCAATTGATGATAATTTTTGAGTGAAAGAGAAATTCAGATGCAGATTACACTGGTAATCTAGTTGATAGAAAAATTGCTAGTGAAACGTGATTTTTTTGAGACATTTAGTAACTGCATCGTTTTTCAAAGAAAATATCTGCATATTTTTCATTTCAAATAATTTTCAAATAGCAGAAAATTTTCTTTTAAAAACCCCCTGGAGAAAATCATTTTTGACCATATTTTCAGATTATTCATTTTTGAAAAATTAATTTCATAATTATTTTTGAATTTGATTTTAAATGACTATTATGACTAATCTGACTCCCAAATGATTATCGAAAAGAAAAATAGTGATTGAAAAAGTGATGAGTGTTGATATTGATTATATATTATAACTCGAGAAAGTATAATTAGAAAATTTCTTTAGAAATGTAAACAAGAGTTATAAAACTTTTTGTTGGTAAAAATTCCATGACCATCTCTATACCTATCATATTTCTATCAACCATCACTCATCAAAATTCTATATAGTTTGTCGATATGTGGTACTTTAAACAGGAATCGTTCGTTTTTCATTTTCACATTTTAAAAAAATAAAAATAAAAAAAAAATAAAAAAAATAAATAAATACCAAAGTATTCACTCTCATTTAAAAGTCCTCACGGTTATGCATGGGTGAATTACTTGGAATTTGTTATGTGCCTCCATGCTCATTTAAAAGTCCTTATGGTTATGCATGTATGGAACGCATATCAAAAGTTGATTTTTTTTCTTAAAATAAACAAGTTGATTCTAATCCCATTTAAAATTCCTCACGGTTATGCATGGTTAGAAGATACTTGAATTCATTTTTTTAAAATAAAATAAAATTGGAATACTACTAATCTCATTTAAAAGTCCTAACGGTTATGCATGGTTAGTAGATATTCAAATTCCTGATATAAATATACCACAAATAGACACAACTGTATGGTTTTATATGATGACATCATTTCCATCATTCTAAAAGTGGAATATGCGCCTAACAAAATATTTATGATTTTTGTTTGATTTTTTATTGAAATTTAATATTTATATTCAATTGAGTTTTAATGTTGGATTGATATCATTTACTTTATCTCTATTTTCTCTAACACTATTATTCTTTTGCTGATAACAAAAGGGGGAGAGAAAAGTTAAGATTTTGTCAAATAAAATCAAGCAAAGGTCAAATAATTTTCTATTTGCATCTAGGATCATTTGCATATTTTTATTTGTATGCATATATGTAGGGGGAGCATCGTATAGAGAGGAAGCATTTAAATAGGGGGAGCAATTAGAATATATCAATGATCAAATACATTTAACATATTCAAAATCTTAAATATATGTTTGTTATCATCAAAAGGGGGAGATTGTTGAATATGCACTTATATGATTTTTGTTTGATGATAATAAACATATATACATTCGTTTAAATGTATTTGATAATATACTATTTTATTTTTCATAGATTAAATAAATATTTGCAGAATAAAATAAATAACACGGAATTTGAATTCAAATGAATATTTTATTCAAACAAATATTTATTACAATTTTGATAGTACAAATTCAAGCTCTCACTATACATATACATTTTTGATTACATCACAATTACATCACAATTCAGTTTACATTAATAACCTCACTACATATCACTCACACTCGTATTTATCTTCAACTTCATTCCAGTTTGAATCCAGCATCTGAGCAATCTGCAAAAATATAAACTAACGCAGTAAAATTGAAAAAGAAATATTTTTGCAATTCAAAAATAGAAGATAATTTTTGAATATATGATTTGCCTCAGTTATTTGGGTTGTTCGTCATAATTTAAATTTGAATTCATCATACACGAACAACTTGTGACATACACAGTGTATTACTGTATATGCCACAAGGTCGTGCACGCCGATATATACACTTGATAATGCTACAGGGACAGGTGAGCACAAGGTCAAACCCAAATATACGGACAGGTTCAACTCAGGTGCAATAAATTCAAAAATACGACACGAGCACAAGGTCAAATCCGAGTTTTGAAACTGGATTCAACACAAGTGAACATGACAAGAAACAGTTCAATATGAAATGATGAACATGCAGTCAACAAGTGACAACATACTTCAATGACCAAAGCATGGCCAATGCAAAATGCAGATACAAACTACAAAGAACATCAACAACTACAAAACAATCAAACTGCATCAAGTCCAGCAGCATGAACAAGTATGGCAGCATGTGAATGCATCAAAACAAGTAAACAACAATGTCGAGCTCAAGACAGTACAGCTACAACATGTATGCAGCCCAATAGACCAAAGTACAACATCAAAGACAGCACTGACTTAAGTATACAAGTGAAACTGCAATGCTCAAACTCAGTGGACAGGAATGTAACAAGACAATGCACCAATATCACCAGCATGACAGCAATATGTACAGCATCAATCAAGACAGGGCGAGCAACTGTTATATGGTGATGCAGTTAAAAATTACTCAAAGCAACAGTGACAATGAAGTGAATGCAACTACAGGAACTCAACAGAAATAAGATGGTCAGTCACCATAATAATGAAAATGTCGATCTCAATGTAACACAGTGGCAACCATAAGATGCAGACCAACCAGAAGTACAAGTGCACAACAAAACCAACAAAGACCAAGGCTATGGCATAGTGCACCAGAGATATGGAAACACAGCAACAACCAAATGGAGACGGCATCCCACAATATCCACAACAAACAACTCAGTAACCAGAAGCAATAAACAAGTCTATGCAGTGATATGCGGCAGTATAAGCAAAATATAAAATGAACAGTTCAGATTCAATGCCATGAAAGCCAAGTATCAAGACCGAAGTCAGATGAAACAATGTCCAAGTTGCAATATGCATCAAAGCTCAACAACTACAAGCAGATGCAACTCAACAGTAAATCAATACACATAAATGCCAACAAGTGATCTAGCCGAGGTCAATGAAGCCAAAGAAAACAGAAGGGATGACTGAAGTGCAGCCATAAATGTTCACCGACTTCATTTGAACAAATCAATAATAATGCAGTGAAGCATGTTCATGGAAAACATCAACTACAAACTACTCACAATCGTGCACCACTGACCATGAATGCAGTAACAACATCGCTGGTGACCACAAAATTAATCAATACTGCAATTTTACAAGTGACCAAAGTCAAAGCATCAATATCCAAAAATTCACGTAATCAAAACATGCCAGAAATCAAATTGTCGTGGTTGCCACAAATTTCAACAGTGCAGTGATTACCAAGTCATAAATCAAGTTTGTATAAAAATGCAGTGGTATGCAGCAGAGACAATATAAAAGCAATGGTGATGGCCGAAGCTAATACAGAGTAGTGGATTCGCATACCCAAAATCAAGTCGAAGTCAAACATTATTCAGCATCAAGCCAAAGCCGTGATCAAAATTTCAATGTTGAACAAGTCAAAATCGAAGCCGTGTCAACCAAGCATCAAAAATACGAAATTGACAAAGTCAGATCAATCCCAAGCATCAAAACATAATCAAGCGGTCAGAGAAATGAATTTGACGAATTCAATCAAAAATATACGAACGCAATTCTAGGAAATCAAATCCTATAAGAACCCCAATCATCACAGGCAATCGAGCATCGAGTTCAAGTACGAAAGATTAGAAAAAGCAAAAAGCACAAATTACATACCGAAGCAATTGAACTCGATCAAGGAGGAGAAGCCGCAAACAATTGAAGCAAATCAGAGAAACAGTGATTGCAATCAACCAACAAAGGCAGCGACTTCAATTTGAAACCCTAATTTAAGAGCACGGCACCAAAGGGACGAAGCCCTAAAATCTGAGGAGCGGCCATTTTTTCACGAACGAAAAAATAAAAGGAACGGGTTGAAGAAGTGAATAAGGGGCCGGCCTTTGTTTATTAATTTGGGCTTTGTTTTTCTTTTTATTAAATAGGGTTTTGTTATTTAAATTGTTTTTAATTTGTATTTTCTTTTAAACCGTTTTTAATTTTCTAGTCGTGTGACTAGGGGACAAACTACGGTGTGTAGTTTGGGAATTCGCAACTCGATGGTTGAGTTGTGGTCAGGGTTTTGAGCGTAGAGTTAGATTAGTCAATAGCGGGTATAGCGAGTTTACGTGTGTAAGCGAGGGACTATCTAATTTCTAGTAGAAACCTTGGGGGCAGCACGTTGGCAGGGTTTTGCCGAAGCTGGGTAAATTCTGTGTTGTTCTGTTCTGTTATTTATATTCTGCTATATCTGTGCTGCTATTCTGTGATCTGAATTTAAATTAATTGATAAGCTTCCGCGATTAATTTTTATAATTTACACTATCACCCTATTCACCCCCCCTCTAGGGTGAAATCGATCCTACAAGTGGTATCAGAGTTAGGAACAAAAGCCGTTTTTGTTTTAAAAATTTGAATTTTTAAAATGGCTTCTTTTAATAATGCTTTTGCAGAAGGTCAATCCATAGTTAGACCACCAATGTTCAATGGTGTATATGCTTATTGGAAAAATAGAATGCAAATTTTTCTGAAAACCATTGACGCTTGGAATATTGTTGAGACAGGTTATAGAATACCAACTATAACTGTAGATAATCAGGAAATAGAGAAACCAAAGGAACAATGGATAGAACTAGAAAATAAATTACAAAATACTAATGCCAAAGCTATGAATTCTATTATCTGTTCATTGGATCAATTTGAATTTAATTGTGTCTCACATTGTCTAACTGCGCAGGAAATATGGCACATACTAGAAGTGACTCACGAAGGAACATCTCAAGTCAAAGAATCTCGCCTTGCAATGTTAAGCAGCGAATACGAGAACTTCAAAATGGCGAAGGAAGAAAATGTCAAAGAGATGTACGGACGACTCTCCAATATCGTATACAAATCAAAAGCTCTCGGAAAAACATACACCGAATTAGAAATAGTCCGGAAAATCCTCAGAGTCCTTCCACGAAGCTTTGAAGCAAAAGTAACTGCCATACAAGAATCGAAAGATTTAAAACAACTTAAAGTTGAGGAACTCATCGGAAATCCCACCACTTATGAGCTAGAAATGAAATTCAAAGAAGAGCGTGAAGGAGGTGACACTCAAAAGAAATCAATAGCTCTCAAAGGAACAACCGAAAGTGATGATGATAACGATGAAGATGATGGAGCAGCAGAATTGGAGCTGTTAATAAGAAAATTCAAAAAATGGAATCAAAAACATGGAAATTCAGCTCGAAATCAAAAAGCAAAAAGCAGAATAGCCAAAGCACTAGACTACTCAGAAGAACAAAAGTTTATTTGTTATAATTGCAACAAAGCCGGCCATATCAAGCCCGATTGTCCATAAATTAAATCCAGCCATGGAAAGAAACAGAAAAAGAAAAGTTTTGCAGCCACTTGGGATGAAATAGACGAGAATGATCAAAGCACTGGCAGTGAAAGCGAAAAGGCAGAATTGTGTCTTCGAGGTGATACAACTGACAGTGACGATGACGAGCCAAGTGAGGTATCAAAACTTACCCATTCTGAGTTGCTTATATATTTTCATGAAGTAAACGGTTGTTTTGAACGACTTAGGAAAAAATACGCCAAACTTGAATCTCAAAAAAATACTTTGATAGAATGTAATAAACAACTTGATCAATTAGTTAAAACCTATCAAAGTAGGATCCCTAAGTATGATAAGTGTCCAACATTTGATGAAGAAATTAAAAAATCAGAAATTAAAATAAAATCGCTTGAAAATGAAATTCTGATTTTAAAGGAGAATGAAAATACTAGGAGAGAGAATTCTATTAAAAAGTGCACACAGTTGTTAAACGAAAATGAATCTCTCAAATCACAAGTCCAACAATTGTCAACGACTTTAGATAAATTTTCAAAAAGTGAAAAATCGTTGAATATGCTATTAGGAAAGCAAACTGTTAATACGGTTAAACAAGGACTTGGATATAATAGTTCGAAAATTGTTGAAAACAAGATTAATCAAGAAAATTCAATGTGCACGATTTGTAGAAAATTTGGATACGATCACAATAATTGTTGGTATAGACCCAAACATGTGAAAACTATACCGATTTGGGTTCCAAAAGGCACAAATATAAAATCTCTCAAAGTTAAACAAATTTGGGTGCCGAAGGTAACAATTATAAATAGTTTTGGGTCTACACAAAATTATTTTTCAAAATTTTCTGCCACTAACAACCATGGACCTATAAAAACAAATAGGTCACATAAATCCTTTTCCGTGTAGGTGTGGTGGCAGGCTAAGGAAAAACAATAATGTTCTCTGGATTTTGGCTGTTCCAGAAACACAACGGGCGACAAAGCTAAGTTCCTTAGCCTAGTATAAAGGTGACAGAATCACAACGGACAACAACGAAAAATATCGTAAAGGTAAAACAGGTATGGTATGTTTTAAACGATATATTAAATGTGATATTCTGCACCGTATTTTGAATTAATTCAGCCAATATTGAGATTGATGAAAAGATGATGATTTTTGATTCTGATTTATTCAAAATAGTTAAGCCAATTATATTCTTATGCCAAAAACACTACAAAAATCTCTAAATTCTTTGAATTACTTCATATATATCATTTTTGATTAAAAATAGTGTTTTGTTGGATATTACAATTGGTTATAATATGACTGACTCTATATTCACGGTTTTCGATTATTTACACGGCTTCATTTCAAAGTCAAAAGAATGTCATTTAAATTGCTGAAAAAATTGAGTTTGAAATTTTTGATGCACACTTCATGTTTTGGTCTATAAAATTCAATTGATGATAATTTTTGAGTGAAAGAGAAATTCAGATGCAGATTACACTGGTAATCTAGTTGATAGAAAAATTGCTAGTGAAACGTGATTTTTTTGAGACATTTAGTAACTGCATCGTTTTTCAAAGAAAATATCTGCATATTTTTCATTTCAAATAATTTTCAAATAGCAGAAAATTTTCTTTTAAAAACCCCCTGGAGAAAATCATTTTTGACCATATTTTCAGATTATTCATTTTTGAAAAATTAATTTCATAATTATTTTTGAATTTGATTTTAAATGACTATTATGACTAATCTGACTCCCAAATGATTATCGAAAAGAAAAATAGTGATTGAAAAAGTGATGAGTGTTGATATTGATTATATATTATAACTCGAGAAAGTATAATTAGAAAATTTCTTTAGAAATGTAAACAAGAGTTATAAAACTTTTTGTTGGTAAAAATTCCATGACCATCTCTATACCTATCATATTTCTATCAACCATCACTCATCAAAATTCTATATAGTTTGTCGATATGTGGTACTTTAAACAGGAATCGTTCGTTTTTCATTTTCACATTTTAAAAAAATAAAAATAAAAAAAAAATAAAAAAAATAAAAAAAATAAATAAATACCAAAGTATTCACTCTCATTTAAAAGTCCTCACGGTTATGCATGGGTGAATTACTTGGAATTTGTTATGTGCCTCCATGCTCATTTAAAAGTCCTTATGGTTATGCATGTATGGAACGCATATCAAAAGTTGATTTTTTTTCTTAAAATAAACAAGTTGATTCTAATCCCATTTAAAATTCCTCACGGTTATGCATGGTTAGAAGATACTTGAATTCATTTTTTTAAAATAAAATAAAATTGGAATACTACTAATCTCATTTAAAAGTCCTAACGGTTATGCATGGTTAGTAGATATTCAAATTCCTGATATAAATATACCACAAATAGACACAACTGTATGGTTTTATATGATGACATCATTTCCATCATTCTAAAAGTGGAATATGCGCCTAACAAAATATTTATGATTTTTGTTTGATTTTTTATTGAAATTTAATATTTATATTCAATTGAGTTTTAATGTTGGATTGATATCATTTACTTTATCTCTATTTTCTCTAACACTATTATTCTTTTGCTGATAACAAAAGGGGGAGAGAAAAGTTAAGATTTTGTCAAATAAAATCAAGCAAAGGTCAAATAATTTTCTATTTGCATCTAGGATCATTTGCATATTTTTATTTGTATGCATATATGTAGGGGGAGCATCGTATAGAGAGGAAGCATTTAAATAGGGGGAGCAATTAGAATATATCAATGATCAAATACATTTAACATATTCAAAATCTTAAATATATGTTTGTTATCATCAAAAGGGGGAGATTGTTGAATATGCACTTATATGATTTTTGTTTGATGATAATAAACATATATACATTCGTTTAAATGTATTTGATAATATACTATTTTATTTTTCATAGATTAAATAAATATTTGCAGAATAAAATAAATAACACGGAATTTGAATTCAAACGAATATTTTATTCAAACAAATATTTATTACAATTTTGATAGTACAAATTCAAGCTCTCACTATACATATACATTTTTGATTACATCACAATTACATCACAATTCAGTTTACATTAATAACCTCACTACATATCACTCACACTCGTATTTATCTTCAACTTCATTCCAGTTTGAATCCAGCATCTGAGCAATCTGCAAAAATATAAACTAACGCAGTAAAATTGAAAAAGAAATATTTTTGCAATTCAAAAATAGAAGATAATTTTTGAATATATGATTTGCCTCAGTTATTTGGGTTGTTCGTCATAATTTAAATTTGAATTCATCATACACGAACAACTTGTGACATACACAGTGTATTACTGTATATGCCACAAGGTCGTGCACGCCGATATATACACTTGATAATGCTACAGGGACAGGTGAGCATAAGGTCAAACCCAAATATACGGACAGGTTCAACTCAGATGCAATAAATTCAAAAATACGACACGAGCACAAGGTCAAATCCGAGTTTTGAAACTGGATTCAACACAAGTGAACATGACAAGAAACAGTTCAATATGAAATGATGAACATGCAGTCAACAAGTGACAACATACTTCAATGACCAAAGCATGGCCAATGCAAAATGCAGATACAAACTACAAAGAACATCAACAACTACAAAACAATCAAACTGCATCAAGTCCAGCAGCATGAACAAGTATGGCAGCATGTGAATGCATCAAAACAAGTAAACAACAATGTCGAGCTCAAGACAGTACAGCTACAACATGTATGCAGCCCAATAGACCAAAGTACAACATCAAAGACAGCACTGACTTAAGTATACAAGTGAAACTGCAATGCTCAAACTCAGTGGACAGGAATGTAACAAGACAATGCACCAATATCACCAGCATGACAGCAATATGTACAGCATCAATCAAGACAGGGCGAGCAACTGTTATATGGTGATGAAGTTAAAAATTACTCAAAGCAACAGTGACAATGAAGTGAATGCAACTACAGGAACTCAACAGAAATAAGATGGTCAGTCACCATAATAATGAAAATGTCGATCTCAATGTAACACAGTGGCAACCATAATATGCAGACCAACCAGAAGTACAAGTGCACAACAAAACCAACAAAGACCAAGGCTATGGCATAGTGCACCAGAGATATGGAAACACAGCAACAACCAAATGGAGACGGCATCCCACAATATCCACAACAAACAACTCAGTAACCAGAAGCAATAAACAAGTCTATGCAGTGATATGCGGCAGTATAAGCAAAATATAAAATGAACAGTTCAGATTCAATGCCATGAAAGCCAAGTATCAAGACCGAAGTCAGATGAAACAATGTCCAAGTTGCAATATGCATCAAAGCTCAACAACTACAAGCAGATGCAACTCAACAGTAAATCAATACACATAAATGCCAACAAGTGATCTAGCCGAGGTCAATGAAGCCAAAGAAAACAGAAGGGATGACTGAAGTGCAGCCATAAATGTTCACCGACTTCATTTGAACAAATCAATAATAATGCAGTGAAGCATGTTCATGGAAAACATCAACTACAAACTACTCACAATCGTGCACCACTGACCATGAATGCAGTAACAACATCGCTGGTGACCACAAAATTAATCAATACTGCAATTTTACAAGTGACCAAAGTCAAAGCATCAATATCCAAAAATTCACGTAATCAAAACATGCCAGAAATCAAATTGTCGTGGTTGCCACAAATTTCAACAGTGCAGTGATTACCAAGTCATAAATCAAGTTTGTATAAAAATGCAGTGGTATGCAGCAGAGACAATATAAAAGCAATGGTGATGGCCGAAGCTAATACAGAGTAGTGGATTCGCATACCCAAAATCAAGTCGAAGTCAAACATTATTCAGCATCAAGCCAAAGCCGTGATCAAAATTTCAATGTTGAACAAGTCAAAATCGAAGCCGTGTCAACCAAGCATCAAAAATACGAAATTGACAAAGTCAGATCAATCCCAAGCATCAAAACATAATCAAGCGGTCAGAGAAATGAATTTGACGAATTCAATCAAAAATATACGAACGCAATTCTAGGAAATCAAATCCTATAAGAACCCCAATCATCACAGGCAATCGAGCATCGAGTTCAAGTACGAAAGATTAGAAAAAGCAAAAAGCACAAATTACATACCGAAGCAATTGAACTCGATCAAGGAGGAGAAGCCGCAAACAATTGAAGCAAATCAGAGAAACAGTGATTGCAATCAACCAACAAAGGCAGCGACTTCAATTTGAAACCCTAATTTAAGAGCACGGCACCAAAGGGACGAAGCCCTAAAATCTGAGGAGCGGCCATTTTTTCACGAACGAAAAAATAAAAGGAACGGGTTGAAGAAGTGAATAAGGGGCCGGCCTTTGTTTATTAATTTGGGCTTTGTTTTTCTTTTTATTAAATAGGGTTTTGTTATTTAAATTGTTTTTAATTTGTATTTTCTTTTAAACCGTTTTTAATTTTCTAGTCGTGTGACTAGGGGACAAACTACGGTGTGTAGTTTGGGAATTCGCAACTCGGTGGTTGAGTTGTGGTTAGGGTTTTGAGCGTAGAGTTAGATTAGTCAATAGCGGGTATAACGAGTTTACGTGTGTAAGCGAGGGACTATCTAATTTCTAGTAGAAACCTTGGGGGCAGCACGTAGGCAGGGTTTTGCGGAAGCTGGGTAAATTCTGTGTTGTTCTGTTCTGTTATTTATATTCTGCTATATCTGTGCTGCTATTCTGTGATCTGAATTTAAATTAATTGATAAGCTTCCGCGATTAATTTTTATAATTTACACTATCACCCTATTCACCCCCCCTCTAGGGTGAAATCGATCCTACAGGAAAGGCACGCCGTTCGAATCCATCGAGGGGTCAAGGTGGTGCTCATTTCGAATCCATCAGATTCGAACCCATCAGGTTGTTAAGTTCGACTCCATCAGGTTCGCATCGCTCGAAGGCACGGCTCAAGGATGGTTCGAATCGATGCACTTCGTATCGATCAGGAAGTGATGACTCAGAATCGATACACTTCGTATCGATTGGCATGGACAAGACTCGGTTATTTCGTATCGATCAGAAGGAAAGGACAGGTGGACTTCGACTCGATGACAACATAGGTCTCCTTCGTATCCATAAGGTGTATACGGGTTGGTTCGTATCGATGGTGGTCCGAATCGATACAGTTCGTATCGATCAAGAGGAAATGTAAGAGTTTGCTTCGAATCGATGCGCTTCGCGCCGTTGTAGAGTAATGGGATGGATGCGCAGAAGTCCTTCGTATCGATCAAGCATTGGATCGATACGAAAAAGAAGTAGCAGTTTTGGGATTCTGGATTCGTACCTATCGATACGAACTGAGGTACAAAGCATGGATACGAGAGCGTCTTCAGGAAAAGAAGCGTTCAATACGGCGACAAAGGTGGATCGATCCGGAGAATTCGCGACACGTCATCGATGCGCACGCGCTTTGGATGGAGTCGAAGGAAATGGGTTCGAAGCATGGGTTCGAACCAGGTAGAACATATGGAGCTTTGATCTCGAATCGATCATATCTTCCAAACTGTTGATCCAAATGCAATGAAATTTTTAGAAGAGCTTACATGCATATTGAAGAATGTCTACACCAAATTTCACTTCGATTGGATGCTTTCTTGATCGATTCGAACCCTAGTTCGAATCGGTCCCAAAGTGGGCCCGGATTTCCAGAATCCGGGCGTATGGGCCCCCTCACATGCCAGAAGCGGTCTACCGGATTTTTAGGAGAGATATCAGCCTCCTACGCCTATAAATAGAGCCCCTGGTCATTCAGAAAAGGGGTCGGAAAATTTGGAGAGAACCAGCACGCCCGGACGCAGCTAGAATCATTCTATATCATCATTACTACGATTGATTTCGAATTTGGACTTTGTAACTGCGGTAATTACTTGTAAACAGCGAGGATAATTAATAAAAGGATAAAACTTTGGAGTGGACATAGGCTGGAGATAGCCGAACCACTATAAAACTTGTGTCTATGTTCATTATTTCTGATTTGCTGCTTGTTATTTGCTGAGATCTGTTATTTGTGTTTGAATATTGTTGATTTGTATTCATACACTGGTGCTTTCACGGTATTTGGGGTTTGTGACCAATTTTGGCGCAAACGGGATTCAACCCATTTAGAGACATAATCAATAGTAAAAAGGATGTACAGAAAGAACTTGGAAATGGTCCCATAAAATCAATACCCTAAAAGTCAAAGATTTCGATCGTAAGAATGGGGTTCAAAAGCATCATGTTTCGTCAGGAGATTCTTCCTAACATTTGGCAGCGATCGCAAGTTTTACAAAACGCAAATGCATCTTTGAAAAGCATAGGCCAGTAAAAACAACATTGAATCACTTTTTCGGCTATTTTCTTTGGACCGAAGTGACCAGCACAAGCTTGGTCGTGACAAAATGAAAGAACGCTTTTGATTTCACAATCTAGAATGCAACGTTGAATGAATTGGTCAGAATAATACTTAAACAAGTATGGCCCAATAGAAGTACTTAACTTAGGAAAGAAATTTATATTGATCTTGTTTCAACCAAAATGAAGGTGTTTCCTCAGTGACTAAATAGTTCACTATGTCGGCATACCATGGATCGATAGGAACGGAAAGAAGTTGTTCATCGTGAAAGTTCACGCTGATCGGTAAAGAAGATGGTACGTTTGGAAGACATGACAGATGATCAACTATGACATTGTCGGATACTTTTTTGTATTTGACTGAAAGGTCAAATTCTTGGAGTAACAAAATCTAACAGATGAAACGAGACTTAGCATCCCCTTTAGCGAAAAAGTATCTAAGAGTGGAATGGTCAGTGTAAATAGTAATGTTTGGGCCAATCAGATAAGGTCGGAATTTTACGAGTGCAAAGTTTACTGCTAGAAGCTCTTTTTTAGTAATGAATTTAAGCATCATTTAAAGTCATACTAGCATAATAGATGACATGAAGAACTTTGTCGATGCGTTGTCCTAAGACAGCACCAATTGCGAAATTAGGGGAGTCACACACTTTTTTGAAAGGAAGATCCCAATTGGGTGAGAAAATAATAGGAGCAAGATGAGTTCATTTTTGAGACATTCGAAAGTAGAAACGCAATCGAAATTAAAGTCAAATGTAACATCTTTTTCAAGAAGAATCGTCAGATGTTGAGCGATTTTACTTAAGTCCTCCACAAAGCGTCGATACAAACCGGCGTGTCCAAGAAATGAATGAATGTCTTTGACAGATTTGAGAATGGGTAGATTCGCAATTATGTCAACTTTAGCTTTATCTACCTCAATGTCTTTTTTGAAATGACATGCCCAAGAACAATGGCATGTTTGATCATAAAATGTAAATTTTCCCAATTTAACATTAAGTGTTTGTCCTTATATCGATTAAGAGCCAACTCAAGATGGCGTAAGAACTCGGAAAAAGTTTCCATAGATGGAAATATTGTCCATAAACACTTCAAAAAAGCGTTCGATCATATCGAAAAAGATGCTGATCATGCATCTTTGGAAAGTAACACAAGCATTGCAAAGGCTAAAAGGCATACGTTGATATGCAAAAATGCCAAAGAGACGCGTAAAAGTCGTTTTTTTCTTAATCTTCGAAAGCGATTGGAATTTGGTTATAACCGGAATAACCATCAAGAAAGAAAAAGAATTTGTGATCGGCTAATAGTTTGAGTATTTGGTCGATGAAAGGAAGAGGGAAGTGATCTTTACGTGTTGCAGCATTCAAGTTTCGATAATCAATGCAAACACGCCGATCCGTTTGAGTACGAGTTGGAATGAGTTCGTTAGCATCGTTCTTGATAATGATAAGTTCAGACTTTTTAGGCACGACATGAATTGGACTAATCCATGAACTATCAGAAATGGGGTATATGGTTCCATTATCGAGGAGCTTAAGGATTTTGTCTTGAACCACATCCTTTATTTGTAGGTTAAGCCTTCATTGCGTGTCATGAACAGGCTTGGAATCATCAAATAATGGATACGATGTTGAATAAAAGCAGGACTAATTCACTTTATATCGATGATATGCCATCCAATTGCCTTTTTTTTAACAGAATTGAAAGAAGAGAAGATTCTTGATCAAGAGAAAGAGTGAAAGAAATTATGACAGGAAACGTTTCATCATCACCTAAGTATGCATACTTAAGGTGATCGGGAATGGTTTCGAGTTCCAACCTCGGGGGTCACTCAATCAAAGAACTTGGTGGAAGTTCTGATTCAACGATGAGAGGTTCAAACGAAAACACATTTTCAATATCGTTAGGATCGTCTTGAAAAAGTGTTCGTATTCAGTCTCACATTCATGATTTAGGTCAACTGTTTCGTTATCAAAATTTTCTTGATTGCAACTAACTTCGAACGTTTGGTTATGTGGTTCTTTCGGGTGGATTTTCAAGATTGAATATGTGAAGATCCAAAGTCATGTTTCCAAAAGAATTTTTCATCAAACTGTTTTGACAATTGTTTAGAGAATTTGAAGTAGCCAAGAGAGGTCGGCCTAAAATCAATGGGATTTGATTCATCGGATTGTTCACAGGTAATGTCTCTAAACCAATGAAACTAATTGGGAATATAAATTGACTAATTTTGATGAGTACATCCTCTATTTCTCCCACGAGCTTCTTTATTAAATGATCGGAAAATTGTAGAATTACTCTTATCGGTTTTAGTTAACCCAAGCCAACTTGTTGGTAAACTGAATAAGGAATCAAATTGATACTTGCACCTGAACGTAGTAAGCACTTATTAATCATCCTGTCTCCTATCGTGCATGAGATCGTCGGACACCTAAAACCATTGTATTTAATGGGAATTGATTGCGACAAGACTTCGCTTGGTCCGGTAGCTAAGAAAATTCTTGGGGACATGTGTGTGTCATTTATGAATACGCAAGTCCTTTAGCAACTTAGCGTAAGTTGAGACTTGTTGAATGATATCAAGAAGAGGAATGTTTACTTTCACTTGTTTAAAATTTCCAACATCTTTTCCATTTGATTAGAGTGTTTCATGGGTCGAATACGATGTGGATATGGAACACGATACTCAATAGGTTGGTCTACTTGATTAGAAGAAGAATTTGGATTGCCATTCGATTGGATGTTTGGCTCAAACTTTTGTTCTAAATTGCTTGTTGTTTTCAAAGCGTCAAGAGGAGCTTCTGGTAAATTATTTGGATTAAAAACTTGACTATTGATTTGTTTACTAGAACGCAAAGTCGTCATAGCATTCATTTGGTTGACGTTGCTGTCTTGGATGACATGGGCTTAATTTAAGTTCGTGTTTTGATTTCTAGGATTTAGAACTGGCTGACTTAGGAATGTGCCTCATTCACATTCACTTACAAACGTGGCTAATTGACTCATTTTTATTTCAACTTTAGCAATCGATTGACTCGTATTCTGCATGTAAGAGGTTAACAAATTTTGCAAATTTCTATTTGATTAGAGGCTTTGAGTGGTTGCTTTAGCCAAATTTCAAGACTTTTCTCAAGTGAAGTCAATCGTTTATCGTCTTGGGAAGTAAAAAATTGTTGCGGTTGATTTTGAGATGGACCCATAAAATTTTGTTCCAAATGATTGGATTGAAAGGGAGGATTTGAGGCATTGTTCGGAAATGCTTGAAAATTGGGACGAACCAAATTCTGTTGGAATTATTATGATTCCATGCAAAGTTAGGGTGATTTCTCCAACCAGAATTGTACGCTGGAGAACGGTTCATTCTTAACCTTGTTAAAAGCGTTGTGTTGTTCTACCAAATTAGGATACTAATTGGCTATGTGATTCAGATCATTGCATTTATAACACATTGGTTGAGAAGTTTGGTTCATTTGGTTGGATAAGAAAACGTTGTCGAATTTATTGGTCATTGCATCAATTTTAGCTTCCAAAGCCAAAGAAGTTTATATTGAGTGTACACTCGATCGTGAGTAAATAGATTTTTCGTTAGAACGTTTCCATTGGAATGACTTTTAGGCCAAGCTTTCAAGAACTTGCTAAGTATCGTCGTGATGTTGAGCGAGAGAACTGCCTTGCCACATCAATTCAAGCATGATTCGTGAACTTTTTTCAAGTCCGTCGTATATGATTTGGCAAAGAGTCCATTTTCGAAATTATGGTGTAGTCATTTTACCACCAACTCTTTAAATCTTTCAAAATATTTTCCAAAGGTTCACTCCTGAATTGTTGAAAATTGACAATTTCGTTTCGGATTTTAGTTGTTTTTTCCAAAGGGTGGAACTTTTTTTGGAAAACTTTAACGAATTCTTTCGAAGTTTTGATCGAGTATGACGGCTACAACCATTTTTAGCATAATCGGTAAGGGCAAAAGGAATTAATCGAAGTTTGATTCCATCATCACATAATTGATGGAGTTTAATGGTTGCATATACTTGTTCGAATTTTGTTAGGAAGATATATGAGTCATCATGTTCAAAATTGCCAAATTTTAGAAGCGTAGCAATATAACTGGAATGAATTTTGAAATGGTTACCTATTGGGGAGGGTAATGTGATACAAGAAGGAATAAAAACTCTATCGAAAAAGATTCCATCCATGAGAGTTCGAGGGGCATTTTCATTCACCATCGTTGGAGGATCGTCTGTTCTAACGATTTGTTGTTGTGTCATGAATCTAGATACTCATGCACAAGTGAAATGGTCAAGAAGAGAAATAAATGAGAAGCAATTTTAAAAGAATAAAAAAAAGGGAATTTTTTTTAATGTTTTTTTAACGGAAAAATATTTACCAAAAAGTGTTTATTTTTCAAAGGGAGGTTTGATCTTTTTTGTTTTATTTTTTTGGATTTTCAAAAAAAATTCAAAATGTTTTTGGTGTTTTTAAGTTTTGTTTTTTTGAAAAGGTTTTTATTTATTTTTGTTTTTCTAAAAAAAATTAACTTAAGAAAAATGCCCTTTTTTGGATTTTGTCTGATTTTTTTTTGGATTAAAAAAACTAAGTTAGGTAAAATGTAAATATTTTTTTACATTTGGATTTTGATTTTTTTTTAAATATGCATGAACTAATGCAACTAAATGAATGCAAGGATTTATTTATAAATTTTCTATCCTTAGTAGCTTCTCACTCAAAGTTGTATAATCATACTTTGTCTTAATCTAACAAAATAGTTCTTAGCCATGTAATGGACAGGAGTTATCGGTGCATCACGAATCACCGCAGCAATGCAACCGCAGGTTTAAGTACCTTCAGAGAAATAATCACTATAATATTTATAATCACTGTAATATTTATATATGATTATTGTTTTATACTAGCCTAGACACCAAGATGTTAAATTGTCGAAAGAATACAACTTGTCAAGATACAATTAAACCCTAGTTGAGCTCGCAACACCCTTAAGTCCAATGTCTAACCGTTAATATTAGTCAATTTCTAGGATGATATGCAATTGGTGGGCTAAGGAAGGGGTGATGAAATCCCCCACCATATATGGATTTGGGTGACACCCTTAGAAAAGAAAATAAGATGAAATAAATTCAATAATCAAAATAAACGTGAATTAATGATGCAACTACGAATAAAGTTTATTTTGTTTTTGGATTTGGATTTTTGAATGCAAGCAACCAACAATGTAAAGAAAGTAACAATAAGAGATAAAAGCATTATATCAGAGCGTGCACAATTATTAGCAATTTATTTTAAAAGTATTGATTTTTTGAAGCAAGCAAGTTGAGCAATTACTTTTAGCAACCACTTCTTCTCCTTCTGGTTTTCTGCTTTTGCAACATGGAAATTGTTGAACATGATATATGGATATATATATATATATATATATATATATTTCAAAGGCAAGTTAATATATATATATATATATATATATATATATATATATATATATATTTTCGGTTTTTTAAACTAAAGTTAAAAAAAATGAATTTATACTATAAATAAAATAAAAACAGCGCACTTAAGCTTAAGCCCAATTACCCGATCCTATAGGCTACTTTTTAATACCCCCAATCTTTTTCTCAGTCAAAACAAAACATGATTTGTAAAAAAAGGAAAGACGATTTATAAAAAAAAAGAAATCGCGAAATCAACAGATGATAGTTTCGGGTTGTCAAAGGCAGGTAGTTATTTGGAAGGGCGATTGGTGAGTTCTGGTTGCAGTTGGGTTGTGGTCGCGGTTTTGGTTCGAGTGATGATGAGGGTGATTTTGAGTCGGAGCGGGGGATCTGGTTGGTTTTTTTGGTACAGGCAATTGTTCGTGCGATGTGAGGTGAGATTAAGTGCCGTGATTTGCTAAGGAGTTGCGATTTTGTGATTGGTTGTCGCGATCTTAAATTCGGGCCTGAAGACGGCAGTGTAGGAGTAGGTTGCGATTTTGGTTGGAGATGGTTTCTGGTCACAGTTAATGGTAGGGAGGAAGTGGATGGTGATGAAAATTGGTCGAGTTGTTTTCGGATTTGGGTGGTTGATTGGAGATGAAGGGGTACTAAGGAGTTTTACGTTTGGAGATTGTGGTGAGGTGATGGAGTGGTTTCAGGTGAAGGAGGTTAGAAGTAGTAGGTTGCTGGTGGTTGAAGTATTGCTAATTGAAGAAGGAAGTGCTAATAGTTAGGGAAGTCACCGGAGAAGGAGGTGTAACTTGTTTGGTTGGAGTTGCAGAAGCAGAGGAGGGCGACGCGCTTGGTTGTGTAAAGTGATGTAGATAGAGGAGGTGGAGTATGCTGAGGTGATTACGGGTTTGTGGTGTTGTAGGCTGGTGATTGAGTTGATGTATTGACGATGGAGGCAGGGAGATAGTTGGTGGTGTTTGTGAAGCAGAAGTGAGTTGTGAAGTGTGGTGGTGGATGTATGGATGTCTTGTGATGGCAGTTAAGAGGAGTTGTTGTTGTTTGGGTGGTTTGCAGTGGAGGGAGATGGTGACAGTAGAGGGTAGAATGTAGTGGAGAGTAAGCAAGGATTAGTGGATATGTTGATAGTAGTTGATTGCAATAGAGTGAAATGTTGGCAGTAGAGGGAAGAATATAGTGAAAGGAGGCTCCTGTAGGAAGCTGCAGGCAGTGTTATAGGAGGTTGAGGCTGGGGTTTGATCGTACTGGAGTGGTAGTGTGAATATTCGAGTGGATGTTGTTTAGGATTGTGTTGATGACAATGAGTTGATGGTTGTAGAAGGAGTGATGCAGTGGAGGATTTTGGTTGGTTGTGAGGTTGCAGTGATGGGGATGGTTCAGGTAGGAAGAAGGTGAAGTCGTGGTGGTGGATTGTTGATGGCTTGGAAGAAGTGATGAATGGAGATAGAGGCTGATGGTGTTGCTGTGGTGGGTTGTGGTACTTGTTGAAAAGAATAGAAGCGCGGATGGTGGTGGTTCAGTTTTTATGGTGTTGTGGATGGCAGTTAATGCAACAGAGATGTAACTGAAAAGAAATTGTAAATGAAACAAAAGGAAATTGCTGTGTAGAAGTTGCCGTGTAGTTGAATGTAATTGTAACTGAAATGAAATTGTAAATGAGGCGCAATGTAAAAAAAATGCACAATTTTTTTTTTTTTGAAATGCACTATGTTTTTACTGGTTTTTTTATGAAAACATTAAAACAAAATCTCAAACAAAAATGAAAAAAAGTGAACAAAAAAATGAACATCATAATTTTTTTAATGAAAAATAACACAAAACGAACTAAAACAAATTGAAAAATAATTCAAAGAATAAAATTTAATTAAATTGCGATCTTCGGCAACGGCGTCAAAACCTTGTTGGTTAACGAAGAAAATTTCTATCGATTAGGAAACCTTCATTAAAAATATTATCTTTATATATCGTAAGCGCACAACATATAATTGTACTACGTATACGAGTACGGGTCGAAAGAATTAAATTTCAATATTACTCAATCACATTAGTCCAAAGTTTTTGAAATATGTTTTAAACTAGAAAATTGTAGAAAGTGAGCTAGAGCAAAAGTGAATAAAACTATGATAATATGGAGCAATTTAGAGGCAAATCCACTTTCAATCATTCATATAAATCAACATAAAATTTACTTGTAATGTCTCATTAAAATGTTAAATAGAAATGATAGATGTGCTTATTATAAGTATAATTTATTTGTGCTATTAATTAGCACAAGTTAAATCATCAAACTCTAACACACCATTCAAACCCACTTATCAACACTCATGAAAATGACATGAAAATTAAAATTAAAATCAATTTTAATTATGATTTATTTACTATTAATTAATAACATAAACCATCAAATTTTAATTCTAGTTTGACTTTCATTATCAAAAATCACTTAGAAAAGTGATCAATTAGTTTATGCATTAAATGAAGTTAAGCATAGTCTATTTGAGATGTCAACATAGACTATTAAAATTCAATAAAAAAGAAACATAAACCACCATCATTCATATTTTCCATTAAGCACATATAAGGGATCACAAATGAAATCATTATGTTAATTTAATATGTTTCATGAGAGCTTCATTACCTTCAAATTGAAGTGGTTTAGCTACTCATATTTGAAAACATGTTAACGTAAAATGATTTCAACATAAAAGAAAAGAAAAATGAGAGCTAATTACAAGAAAAGAAAGCTAACTACTTATATGAAATAAAACTAAACTAATCACATGAATTAAACCTACGCTACTAAGATTAAACTAGAGAAGCATAAACTAAGAAAGAGAGAGCATAAAATATAAAGAGCATGAAAAGGAAGCATAAATAAAAATTGCATGAAAGTAAAAAATAGGCTAAGAAGTAATGAAAGAAATTTTTATTTATCTTTAATTTGTGGCTACAATATTGCATGTAAAAGAAGAAGATAGTTATATGAAACATAAGAGGTATTTATACATGCTTAAAACCCAAATTCATATTTCAGAGGACTGCCTAAAATGCCCTTGAGAAAGTGTAACCTCCAAGTAATCGTTATGACAATAATTAATCTCTACTAACATACTTTAAGCCTCCATTAACATGTACATATGTTTTGAATTATGGACCATATGGTTGTGGATATGTGGGCTCCTCCATGTTGCATAAATTCTTTTATTTTCCTTTCTTCATTAGCTTCAACATGTGCGCATGCATTCATCCATGAAACCTCTTCATATTTCCACTTCATTTCCTACAAATGAAAATAAAAATGTGAAAAGAAATTTTCTCAAATTAAATTATATACAAAATTACCAATTAACCCCCCAAATGAAGATGAACAAATTATGATTTGAAAACAATTTAAATTTTGGTTTAAACATGTAAAATAACCTAATATGCTTATTTATTTTAATAAAAATAGATTAAATATGAAAGTAAAAATATGCACTTTTACGTGCACATCACGATCCTATGAAAACTATGATTGGATAAAATTATTGGTAGAAACTAATAGATTTTTAGTGATCCCATGGAAACTATGAAATCAGACAGATAGTCCGTAAGATTGGAACAAGTTATTAGTCAGCTCATGAAAAACTAATAATTTAACCACTGTGGATTCATTTGCGTACTATATGGTTATTGTATTATGGCTAAGATACTAGTGAGAGGAAAATATGTTCCGCTCAGCGGTGTGGTCTCACTAGATATCTATTTGGTTTGAGATGGTAGGTTATATTATTCAAACCAGAATTTTTGTCCAATCCAAATTTTTTGTCTTTCCCCTTAAACTCTCGAGTACTCATTTTAATAGGTTGAGAGTAAGGGTATTTCAAGCTCTCTTTAGATGAATAAGCCTCCGGAGATATGCAGGAGGAAATCTAGCTAGTAGGAGCTACATATATATTTTCCACTGTGTTTTGATTATGCTTTTGTGTTGTAATGGCAAGTTTTATTAAATGCCAGATATTTGACTCTGATTAATTATGGGGGAATCTTCATATGCTTCTCTTGGAATATGCTGTAATAATTATATTTTCTCTAAACGCAGTTTACATGTGGAATTATGTAATGAATCTGAAATGCTATCGTGAAATAAAATGTGAAATTTGTTTTTAAATTATGTTTGAAAATTTTCGTATTCATGTGCTTCTAGTATTATCAATGTATCTAACATAGCCGTATTTTGTCACCGGAATTAATAAATATTGGTGACTACAGCATCCGTATCATTTAGTTTCAAACCTCAAAATGGGGGATGTTACAAAAAATAAATGTTTTAAAGGAAATAAAATAGTTTTTTAGCCCATGTCTTATATGAATTTTTCCAAAAGAATTATTACTTAAATTAAGTAATTTTGTGATGCCTATGACTATTGATTGGACATATTTTGATGAATAATGTTATATGTTCTTGTTATCAATTGATAATTTGCATATTTATCATTGTTATGCTCACATTTTCATAACCCAACGTTGCATCTTTGGGACTTAGGAACAGAAATACCAGTTAGGTTGTCCTAGTAGTGCGTATTGTTAGACTAAGCTCCTGAGTGAGTAGGTTTGCATCTAGGAGATCAGACAGATTAATTATGTTAGAATGCCTGAACTGATTATAAAGATATAACTCATGGACTTAAACTACCAGATAGGTTGATTAGTTACCTATGAAAACTAGTAGGTTCATAGTAACCCTAGGAAAACCTAGACATATAAGACAGATGGTCCATATGATTCTGGGTAAGGTTGATTAGTTGCCTGTGAAACTTAGTAGGTTCATAATGATCCTAGGAAAACTATGATTCCAGATAAGATTGATTAGTTACCTACGAAAAATCGTAGGTTCATTGTAACCCAAGGAAAAATATGATGCAGGAAGAAACAGTCCTTTACTTTGAATAGACCATCCATTTACCTCCTAACGTATCTAGAGATTTTGGAATATCTAGTTGATGTTTTAGCCCGAGTCAGCTCGATAGTTTATTGGTTGGCCCGCAAAACTATTAGGTTCATGGTGACCTTAGGAAAACTATGATTTGAGATAGAAGGTCTATTTTTGAGAAGGGTAAACCTTAGGTGTGCGTAACTCTAAGATGACAGACTAGTCAGATTTACCCCTATTACATGCATGCATATGATCATATTATGTTTGTTCTAACCATTGTGGTTGAAGGTGCATGATTTATGATTAACATATCTGGATAAGGTACTATTGAGGGGAAAACCCATTCCGCTCAGCGACATGGTCTCACTAGATATCTATTTTGGTTCAAGATGGTGTATTATTATCCACATTAGATTTTTGTCTGACGGGAAGTTTTTGTTTTTCACCCTAAACTCTCGGGTGCTCATTTGAGTAGGTCGGGAGTATGAATTTTCAGGTTAGATGAATAAGCTTCTGGAGAAGTGTAGGAGGCATGCTAGCTAATATTAGATGTTTAGTTTCGCTGTGTTGTTTAAAGCTTGTGTTTTGTTTGAGTGGATGTAACGATGAGATTTATAACTATCAAGCAGTTAGACTTTGATCACCCGAGGGGCATCTTCATATGACTCTCTTGGAATATAATTGTAATTATTATTATATACTCTCTAAATGTGGAATCGATGAGATTATGCAATGGGATGTCATGAACATGAAAGTCATTAATGAAATGAGTTTTGAAATTTATTTTCATATGCATATGCTTTTGATGTTATAGATACAATTAACTGATCTTATTTTGTCACAAGAAATTAATACCGTGGATGACTGTAGCATTCGTACCACTTAGTTTAGGCCTCAAAATGGAGGATGTTACATTTGTGCTAGAGGCTGGAAGAACTCAAATGTTTACGAGTTTTCATTGATTTAAGGCAGGGTGAATGATGGTGTTGTAGAATGAGCATAAGTTTAATGCTTTGTCCTGCTTTGGACTTGGATTGATATACACTGCTCAGAAAAAACAAAATGTTTGTGAATGGATTATGGCTAGAGTTCCTTCATGAGATGACCAATCATCTTAATGATACATTCACCAACATTACCAGCATGACTTTGAGGTTTGAAACTATGAATATCAAGGAGGGAGTGTGGAAGGGCGTAATGCCAATAGAGAGTACCAAGCCTTTATCAATTATACTAGTTGGAGGCAAGCCAAGCTTCAAGCGTAAGTTTAAGGGAAAGAAGCCGTAGGCAAAACAGAAACCCGAAGGTGGGGTTCCAACACAAAAGAAGTAGCACAACTTGGCCAACATTCTTTGTTTCAAGTGCAACAAGGTGAGCCACTTTGCAAATCATTGCCCAATTTCCGCCTGTTTCAACTATAGCTAACAGGGACACATGAAGGACGAGTGCCCTTTTTCAAAGAAGGGGTCTCTAGGATAGACTTTTACCATTGAAGAGATACCCTCCACTTCTATAGATCAAACGGGGAAGCAAGTGTTTTAAGGTATATTATCCATCTTTGACATTCATGTAAGGGTGTTATTTGATACAGGGGCTTCTAATAGTTTTATTTCAGTTGATCTTGTCAATAAACTTAACCTTATGCCCATTTTTAATAAAAATCCTCTTTGTATTTTGAACCCAATTGAGGGTTCGACCAATCTTGATACTGTGTGTTCGAAAGTACCAATTTCCTCTCGAGATTGTTTCATTCCTTTCTACTTTTTGTTCTTGGGTTCATGGGTCTTGGAGGATTATTGGGAATGGATTGGTTATCTGAATATAAAGCTGTTTTGGATTGTGTTAGAAGAATGGTCATAATAAAGGACATAATGGGAAGAAGCATTCATATATGTTATGAAGAGCCTAACGAGTTAATGAGCAGTTTTCTCTATTCACTCAATGTGGCTAAAGATACGCTAGGAGATGTACCGGTTGTTTGGGATATCAGTAGTATTGTTGATGAAGTGTAAGGTTTACCTCCTCACTGTGAGGTGAAGTTCATATTGATATGGTTCCAGGAACCAGACCCATTGTACAACCCCTACGAAGGAGAAAAGGGAGTTAGAAGGGTAGGCATTTGATTTGTTGCAGAAGGGCTTAATTTGACACAGTACCTCGAGTTAGGGATCGCCAGTCGTCTTTGCTACAAAGGCGGATGGTTCTCTAGTTTTATGCGTAGACTACCAAGAGTTGAACAAAAGGACCATCAAGAATAAATATCCTTTGGCAAGGATCAACGATATGTTTGACCAACTCCATGGCGTTCAGATATTTTCTCAATTGGACCTTGCCACCGGTTTTCACTAATTAAGGGTAGCAGAGGAGAGTATACCCTTACCAACTTTTTGGACCCCGGATAATTTATAAGAGTGGTTAGTTATGCCATTTGGGCTAATTAGTGCACCTGCTTATTTTGTTGACTTGATGAATTAAGTATCTTGAGATGTTCTTCGTAAATTTGTCCTCGCATTTATTGATGACATCCTTATATATTAAAAGATGGAGGAAGAGCATAAATATCATCTTCGTATCATACTCTATACCTTAAGAAGTCATGTGTTGAAAGCCATATTTTCTAAATGCTATTTCTGAAAATCCAAAGTTAGATTTCTAGGGCATGTTGTTTCAGGGGTATGCATATCAATGTACCCAACTAAAGTTACTGCAGCTCACGACTGGATGAAGCCTGTAAGTTCCATCGAAGTTAGAAGTTTCTTGGGATTGGCAGGTTTTTATAGTAGGTTTATTAAAGACTTCTAGAAAATTGCTTCTCATATGAAAAAGTTAACGACGAAATATGTTAAGCTTGTTTGGCTTCCTAATTGTGATGAAATGTTCAATGAATTGAAGGGGAAATTGATAGCGCTCCTATTTTAAACATTCCAGATGGAAGTGAAAATTTAACTGTGTATACGGATGCTTGTCGAACTAGATTGGTAGCAGTTCAATGCAAAATAGGAAAGTTATTGCCTATGCAAGTCGACAGCTAAAGCTACATGAGAAAAATTATGCAATGCATGATTTAGATCTTTTAGCTGTTGTATTCGCACTAAGGATGTAAAGGCATTACTTTTTGGGTGAAAGGTTCGAGTTATATAGGGACCACAAATCCTTAAAATACCTTTCTACCCAAGAGGATTTGAATTTGAGGCAGAGAGATGGCTGAAGTTTCTTACTTCTTATGATATGGAGATTCTTTATACCCTTGGAAAAGTAAATTTGTTGCCGATGCACTAAGTAGAATTGTGGCAATGGTTGAAAACTTAGAATTTAAGCCAGTGTTATTGGAGGGGATTGCATTTAGTCAAGAGGTAGATCCAATTTTGGCTCAACTTAAGAAGGATGTCGAAGAAGGTGTTGTTTCTAGCTTTACGATTAATCCCCGAGGCATATTGAAGACAAACAGGCATATTTGTGTTCCAGACTTTAATGGATTTAGGCAAGAAGTGTTAGCTAGATACCACCATTTCAAGTTATATTTCCATCTAGTAGTGATCGAGATATTCAAGGATATGAAGAGGGTATTCTGGTGGAAGGGACAAATTTAGATACTTCAATCTTTGTGAGACATTGTGCAAACTGCCAGCAAATTAAGAGTGACCAGTAGAAGACAGACTACTTCAGCCACTTGAGATCCCGAAGTGGAATTAGGGGAAGATCTCTATGGACTTTATTGATGAGCTTTCTATGTCGAGAAGAGGTAACAAAGGCATTTTGTTATAGTCGATCGATTGACCAAGAGTGCCTATTTCATTCATGTCAAGCCGACAAGGACTGCTATAAGTTTGGCGAGTTTGTATGTGAAGGAGATTGTGAGACTCCATGAGATTCCTTGTAACCGCTTTAGGGACTAAGCTAAGTATTCATTAGCAGGTGACCAAGACCCTATATTCATTAGCAAGTTCTGGGAGGGACTGCAAACTGCTTTAGGGACTAAGCTAAGTTTGAGTACAGCTTACCATCCCCAAACAGAGGGGAAGACGGAGAATGTGAACTAGATCTTAGAAGATTTACAGCGAGCAAGCATTCTAGACTTCAGGGGTTCTTAGGAAGATCATTTACCCTTAGTTGAATTCACCGACAATAACAGCTATCAAGCAAGCATTATATGGTCCCTTTCAAAGCTCTATATGGTTTCCATGCCATTCTCCTTTGTGTTGGGTTGAGTATGGTGATAAAATTGTTCTTGGGCCTGACATGATCTTAGAAGCCAGTTTGAAGATAGCTGATATTAGAAGAAATATGAAGGAAGCACATGACCGACTGAAGTGAAGTATTGAAGGCGCATGGATCTAGAGTTCTTAGTAGGGGATGGGGTGTTTGTATAAGTCTCTCTTTTGTGAAGTGTTGTGAGGTTTTGGGAAACCAGGGAAACTAGCCACTCGATATAATGGCTCTTTCCCCATACTTGACCGAATTGGTAGACTTGCATATATAGTGAAGTTACCAGATTGACTATCAGATGTGCACAATGTATTTTACATATCGCATTAACATAACTATGTACATGACCCTTTGATGATAGTGGAACCAGCATAATAAGTTGATTTGTAATTTTAGCCTAACCTAAGCATTCTTATGCGACATATTCGTATCATTGCTCGAGATATAAAGTGATTGAGGGTGAAGGTTGTGAATCTTGTTAAAGTCCAATGGATTGGAGATGACAGAGATTATACTAGGAAAACCGAGGAATATATTAAGGATTCTTATCCCGAGTTGTTGTAGTTGTTTGTATTTTGTTGCATCTTTATAGTGTGCTCACCAGTTATAGTGGAGTCACTTTCTTTATATCTATTTGTTATATGATATCATTTAGGTTTCTTTTGATATTTGTTGTGTTAGTTCCTAAGACAATGGTTTTGATGACAACAACCCTAGGATTTGTTATAAAATATAAATACTAATATTCTTATCTAGATATATATGTACATGCGGGATATATATGCAGGTATTGAAGAATGAAGACTATACAGTATAAACATTCAAGACCGAGGATAGAGATTCAAGATTGATGAATTTAAGATTGAAGAAACCAAGATTGAAGACTCATGAGTATTAAGAGTTCAAGATTTCAAGAGTATCAAGATTTCAAGAGTTCATGATTCAAGATATCAAGATAAGTAATATTGTCTAGACCTATGTTAAAACTTCAAAATAGCACAAAAATCTTTATTCGGATTTTAATTGCGGAATGGAATCCGCCTTCTCGCTTTAATAGTAGGACGGAACCTATGACATGTTTAGTGATATGGAACCCACGACCTACTCCAGTGGTATGGAATCCACGAAATTTTCAAATTGATTTATTTTAAAGATTTTTCCAAAAACCTTTAAAAGTCATCTCTCTTAGTTTAATATTTTAGCCTTAAATATTTTTATTATCTTTTATATTCAGAATCATCTCTTGTTTTTAAACTATCTCCTGGTTTTAATATTATAAGATTTAAATATCAAAAATATATTCTGTACTTAGTTTTTAATATTACTATTATATTAAAGATTATATATTTTTAATATTACTTTTTAAATCTCTTTTATAAGTTTAACCTATATTCAAAATGGTTTATAAACTTTAGAAATTGTTTTGACAAGTTTTAAAAAGAAAATCTCTTTTAAAAACAAAATCAATTTTCAAAATTAACTAGGCATGTCGACATACCCCATCCCCCCATATCGATATAGCAGCCGCAGAAATTCAAATTTCAAATTTTCAAATGAAGTGTCTTTCGTCATAACCTTTCACGAATGGACATGACTGTTGTTCTTCTATAAATACTAGTTTTTTTCAATGAATTTTATGTTTTTTTCTCCATTTCTTCACTTATTCTTCTCCACTCAAATATTCTCTTATATTTTAACAAAACTCTGCCGAAATCCTAAGTAAATCAAACTTGATCATCTCTAATTTAATTCTCTATCACTCTCTCTCAAAGATCTTAGTGCTATTCAGAGTTATAGGATCATTTGTAATCAGAGATCGAAAGAATGAAGTGTATTAAGTCTCTCTCTGTCAAAGTATGATTGGAAATGGTGTGATTGTGGCATGTAAATCAATTGGGTGTGATTGTAGCCCGTAAATCAATTAGGTGATCTTATAGCCTGACTAAATCAAGAGAGATTGCCCTAGACTCGAAGACGGGAGAGTGTATCTCGTAGCCTTGAAATCGAGGTTGTAATATTGACATTATATTTGAAAAGAAATCTGCACAAGAAATTATGTGAGACTGGATGTAGGGAAACTCCAAACCAGTATAAAATTCCGATGTTTTTTTTCCTTTACTGCTTTTATTTACTATTTGCATTTATGTCTGATTCTGTGATTGTTTCTGTGTTTGTGAATTGCATCTGTTTGTGTTTAATTCGAAAATATTTCAAAAAGATACATAAATTTAATTAAACACTATTCACCCCCCTCTAGTGTTAATTTTGCCTCACGATCCGTAATTCACATTTCCTATATTTGGTATCAGAGCATGGTTTTCAGATTTATCGTAATCTAAATTTTGAAAAAGTTTAAAATGGAAAATTTTGGAAATTCTATTAACACTTGTTCAAAACTGTCCATATCATCATTATTCATAAGTCTACATATTATTATTGTAGAAAATCAAGTTATCTACCGAATTGGTATGTTGTGCAGGAACAGATGTGTTATATGGCTTTTGATGAATCAACGCTCAATGGACAAATGGATACTTCATAGTGGATGTTCAAGACACATGACTGGCGATCTGGAGATATTGAATGACATAATTTGAGAAGATGGAGGAATGGTCAATTTTAGAGACAATTCAAAAGATATGTGATTGGCATGGCAATGTCGGTAACTCTGAAACTCATACTATTTCTAATGTTCTGTTAGTTAGTGTAATAACCCGGGGTTTCGTAAAAATTGATTATTGTCAAATGACGATTAAATGGGTTGTTAATTGATATTGGGAATTTTAATTAGGTTTAAATTCTTTTGAAAATTCTTTTGTAATTCGATAATGGATTACGGGCTTTAAATAAATCCCTTTTATTTTATTGGCCCATTCTCTTTTACTTTGTTGGGCCATGATATTATCAAAAAGGCAATGACTGTTCCCCTTTTGATTCCTCTCGAACCCTAATCAAAAAAAAAAAAAATGGCGGCTCCAATTTCGTTTGTTCATCATCTCGAAAGCTAGAGCTTGTGAAAATCTTCGAAGTCGATGCTTGAATGTTGATCTATCGAAAGGACATTCGCGAGTTTGCTTCGTCGATCGTTCGTCTTCTTGAGTTATGCTCGGCTGCTTCTATTCGTCGATAAGGTGAGTGATTTCTTATCACTCACATCAATTCCACTCTGATGATTTTTGGCTTGTTAAAATTTGCGATTTGCATTGTTTGATTAAGTGATATTCTCGGCTTTGATGATTTTGATCTGTTCGATCTCCTTGGTCGTTATGGGTTGATTTGCATTATGCTCCGGTCACTAGACATTGATTATTTGACCTGTGGCAGTTTTTCATGGTTGCAACTGCAGTTTCCTTGTGATTTTGATACTTGTTGATTACTGTTTTTATGATTTTTGACTGGGTTTGGTTTCGTGGCCACCACGGCTTGTTGATTTCATTTGACTGTGGTCATATGATTTTTTGTGTGCGATTCCTCTGTATTATCTTCAACCTTGGTTATCACGGCATTGAGTTTCATGTCTTCACCGGTCTTCGACCTAACATCATCTTTGTGTATTGGCTGCAGTTCAATGACTTCGGCCTTTACTGTATTGGGTTGCAAATTGAGTTTGATCCTGTTGTATCGACTTGTTTTGCTTTGTGCTTTAAATTGCTTGACCATGGTATTTCATGTACACTGTTGCTTCACAGAATCTTGTGTATCCTCTGTTTGCTTGGGTTACCTGTGCAGTTCTATGGTCTTGCATCATGTGTATACATACTTTTATGTTCATATGTTGCATCCTCTGTTGCCTTGTACATGTTGAGTTGTCACTCTGGCCTGTTTCATGTTAACTGTACTTTGATCTTGTTTCAGTGATACATTATGTTGTATTCAATGTTCATTGGTTTCTTGGAGAAGAGGCTGAACTTGTTAGTCAAGCTTGCATACTTTGATCCTCTACATGCCTGTAGTATTTCCTAGCTCATGTGGGTAAATGTTTGCACACTTGTTATCTTCACTTGTGGGTCTGTGGTTCAGTAAGCTAGCCAAATTATGCTCCTTCCATTGTTGCGTATAGGTGATTGTCCATCCATATTGTAAGACCTGTAGCATGCTTTGTTCATGCATTTTGAGAGTACTGTCCAGTTTCACTATGGTAAACCTGTCGCATCTTTTGCAGTTCCAGGTTGCACCTTTGATTTATTTTGTTCATGTGCGGTTCGTTATTGTGTACAATTGAGTTTGCATGCATGTAATTTTGTTACAGACCCTAGTTTGATATTAGCATGCATGTGAACCATTTTGTGTTGGAGCGTAATTTTGTTTGCACTGCTTCATCGTGTCACTATTTCATTTGAATATACACCTGAGTTGAATCCAGCTAATCGCTTGGATTTGACCTTGTGCTGATTTCTATTTCATATACTGAAGTGGCGAGGCAGTACACGCGTGCGTGTACTGCAGCCACACAGAATTAACGTTTTATTTTGGCGAGGCAGTGCACACGAGCGTGTACTGCAGCCCTATCAGATTTGACATTTTAATTGATATTTCGATTGCTGGATTTGTTTCGTGTTGCCAATTCAATATATTTTGAAGTGTATTTTGATTTGGTTTGATTTGATCATTTTGTTGACATCTAATTATCTTTTGATAATTAGATTATGAGTTTCTAAATTATTATTTAATAATTGGATTTGTGTTAATTGTCAGAGACAATTCTGTTGTTTTTAAAATTATCTTCATTGATATTCTTTTCACTTATCTTAGTTGATGATTTGAATCTGCTGATTTGTTGCTTAACACTATTACGTGTTATATCTACCGTTATCCGATTCTCTTCTTGAAGGGTTGGATATACGGGATTTATTGTGACTGTCGTCTATTCATTATTTAACTATTATTGCTTCTGTACACTAATAACCGAGTTTGAATTAGACTGACCCGTGTATTATTTTCTTTTGAATGTAATATTCAGGTCAGACCGAGTATTTACAGGTTGTCGATATCTTACTTTGGGTTGTTGCTAGAGTTATGAAGTCTTTTCATATTTTTGGAGTAGATGTTGTCATTGTATAGGATGTTGTATATTCATGTATATTATTCACGACAATTTACTTGTATATGTAACTCCAGAGTCGACAGCTATAGTTGTATCATATGTATTGTATCACATGTATATAAACTGACATCAGTTATTATATATATGAGACCTTTTGTTTTATCTGTGTTCCGCATTTATATTATCTGTGTTATTATTATATATATTGTCCTAAACTATTATGAACCATCGTAGTTCGTTTTATACTGGAATTGGGTATGTCGATGGGAGTAAATAAATAAGAGATGAAAAATAAAAATATATACCACTCCTATCGAGGTAACCAATACTAGTGTAAGGCCCAACTATGGATGGCCGCTCCTATCCAGCCTTATCCTTCGTGATAACAGACAATATTTCCTTAATACACTTTGTTATTGTGAGCATAGAGGTGGGGCGTCACAGTTAGGAATCTAAAACACAACTTACTTAGCATAAGTCAACTATGTGACAAGGACTAGAAAATTAAATTTGAAAAGGATAAGTGTCAAATTGAAGATAATAAATCAAATATTATCTTTAAGGAATTACGTAGAAAAATATTTATATTCTCAATATTAAAATCTCAAATGATGACCTATGTCTTTTGGCTAATACAAGTGACCCTTGGATTTGGCATAAATGATTTGGGCATTTGAATTTCAAATTCTTAACTAGAATTTCAAAACTTATCTAGTAAGAGGTCTTGATAAAATGGATTTTAAAGTAGATAGTATATGTGATGCTTATCAATTAGGAAAACTTAGAAAGTGTTCGTTTAAATTGAAAGATATGATTTCAACTTCAAAACCTCTTGAATAACTTCATTAAGATCTGTTTGGTCTATCTCAAATTCAGTCAATAAATCATAGTAAATATGTTTTTGTAATTGTAGAAGATTATACTAGATTTACATGGACAATTTTTATGAAACTTAAAAGTGATGCTTTTGATTTATTTAAAACTTTTGCAAAAAGAATTCAAAATCGACTTTCTTTGAAAATCAAAATTATTCATAGTGATCACGGTGGAGAATTTGAAAATGAAAATTGTGAGAATTTCTGTAATAAAAAGGAATAACTCATAATTTTTCCTTTCCAAGAAGTCCAAAAAAAATGGAGTGGTAGAGCGTAAAAATAGGATGATTCAAGAGTATGCAAGAACTATGCTTTCAAATAGTAAATTACCAAGAAAATTTTGGACTGAAGCAGTCGCTACAACTTGCTATATTTTGAATATGATTTTAATTGGACCTCTAACCAATAAAACACCATATGAACTTCTTTTCAATAAGAAACCAAAGTATATTATTTTAAAGTTTTTGGAAGTAAATGTTTCATTTTAAATTCAAAGAACAATTTGGATAAATTTGATCCTATATCCGACAAAGGAATCTTTATCGGATATTCCAATGGAAGCAAAGCATATAGAGTTTTCAATTTAAAAAGTAACACCATTAAAGAAACAATGCATGTATCTTTCGATGAAAATTTCGAAGATTTTGTTCAAACAAATGATGAAGATGATTTTGTTACTCTAAATAATGAATCAAATGAAACAAATTGTGAAGCTGTTCATCCTAATAAAAAATCAGGCTTTTAAATGATCATCCTATAGAAAATATGCTAGGAAATGTTGAATCTGTTGTTAGAACTTGAAATCAATTAAACAAGATGAGTAATGTAGCTTTTATATCAACTAATGAACCCAAAAATCCGAAGGAAACATCATCTGATGATTCATGGATTCTTGCTATGCAAGAAGAACCGAATCAATTCACCAGAAATGATGTATGAGAACTTGTTCCTAGAAATGAGGACAAAACTATAATAGGAACTAAATGGGTTTATAAATATAAGATGAATGAACAAGTGAGGTCATTAGAAATAAAGTTCGATTATTTTCTCAAGGTTATTGTTAAGAAGAAGGAATAGACTATGATGAAACCTTTGCACCCGTAGCAAGATTAGAAGCCATTATAATTCTACTTGCTTTCGCAAATCACAACAATTTCAAATGAATGTCAAAAGTGCCTTTTTAAATGGTTTTGTTAAAGAAGATATTTACGTTGAACAACCCCCACTTTTTGAAGAAGAAAAATTTCTAAATCATGTTTACAAATTATAGAAAGCTTTATATGGTCTGAAACAAGCTCCTAGAGCCTGGTATGATAGACTCAGATCTTACCTTTACAATCAAATTTTGAAATCGGTAAAGTAGGTAATACTCTTTTTATTAAAAGAAACAAAAATGATATTCAATTATTACAGATATATGTAGATGATATAATTTTTGGATCAACAAACAATGAAATGAACAAAGGGTTTTCTAAAATAATGGAAAAGGAGTTTGAGATATGTCATATGGGTGAACTTACTTTCTTTTTAGGACTGCAAATAAAAAAATTAGATAATGTCATTTTCATTAGTCAAGAAAAGTACGTCAGGGATCTAATTTATAAGTTTAGTATGACCACTGCGAGCGAAAAACCCACTCCTATGGCAACCAATGAAGCTATGAATAAAGAAGACATGTCAAAAGATATCGACCAAAAACTATATAGGGGGATGGTTGGATCGCTACTCTATATAACTGTGAGTAGGCCTGGTATCATGCATAGTGCCTGTCTCTGTGCAAGATACCAATCTCGACCCAAAGAAACCCATTTAAAAGCTATTAAACTTATCCTAAGATATGTTAAACACACTTTAGACTATGGCCTATTTTACCCTAAAAACGATTCATTTGATTTAATCTCATATTGTGATGCTGACTATGCTGGTTGTAAATCAGATCGAAAAAGTACAAGCGAAACTTGTCACTTTTTAGGACATTCTACTATCTCACTTTCAACAACTGAAGCAGAATATATCTCTGCTGCTTTTGCTTGTTCTTAAGTTATCTTTGTGCAATAGACCCTAAAGGATTTTGGATTAAATATTTCAAAATCACCAATTTATTGTGACAATACAAGTGCAATAAATTTATCCAAAAATCCTACTCATCATGCTAGAACCGAACATATTGATATCAGACATCATTTTTTCAGAATTAATATAAGAGACTATTTTTCTCGAATTTATCAACACTGAGAATCAAATAACTGATATTCTGACCAAACCCTTAAATCAATAAACCTTTACTAAATTTAGAAGAGAACTCGGTATTTTCTCTATAACTGAGATATGGAATATAGATATAGTAACATATGCATTTAAATAAATAAACAAATATAAAAATTTAAAAATTTCCATATGGATGTCGACATACCCTTGGCCCCCATGTCGACATACAACGTTAAAATTTGAATTTGAATTTTCCTTCTAAAATCAGTTTGGTGATTATATAAACCTCAATATTTTGAATTCTTCTGTCTTCAATCTTCATTTTCTCTGTAATAAACTTCTGAAAATATAAAATAATGGCCTCCTCTTTCAAATCATACCAAAATGTGACATTTTCTTTCCCTTCTCCTAATGATGGTCCGTTTCAACAGACTACACTTGTCCGAGTCATAAAGAAAGAGGAAATTTTGAACGACTCTCTACAAATGATGACTAAGTTGCAGGTCATGCAAATAAAGGTGGCTAAGGAACAAGAGAAACATAGCAAAATCCTTAGAAATTTGCAAACATTTCAAATGGATAATCATGCGGACCCGATTGTGATTAAAGATGACTCCTCTAACATTCATATTCATAATCCATTAGAGGAAGATAGCGAAGAAGAAGAAGCGCAAGAGGATGAAGACGATAAAGTTATTTGCGTTGGAGAAGTCTGTTTTGATAAAGATGGAAATTTGGTCGAATAACGTGGAAACTTTTGTCTCCATTATCCAAATTATTCGATTCATAAGTCACCAGTTATCAAAGACTCACATTAGATTGTTTTTATGTATTTTTTTTTTGTATTGTGTATGTTTCTATATATTTTTGTTTATATGTGTATATAACAACATATATAATAAAATTAGATTTATGTTTCGCTTGTTATACTTCGTTATAAGCATTTAGTTCCATAGTATTAGTTTAAGGGTGAGTTATATAGTTCAGGATTAGATTTTGTTCATGACAAAGGGGAGAATTTAAAATAGGTTAGATAGGCTTAGATTAAGGGGGAATTAGTAGTTTAAGGGGGAGTTTTTGGAATAAGGGGGAGTCAGAGTAGAATCAGAGTTTGGTGGAGTATATTTTATAAACATATGTTGTCATCATCAAAAAGAGGGAGATTGTTAGTTCTTGAGATGATGGTTTTGATGACAACAACCTTAGGACTTGTTATAAAATATAAATATAAATATTCTTGTCTAGATATATATATATATATGTATATATATTTGCATATGCAGGATATATACATACATACATACATATATATATGCAGGTACTAAAAAATGAAGATCGTACAATATAAACATTCAAGACTAAGTTAGAGATTCAAGACTGACGAATGCAAGATTGAAGAAATCAAGATTGAAGACTCATGAGTATCAAAAGTTTAAGATTTCAAGAGTATCAAGATTTCAAGAGTTCAAGATATCAAGATAAGTAATAGTGTCTAGACTTATGTTAAAACTTCATAATAGCACTAAAATCTTTATTCGGATTTTAATTGTGGAATGGAATCCATCTTTTTGCTTTAATAGTGGGATGGAACCCACGGCCTCTTTAGTGGGATGAAACCCATGACCTTCTCTAGTGGAATGAAATCCACTAAATTTTCAAAATGTTTTATTTATAATATTTTTCCAAAAACCTTATAAAAGTCATATCTCTCAGTTTAATTTTTTAGCCTTAAAATATATTTTTTATCTTTTATATTCAGAATCATCTCTTGTTTTTAAATTGTCTCCTAGTTTAAATATTATAAGCTTCAAATCTCAAAAATATATTCAATACTTAGTTTTTAATATTACTTTTATATTATAGATTATATATTTTTAAGATTACTTTTTAAATATCTTTTATAAGTTTAAACTATATTCAAAATGGTTTATAAACTTCAAAAATTGTTTTGACAAGTTTCAGAAAGAAAATCTCTTTTAAAAACAAAAATCAATTTTCAAAATTAACTAGGGCATGTCGACATACCCCATTCCCCCATGTCGACATGGTAGCTGTAGAAATTCAAATTTTAAATTTTCAAATGAAGTGTCCACTCGTCATAACTTTTCACGGATGGACATGTCTGTGGTTCTTCTATAAATACCGTTTGTTCTCAATGAATTTCAAGCTAATTTTGTCACTCTCTCTCAAAGATCTCAGTGCTATTCAGAGTTATAGGATCATTTGTAATCAAAGATCGAAGTGTGTCAAGTTTTTCTTTATCAAAGTGTGATTGAAAATGGTGTAATTGTGGCCTGTAAATCAGTTGGGTGTAGTTGTAGCCCATAAATCAATTGGGTAATCTTATAGCCTGGTTAAATTAAGAGAGTTTGCCCTGGACTCAAAGACAGGAGGGTGTATCTTGTAACCTTGAAATCGAGGTTGTAATATAAACATTATATTTGAAAAGAAATCTTCATAAGAAATTGCGTGGGACTGGATGTAGGGTAACTCCGAACCAGTATAAAATTCCGGTGTGTTCTTTCCTTTACTACTTTTATTTACTATTTGCATCCGTGTTTTATTCTGTGATTGTTCTATGTTTGTGAATTGCATCTTTTTGTGTTTAACTTGAAAAAAGTTTAAAAAAGAAACATAAATTTAATTAAACACTATTCACATCCTCTCCAGTATTAATTCTGCCTTAAGATCCATAATCCGCATTTCTTACATGTTGTTGCGGCTGATTAATTTCGGGGATGAAATTTCCTTTAAGTATGGGAGGATGTAACGACCCGTATTTTATCGCTATAAATTTGAATATTTATATATTTTTAAGTATTTAAATAATAGATTTTATAACATGAATAAGCTTGTTTTGTATGATAAATAATAATGGTAAGCTTGTTTTGTAAATTTGTTTACAAAAATAAGTAGTTTGAAAAAATATTGATAATGCGATCGAAAATCATTTTATCGATAAACGACTTTTTAATCACCAAAAGTTGTTCGAACTCTTTTGAACATGTGTTGTAACATATGAACATATTAACAACCAATTAAACACCTCTATTTATTAACAAAAGATTAATTAAAACTAATGAAATATTTGAGGGACATTAACCCTTAAATCAAGGCATGAAACATGACATGGGAAGTGGAGGGAAACAAGGCATCATTAAAGGAGAAGTGATGTGTAAGCACCTTTAGGTATGGTGAGTTATGCCTAGGGTGGCTTAGGGTGGCTAAGGCATGGGAAAGAGGGTACCTTGGCCAAAATTATGGAAGGGTAAAGAGGTAATTTGGCTAAGAGCAATAGAGGTAATTAGCCACTTTTGCCAAAGTTTATAAAAGGAGGGTTCCTGTTCCCATTCTCCTCTTTACATTTCCTTTCTCTACTTTAGCTCTTCTTACATTCCTTTCTCAACAAAATTTTCTTAAGTAAAACAATAGAAAAAACACACTCTTTCTCCTCTAAATCATTAAATAAACCTAAAATAATATAGTCATCATCATCACCTTCTCAAAGTTGAAGCATTTGAAGCCAAAACACCCCATTATTACCAAGGGCGTATGCACCTAGGGGTTATCCCAGGTCTTGAAGCAAGTTGGAGCAAGGAAAGGAGGTTGCTTTGGTCATTTCTTGGTCGAGGAAGGAAGCTTGTGTCTTGCTTGAAGTTTAGTCTTGAGGAAGTGAGTTAAACTAACTTTAAAATGATTTTAAATTTTAATTAAATGATGTAAAATACAAATTGCTGTTTATATTTTTTATACCTGTGTATATTGCTTGTTTGGATTTGATTATTGCTTGGAAGCAAATGGCATAAATAACCATAATTTTACAAAGGACAAAAGAGAAAATCGAAGTGTCTTCGTAGCGAATAGGTCGCTACGAAACACTTTAAAATGCATACATACATACATACATATACATATACATATACATATACATACATACATACATATATATATATATATATATATATATATGGGAATTAGGTGGGACTTTTTTGAGAGACCATAAAAGGTTTCTCACCAATGATGATTCACCTTTATATTTACGTTGTTTACAAAATGTATGGATGAATATATATATGATATATATCTTGTTTTATGGAAGAGTCGTTACAACGATCATCGCTATCCTGATACTTTGAAAATATCATCTTTCTTGAAATACTTTGTCCATCGATCTCGTGTTTGGGTTTTCACAAAGCATATATTTGGTCGCATTTTTGCACTTTCAATGCAAAAATGCGATGGCTTGGAAAAAGTTAGAGCCCCTAAGACTAAAGTCTCCAAAAGTTAGAAATGGATTTTCGTTATTAAATTCGTAAAAAGTTAAGTTTTTAAAGAATTTTCAAATGTGTTTATTTGATTTTCGAACTCTCTAAGTTTTTGTTAACGCATTCTAGATCCATAGTATATTGTTCTAACAATAAAATTGTGTATTCATACCCTGGAATATTGCTGAGAAATTTACATTTAAAAGGGGCTGGTTTAAGAAATTTTCAAAAATATTTAGCGACACTTTTTGCGATGTTTTTCTTATTT
Source organism: Allium cepa (assembly GCA_030765085.1). Classification (NCBI taxonomy): domain Eukaryota; kingdom Viridiplantae; phylum Streptophyta; class Magnoliopsida; order Asparagales; family Amaryllidaceae; genus Allium; species Allium cepa. Next base: position 62,947,728 of record CM060933.1, read on the forward strand.
TTTTTTTAAAAAATGGTTCTAGTTTATTTTTCTCTTAATTAGATTTAGTATGGACATTTTTAACTTATTTCCAAGGATTTTAAATGTGTTCTACAAATGTTTCTGATTCGAAAACCAAGCATAAGTATGGTTTTAAAAGTTTGACTCGTTTATGGAAAGTATTTAGTCTTATTCTTAGTATAAACATTGAGAAGGTAGATTTGTTACTATCCATGAGAATTAAAAACTAGAATGTCTAGGCAAGGTCAGGTGCAACTAGTGCCCTGACTTGCTTGGCTTCATTTTTAAGCGGAGGATATTACGAATTGGAAATCAAAGTTTGGTGACAAGGGTAAGAAATTTAATTACCATAAGTGATATCACTTATATGGAAAGGATTTAAGCATATACTTAGCACTAAATGTCGAGGTATGGATTGAAAGTTAAAAATGTATGTTGGGTCAAGGCTTAGAGGTAACACTACCGTAACTTGTCCGGCTTTATTGTTAACTAAGGGATGGTACAAGTTTGAAATCGACGAGTGGTGATAAGGGTATGGCACTTAATTTCCATATACGATCACTTTTATTATCCTGATAATTGATTAATTGACTATCGATTTTAGTCTCCTTCCTTGTGTTTCATCAATCTAAGACGATTTGTTGCATGTTTGGGGCATTGATATCCTTTATTAGAAATGAGTAAAACCAAAGAGCGAGTGGAAGCCAAGCTATGTGGGGTTGCTCCCATGAGGGTATTTCACTTCTACTCTAGAGTGGTTTTAGTTGTATGCACAGGAAGATGTGAAATACTCGGATTCTCGGTAAGCTTTGCGGGGTTTGGCTTGGATGTTTCCGAGAGCCATCGAAGTTCTTAAGTATATTTTTTAGAGGTATACTTTCGGTAAGAGGGTGCACCCTCATCGTCATTGTTGGAAAAACCCCTTTCTCTTATTCTAATTCAAATCTTTTAATTATTTCCTTAATTACATCGAGAATGATTTTGAACTCTTATCAATGTTTAGTTATTTGGGTCCTTTCCTTTTGATTTGGATGTTATTCTTGTGAGGGAAGACCCAATTTGTATTTTGCAGCGTGGTCTCACATATTGTTGTTTGTTTCCACTTTTATTTGAAGTTTACTCACACCAAATTTTTGTCTGACTTAAGTGGTTTGTTTTTTCCTAAACTCTTAGGTACACTTTTATATTTGAGTAGCTTGAGAGTAGTAGGATTCTTTATGCTCTATGAAGATTGTAATGACCTAGAATTTTAGTAAATCGATATTTGGAATATTTAGTCGATTTAAATATTGAAAAGTTATTTTTATAAGTTAAATGAATTTAGTTTCAAATATAGCAATTTATTTGATAATAAAATTGTTGAATTTAATATTTTGAATTGTTTAAATAATTGAATCTTGGGTTTTAGTTTAGATAAAAATGATTTCCAAGCTTATTTAAATTCTGTTGGATGAGAATGGTAACAAGAAACTTTTAATTCTGATTTAAAGGCGATTAATTTGGGTTCTAATAATAGTTCATTTTATTTAAGGAGTGAAAATAACCTTCCAGGGAACTGACTTGGATTTCGACGAAATCAGTTTCACTGGATCCGCAATAGTGAGTTATTGTATGCTGATGTAATTCATGATGACTAGACGTATCGTTTGGCTGAGCGCGATCAACACTCGTGTATATTAATCTTAGAAATTAGTATAATAACTAAGTTTGAAAAGCTATCTTCTGCATATGATCGAACTAGACCTCGAGACTAGTCTCATTGTGTTAGAAATAGGAGTATTATGTATAGGATGCCATGCAGCACATCTTGTTTGGAGTTCAAGATTTTCAGACATTTTATAGTTGGATATTTTAGAATATATATGTGTATGTATGAATGTATGCATGCATGTATGTATGTGTGTGTATATATATCTTTGTCGTACTCTCAACCCATACTCCATCCTCTTCACTCCATGCTTCACCATACCTTCTCCTTCTCAACCCATAACTGTCTTCCCTCTATAAAAGCATGGCAGCAATAAAAGAAAACAAGTTATGCAAAATTTTCAAATGTTTAAAAACAAAAAAATTCATATAGCTAAATCCAAGGGCCATTATGATTATGGACCCCTACAGTGCGAATCAGGGATTGGCAGAACCTTGGAAGTTGTTCGTGGCATCGATCTCGATTAGATCAACGGTTGGATGAAGGTGTATCGACATGTGAAGGCGGTGAATCATAGATGAACGACGTCTTCTTTTTTCGTCGACTACGACAAATTGGTGGGTTTTCCGGGGATGTGCTCTAAAGTGAAAATGTGGGGATGGAGGGAAGCTAGCTTTGGCTGAAGTTTGGTGGCCAATGGCGATGTATTGCAGCAGCATTTTGGAGTTGAATAGAAATCAAAATTTGGTTCATAGGGGCTAACGGTGGTGAGATTTGGAGTGAGGCTTGTCGCGTAGGGTGTGGCGTGGTCGAAGCTTCCTCCGGGCGAGTCGCGACGAGCTCTGGCGACATGGAGGCAGAGCTTGGCGTTGATGCAGATGCGACCTGGATGAGTTCGTTTGCGTGTACGAGATGTTTGGGAGCGAGAGTATTAAAGTTAAGTTAGTTATTTTATTAATAACTGTAATTAGTATTCAATTGAAATTAATTTTTTTAAAATCTTATAATTGCATTATCTTATGCATATTAGGTCAAATTCGAACGTAACTTTTTGCATTGCATTCGTAATAACGTTGACTATGACTTAGAGTTGGATTGGATGGATTTGGAGCTAATTGAAATTTATGCTAGATTGAACGTCGTTTGATTTAGCCGAAAAACATAATGCCTCTGCGGCAACTAGGAATAAATGTGAGTTAAACTCACCTTTTTTGCTAATCAGTAATATTATAATTGATAAAAATTATAGATTGGATGTTTGTATGTATATTGTTTTATATTGTTGGATTGGATATATTCCCACCCTTGGAGCAGATGAGACACCATTACGTTCTAGTGTAAGAGCGGATGATCCTTTTTATACGAATCCCTCCTCGAAGCGGTTGATTTATGATTATATACTTTTGTGACAAAGGGGGATAAGTTGGAGGGATCCAACGACATTCCTTGCAATTGTTGAATTAGTTTCAATAATATTCCAGTTATATGAGTTAGTGGATAATAAACCCTATTTGTTGGAAATATGGGTAATAACATCATTATATGTTAAAAACTGAAAATTCGTAGTGATAGAAAATCAATATCAATATTGGTTAAGCATCTGTTGGCTATTGGCTTCAAATTTGTATCTTGAAATACTATAATTACTATTGAGTTGGAATTGGTTTTGAGATAAGAAATGATTTTAAATCCAGAATGAGGTTTCGGAAATATTCCGTTTTAAAGAGTATCTATTTGTATTAAATACTTTTTTAATTTATTTAATTATATTAATATTGTTTTAAGTTATTTAATTAAATTAGTATTATTTTAAAGTTATTTAATTATATTAATAATATTTTAAAGTTATTTAATTATATTAATATATTTTTTAAAGTTATTTGTTTATAATTAATATTATTTTGAAGTATTTATCAAAACACTAATGGTTTGAAGTTAATAATAAGGATTTATTAATAAGGTTTTGAAAATAAAAATTATTATTTATAAGCGTAAATATTTATTATTATTTTTTGAAATGATTAATTATTATTTTAAAATGTTTTAAGATTTATAATTATTATTTATTTATTCATAATGTTTAATTTTAATAATTATTTTTATAATACTGTTTAGAAGTAAATGATCTTTATTTGTTTATAAATGTGTTCGAGACTCATAAATAGATATTTATAAACGGACTTGGATTTTATAAGAGAAGTTTACAAAATGGTTTGAAACCGTAAAGGAAGATTATTTACAAGGTAAAAGAGTTTTATAAATAGTTAGATATTTATAAACGGACTTAAGAAACAGGTTTATAGATTTATAAAAGAAGTTTTATAGATGGTTTGGAGATTTATAAAGGATTTATAAATGAGTTTTAGAAATGTACAAAGAGGATTTATAAGTGATTGAATTTTAAAATGGTCCCAGAAGATTTATAAAATTGGTTATAAATGGTTTTAGAGAAGTATAAGGAGTTTATAAATTAATTTTGAATCAAATAAAGAGAAAGTCTTTCTCAGTTTTGTAAATATACTTATACCATTAAGATAAGTATATGAGTACATTTCCTAAGTTATAAGGTGTAATGTGTGTGAATATACTTATACCATTGAAATAAGTATATGGATATTTTCGAAGTATTGAAAATATAAGGATTGGTGGATATTTCTTTGTAAAAGTATTTTTATACAAGTAATTTACATAGTGGTTTTTATTAATGAAAGGTTTATTGAAGGAGGCTAGTGATTGCTTATATGCTTAGCCAATGTTGGTTTTTCCTTTTTAAGATAAATCCTGATTTGGATGTGTGTTTGCTGATAGTGAAATAACCGACTATCAAATATGGACTTAAATGTAACTTTGGAAATATCTAAGAGAAACATGTGAGTTATATGGCATAGTCATCTCCGATGATGTTGTACCATGCATATAAATCTCATTTCATTCTCTGGACAAATGACAAGGAAATCCATCCACTAACTATTAGTTGGTGATCTTCGCTCTTATATTTGACTGTTTATTTCCTAAAGAATTGGGGTTGATTTTAATGGGAATTATTGAATGTTGTTTCGAAGAGACCACGATTGAGTATGTTATCCAAAAACCACTTCAATCCAAATCAAGCATTTCGAAGTGATGACATCTTGAAGATGATGGGATTGAAGTAGGAGATCTCAAGTGTTTCGTACAGTCCTAGAACGAACTTGTATGGATGAATGCTAGCGCTGAATTGTTACTTGGATGGCAGTGTTAGCATTTAAAGTGGAAATTGTTATATAAAAGGTAAAACGTAGCCTCAAGCCTCATCAATTGGGAATGACTTAAACAAGGGAGATGCAGCAAGGCTAGGTTGGTCGCTCCCATGAGGGTAAGGTCATCCCTATCTAGAGTCCCTACTATTAACTCATATAGGCTTCGGTACTGATCCCAACGGGGGAGTGATCTTATTTGGTACTATCCAGTAAAGGGTATGTCGATCTTGTGTTGGAAGGGTCGACAGGTTCGACCTCGGTGTTATTTTATCTAGAGATGCACCGTGACGGACGGTACCCCAGTAGCCCAATCATTGTATGTAATTTATTCTCCAATACGAGCCTCTATCGTTTTAATTGTATACCTATTATTTTGGAATATAATCAATGTAACAATTTCGGCTAAGATTAATAAGTATTTGTATCTTAGACACTGTTATAATATCAGAGAATTTCATATGAAATGCTTTGATTATCGTAAGGTAAAAACCCATCCGTGTTTATGTGCGGCATGGTCTTACGAGATACTCTTGATTTTCAAAGGTTTTCTATAACTCTAAAATTCAGTTGGGGTGTGTTTTCTCATGCTGGTTTTCCAGACTGACTCGTGTGTTATTTTATTATAGCGCTCGGGTTAGATCGAGCATATTTACAGATTGCTTTGGATGCATTGGAGCCCAGGAGACTAGTTGGAGGTCTTCAAATCGTATTCTTGTATATAATTATTTTTCCGTTGCATTTATCAACAATTGTAAGGACTATATAGCTGTCCAGGCTGAAATATGTTAGTATACTCTGATTGATGTCTTTATATACATATATTACAATTTGACTTTTGTGTAAAGATTTGTTGTATATTATAGATTAGTTGTTCCGCTGTGAATTTTTTTGTTCTCTTTCTATCTTCTTTCTCCTTCTTTTCCCCTAACGTTTGGATTTTTCGGCATTTGATTACTCGGCATGCAATACAGTGGACGTATTAGGGTTGATTTTTGAGGGTCTAAAATCATAGTCATTACATTTGATATCAGAGCAGTGGGTTAAGTGAGAACCTTGGCTTTGTTAGGGTAATTATTTGTAGATAGAGCCATAAGCACCCTAGAATGAGTTTGAGTGTGTGTGTGTGTGTGTTTATGCGCATGTATGTTAGTGATATAAAAATTGTTTTATATTGTGTTGATTGGTTAGTTGAGTGGCTTATGGATTATGGTCAATATGATTAATTAACATTATTGATTAGGATCTCTAAATACTTGAACAGAGCAATTCGACATGGTATTGTTTTGAAATTGGGTAAATGAAATAATTTAACCTTGTTTATATTTTATATATATAAAAGAATACTTTTTTAGAAATTGTTATCGTGTATATATGTATGGTGTGTTTGGTTGTTAGAAAATGATAATATTTGATTATTATCATTTGATGTTTGTGATTGGATAAAAGGTGTCATTATTATAATGCAAACAAGGTAAACAGTTAAGATATGGTTTTATATAGCCATAGTGAAATTAGAAATATCATTTATAAGAAATGGTTCATAAATTAAAAGGATTAAAAAGCAGGGAAATTCGAGAATTTGAAACCCATTGGTTTTAGAAATGGTTTTTCAAAGTTTTGGAAAATAATTATATTATTTGGAAAATATTTTTTAATAGAAATATTTTTAAAGAAAATTTAAATAGATAGAAAGCACCAGACTAACTTCGCTAGCTGGAAAAATAATTTCGATGATGGCTGCAGCATCATCGACGTTCATTTTCGGGTTTCCAAGGGATGAATTACTACCATTGGAGTATTGTTTTGGTAAAACTAGTTTTGATTTTAAAATTAATAATTATGATTTGAATTACAAGGAAATCAATTATAATGTTTCAAAATAGTTTGAAATAAGAACGGGGTATTTAAACTCTGGAAAATTTTCATTGAGTACTTTATGATATGAGAAAATAAGTTTTATAACTTATAAACTTTGAGAATTAGTAAGTAAAACAAAATTTTTAGATTTGTTGAATATAAATTTTTAAGAAAAGAAAAATTGTAATGAATTTTAACTTAAATAAAATGAATTTTGAAAAGAAATTTAGCTTAAGTTAGGTTAAGCGAAATGATTTTGAAACAAAATTGGTTGCGATTTGAAATGAATTAATGAATGAACTAATTACACAAATGAGCGGATTGAATAGGGATTAGAATGTGTTGCTAAGATTAAATAATGAAGTGAATTAATGAAATAAGTCAAATGGAACTTATTTTAATTCAACTCATATATGGGCTTAAGTTGTGAAGTGAAAATAAACATGAAAAGTGTTGTATAAAGTGTTTATAATAAACTTAAGTAAAATTTTGATGAAATGGTTCTTAAGTGATATTAGTATTAAAATAATATGCTAAGGAATAAATGGATATGAATAAAGCAATGTGGATGATTGAATGTAAATCTACTGAACGTGAATAATTGAAAGTAAGTAAAATGAATGGGGATGGAATGAATGTGAATAAAAAGGAAATTTGTTATAGCTAAGAAATCAATTGAAACTAATACGTAAGTTATATGTATATTATTTTATTCGCATAATAGTTTGATCTAGATTCGAGTAGTTTCAAGATGATTCACATCGATTCGAGTTATAATTTTCGCTCGATTCTCGACGGCGAGCACTAGATATGGATTTTTGGTTGATTCTGAAAATTCTCTATCGTAGTATGGCCATGCAAGGAGAATGGAAATTTCTAATCAATGAATCGAATCTGAGTCTGCGCAAGTGTGGTCGGATGAACAATGCTAGTTTGGAAATGAAATTGTGTGATCGAGCGAGCGATCAGATTTGAGATTTGCGTACGGATGATATATACACATCGTACAGGCTTTAAAAAAAGCAAATGTTGACAATTGGAAATGCGAAATAATATGATTATGAATTATATGGTTGAATATCTTTGGTATATAAGATGCAGGTATATAAAAGCAAGAGCTAATTTGATGCCTTTTGTTTTGGTTGCCCGACTAGAAGGTACACGTTTAAATTGTTGTTTAATGGTTTTCTGATTGAGCCACTTGGTTTTTATTTTCTTTTGTTGGTTTGGGCACGTAGTTGTGATTTGTAGTTGTTCTGATCTAGCCGAGCAATGGAGACGTTGGCGAAAATTTTCGTAAATTTAAGGCATTATAAAACTTTTAAGAAAATTTTTTATAACTAAAATTTGATTTTGAGTTATAACTTAGAGTGATTGAATGAGATTACATTAGTTGGAATCCATGAATGAATTTGGAAACTTAGTAAAAGTAATGACAAAATTTCAACGAGGTTATTTTTGAGAAAAATTAAAGGCTTAAAGAGATTTGGTAATCTATTTCACACAACTGGCTTTAAAAAGTAACGGGTTTGGGCATTTTTCTTAGCTTGGCAATTTCAAAGACGAAATTCTTTTTAAGTGGGAGGAATGTAACGACCCAGAATTTTAGTAAATCGATATTTGGAATATCTAATTGATTTGTACATTGAGAAGTTATTTTTATAAGTTAAATAACTTGAGTTTCAAATATAGCGATTTATTTGATAATTAAATTGTTGAATTTAATATTTTAAATTGTTTAAGTAATTGAATCTAGGGTTTTAGTTTGGATAAAAATAATTTCCAAGCTTATTTAAATTCTACTAGATAAGAATGGTAAGAAGAAACTTTTAATTCAGATCTAAAGGTGATTAATTTGGGTTTTAATAATAATTCATTTTATTTAATGAGTGAAAATAGCCTTCGGGGCACTGTCTCGTTTTCGACGAAATCAGTTTCATTGGATCCGCAATAGTGAGTTATTATATGCCGATGAAATTACATATTGTTTGGGCATGCGAGATCAAAACATGTGTAAATTAATTTTAGAAATTAATATAATAACTAAGTTTGAAAAGCTATCTTTTGTACATTATCGAATTAGACCTTAAGACTAGTCCCATTGTGTTCGAAATAGGGATATTCCGTTTGGAGTTTAAGATTTTCGAACGTTTATAGTTGGATATTTTTGAATATATATATATATATATATATATATATATATATATATATATATATATATATATATATATATATATAATCACCATACTCTCAACCCTTACTCCACCCTATTCACTCCATGCTTTAGCCATACCTTCTCCATGTCAACCCACAACCATTTTCCCTCTATAAAAGCATGGCAGCAACGAAAGAAAACAAGTATTGCAAAATTTTCAAATGTTTAAAAACAAAAAATTCATATAGCTAAATCCTGCGGCCACAATGATTTTCAACCGCTATAGTGCGAGTTAGGGATTAGCCTCAACTAGGAAGTTTTTCGCAGCATCGAGCTCGATTAGATCAACGGTTAGACGGAGGTGGATATGCCTGTTGTGGCAGCGAGTCTCAGATAAACAGTGTCTTCATTTTTCATCGATTATGGCAAAATGGTGGGTTTATAGGGGATGTGCTCTGAAGTGAAAATGTGGGGAAGGAGGGGAGCTAGCTTCAGTTGAATTTTGGTGGCCAACGGCGATGTGTGGCGGCAACATTTTGGAGTTGAAGACAATCAAAATTTGGTTCGTAGGAGCTAACGGCGGTGAGATTTGGGGTGAGGCTTGTGGCATAGGGTGTGGTGTAGTCGAAGCTTCCTTCGGGCGAGTCGCGACGAGTTGCGACGAGCTCTGGCGATGTGGAAGTGGAGCTAGGCGTTGATGAAGGTGCGACCTGGGTAGGTTTGTTTGTGTGTACGAGATGTTTGGGAGTGAGAGTATTTAAGTTAAGTTAGTTAATTTACTAATAAATGTAATTAGTATATAATTGAAATTAATTTATTTAAATCTTAGAATTGCATTATCTTATGCATAATAGATCAAATTCAAATGTAGCCTTTTGCGCTGCGTCCATAATAACGTTGGCTACAACTTAGAGTTTGGTTAGATGGATTTGTAGCTAGGTGAAATTTGCTTTAAATCGACGTCATTTGATTTAGATGAAAACCAGAACGCCTCGGCGCCAACAGGGAATAAATGTGAGTTAAATTCACCTTTTTGGCTAACAAGTAATATTTATAGTTGATAAAAATTATTGATTGGGTGTTTGGACAATGTATTTTTTTATATTGTTGGTTTGGATATATTCTCGTCCTTGGAGCGAATGAGACTCTATTACGTTCCCGTGTAAGAGTGGATGACCCTTTATATACGACTCCTGCCTCGAAGCAGTTGATTTATGTTTTATGATTATATATTGTTGTGATGTAGGGGACATGTTTGAGGGATCCAACTTGATTCTGTTATCCCACTTTTTGGGCAAAGCTGGAATATCAACAAATTGGCAAGGAATGACTGATATCAGGATTGGAGATCGATTGGAAACAAGGTTGCAATCGATGTCGTCGAAATTTGGCCGGGTTCCGATCGAGACGGAATCGATTGGAGATGATGATGAGGACTAGAAAAGGCTATGTTTCAAATTTCAGGCTAATTGGAGTTCGCATGGACGAGATATGATCAATTCAAATTGGAGAAAGTATGCCGTTCGTATCCATCAAAGAGTCGATAAGATGTTCTATTCGAAGCCGTCGGATTCGTATCCATCAATCTTTGTTTTTTTTGAATCTATCGGGTTCTACATACTTCGAATCGATCGAGTTCTAATCGATCAGTAACATGATATCGGTCTGTTCGAATTGATCGGTTTCGAATCGATCAAATAGACGTCGCCTCACTCTGTCCGAATCCATCGGATTCGTACCCATCAGGAAATCATGGCATTGGCTTGTTTGAATCGATGCTGCTCGAATCCGTCAGGCATTGGGCTCTTCGCATCGATCAGGTTTTGGTTTGACTCGATGGTTTCGTATCGATGAGAGGAGGATCTGGCTCTCTCGTATCCATGAGAGGCTATCGGAATTCGTGTCCATCAGGTAAGGCCATGCTCGCATCCATCAGGTAAGGCTTCGTTCATATCCATCAATGTCCAACTTCGTGTCCTGGCCCTTCATGCTTTTTTCGTATCGATCGATATCACATAACATTGTTTCGTATTGATCGCTCGATCGATACAAAATACACTCCTGAGATCGATGCGAAGAACGGTATGATGGGAGTTGGATACAAATACAAAGCAAAGTTATCGGCACGAACGAACGCAAAATATGGATGCGAGCGCAAATTAGGGGAAGAAGCGTTCAAGCGGCGAGGAAAATGGATCAACCCAGGGATTACGCGACACGTCATCGCATGCGCACGTGCCTCGATCGAGTCGAATGGGATGGATACGAAATCATGGTTTCGAACTCAGAAACATATGAAAATTGCAATTTCGTATCGATCATATCTCCCAAACCACAGATCCAAATGCAACGAAATTTTGACAGTAGCTTACGCACAAGGTAAAAAATGCCTCTGCCAAGTTTCAGCTCGATTGGACTAATTCTTGATGGATACAAAATCGGATTGAGAAGGACTAGCACCCGCTACATCGGATACGAAATCGGATTGAGAAGGACTAATTCTCGATTTGACTAATTCTTGATGGATACGAAACACGTTGGTGATTTCACTGAGAAGGACTAGCACCCGCTACATCGTATTGAAGTTTGGATTTGGAAAGAGTGAAGAGTTTAGATTCAAAAGACAATGAATCGTCAGACAAGCAGGAGACGAAGAGCTGAGAGAAGCCAACAGGAAGGAAGTCAAAAAGCATCCTCCGGAGCTGGAGAAGGGCAGGCTTCCATCTACATAACCAAGGATGAAATGGAAGCTATGGAAAATTCATTGCAAGAGAAATTGTTGAAAAGTCAGCAGGACATGATGCAAACCTTCTTTGAACAAATGAGAGCTGTAGAAACACAGAACCTTGGACCAACTACGGCGGCTACAAGTGCAAGACAAGGAACTAGGGTCGCGGGACCCGATGGAGGACAGAATGCAGAACTAGATGGCAATCAACAAAGGCTTGGGGGCAGACCCGCAGGATCTGATACTGGAAGGCCTATGGATGGAGCTCAATAGGTTAGAGCGAGTGCTAACATCAGTGAACCACATGAAGAATATGTACCGGAGTTCCCTCGGGGGCATGGGGCGCAATCTTCGACAGACAATGCTGGATTAGTTGAGATTATCAGAAAAACCATGCGTGGAGGCTTGACCAATAAAGATTTGGAAGGAATGAACATGAGTCCGTTTACTCAGGAAATCGGGATAGCTCAGAATCCGCCCAAGTTCAAGCTACCTAGCGTGGAAGTATACGATGGCAAGACTGACCCGACCGATCACTTGATGAGATACACTAGACATATGGAAGTGCTGGGGGCATCGAAGGAAGTGATGGCCCGATGTTTCCCTTTATACTTGACGGACTTGGCTGCCATGTGGTTTAGGCAGCTGGAAGAAGGATCTATCAGAACCTGGAGGGAATTAGTGGATAGGTTTTTAGGGCAGTTTCGGGTTCATATCAAGAGACCAAAGAACGTAATGACATTAACGTTGGTAAAGCAAAGGACGGATGAATCGCTTAGAGCTTTTCTAACTCGATTCAACGCGGCGGTTACTTCGGTGGATCGGTCGGATCCATCGATGGTCTTGATGGCGGCGGTATCGGGAGTCAGAGAGGACTCGAATTTTAAGGTATCTTTAGTACGAGACCCACCACTGGATCTTGGGAAATTGTTCCACGAAGCCGAAAGATTCCTTCGGCAAGAAGATGCTCGTATGGATTTAAAGTTAAAGAGGGTGAATGCGACTGAGTGTGGAGGACCGTCCAATGGAGGCTCGGATAAGGATAAAGGAAAGAGGAAGCTGGATGATGACCCAGGAAAAGCCAGAAAGCGATGGAAGGATCCAAAGTTTTCCACATACACAGGATTAAACGAGACACATGAGCGGATATACATGGAAACTCGGAATCGCCTTCCTTACTGAAGGCCGTCTAGGAGAGAGCCTTCTGAGCGGGAGAGGGCATAAGGGAGGCATTGCCACTTTCATGATTTGGATGGGCACGACACCAACAATTGCAGGCACTTAAAGGATATAATCGAGGAGCATGTAAGGAATGGACAGTTGCGACAATATGTCGGAACTCGGAATGCAGCGGTGGAGCAGGAGCAACCACCGCCTACCTCAAACCATGATGGTGGGAGGTCCAGGAATGATGGTCGATTGGTTATCAATTGACCGGGTAATATAAAATAAGTAACAAGCTACCGGCAAACGACAAAGTCATTTACACATGTATGGGGATGGAGATAGCCCCTAGGCATGCACTAAATGATGATAAACCGCAATGCTATGGTTTGTGAAATTTGTCTTTTGCTTTCGGATTGGACACTGCTTTTTCTGGTCTGGTTTTGGAGTTTGGATTGAACTCTTGGTTTTGTTTGCTTTCTGATTTGGATTTTCGTTTGGATGATTGTTTTCTGTTTTGGATGTTGGTTTGGATTTCTGATTTTCTGGTTTGATTTGGATTTTGGATTGGATTTTGATTGGATTTTTATCTGGTTTTTGGTAAATGGTCGTCGGTATGGATTATACCTGGCAAGGGGTAAGTCTCTTCGCCCGCATGTGGCAAATTGGCTTATTTAGGTCACTGAGTATGGACTATGCTCAGCAATGGTCCGGAGAGACCATCGGCTTAGGACTTAAGCCATGGCATTGTACAATGTCCAAGGACACTGGACCACGGTCGTCAAGTGTGGATTACGCTTGGCAAGAACCCGGAGAGGTTAGCTCAATGTCCAGGGACACTCGACCATGGTCGTCAAGTGTGGATTGCGCTTGGCAAGAACCCGATAAGGTTAGCTCAACGTCCAGGGACACTGGACCATGGTCGTCAAGTATGGATTGCGCTTGGCAAGAACCCGGTAAGGTTAGATCAATGTCCAGGGACACTGGACCATGGTCGTCAAGTATGGATTGCGCTTGGCAAGAACCCGGTAAGGTTAGCTCAACGTTCAGGGACACTGGACCGCGGTCATCAGGTGTGGATTACGCTTGGCAAGAGCCCAGAGAGGTTATGGAATTTGACATCGACCCGGAGAGGTCCTGGATTCGGTTATTGACTATTGGATAAGGATGGATTAGAACTCGGTTATCAGGTTCAGACGGATACAGAATTGACTAAAGGATTTGGTTATTGGATTTGGAATTGGGCATCGACTCGGAGCAGTCGAGGATGATGTACTCTGACGATATGATTATGGACTTCGGATACCAGATTCGGAATTATTCAAAACACGCCTTCTTATCACAAGGCATGTTTTGGGGGGCAAATTGTTATCTCACTTTTTGGTCAAAGCTGGAATATCAACAAATTGGCAAGGAATGACGGATATCAGGATTGGAGATCGATTGGAAACAAAGTTGCAATCGATGTCATCGAAATTTGGACGGGTTCCGATCGGGACGGAATCGATTGGAGATGATGATGAGGACTAGAAAAGGCTATGTTTCAAATTTCAGGCTAATTGGAGTTCGTATGGACGAGATATGATCGATTCAAATTTGAGAAAGTATGTCGTTCGTATCCATCAAAGAGTCGAGAAGATGTTCTATTCGAACCCATTGGATTCGTATCCATCAATCTTTGTTTTGTTCGAATCCATCGGGTTCTACATACTTCGAATCGATCGGTAACATGATATCGGTCTGTTCGAATCGAATGGTTTCGAATCGATCAAATAGACGTCGCCTCACTCTATTCGAATCCATCAGATTCGTATCCATCAGGAAATCATGGAAATGGCTTGATCGAATCGGTGCTATTCGAATCCATCCAGCATTGGGCTCTTCGCATCGATCAGGTTTTGGTTCGACAAGATGGTTTCGTATCGATGAGAGGAGGATCTGGCACTCTCGTATCCATGAGAGGCTATCGGAATTCGTGTCCATCAGGTAAGGCCATGCTCACATCCATCCGGTAAGGCTTTGTTCGTATCCATCAATGTCCAACTTCGTGTCCTGGCCCTTCATGCTTTTTTCGTATCGATCGATATCACACAACATTGTTTCGTATCGATCGCTCGGTCGATACGAAATACACTCCTGAGATCGATGCGAAGAACGGTACGATGGCAGTTGGATACAGATACAAAAGCAAAGTTATCGGCACGAACGAACGCAAAATATGGATGCGAGCACAAATTAGGGGAAGAAGTGTTCAAGACGGCGAGGAAAGTGGATCAACCCAGGGATTTCGCGACACGTCATCGCACGCGCACGTGCCTCGATCGAGTCGAATGGGATGGATACGAAATCATGGTTTCGAACTCAGAAACATACAAAAAATGCAATTTCGTATCGATCATATCTCCCAAACCACAGATCCAAATGCAACGAAAATTTTACAGTAGCTTACGCACAAGGTAAAAAATGTCTCTGCCAAGTTTCAGCTCGATTGGACTAATTCTTGATGGATACGAAATCAATTTGTATCGATCACAGATTGATTCGAAACTTGGTGGGACCGGTCGTGTGGGCCCACTCACGTGCCAGAAGAAGTCTCCCAATGTTTTAGCTAGGTATCAGCCTCCTACACCTATAAATAGCCCCCTGAAGCCTACAGAGAAAAGATCTTTTGCCTGTTCAATGCCCAGACTCTGCCGGATTCATTTCTACATTTCAATACAATTATTGTACTCGAAATTCATCATTGCTACTGCTGTAATCATCTGTAACAAGCAAGGATAATCAATAAAGGATAAAACTTTGAAGTGGACGTAGGACGGAGATAGCCGAACCACTATAAATTTTGTGTCTCTGTTCATCACTTCTGAATTGTTGCTTGCTATTTACTTAGATCTGTGATTAATACTGCTGATTTACATCCATACTTTGTTGCTTTCACGATACTGGGGTTTGTGACCATTTTTGGTGCAAACAGATTCCTCGCTATTGTTTAATTGGTTTCAATAATATTCCGGCTATATGAGTTATTGGATAATAAACCTGATTTGTTGGAAATACGAGTTTTTGTTATATGTTAAAACTGAATACCCGTAATGATAGAAAATCAATATCAGTATTGGTTGAGCGTTAGGTGGTTATTGGCCTCAAATTTGTATTTTAAAATACTATAATTACCATTGAGTTGGAATTGGTTTTGAGATAAGAAATGATTTTGAATCCAGAATTGGGTTTCAGAAATATTCTATTTAAAGAGTATCTATTTATATTGAATATTGTTTAAGCTATCTAAATATATTAATATTGTTTTAAGTTATTTAATTATATTAATATTGTTTTAAGTTATTTAATTATATTAGCATTATTTTAATATCATTTAATTATATTAATATTATTTTAAAGTTATTTAATCATATTGGTATTATTTTAAAAGTTCTTTGTTTATAATTAATATTGATTTAAAGTATTTATCAAAATGTTAATATTTTGAAAGGTTAATTATTTTAAGATTAATTATGGTTTGAAATTAATAATGAGGATTTACTAAAAGGTTTTGAAAATAAAATATTATTATTTATAATAAGGGTAAAAGATTTATTATTATTGTTATTTTTGAAATGATTAATTATTATTTTAAAATGTTTTAAGATTTAAGATTATTATTTATTTATTCATAATGTTTAATTTTAATAATTATTTTTATATAATATTATTTATAAGTAAATAAGATTGATTTGTTTATAAATGTGTCCGAGACTCATAAATAGACATTTATAAACAGACTTGGATCTTATGAGAGAAGTTTATAAAATGGTTTGGAAACGTAAGGGAAGATTATTTACAAGGTAAAAGAGTTTTATAAATGGTTATATATTTATAAACGGACTTAAGAAACCGGTTTATAGATTTATAAAAGAAGTTTTATAATTAGTTTGGAGATTTATAAAGGATTTATAAATGATTTTTCGAAATGTACAAAGAGGATTTATAAATGATTGAATTTTATAAATGGTCCTAGAAGATTTATAAAATGGTTTATAAATTGTTTTTGAAAAGTATATGGAGTTTATAAATATCTTTTGAATCGATTAAAAAGAAAGTCTTTCTCAATTTCGTAAATATACTTATACCATTGAGATATGTATATACATTTCCTAAGTTGTGAGGTGCAATGTGTGTGAATATACGTATACCGTTGAGATAAGTATATGGATATTTTTCAAGTATTGAAAATATAGGGATTGGTGAATATATCTTTGTAAAATTATTTTTATACTAGTAATTTACAAAGTAGTTTTTACTAATGAAAGATTTATTAAAGGGGATAAGTGATTGCTTATGTGCTTAGACAATATTGGTTTTTCCTTTTTAAGATAAATTACTGATTTGGATATGTGTTTGCTGATAGTTAAATAACCGACTATCAAATATGGACCCAAACGTCATATTGGAAATATCTAGGGGAAACACATGAGTTATATGGCACAATCATCTCTGATGATGTTGTACTGTGCATATAAATCTCGTTTCGTTTCTCTTGGGACAAATGATAAGGAAATTCATCCACTAACGGTTAGGAGGTGATCTCCGCTCTTATCTCTGACTGTTTATTTCCAAAAGAACCAGGCTTGAGTTTACCAGGAACTATTGAATGTTGTTTGAAGAGATTGGGATCAGGTATGTTATTCAAAAACCACTTCGATCCATCTCAAGCATTTCGAAGTTTAGAAATCTTGAAGATGATGGGATTGAAGACGGAGCTCTCGAATGTTTCGTTCAGTCCTAGAACGAACTTATATGGATTATGCTAGCATTGCATTATTGTCTAGAGGGCAGTGTTAGCATTCCAAGTGGGAGGTGCTATATAAAAGTTAAAACGTAACCTCAAGCCTCATCGACCGAGAATGACTAAAACATGAGAGACATAGTAAGGAAAGGTGGGTCGCTCCCATACGGGTAAGGTCATCCCTATCTAGAGTCCTTACTATTAACTCATGTTTGCTTCGATGCGGTTGCTGATCAACCGAGATGTGAACTTATTCGGTACTATCTAGTAAAGGGTTGGCCGGTCTTGTGCTGGAAGAGGTCGATCGGTTCAACCTCGGTGTTATTTTATCTAGAGATGCACCATGATGGGCGGTACCCTAGTAGCCCAGTCATTGTATGGAATCCATTCTCCAATACGAGCCTTTAGGGTTTTAGTTGTATACATATTATGCTGGAATATAATTAATGTAACAATTTTGGCTAAGATTAATAAGTATTTTTATCTTTTACACATTATAATATCAAAGAATTTCATATGAAATGTTTTGGTTATCGTAAGGTAAAAACCCATCTGTGTTTATGTGCAGTGTGTTCTTAGGATATACTCTTGATTTTCAAAGGTTTTATATAACTTTAAAATCCAGTTGGGTGTGTTTTCTCACGGTGGTTTTCCACACTGACTTTATTTTAACGCTCAGCTCAGACCAAGCATATTTATAGATTTCTTTGGATGCATTCGAGCTTAGAAGACGGGTTGGAGGTCTTCAAGTCGTATTCTCATGTATGGTTATTTTTCCGCTGCATTCATTGTAGTACTTATCACCAATTATAAGGACAAATTGTTATAGCTGTCCAGGCTAAAATAGGTTAGTGTACTCTGATTAATATCTATATATTCATATATTGCAGTTTGGCTTTTGTGTAAAGATTTATTGTATATTATAGATTATTCATTCCGTTGTGAGATTTTGTGTTCGTTTTCTTTTTCTCTTCTTTCTCCTTCCTTCTTTCTTCTTCTTTGCCCTTGACATTTGGGTTTCTCGACATTTGATTACTTGGCACGCAATATAGCGGACGTAGTAGTGTCGATTTTCGAGGGTTGAAAATCTCGGTCATTACAAAGATGGTGGATGAGTAGGAGACTCCTTATCTACCTAGTTATTTATTACCACTATTATGCTTTTGTATTATGTAGTATCAGCAAGTGCATAGGCAGGTTGTCATAACTGCCCAAGCTGATGGTTGTACTTTTTGTAACTTTGTTAATTCCATGTTAAGGGGTTACCTTATGTTCTATCTTATTATTATATTTAATCGTTCTATTGTGAGATTTCTGTTTTGTTCTTTTATTTTAGCCCATGGCAGCTTGTTTTTCAAATACTTGGGCAACGACACACGAATACCATGGATGTGTTAAGTATCGTTTCCAAGGGTCAGAAAGGTGGATCATCACACTTGTGTGTTGAGATGCTAAACGTGACTTCCCCATTAGAAATGATAGAAAACAAAGTAGGATGCACATCCAGTGGGTTTATCTAACCTAAGGTAGTATCAACTCCATGTCCAGAGATGCTTATCGGTGTTGCTCAGGGAGTTGATAATATTCAGTATCACATGTTTTAGCGTGAAGCAGTTGTGTTTACCTTATTGGTAAATTCTATCTAGAGATATACGACGCTAGGAAGGTAGCTTCCAACCCTTGTCGGGACGGCCTCGGTGCATCGAGGAGACGTCTACGGTAATCCATATGCGAACGTACCTTAGCTGTTTTAGTGGTACTTCTAATATTTTTATGTTGTGAGATGCAAGCAGCATAGCTATTTTATTTATTTATATTTTATACCCTAGAAACTATCTATTATATCGATGTATGTACTTATTAGATGGTTTGGTTCTTTCTAGGAGAAAACCATTCCAGTGATTCAGGAGGTCTCAAAAGATGCTATTATATGTGGCCGCATGTTTCTTGAGTTATCATACTAGATTTTTGTATAACCCATTGTTTTATTTTTTCTTTAATTTTTTAAGTGCTTCTTTAAGCAGTTTGTGAAAGACGGGTTTCAGTTGGATATTCTTTGGAGCTCAAGGAGCCGTGCTGAATGCTTTCACCTACCATAAAATTTTTATTTCCGTTGCACTACTAGTATGAATGTATCAACAATTGTGAGGATATGTTGTTATATCTGTCTTGGCTGATGATAATACTTAGGATTGTAACTCTAAAAAACTATGTATCTTAGAGTGACACTATGTGTTGTCTTTTTAATATTGTATTTTATCGTTCCTTTGTGAGATTCTGATGTCGTGTTCTTTCTTTCTTGTTCATTTTCCTTTCTTTTTATTTACCTTAATAATTTTTTATTCCAACACTTGAACACTCGATACATGAATACCATAGATGTATTAGTGTCGACATTTGAGGATCGAAAAAGAAGATTATTACATTTTGTTCATAATTTTGTTGTGACTATTTAGGAAAATATGTTCACACATAATATTCCATGAATTTGTTCTAAGACCATATACACATGTTATTTTGTCAAGGCATTTCATTGAGGTGAGAGGCACTATTTTTTAATGAAGTGTAGTAATTAAAAACACGAATAACATGCATAACTAAATTAATATGTCATTTTTTCTTTGAAAATATAATTCACATAAAAGAAGCTTCAAAAATCACATAAGTAAAGTTTAAAATTATACCTTAAACTTCAATAGCATCATTTAGTTTGAGTTATTAAATACAAACTTCATGTTTAACTACCTTTTCTTTGAACACTAATATAGCTCATGTCCTTAATCTTACCATTCCGAAATTAATGTTTTATATGATCTTTCCATTAAACAAACTCCTCGACAACCTCTTAAGCCTCCATGTGTTCTAGATATTTCTTTAGATAGGGCAAAAATTTCAACATATGTTTGTTTATGGAGAAAGCCATGCTACCTTTTTCACTAAACCGCTCACTTTCTACAAAGCATAAGTTTATATGGAACCTACTGATAAGGAAATCAATGAATCGTCTAGCTAATTAAATTTGCACTAGTTGAAAGTTTGTGGAAAGGAGACATACAATGGAAGCAATGGGAGAAGCTTTTGAACATTCTATATGAAATCAAGAATTGATATTGGAATGATTGATAATAAGTATGTGCTATCAAGGTTACACCGCGAAGAAGACTTTATGTGAATTTGGTTTGAGAATTGGATGGTATTATAATATCCAATGAAGATTGCTTAAAAATGGATAAAAGTACCACTAATCTTACGAGATCGAGATTGGAATGGTTTTATGTGGATGTAGATATCTTAAAACCATTCATCATTAAGCTACAGCCACTGCAGATTCAACCATATGTGGCCCTTTATATTTAGTCATCTATGCAACTTCCCAAAGTTAGATATCCTACACAATCATTTCATTCACTTTGTACTATCCTCTTGATTAAGCTATACTACTGGTGCCTCAACAAGCTTTATTTTGGAAATTGACAACTTTCCCTTCTCATACCTACGGAAATTTGCTAGTTTTAAAACAAATTATCCCCATGCAACTTTCCAGACTGATACCCATCAACCAACAACATGAAGGCTCTACTTCTTTAGATATTC
This sequence comes from Allium cepa, assembly GCA_030765085.1. Classification (NCBI taxonomy): domain Eukaryota; kingdom Viridiplantae; phylum Streptophyta; class Magnoliopsida; order Asparagales; family Amaryllidaceae; genus Allium; species Allium cepa. Next base: position 62,968,896 of record CM060933.1, read on the forward strand.
AAAGGTCAAATTCGAAATGAGCATTCAAAGGAGGACTCACCACACGATTCTGCTAGTATTTCAGTAAGACTTGATTTTTTCAAAAGCAGTGCAGAATATGATGACTCGTATGCTTCTTTGAATGAATTAGGAGAACATAATAATTCTGATCTGACTAAATTACCAAAAATTATCATCTATACAAGATTTATGTTCTCTGATGATATGACAAAAGAGTATTTTAGCTTGGAACTTTTCAAAGAAAATATAGTGAGATCAATGTAAGTGCAAAATTTTCTTTTTTATTTTGGAAGATTTCTCTAGTTTCAATGTGTCCAAAATTCCCTTATTTTCTAAAAAAACATTTCCGATGAAAAATGCCTTATATTCTGAAAAAGATCATTTTCAGATATTGGGAAGCGGAGGTATAACTAGTGGTTAATATATGAAATCATACAATGTATCTACACCGTTATTAGTAGTACATTATTGTACACGATGGTTGAAAAAAATAGTTGGTGGACAAGTTGGATATGATATGTGCTTTGTCAATTGGATATTATTATTATAAGAGAAACCGATGAACTTAAAAATTCATTTTTACTCCATGGTTACTACTTTGTTGCTACCATTGATGTTTTATGGACCAGTTTCCTAGTCCAAGCTTATGATATGTTACTAAGATTATATATGATTTTGGCCAGCGATTGAATTTCAAATTTTTTTTGGAAAAACAGTTTTGGTTTGGATTGAATTGCAAATTGCTTTTGGCTTTCATGTGCGTTTACTTTGGATCAAATCAATTTTGGAAGATTTTGTAAAAAAAGAGTTAATCATTTGCATCTTTGTAATGTGTGAGATTAACTTTTGTTTTCATACAATTTTTTTTCTGACTAAATTTTATTTTTCATACAAGTTTTGTTTTGATTGAAATAAAATTCTATGACATCTTATCAATTCTCATTAACCATTGTTATCATTATGCTATTTCCAATGAGTACTTAGATTTTGGTGATTACTTAAAAATATGGTTTAACAAAATATGTAAATGAATAACTAATTTTTAATCAAATCCAATAAAGGTGTTGTAATAAGTACCCAAAATATGTGTTTGATAGGCATATACTTCCGTAGAGTTTACAAGCTAAGTTTTGTTCTCTAGGTAGTTCAAAATAAACCAACAAATGTATTCTATTAAAAGGAAGAATTCTGTATGCTTATTCTATTGAAAATTATAGCTTTACATACCCTCTTTCTTTTAAGTGAACTAAACTAACTCATTTCCAATCACATAACTCATTTTTAATTGATTACTTAATTTTATTTATAATATATGTTTTGCTAAAGTTTTAGATGTTTGTTTTTTAGTTTCAAATTCAAATTTAGCCAACAACAATCTGTTCTCTAATTTGCCGATCACTTCTCATTATCATTTTCCTAGTTCACGCTATTCTTTCAATTTTTAACTTCTTCCTCTTTGAAAATTAAATATTATTTGCTATAAATTATAGTTTATTTAACTTGCAAGTTCTACATTTTTCTTTTACATCCTTTTCGATTAATAATTTAGGAACTAGAGCTTATGACCCTAATTTGGTATAGTCGAGTTTGTTTCATAAAAGCAAAATTACAAATTTGTAGTTTGATATATGTTTTTACATGAATACAAACTGATTGTACTAGCCATCAAAATGATGTTTCAAGTAAACTAATTAAACAAACAAATTAAATGGATGTAATATTTTATTTTATTTTTTGTTGTTTAATCAGTTTTTTTTTTATATTTGGCTTAAAAATATAGATGTATATTTACTCCAATAACTCATGTCATTTAGGCATTTAGCCTATTCATCTCAAAATTATCTAACATTTTTCTGTCTTATAAAAAAACGCTGATTTTTTGTTGTGTGTGCACAATTTCTTCTTTTTTAAATTTCATTATGAAAAGTATATCTAAGTAAACTATTTCAAGAATATGTGCTAAAACCATTTACAAATGAAAATGTAATTTATCAAGGCAGTTCAAGTGAGAAGCTCATTTTTTTGATGAAGTGGAGCAATTAGAAATGTGAATAACATGCATAAGTAGACCTCTAAGACTTTTCTTTTGAAAAATGAAAAAAATCGTATAAAAGAAGCTTTAGAAATCACGCTAGTAAAACTGTGTATTTTAGACTTGAATGACATCATTTAGCATGAATAATTAAAGACAAACTTCAAGTCCATAAAAATACAGTTCAATTTATTCTAGTTGATTTAACTCTTTAACCAATTCAGTATTTTCCTAATATTTTAGAATAAAAATGAATGAATAATACTTGTTTCTTTATTATCAGAGAGAGAATTAAAGTATGGAGTTAGGATTATTGCGGCGACGTTCAAACGAGGCTTGAATTATGCAAAGTATAGTAGGAGCATTTAGATTGTTATGCAAGAATTCAACTTATATGAAAGTTTTCCTAAAAGTTAACGATAACAATCAAAGTAAATTCAAAACAATTTTATTCATTAAACGCACATTAAATATAGTGTATAAACCGTTGTTTGCCAAAGCGTTTATTATTCTATCTACTCACTTTTAACTATTTTTTTTGGAAACCTAGGAGAACCCGGCAGACCGGTAAACTCCTGAGGAGGGTATACTAAAACCATCTGCTGATCCAAGCCCCCATACCCCCGGGTAAATTTATATAGGATAGAGAAGCACATGGTAGGAATCGAAGCTGGGTCTTTTTACCAGAATCCAAGCCTCCTTTCCACTGTGCTGCACCCGTGGACTAACTCACTTTTAACTATATTACTATAAATTTGATGTAAAGAGAGATACAATTGTATTATACCAACTACTTTGAAGCAATTAATATATATGTTAGTGTACTGCTAAAATTTTCCGAGTTCACACTTCCTAATACCATGATGTACTATTAGGAAGTGCAAAATTAGGTGCTTTTAATTCCATATAATGGTGTGGTGCTAAAAGCATTTGATTTTACACTTCCTAATACCACATCATAGTATTAGGTAATGAAAATTTGGGTGCTTTTAGCAGCACAACAATGGTGTGGTATTAGAAACTGCAAAATTGGAGAAAACCTTAACCATAGGCTTTGAAGATAAGTAGATTACCAATATCTAAAACACCTCCCCTTTTAACATCCTTTTAACATCGCTTACATTTTCATACACGTCTACGATGATTTTTCTTCTTCATATAAGTGTAATTGTACTATATTATGTTTTTCACAAGTTTAGGACCCGTTTGGTTTCATTTTGAGTTTTGTGTTTTCAACATTTACTATAATTATATAGCGTGTAGATGATGAGATTTAAAATTTTAAGGCATTATGACGACGACAGAAGCATGATAGAGTGGGCGGAGGGATGGCAGAGGGGATGGATTATTTTTTGCATTTCTGTTATTTCTCAAAACATGTAAAAAAAAATGTTTAATCTTTTGTTTGTTAATTTCATTTCCAAATTACTTGTCTTTCAAGGCATGCATATTTTTGTTTGGATGAAAATTCGAAAATAAACTAGCAAACCAAATGGTGTCTTAGTTTTTGGATGTCTCTTCCCTTTTTGTTGGCCATGGTTGTGCTACTACAGTATCTTGATTTTGTAAGTATTAAAAAAGTTTGCTCTACTAAAAAATATAAATAAATAAAATAAATAATATTTAATTAATCAATAAGTTTATTCAAAGTGAAAAGAAGAGTTTGGTACATTTATAATGTTGAAGAAATAAAACTTTACATTCAATTTTTACTTTAAATAACTCAAATTTCAATTTAGATCATTTTCAATTCATTTCTTAATTTATTCTAGTGATAAACCTTTTTCTTTGTCGTATGCATTTAAAAGGAAATTTTCATTTTCAAATTCAAACTTATTGACATTAATGATTTGCTTCCCAAGTCTGTGTGATAAATTCCTATTAGCGTTTTCCTAATTTGCATGATTTCTTTGTTTTTAACTTAATCACTCCTTACATATAAATTTTTATGTAAACACTATTTTTTTTTCCAAATCAAAAACTTAGAGAGAGAGAGAGAATATAATCTTGGTTGTTTTTGTTAGTCTTGTTGGGTTTTGAGATCGCATTAGAAAAAAAATAGGTAAAAGTAAGAATTTATAATTTGATATGTTTTTTTTCATGAATAAAAATTAATAGAATTATACATGTAACGATCAACACTTCTAACGACTGGATATTTAAACAATAAATTTAATTATCAAATCGTTAATTAGTGGAACGTCTATCATACTCAATTTATGGAGATGAATGAATTGGGACTCAAGACGCCTACCGTTGCGACCGTGATTCCATCGCAAGAGCGAATGAGTATAAGCTTGGCTATGTTTAGAGTTGGTAAGTTTTATGGAGTGAATAGTAATTTTGAGTGGATGAAATAATTTTGGGCTAAGGTCCATTAAGTTGGCTAAATTCATCATTTCATTTTCATTCCACGTTAATTTTCTTCCTCTTCTCTAATTACTTTACCATTTATCTCCTTAAACCTAAATCATAGATCCACTAATCTAAGCTTAAAGAAATTCGAATAAATTCACCATAATTATTCTCTTCTCATTTCTTACAAAGCCATCTTGGGATTAGCTTGAAGTTGTGTGTAGAGCTTCATCTCGAATTTAAAGAGAGTAAGAGTATCAGTTTGGAAATTTAGAGCTTGATTTGGTAAAGAAGGTAAGTGAAATAGTTCTCTACTCATATTTACTTGTCATACTTTATAGATTTATTTATTTATAATTATGAAGTTGTATGAAGTGATTTAGAGGATGTTATGTGATGATTTAGGTTTATGTTGATGTTGTGAACATGATTATATCAAATCATTATATATTAGAGACCTAAATCACTATTTTTAAAGAAGCCAATAATATTTGAAATGGATTAAGAGTTGATTAGATGACGGTGAGTGATGTTATGATTGATTAGAGGCTAATTAGCAATATAGTCATGTAAATATAATTAGTTAGTATTAATTAAGCCATTTGATTTGATTTTAGAAAGTTAGCAAGCTAGTTAAGTGAGTTTTAGGCTCTACTCTTATTATTAAAGTGATTAAAGGCTTAACAAAGCTTATTAGTGCTTATAAATATTATTTAAATAAAGATATAATTTCATAATGAAATGAAATATTTTATAAAAATGGCTATAAGGTTTTATAAAATAATTATGAGATGAATACTTAATTTTAATAAAGAAATTAGGCGTTAAAAAGGACTTAAAATGGTTAATAATCTAATAATGTATTGTATAAAAGCGTTGTATAATTTTATAAAATAGTATGAATGTGATTAAAAGAGTCATATGATTTTATAAATAGCCATGAATGTGAATTTTATAAAAGAGTTATATAATTTTATAAAATAATATGAATGAGAATTTTTAAAGAGTTATATGGTTTTATAAAATAGTAGAAAATGATATCGGACTTTTATAGAAAATATTTAGGAAATGAAAGTAAGATTTGATTAAGTAATAATTGAAACACTTATTTAAAAATACGTGTACGTATATGTATATGAATAGGTATGCATATACGAGTATTTGAAATTACATAATAATCAAGTCAATTCATACATTGTGATTAGAATTGTTGTATGTGGTTGTGTATATATGTAAGTGTCTTATGTATGTGTATATGTGAATGTCTATGTTTGTATACAAACATGTTTGCAAACATCTCGTGTAGCTAGAGCGACTATTGTGTGCGATAAGTAATGTGAGAGAATACCGGGTCGCACAATCGCTCCAGTGAAGCTCGAAACATGGTTGTGAGTGAAAGTGTGTTTGTGTACGCATGTGTGTGTAAATGTGCACAATTAGACGTACCAACACATGTGTAAGCATCACATGAGGTGAGAAGGCCGGTTGAGTATGTTTTGGGCATGTGAGAGGAGGCCAGGTCGAAAGAGTCACCCGTAGAACTCTACAGGAAAAATGTGGGATTCGTATTGAAATAAGTTTTCTAACACATAATGAAGTGTCAGGGGTATTCCCTATGGGAAATTATGTAATTTGTTACATAAATCTAACACGATAACCGATCTTGTTCGAAATGAAAGGTATTCCCTTTATGTTATATATACTTGTTATAGAATGTTATAAAGAATTAACTCGTTAATTTAAGTATATATGTCAGAAAGTCAATAAATGAAGTGTTTGTGATAGCAGTTACAAAAGGTTGTAACCATAAGTATTATATCACAGTATGATAAGCATATCATTTTACATATTCCTATCAAAATGCATCGAGACTGGATAGCAATGCAGCCGTTGAGTTTATAGTACTTAGTGCTCTGAAAATGTTGGGCAGTTTATTATTCATGACCACCGGGGGCACCAAGAGGTTACGTACTCATAGTTATTGGATAACTATGGAATGTCTCACTCGTTAGTTTTCTTTTGGTTAAGATAATTAAGGTCTAGCAGAAAATATGAATGCGACTAATTTACACAGTTCTCTTGACGTGAGAATATTGTCGATCTTCAACACGAAAGCTCTGCTTTGGTTATAGTAAAATCAAGGCATGGATCCATCGAATGACTATAATTGGCTCTGGTGGAAGTATTGGGAGTAAAACATTATTCAGGAGAGAATTCGTCTCCTCGGTTATATGAGGTTAGTACCATAGTCAATTGAAGTCAACTCAAAGTCAAAAACTCTAGCCAAATATTTCAATTAATAATGATAATATTATTATTATTGAAACTAGGACTTTATGTTTGGGCTATAGGATTGAATACAGATAATATTGAAATTTTGAGCATTGCCATATTCCATAAGTCAAAGATATGTAATTTTGACGAAGAGAATTGGTGTAAATAATTATCACCAATGGGTAACATATATAATAAGTAAAATTGGATTTTACCAAAAGGTTTGTAAGCCATAAATTCAGTCAAAATGTTACACCACTAGCTAAGATGACGTATGAACGTTTTATATTTGAATTATTCAATATTAATCGCTGATTAAATTTACAATTTTGAGCCACACAACTGAAATGATGAATTTTTCGAATAAACCACACGATTTCATTAATTTTTAAATTTTTTAAGTTAATTAATTTAATTAATATTCGTGAAATATTAATTATACAATTTTATTTGATTTATTGGATGCTATTAGTATTTAATAAAGTGTATATATATATAAGTTATATATATAAGTTATGATCATAGTATCGATATACGATATCAGTAGAATGTTTAAATTCAATTTAAACAGAATAAATACTGAAAAAGGCTTTAAATAAATTAAATTAATTAAAATTTTGAAATAATTGTTTGATTATCATTAGTATTTAATAGTATGCATATATAAAAGTTATAAATGCATGTATCGGTATATGATGTCGATAGGAAATTTAAATTGGACTTAGATAGAGTTAATACCAATTGAATATTGGAAATTTTTATATACCTAAAGCCAACATATGATGGCCAACCATAATGTAGAGAAGGGGAGAAGTTTATAAATTTGTAATGAAAGGGCAATCTTAATTAAAGGAGAGAAAAAGACCATATCTTTATTACATATTTGTTTCCTACTTCGATTCGATATTGCTATGACATTTTCTTTTCCTCTTAATATAGAAACAAAAAGGAGTTGAATTCTAATGGTGTCTACAGCTTCAAAATTCCAAAAATTAATCAAACAAAATTAAATAGAAATCGGTGGTTATCTCTTGATTGTTATAGATTTAGAGATTGATCAGTTATATCTAGGATTTATTTTATTATTTAAAGTGTTTCTTCTAGCTTCATCCTAAGGTAATTATATATATGGTTAATATATCTTTTAGTTTTGTTCACATCCCTTTAATTCTATATCACTCCCTTCTGCTTGTATGTGTGAATTTGAATTATGACTTAAATATCTCAATTCTCCCATTTTGAGTCAACTGTATATTCTTATCATGTTGATTTAATTTACAAAAAATTATGTTACACTCTCTATTATTTGTTATTTATAAACTATACCAATTTTATTCATCTTTATCCTGCATGTTTAATTATCTTGTATGTTAAAACTAAATCTAGACTTTATCACGAATTTGTATATGTTTATATCGTATTATTTTAGTATTGTTTAAGTAAACATATAAATAAAAATAAATTATAACGACCCGGAATTTCAAACACTTTGTATTTAAATATCTGAATTATTTAGATATTTATGTCCAAGATTTAATATGATTTTATAACCTTGTTAAACACTTTTAATTAATATCTAATATTAGAAAATTTATTTTTGAAATATGTCTACAAAAATATATTCTTTGAAGAAAAACAGAAAACGTGATCGAAAAGCGTTTTGTTAAAGATCAACTTTTCATTCAATACAAGTTGTGTTAATATGTTGCAACTTGAATAGTTATAATATGTAAGCATATGGTAGGAACTAAACACATCTTTTCCTAAGCTACAGGTTAGCTAAACTAAAGTATTAATTAGCAAAAGCAACTGGAAACATTAAGGAATATAGGACCCTTAAATTAAGGCACGATTTAAGGGTATGGTGTGTAAGAAGTAAAGTGTGTAAGGGTATGGCTTTGCATGCTTGGAGACCTTTTGCTTCATGGCTTAGTCATGGTTTTTCACACTTTTACCTCAAAATTCTAAGCTTATAAATACACATTCATATGCACTTCATTTCTGCAAAAATTCATATCTAAATTAATGTTTTCGTTTTCTTATCTCCTCTCCAACTTTCTAGAAAACTACGCAAATTATATTCAATCACCACCAAACTTTTCCATAGTTATTCTATCATCATTAAAACATGGTTTAGCCTCTTAAAAGTCGAAGTATGATGGAGCAATGAGGGAGTAAGGCCCATGGCCGTAAGCATGATGAGGAGGGAGGAAGAAGGTGGCCTTGAGCATGATGAGGAAGGAGGAAGAAGGTGGTCGTCTGCATTAGGTAGGAGGAGGAGGCCATGGATGTGAGTTTTGATGAAAGTAGGAAGTGCTTGGATGATTGAATGCTGGTAGGAAGAGATTTGGTTTAAGAAAAGTAAGTTAATCTCACTTAGTTTGAAGTTAATAATCTTGCTAATTGCTAGTAAAAGTTGCTTATTGAATTTCGTGCTATTATCTATGATAATATTCCCTAACTACTTAAAGTTATGAACATAATTCTGTGCTTCTAAAAGTATGTAATTTGGAGAAATATTACCTCTTAAATAATTAAGATGTGTATTTTAAAATTAAGTGAATTCGAATGCTTAAAATGGATATGTTAACTTGTACGTATGTTAGTACATGTTTAGTCATGATATGGTTTGAATTTGGAATCATATATGTGTATAAAAGAGAATGACACATGATATTGAATTGAATATGAAATTGTCCGTATAACGATAGTTGCTATAAGCGCACTTTGAATTCTTGAACTGTAACTTACGAAAATGGAGATTTAATGACATATCTTAATAATAACTTGTTTGGTTATTACTTAAACTTCTATAAGTGTTTTGAAAAGTAAAGAATATGTTTTTTCAAAGTTATAGAAGAAGTAAATCAAAGTAACAAAATATTGAAGTAAAAAGGTTGCTATAACACACTTTGTATTTAGTGAAATAACGATATTTTTCTACAAAATTCTTTGGATGTTTCTTTTTATATTTAAACAGTAAATATTATATTATTCTTATTGGGAAATTTTTGAAACCTAATTCATTTGATAGCTAGTTGAAAGAAATGCGAAAAGTTATAGCGAAATAGTCGATATAATTGTTGTTCGGTAAAATACCCAGTTTTCGAGAAATTCTCCAAAATAATTGAAAATTATTCATTAGGATTTTTCTTCATGGTTTTAAGTACCTAAATATATAACTAATGAAAAAAGAGTAGATTAAAATTCATTTGTTAAGACATCAAAATCTAGACGCAAAGTTGTAGCAAATTCACCTTAAACGACAACCCGTGACTTTTGGTAGCACTTCTGAAGTGCTGCTTTTGCTTCTGAAACACGCTTGAGCTATTGCGAATTGTTTTAGTAGCCTTTACAGAAATGCTATCTCTTCTATTTGAGACTATAAATTGTTTAAAAATGATATTTAAATTTTATACTTTTCTCTAATATTTTTAGGGTTGTTTTCTAACTTATAATAGCGAGTTTTAAAATCGGTTTCTAGTTTAGATATGTTTTTAACAATTAACTATGAATTTCTAAACTAAGTAGCTTTCAAAATTAAAGCTTATTTTTTCTCTTTAATTCAAAATTCCTTGTTTTTACACAATATTCTATATAATTAAAATTATCATATATTTTACATAGTTTTAGAAGTATTTTAACATATTAATTGGTATTTAGAGATATTTTTATATATATAAGTTTTAAATATTAAATTAAGTATTTTATAAATATAACAAAGGGAGTTTGTATTTTAACACTTAAGTTAAAATAAATGGTTTAATGGAATTACTTAAAAGTGTATTGCCTTTATTAATAAGTGCGAATATGCTTTGGTCTTTAAATAAATGTTTAAAATTATTAATGGATAAGTAAATAGTTTTAGGTTGTTGTAGACTATGTTTTTAGCAACATTTGTTTTTAACCCTTATTACTAATTATACTTGGGAATATAATTAGATATTTACTAATGGATATTTAGTTAGAAAAAAATACAAATAAATGGTTTTGGATTTGTCGTGACAAATTTTTTGAGCAACACTTGTCTTTAACTCTTAAATATAAGTAAATCTTTAAGAAGGGAATTTTTAAAGAGGAATGTTTTCAAAGTACAAAATGTTTAGGTTTGTTATGACAATTGGTTTTAGCAACACTTGTATTTAACCCTTAAAAGTAATTAAACCTTTAAAAGAAGAGTTTTAAAGATAATATTAAATAGAATGGTTTTTGTAACGACCCAGAATTTGACCACTTTAAAATATAACATTTAAAGTGATTTTAAATGTAAAATAAGTAAGGTTATATGATTCAAACAAAATTGGATAGGATTTGGAAAGATAAGTATATATAAAAATAGTAACATTTGCCTATGTCGACAAAAGTGACAAAATGCTGATTTTAGAAAAGTAACATTCAATGGTTAAATAAATTATTTTAATTTGTTTATATTTTTATATAGAATTACACAAATTTATTACAAAAATTTATTTTTAAATTTGGTTTACATAAATAAATAGTTTAACTAAAACGTCAAAATGTGACCGTAAAACATTTTGTTAAAAATCAACGTTTTATCGATTAAAAGTTGTCGCAACGTCGTCGCACCTTTATTTTCTTATATAGGAACATATATTCAAATAGTGTAAGTATTAATTCATTCACTAAACATGTTTACTTTTACTAAATAAGATTATAAAACTTCTAGAAGTCATTAGTAAAAGTAAGTAAGAATTAAAAAAAGTAAACATCAAATCACATCAAATCAAAGCTAACATAATTATGATATACTTATTATTTAAGAGACTAAGACATAAATTAAGGATGTAAAAGATGATGTTAAGTATCAAAAAAGTGGAGATTGCTTTAGGTTGAAGTAAGGCTAGTTTGGTAATTTGGTAAGAGGTTATTTTGGTAAATTTTCCACTTCTTTCTTTTTCTTTAAATACCCACCTCCTTCTCCCTACATTCGTATTTTTTCTTCTTCTTTTCTTGAACTTCTTCATATTCTTCCCCTTCTCTTTAATGGCTTTCAAACCATAGAAAAAAATTAGAAAAAAATAATGTCAAAATATTTACAAAATATTCAAAAGAAATTAATGTTCATTCTCTTCAAATCAAACTCCTCTTTTCCCCATATTTTACCTCTTCTTCTCTTGACCATAACATCTTCATAACTGAACCAAAATGCAATTTTTTTTAATATCATGTATTTTTTCGGTGGCTATAGCTTTTATGTTGATCACTTTGACTCATTCTAAAGTTAACCATGTCGAAAATCCACTTCTTTCCAGTGCATTTTCTAGCCAGTTTTTAAGTCAGAGAATAGACAATTTTTTTATCATAACTGATCCAAATAAAGAAATTCTTTTTTTAAACCAAATGAAATTCCAGTGGCTAGAATTTTTATTTTGATCAATTTTCTAGTTTTAGGATTTGTTATACCTGAAACACAATTCTTTGAAGTGCATTTTCGGGCTTCACTTTTGTCAATCCGACAATACCTCTTCTCCATTCTATCATATCTTCCTCAAAACTAATCAAAATCAAGTGATTTTTTTCTTTAAATTCAAGAAAAATGAATTTTCAACAAATTTTTAGTTAACAAGTTTTTCAAATTTTGAGAGTAAGAGATCCAAAAAAGAGAGAAGATAACCTATTTTTCGGATCTAAATCTTGGGAATTCAATTTCAAAACTCTACCACTTCTTCTCTATATTTTTGGCCAACCTCCATCTCGAGCCTCGGCAAGCTATTAGAAGGGAGAGTGTATTGTTTGCTAGTGTTTAATGGAGTATGAATTAATTAGTGAAGTGTTGGTTGATTAGAATATTGGTAGGAAGTTAATCGCTTTGCTTTGTGGTGAGAAACTCTATTTAACATCTCTATTTACATATATTCATGTTTGATGTTGTGTTATGATTGTTATGGATGCATATGTATACTTTGATCATTAAGTATTGATTGTTTGATATGATTGTTAAATGATTTTACCAAGTCACGTTAATACACGTCGATAAGCACAAAGGAAAGCACTTTCCTTTTGAAAATAAAATGGTGTACATAAAATGCTTAAACCTTTTGGAAATAGTTTTAAAATGAGTTAAATTTTTATAAACATTTAAATATGTTTAAGGAAATAAAAAAAAGAAAATCAAAATTTCATCTTGTATATTTTAAATATGTCCAAAACAATTTTCCAGAAAAATCGCGCTTTTGCGGTAAAGTAACCAAAGTTTAAAATTGATATTTTAAATGTTTATAAAATATGAAATAGATTAGATAAATCTATTAAAATGGTTTAAAAGAAATTTAAGTTGAAAATATGGATTTCTAAATGATATAAAAGTCGTTTTGAAGAATACAACTTTTAAAACGCAATTTGCAACACTTTTCGCAATGCTTTTCGCAGCAGTTTGAAATAACTTTTGAAAGGTAATTTTAAACTTAAAAATTCTTTCCTAAGTATCTTTTGAAAGATTCTAAAAGAATAATTAAGTAATTTAAAGATGATTTGGAAGTTTTAATAAGAGTTTGAATAAATGGTTAAGTGGAATGGTTTATACCACTTAAACAAAAAGTGAAGAATATTGAATGTAATAGTAAACCAAGTATGCAGAAACGACTAGTACATTTGTCCCGTTTTGAGATTTGAGAAGATAAAACAAGGTGTTTAACTAAGGTTAGGGATGGAGCAACCGGTGCCTTGAACTTACCTGGCCCATGTTTCCTCTTTTTAGGCGAGGGGTGGAATAGATCAAAAGAAAAGCCTGGATGCTCTAAAATATCATATTTAAGTTTTTCCAAGATATGAGAAAAGAAATAAATTATTTGAATGTTAACTAACCGCTAAACATCTTTTATAGATGATTAGTACGAAGGAACTAGGATTGGATTTGGGTGATTCCTATCCGAAGATCTAGGATCGAATTTGGGTGATTTCTACTCGAAAATCACTTCAAACAAATTTTCGAAACCTCATATGAAATTAACATCTTTTTATCGATGATTAGCACGAAGGAACCGAGATCGAATTTGGGTGATCCCTATCAGAAAAACTCGGATCGAAGTTGGGTGATTCCTATCCAAAAACCCCTTCAAACTAATTTTCGAAATAAAACATATTGAAGAGAAAGATCGTTAAAGACAAAGATGTTCATGATGTAGGATTACTTGCCAATAGTCCCTGGAGCTGAAATTTACTATATTCAAGGTGGCAGTAGTGCTCTGTTATGAAAAACTTTGATTTGCAAGAATATGATTTGAAGTTAAGAAAGAAATCTTTGATTAAAATTTAATGAATGATTTGGAAATTTTTTTTCTAAGTTAAAAGTTATAGCTTGAATATAAGAAATCTTTGATTAAGATTAAAAGAATGATTTGAAAAAGTTTTCCTATGTAAAAGAGAAAATGATTTTGAATTATTCCAGCATTTAAAAAAGGTTTTAAATAAACAAAATGATTTGATAAATGAGGCTTAATGATTCCATATACTCTTGTAAAGAAAATGGAATAAATTGAAAAGAATATATCTAAGAAAGATAATTTATAAAAGATGAATTAATTGATTGTTGATTGCTATCCATATATGAACTTAACATCTTTTAAAGCGATGATTGGCTTCGAAGGAACCGGGATCGGATTTGATGATCCCTATCCAAAAACCACTTCGAACCAATGCATATGTTTGAAAGTGAAGACATATTGAAGATGATGATTATTGAAGACCGTGGATCTTCATAGCGTGAGGACTGCTTATTGAACATGCTCTGGGTAGCTCCTAGTATATAGTTATTTATAGCAGTGGTCTTCCCATTATGGAGATTTTTTCGGACTCCAAGGACTACTCGCTACTAGTGGTAGTAGGAGAGTGTCTTCGGTTTCATTCGGTCCCAGAGTGAACTTGTATGGATGAATGTCTGACATTGCATTTCTAAAACACAATGTTTGACTTTTACAAATATACATCCGCTTGGTGGCGGAGAAGGCAACTTCTCTTAGCTTAACACCCTTCTTTGAGACATATGAGCTCAGAGGTTGTATGCTTGTGGGAGTCAAATAGTGATCAAAGGAATGGCAGTGTGACATTCAAAGTGGAACCTGTTATGATCAAAGCTTGATTTTGTATGAAAAGCGTGGCTTTGAAGAAATTGATCGTAGCCTCACGAGCTTCACACCCCGGTTATGATGGGATTTTATGTGGTCAGATGTATGCTCGCATTTCAGATAGTAGTGATTTGGGTTATCAGATATTCTAAGCCCCAGATACCAGATACGTCTGGGCCTCATGGTAGGGATATGCGAAGTCCGAGCCCCTGGATGTTATTCGCAGGTTGTATCCACTTTTATCCATTTGTGTTGTTGTATAAAGGAGTCTTAGTCTTGGACGTAACCCGTGAATACAGATTGATCTTTCCACTAGTTTCCTATCATGTTGGAAATTCAATTCCAATACGAGCTTTACGGTTTTGGTTGTATTCCCAAAATAGCAATAATGACTTGGAAACATTTCAGCTATCCCATTTGGTATCATATATTCCGTTCGGTATATTCCATTGACCTAGTCCAGATATATTACCTTAGACTTAGTCCAGATATTGATACCTATTTGAATAAGTTTATTTGAAAAGTGTTTTCAAAAGAATGTCATTAAAAAATAATATCAAGTGTATCTTGCTATGAAGTGTTTTGGTTATCATAAGGTAAAAACACGTCCGTGTTTATGTGTGGGCGTGGTCTTATAAGATACCTTTCTTTTAAAAGGTTTTGTTAACATGTTCATGACCTATACATTTTAAATTTCGAGTATCTCATGCTGGTTTATCAAGTCTGATCCGGGTATTTTCAATACTCGGGTCAGATCTGAGTAGTTTCATGTTGAGTTGAAGATGGTTGGAGCTTCCAGAGGAGTGGTGGAGATCTTTATCATCGTATGGATGTATTCTATTATCCGCTGCATCTATTTCATTTGTTTTGTTGTTTGTCAGTATTTGTAAGGGCATGTGATATAACTGTCTAAGCTGAATCTATGTTAGACTATGATATTGTATTTAAAATTTTCCATTATAAAGATTATTATTGAAATAATATATGTTATTCCATTCATGTGAGATTCTGTTCTGTCTTGATTTTCTTTCTACCCTTAATAATCTGCTTATTCGTGCAATTTGAGTTGGACATGTGTGGTTTATTTTCGATTCAAAGAGTACGAAAAATGGGTCACTACAGTTTTGGATTTTTAGTAAACAGTGTTTTAGCAACATTTGTTTTTACACCCTTGAATTATATTTTGGAAGAAATATTATAAATCTTTAACAATGGAATTTTAAAGATAATAACAAATGTTGAAATCTTTTACAAAGATGTAGAAAATGTTTTTTTTTTTTGAACTGGTACTTTATATACAACAAATCATTGGGACAACATATCCCATGCCAACTAAACGTTCGAAAGCAAGTTTCGAACTTGTGACATCCTACACCAAAGCCGAATCAATTAACCACTTGGACAAAGGTGCTTGTCTAGAAAATGTTATGTTCTTATATTATAAAAGAAAGGGGTTTATTACAATAATGTTTTGGTAGTAATGGTTTTAATTCTTTGATTATATTTCAAGTTAGTAAAACTTGTTAAATGATTTGTGAGTACACTTTTACCATTGCAATACGTATACGAATACTTTTTAAGTATTGAAAAGAGTACAAGTGAATGTTACATATATTAATACAAGAATATAGAGGAAGTTTTAATTAATAAAGGAGTATTAATTAATGAAGTGTTGATTTATAAAAGAAGTTTTATAAGACAAAAAGATGTTTTTCTAATAAGAAGGAAACTTAATTAAAAAGGGATTGAAAATCGTTTATGTGACTTGACCATGCCTTACATGAAATGATAGTGCAGGTATGTTACTTGCTCATGGGAAAGTATTCAGGACTTAGTTCCCTTATGCGATCATTCCCATTATTGTTGAATAAGACCAAATTCATCGACTCATTCTTGGAGAGACTAGGATGTGTAAGTGTTCTACTTATCGAAAACCACTTCAAGGCTGAGATATGGGTTCTCTGTTTTAGAAGTGAATGTAGGAAACCATGTGTTGCTTTGAAATCTGTTGAGATGATGGAATCCATATGGGATTCATTATGTGATCGAGTTTTGTTGAAAACTCAGGTGAAGATGCCGAATGTAGCCTCAACATCGAAAAATGACTAAAGATAGAGTAGGATGCATGATCCTGGGGTTTAGCTGACCCATGGGGGTACGACAACTCCATATCTAGAGTATGCTTATAGATGTTGCTAACCGAGAGTTGTTGGTACTTGGTACACATTGTTCATGCGAGTGTTTGGGTGATGGCCCAGTTGTGTTTACCTTATGATATATTTTGCCTAGAGATATACGACCCTCGGAAGGTATTTTCTAAACCTTATCATACGAGATCGGTCTCATTGAGGAGGTCTCCATGGAAAATCCATTTATACGAACGTATCTTAGCGATTTTGTTGTATACCTAAATATGCTGTCAAATGTAACCATTTTAGCTATGATTTATGTTAATATTGAACACCCTAGACATTATTATAACATCACCAAATTTTCTTATAATGGTTCGGTTATTGTAGGGTAAAAACCCGTCCATGTTTATTTGCGGCGTGGTCTTACGAGATACCTTTATTCTTTAAAAGGATTTTACAAATATAGTAATTCAAATTACTTAAGTTTTCTCACGCTGGTTTACTAGACTGATCCATGTGTTATTCTTCTTATAATGCTCGGGTCAGCCCGTGTATATTTTCAGATATCATTAATGATTCATTGGAGCTCTAGGAGAGAAGCGGGATGACTATCTACCGTAGATTTTATTTCTGTTGCATTACTTTATTTATTTTTATATTAGCAATTGTAAGGACGGGTTGTTATAACTATCCAGATTAATGATAGGTTAGTTTACTCTGATTATTGTATCTGTACAGTTTCCTTAGTAAAAGTATCATTTTGATATTATATGTTATCATTCCGTGGTGAGATTCTGATATTGTGTTCTTTTTTTGTTCCTTTTCTTTTCTTCATTTATTTTACCCTAACGTTATGCATTTTCAGCATTTGGGTGATCGGCACGTGAATACCGTAGATATACTAGTGCCGACATTTGGGGGTCGAAAAAGGTGGACATTACATTAATTTTGGAACAATCATGTTAATAAGTCAGTTTTCACAACATAAGATCTAGATTTGAATGTTTATGTATAATTTGCTATGTGAATAAAACTTTAAAAATAATTTCGTTAACTAATTATAGTTGAAAAATATAACATGATTACTTGATTGTTTTATTTTAAATAGTTCTAAAACACATTTTGCTAATTAAATCAAAAAGAGAAACATTAGTTTAGTGATTTGTTTCTTGTTTTACAATTGTATCTAGGCTAGTACAAGATCTTTATTTAAAAGGGAAACATTCTAACTCACAAACTATTTAGATATAACTTTTATTTATTTTTATTTCAAATTTTGTTCGGTTTGTATCTATGTGTGTGTGTTTATGTATGTATGTCTATGTATATATATGTAATAATATTTATATGTATATCTATTTGTATATTTAACTCAAAGTTTCAAAATGGACTTAATGTAAAAAAACATAGTAGTAAACTTTTAAACTACTTTAATTAGATATTGTATTCATTGTTTGATTACCCATGATATAAATAAAGTATATTTGAATATAAACCTTTATACAGTACACACACAAATATTTATACTAGATCAATAATAAAAACTTTCTTATTTTGGATGACAAAGACATATATAAATGGAAGATATGTTTGTTTTGATGTAAATCCCAACACCTAAACAATGTTCACATTAACTATGTACACTTCTCATTATTGTATATGCACTTTAATATATGGGTGCATTTAATGCGCTCATCATAATATACAAACAACTTAAAATTAAATTAAAACATCTTTAGACAATTGTTATAAAATATCGATTGTATTCAAATAAAATTGAGAAAAGTTCAAAATGGATTAGACTTCATGGCCCATTAAAGATCCAATAAATGAAATTTTTTAAATTTACCCTTTAACTCCACTACGGGCTGACCTTCCAACAATGGTATAAGAGCCCAATAGTCTACGCAGTCTAAGTTGGCCATGTTATGATTAACTAATTAAGCTTTCCCACTTAGTATGGTGGTTAGAAATGTAATGTCTAGGATTGGAATTGAGTAATCAAGTACCATTTCCAACCTGGTTATCGGTCTGGCTGAAAGGTGTGATCTCAAAGGTTGCCCTAATAGAAAATGCCCAATTTGAATTGAGCCTTGAGCTCATTTTCCAAATTGTTTTGAAAATTAAAGCAAAGATTTTAAATGTAAAAGTTAAATTTTAAATGAAACATGTTATCGTAAAAGTTAAATATAACATAACATAAGTTTTTAAAATGTTTGTAAAGATAATAAAATTTCGAAGTGTTTGAAAATTTAAAATTTAGACATTAATTTTGAAAACTAATTTATTAATAAGATTAATAAAATAAGTCAATTGATTTTATATATATATATATATATATATATATATATAACATACGATATATATGTATGTATGTATGTATGCATGCATGCTATATATATGTATATATATTTACGTTATATTACCTTAAATGTTTAAGATAGTATAAATATACATGTATGTACATATATAATGAATGTAATTTAATTTAAAGTGTTTAATTAAATAAATAAATTAAAGGTTGATTAGTTAAATTAAAGATACATACATACAAACATATACGTACATACATACATATCTCTCTGTGTGTGTATTACTATAAAGGTTATTGTATATACAATAAAGGTTATAGTATACATGTCAAATATAAAAGTTATATTGGAATAATATTATAAAATTAATTAAAGAGTTAATTCATTAAAATAAATTAAATTAGATTTAATTAATATAATGTTATACATAAAATTATCATATAATTTGGTGAAATATAAAAATTATGTAACTTTCAGACTGTCATTTGCCACTTCTCTTCCATAGCACATTTGCTAGCGGCTGGCCTTATCAAGCAAATCACCCATGATGAAATCAAGTCTGCTATCTTTAGCATGAAGGCTACTAGCTCCCCAGGTCCTGATGGCTTCATATCCCATTTTTACAAGAAGGCATGGCATACCATTGGCATAGACTTCATCAATGCAATCCAGAATTTTTTCAAATCTATAAAATGCTAGGTGGCGTTAATCATACCAACTTGTATTTGATCCTTAAGACTCAACAGCCATAGTATGTCACTCAATTTAGATGAATAGCATTTTGTAACGTTTCATATAAATGTATTTCGAAATCCTTGCTTCTAGAATGAAGGTTTTCCTTAGTGAAGTCATATCTAAAATCCAAGCGGCCTTCCTCCCTGAAAGGTCTATAGCTGAAAACATTTTGCTTTCAAATGAACTCTTGTGAAAGATTATAATAGAGAAAACAATTCTCCATGATGTGTAATAAAAATAGACGTTCAAAAGGCTTAAGATACAATACACTGGGATTCTATCATCTCAACACTCTCCAAAATGAATTTTCCCATGCCATTTCGTGCAGGGATATACATGTGCATCTCCTTTCCAAAATTTTCGATAATAGTTAATAGCAGGAGTATTGGATACTTTTCGTCCAAAAGGGAATTAGACAAGGGGGTTCCATTTCCTCTTATCTGTTTACTAGTATGGGTCTGTACTTCGTACATGAGCTGTTTGTATTATTGTAAACGGAAAATAAGGGCATTTTTGAAATTCAAAAAAGACACGAAGTAAATTAGTTCAACGAATTTTCTTTATTAGTAGCAGAGATAGAGATATCTGCTATGGATTGCCTAGCAACGATCATAAGTCAGGAAATAGCTAACAAAGATATTGAACGACACCAAAATGTGCAGAGCATAACATATATACACTGCTGATGACCATTTGGTTTTCTCTAAACCCTCTGCCACTTCCATTCAAAATATTATGCGTCTGCATGATAGTTTCTCTCTAATAACTAGTCTATCCATCAATAAGGACAAATCGCATATGAGAGTTTTTGGATTAGCTCCATCTGCTGTGCACTATATTCATCTCAGTACAGGCCTTAAGCCTTTTTCCACTGAAGCAATATACTTAGAAGCACTAATTTCTGATACTAGAATCTCCACGGCCCTGTTTACCATTGTTTAAGAAAATAACAAGGAGGCTCATCAGTTGGTGTGCGTCCAACTTGTCAATGGCTGGTTGGTTGGTGATATTAAAATCTATTGTATTTTCTTTGTCTACATACAACTCTAGATTATTTATTTTACCCAAAAAAAAAAAACTTATCAACATGCTTAATACCGCATTCAATCATTTTTTATGGCATGCTAATTCATACTCAAAGAAGCTCATCCCCATTGCTTATCATAAGCTTATACTGCCTCTTAAGTAAGGTGGCCTTAGTCTTATTAACCTTAGTGTCTGGAATCTTACAGCTGCTTCCCATTATGTCAATTTAATTCTTACCAACAGCAGCGTCTCTGGGCATAATGGAACATTCACTGTAATCTAAAGAATAACAACTTCTGGAAAATGCCTAGTGCTCTTGATTGCATCTGGTTTTGGCGTTGTTTATTCAAACTGAGATCCAAGTTTCTTCCCTTAGTTATGTGCTCCTTCAACTCCTTTTTTAGCATACTCCCTGGAGCAAGCAACATATTATTGTTCTGGAAGTTATTAATTACAGCCGAAGAGCTCTCTCTGGTATACCAGAAAATGCGACCACTGCTGACTATATTTTGCAAGGTAAGGTTGTGCTACCTTACTCTAGTTCTACTGACATCACGAATATATAGACAGATATTCAGAATAATTACGTTTTGCCCAATACAAATAGCATTGTTTGGAACAATTCTATTAGGCACTCTATATCTAAAGTATATCACTCAATGTTAGGTTTTCATCCTACTTTCCCTTGGTTCAAGAGAACTTGGGGTTACAAATCTAGGCCTAAGGAAAATTTAATTTTATGGAGAGTGCTAAACAATGCCATGCATACACAGGAAAATCTCCTACGTAGAGGAGTGATTGCCAGATCTGAATGCCTGCTCTATAAACGTTGTCGTGACAGTGTTATGCGCTTCTTTTTTGCTTGCATATATGCAGACAATCTATTGAGAAGGATCCCGACTGCTTATAATTTCCACTGCCCTTTACGCGACCCTTATATTAAGTGGGCTTATCTGTTAAATTCAACCCAGAGGCGAACGAATAGAATTGATCTCCTCTTGAAGCTCTAGAAGAAAGTAATCTACTATGTTTGGGTTGAGAGAAATAATAGGTTGTTTAAAGAAGTTAGAAGACCAGTTGCTGTGATTCTCCATAGCATTTTGAATCTGATTTGAAGTGAGTCAATTCAGAAAATTAAGGTTCCCCAGCTGGGTATTTTGATTTTGTTCACTTACCTACTACCAATCTTTTGTTTTTTCTTTTGGTTTTCTTGTGATTTCTTTGTTTTTTTTTCTTTTTCTTTTTCCTTGTTTCCCCTGTATTTATCTGGTTTTATTAATAAATAGGTGGACGACCACTACAAAACCGGCGAGCCTTGCTAAAAAATATAAAAGTTATATAATAATTAAACTTATATAATATGAATGTATAAATCAAAGACGGACCATTAGAGAAACCAAAATAGACTTAAGGAATAAATACATATGTAAATATACGTATATCGTAATTTCTGATTTGTTTGACCCTTGAATCACGAGGGTTCTTTTATAAGAAATATATTATTGCATAAGTCGATATCACTCAATCAAATATATTGAAGATTATGAATCTTTAATATAAGTGTTGTCCTCTACAATTTATATATTAATAAATTACTTGCATACTCGTTAGTTATTTAGAAAACTCAAGCTAGAGATGTTATTGGGGGAAGTGATGTGGTATTGATTATACTAGTGTGAATGGATCTTAAGGTTACTGCAACGCTAGGGGGATAGTGTTTTATAACTTTTATGGAACTTTTTGATTTATTTCAAGATTTGAATCAAACACAGATAATCAATTGTAGATATATACTAATAGGAAATCACTCACACACACATACACACATATATAAATGCAGTAAAAGTAAGAGAGATGACATCAGTAGTTTTTACTGGTTCAGGTTAACAATCCTACTTCCAGCCTTGTACAGTGTATGTATAGATTTCTTTTCCAACGCCTACTTTAAATAGGTAGCAAGTAAACCAGAATACAATCTCGATTTCAAAGCAACGAGATACATCCTCCTGATTTTCAAGTTCAGAGTAGAATCTCTTGATTTAATCGGACAACAAGATCACCCGGTTGATTTGACTAGGCAACAAGCGCATCCACTTGATTTTAACGGGCAACAAGCACACCCAAACAAATAATAATAAAGAGTTATTGATTCCAAATACAAATAGTTATACTTTGGATACAGAATATGCTATAGCACTTTGATAGCACTTTGATCTTTGAATCGTTGAGAGAATACATGTAGTTCAATGACCAGATTGTAGAGAATGAATATAGTAAAGTAGAGACTGAATTTGAGTGAATTTGAAGAGTATAAAAAGTAGAATTTGTGAAATATATAATGATTGGGTTAAGAAGATGGTAGATAAAATAGTTACTAAAATTTGTTTTTTAGTCTCCTTTATATAGTGTTTGAAGGGACGTGTCTATTCGTGAAAAAATGTAACCAAAAATCATAACTATTCAAAATTCAAAGAATCTGTAAATCATTTAAGCGTTGTTTGTAAATACTTTTTACATCAAAACTTTTTATAAAATATTTGTAAAATTATACTTTGGAAAATAAAATAAAATATTTTTATAATAAATATTTTGATAAGAAAGTATTCAAAGAACAAATGGTTGCTATCCAAGGACTTTGACAAATTATTCTAATGTTATTTCCTTTGATCTACAGTCTTGAACTCTTTTTGTCTTTGTCTCTAAAATCACGAGTTTTCAAATATCTTGATCATCTCTAGATCTTGATCTCTAGTTTTTTACTGATCAGGTTTCAAACTTGACTATTCTGTACTTGTATAAACATGTATAATATCCTGCAAAATGTTCTATACAACTTGGGAAAATATTAGTACCTATATCTATATGGTTGTTGTCATCAAAATCAATATCTATGATATTAATAGTTTTCCTGTTTTTGATGATGACAACCATGTAAATGTATTCAATAAGATATATAATGTAAGCCTTCCTATTTTGTATAACTCCGATTTAATGTATGCATATATTATATTTTATATTTTTCTTCCCATTTGCCATCAACAAAAATGGATAAAAAAAATAAAGCCCCCTTTAAATGTGGCATATATTAAATACTATTAAATATGAAATTGTTTGCGCCAGAACTCGTGTCAAACACCTGATTGTAGATGAAAGCACCAATTCCCAATCACATATCATAGATAGACAATATTTAGAGAATATAAATGTGAAGAACACTCAAAATTGAAAAGGTAAGCAGTGAGTACACAAAATTTACAGTGGTTCGACGTAATAGCCTACGTTCACTTTTAAGAGTTGCTATTTTATTGATGATCTTTTATTTACAAGAGTACAATTGATAGTATTCGAGTTACAATGGAGTTCAGGAGAGTAACGGCGTAGCAGAGCAAAATGGGTCCCTTTTCTGGAGGCATTGGGCTGCTATTTATAGGTGTAGCATGGAAATATCTTACTTCGAATTACTCCTTTTTACACATGGGTTGGCCTACGTGATTGGTCCAGAGTGGTTTGGGATCGATCCTGGATCGATCTCTATGCTCTTTGTATCGATCAAAATGATGTCCAATGAGGCCAAGATCAATCACGAACATCCTTCTAGTGGTAAGCAAACTATGGTGAAAATTTGAGGGCTTTGGAGTTGTAGATCTTGAGTTATGATTGATCCAAGATTGACATTGTAGGTAGGCTGTCATGTTTGTATCGATCGAAGCTTCGTTCCTTCGTATCCATTCCATTCGCATCGATGATGTGGCTCGAGAATCCATGGGAGATCCCTTTTTTTATACCGAGTGACCGATTCTTTAAATTGACTCTACCTCATTTGTATCCACTATGTTCTTCGTATCGATCCTCACCTCTTTTCATATCGATCACAAGTCATTCTTTTTGTATCGATGCTGGCGTGCACTCTTCGTATCGGTCATTTGGTGTTGGCTTCGTATGGATGGAGAGTGATGGTTTCATATTGACCATCTGGTTGATTGATATGAAACATATGTCAACGTGATCGATACAAAGTGAATGAATGTGGGATGCTTCGTATTGATGGGAAGAGTGGGGTTCGCATCGATCATCTGGTTGATCGATATGAAACATTGATCGATACGAAACGAACAACCTTGATCAATCTGAAAGATGCATTTGCCTTGGTTACTAATCATCCATGGCTCTAACCTGAAGTGGCCGCCTCCTTGACCCGACGTAGACCCTCCAATTACTCGAAGCAAGTGCTGTGGTGACTCGAAGCAGCTTGTAAACATGTTAACCCATCAATGACTCGAAGTAAGCTCTTCTATGACCCGAAGTAATCCCTCCGAAAACCCAAAGTAAGCCTAGGGACGAATCAGAGCAAACTCCAAGCGACTTGAAACGACTCAATTTTTTTTGAAACCATGTTTTAAACATCTCGCGTTGTTCGTTCATCGACTATGCTTGTGCAGTTGATTACGTTAAATCAGCCGGTATATTGCCTTTGCCCAAAGGCGGGTTAACACTTTGCGCCCCAAATCTTGCCTTGCGATAGGAATGTGTGTTTTGTAATGCGATATGTTGGATGTTCATATCCTGTTGATGACCTGTAAAGAGATCGATAATCTTACCTGATTGTGAATGGTGACCGTTCGTGGTCGTATGCCATTCGGGATGAATTGTGACCGTTTGAGATCGGATGTCGTTCGTGGCAAATTATGACTGTTCACGGTCGGATGTCGTTCGTGGAAAATTATGACCATTGTGGTGGGGTTCCATTCATGACGGATTATGACCTTTCGTGGTCGGGTGCCATTCGAGGCGAATTATGACTGTCCGTGGTCGAATTCCGTTCGAGACAAATTGAGAAATTATTAACATCAGAATTACATTCAAATGAGTCTTACAAAAAAGATGTACAACTAAATTAAATCCAGATGCAAAAAATAGAAAATAAAGCTAAACCTAAAACGTCAAAGTGCAAACACCTCCTCTACGATAATTTATAGTTGTCCCAGAGCATGCCTGAGGACCGTTCGTGATCCCGTACATGTGTAAACGAATTAACCATTTTTAGTGTGGAGTTTGCTACTTATTTTTCATTATTCCAATCAGTTGATGATAAGCTGACGATGACTATATCCGGAGCCGTCGTCATTTGCACGGTTGGTGGTCGCTCCTGCTCCACCACCGCTGCTCGCCTTTTCACGTACTACAATAGCATGTTGTTCCAGATATGTCCTTCAATCTCATCCTTCAAGTGCCAACAATTGTTTGTACTATGGCCGCTTAGTTCGTATAGGAAGTACTTGTCTGATTTTCTTTCATTATTGGTTGGATCCCTCCTGATTGGCCTTCAACAGGGAACCTGCCCTCCAGTTTCTTGGTAGATTCGTTCCAAAGTCTCATGCAACTCCGTATAAGAGATGAATCTTGGTTCCTTTCATGGCCGCTTTGGCTCATCATAGCCGTCCTCTTCTTTCTATTTCCCTTTATTTTTGTTCGACTCTTTTCTGGGTGGATCTACACCTTTGACTGTTTAACTTCAACTTCATCCCATTCTTCTCTCTCAGCATTTGCATCCACTTGTCGCAGAAACCTTTCTGCCTCATGGTAAAATTCTTCAAGATCCATAGGTGGATCCCTTATCAATGAATCCTTGAATTCTGTACCATCAGCTATGCCAGTACACCTGCCATCAAAACCATGGACGGATCTGGATGATCCACTTATGCCGCCGCTGCATTGAGTCATGTTAAAAAACTTCTCAAAGACTCCCATATTTTCTGTTTTAGTGTTGTTAAACTCATCACATTCTTGGGCCTTGAGATATGAACTCTCAATTGCCTCATAAACTTCTCAATCAACTCGGTCCATGTTCCAGTGGAACCACTTTCCAGTTGCCTAAACCACAGCGCTACTATATCTATCAAATACAATGGGTAACACCGAGCCATGATTTCTTTCGATGACCTTAGTATTTCCATGTGCCGCATAAACCTTGTTAGGATCTATCCTTCCATCATATGTCTCCAGTGTCGGTAGCTTGAATTCGGATGGATTCCGAGCTTGCCTGATTATAGGAGCGAAGGGGCTCCGTTCACATCTTCCAGATCTCTATTCACTAGTCCGCCTCTCATGGCTCGTTTGACCATCTCCACCAATCTGTCACTGTTATCAAGTTGTGGTCCTTGTCTATTACCTTCGATCTGCCCCCCAAGTCCACGAGGGAATCCTGGAATCTACTTTTTGGGACGAACATCCATTCCTCTATCAATGCCATTTTGCATAGTTCTGCCTGGTATCCTGCCTTAGATTGGATCAACATGCTCCGAGAGGGTTCCCCCTAGCTTAGGGCTGCTCCTATGGTCCCGCTCTATTCTGAATCCTGGTTGTTCTATGACCCGATCCCTATTTCCAACACTTCATGTAGTTGCGTTCTCTTGATTCTTCACTCTAGCTTGTCCAATCTGCTAGAGTAGGTTCTGCATCATCTCCTCCCACCATCTCAGCATCCCTTCCTGCATAGCCTCCATCATCATCTCCATTTTGTCTCTGGTGATGAAAACTGAACTCTGATTAACTCCAAAGGATGCCTCCTGGCTTCCTTCATGTTGACTCCTTTTTGCTCTTTGTCTCCTTTCTGATTGCTTTGCCATAACTTTCCATATCCAAGTCCTTAAGCATTTAGATTCAAAATCCAAGTTGTAGAATCCCTGAGTTCAACTCTCAGTGAAAGCACCAAAATGTTTGTGACAAAATTGGTCACAAACACCCAATTGCAGATGAAAGCACTAATTCCCGATCACAAATCACAGATAGACAATATTTAGAGAATATAAATGTGAAGAACACTCAAAATTGAAAAGGTAAGCAGTGAGAACACAAGATTTATAGTGGTTCGGCGTTATAGCCTACGTCCACATTGAAGGGTTGCTGTTTTATTGACGATCTTTTATTGATTTACAAGAGTATAATTGATAGTATCCGAGTTACAATGGAGTTCAGTAGAGTAATGGCGTAACAGAGCAAAGAGGGTCCCTTTTCTTGAGGCATTGGGCTGCTATTTATAGGCGTAGCATGGAAATATCTGAATTTGAACTCGGATTACTCCTTCTCACACGTGGATGGGCCCACGTGATCGATCCAGGGTGGTTTGGGATCGATCGCTATGCTCTTCGTATCGATCAAAATGCTGTCCAATGAGGCCGAGATCGATCTCGAACATCCTTCTAGTGGTAAGCTAACTATAGTGAAAATTTGAGATCTTTTGGAGTTGTATATCTTGAGTTATGATCGATTTAAGATTGACATTGTAGGTAGGCTGTCACATTCATATCGATCCAAGCTTCATTCCTTCCTATCCATTCCACTCGCATCGATGACGTGGCTTAAGAATCCAGGGGAGATCCATTTTTTATGCCAAGTGACTGCTTCTTTTAATTGACTCTACCTCATTCGTATCCATCAATTGCTATGTTCTTCGTATCAATCCTCGCCTATTTTCATGTCGATCATGAGTCATTCTTTTCATATCGATGCTGGCGTGCACTCTTCGTATCGATCATTTGGTGTTGGCTTCATATCGATGGAGAGTGATGGTTTCGTATCGATCATCTGGTTGATTGATACAAAACATACGCCAATGTGATCGATACAAAGTGAATGAATGTGGGATGCTTCATACCGATGGGAAGAGTTGGGTTCGTATCGATCATCTGGTTGATCGATACGAAACAAACAACCTTGGTGGATCTGAAAGATGCATTTGCCTTGGTTGCTAATCAATCCACATCTCTGACTAGAAGCAGCCGCCTCCTTGACCCGAAGTAGACCCTCCAGTGACTCAAAGAAAGTGCTGTGGTGACTTGAAGCAGCTTGTAAACATGCTAACCCATCAAAGACTCGAAGCAAGCTCTTCTATGACTCAAAGTAATCCCTCTGAAAACCCGAAGTAAGCTTAGGGACGACTCGTAGCAAACTCCAAGCGACTTGAAACGACTCAATTTTTATCGAAACCATGTTTTAAACATCTTACGTTGTTCGTTCGTTGACTATGCTATGTCTTGTGTAGTTGATTGGGTTAAATCAGCATGTATATTGCCTTGCCAAAAGGCGGGTTAATAAAATTATTATAGACAGAATCAAAATCAATATTAATTACAAAATGGTATTTTTAAGAAATATAATTATAATTAACTATATATGTACACACAACTAAGAAAACATAAGTTTTAACCATACATTATAAATTTTATATCTATACATATTTATACACTTTAATTTAAAAAAACATATATAACTAAAGTCAATTACATGGAATAATATATATATATATATATATAATAATTTACAAACTATATATGTACATATTATAAATTAAAACATAGATTTTCTTAGGAATATTTACCCATCATTTGGATCCAAATATAGGATTATTTTTCATTACTACCAATCTTTATTATCCACTTTCGCTTTAGATTTTGAACATCCAGAGGCATTGCTTTGAACTTATTTGGCGAAACTAGAAATGAAATGTCAAAGAGAATCAAATTGTTTTTTTCCTTTGATCATCTGCATTTGACTTAATTGTAAGTGTCGTTGATTGTGAAGAAGAAGCAAAGATCATTTTTGAAAGATTGAAGAGTTTACTCTAGATTTTCTCTTAGGTTTTGTTTTGAAAAGTTGTTATCTATATTCATTTTTATGAAGAGAAATGCATAGAAAGGAATAAGATAAGAAGATGAATATTTTTTTGAGTTTTCTGGAATAAAATTCATTTTATAGAAGTGAAAATCGGATTAGTAACTAATCCCTCCAAAAATTAACTAACTTTTAATATTCAAAATTTTCAAATTTGCATGTGTATGTTGATATACATATGTGGATCATGTTTACATATATGTAGAAATTTGTATGTCTTTTTTGCCTCAATTTTTATTTTATATTATATTTCCATGGTTTACCATTCCAAAGAATAAAAGAATGTGTTTAATAGTAGAAATATAATCTCTAAGCATATTTTGTTGATAAAATAGTACATAAGCAAAATAATAATAAAAAATATAGGAAAAGATTTAAATAAAACTAAAACACATAAAACTAGAGAGTACAAAGACAGCTAATATATCTAAAAAGATGTTAAAGAAGATAAAGAATTTCTACCAAGCTTCCTAATATTCTTCCTTAACTATTTGTCCACTTTGTTCGAGAGGCTAGGAACTTCTTACTAAAGGAACGCTTAAGCTTGTTTTGATTTTTAAGAAGCTTCTCTTGGTTCTTGAGAATTTATTTATTGGAAGAGAGGGATGGTTTGGAAAATCTTTCTAGTGAAGGGTCCATTTCCTCCTCTTCTTCTTCTTGTTCTTCTACCTCATTGATTTCCATATCCTTACTTTTATTTTCTTACAGAATTTATTGCTCTTCCTCCCTTATAAATTTCTCTTCCTTTTCATTTAGAGATTCATAGGGTTCGAATTCAAGAGGGATGTGCAAAAGACAGAGTTTTGTTTTATCAAAAAATTTGTGAGACAAAATGTTTTGTTCTCTTAGATCGATACCAAAAGAATTGAAAATTCTAGTAAGATAAACACCAAAGTAAAGTCTGTTCTCATGTATAGAGATTTTCTTTTGAACGGTCATCCAAAATCACTTGAGCCCATTTTGTATCATATTTTTTGAAAATAGAAAAAGAGTTTTGATAACTTTTGAGTCGGGTAATTGTAATTTTCCATCATAAAATAAGACTTATTAATCTTGCTTTAGGCCAAGATTCTTGCCTTTAAAACCATACTCTTCATCATTTCAAAATAAATCATGCATAACTTCTCTATTACCATAGCCAATTTCAAAAGAGGAGAGGTCATTTCCACCACTTTTACAATGAAGAATTTGACCAAGAATTTCATAATAAAAAACAATAGTAGTATGTTCAATACTACTTCAAATTTGACATTCTCCTTGAAAAAACTTTCCATTCAAATTTGCATAAAATAATTTAACCAAATCGGGATAGCAATCAAAATCATTTTAAGATAAATCAGTTAAACCAAAAATACCATTTTATAAAGGAATGTCTTGTAAACCATAAGAAGAAAATTCATTAAAGTTTTTATGTTTTTTTGAAAATACTTTTCTGTAAGTAGCATACTCAATATAAGTTTCAAAAGACTCGTAATCATTAAAAAGTCGGGTTTTGATCTTTTTGGTAAGCCTAATGGTTTTGGATTAAGAGGGTTGTCTTAAGAAAGACCTTATTGAATTATTTTAAAGGAAAGATAGTGAAGAATAAGTTTGAATTTTGAAATAAAATATGTGTAGAAGATGAGATAAGAAGGATTGAATAATAAATTTTGATTAGTCATGTGATAGGTGAAAGGTGATAGTTCGAATTTTGAAATTAATCAAAAGAGAGGGAATTTCAAATTCAAATTTTGAAAAATATTCATCGAATTCTGCTTGATATGTTAGCATACCTATGTGACATATGTCAACATATGGGCCTAAATTTCAAAGTTAAAAATAAGAAATATATATATATATATATATATATATATATATTCATACATACTTACACACACATATATGTATGTATATATGTAATATTTATTGCAACGACCACATTTTCGACCTTCGAATGTTAACACTAATACATCAACACTATTCGCGTGCTGAGCACCCAAGTGTCGAAAGACAAAATGTTGGGATAAAGAAAAAGAATAAACGAAAAGGAACAAGAAAGTGGAGAACAAAAACATCATAACCTAATAAAGGATTCATAACATATAATATCAAAATGACATTTACAAAGGAAAACTCTATGGATACCAAAGCCCTATCACCGGTATGGACAGTTATAACTATCTTTCCTCCCAATTGCTGATGTATGTACATAAAGTAATGCAACAGAAATAAATACTATGGTACATAATCATCCAACTCCATTCCAAGAGTTCCGACGAACATCAACGAAATCTTGCAATATACTCGGGGCTGTCCCAAGTATGATAAGAAAATAAACCTCAGAATAATCTGGTAAACCAGCATGAGAAACTCAATCATTTGAGTTTTTATATTTATAAAAATCTTCAAAATAAAGGTATCTCGTAACGCCACACCGCAAGCAAACACGAAAATTATTTTTACCTTATGATAACCAAACCATTTCATAAGAAAATCGGGTGATATTATAATAATGTCTAGGGTGTAGAATATAAGTAAGGAAAATGGCTATGCTGCGAGTGAGTGTATACCACAACAATAATAGTTATACAACCAAAACATTTAAGGTGCGCTCACTAATTGTGTAGTATTTTTACGGAGACCTCTTTGATCAAGCTGAACCCGACCTCCCAGACAAGGATTAGAGATATCCTACCTCGGAGTATACATCTCTAGTGATGTACCATAAGGTTAACACAACTGGTCCCGATGCTAGAACACTTTTGTGAACGATGCGGCAACCAGATATCAATAACTTCGGGCCCAACAATTGCTTTCTAGATATGGAGTTGATGTATCCCCAAAAGTTAGCTAAACCCAAGATTGTGCCTCCTTACCCTGGCTTTTGTCAATACCGATGATGAGGCTTCATCCGACATTCCAGCACACAAGCCACAACTCGAACAGTTCTCGGAACCACACATGGATTCCCATATCCTTACAGATCTCGGAACCACACATGGATTCCCATATCCTTACAGATAACGGAACCATACATGGATTCATACCCCCTGAATCGATCACGAACCTCTATATGGGTTAGAACATCTCAATCATATTTCAAATCTCCATATAGACTCTAGCATGTTGAACGGGTCACAAACCTCTTCCAAAGCATAGAACCCATATATGGTTTTGAAGTGGTTATGGTTTTGAGTCATCTCATATAAATACACTCCCCTACTTACCAGGTGCTCCAAAACCAATCGATCAATTTCCAATAAGCTCAACTCTAGTTCTTTTGGAAATAAACAGATAATGCATAAGAGCATAGATTACCTCCTAACGAGTCGTTGTCAGATTTCCTTATCATTTGTCCTAGAAAAGTACGACAGGGTTATGCGTATAATACGTTGGAACCTCGCTTTCTAATATTTTGATAATAACAATTATATGAGTTTATCTAACCAAGTTTTGCAGAAAAATATTGACGACCAGACTCCAGATTGATGAGCGTAATCTTTCATATTGTTAGAGTTTGTGTATAGTTAGTAATATATGTTAAAATCTCTCCTAATTGGTATACGTGCATAAGCTAATGATTACACACACTTGTTTTCAAAGAAAAGTTTTTATATGTCTGAAACTTAAGATTCAGATGTCTGTATCATGTATTTCGAACGTTTGAATGCTGAAGTACAACATCATTTTTAAGGCGTATTCAGACATCCGACCCTAATATTTAGACGTCTGAATTCAACCTATTTTGCACTGTTTCGGCACTGGTTTATTATTTCTCTATATTCAGAAGGCTGAATTTTGTTCAAACTTATGAGTTCAAAAAAATGGCTAGTTTTTCGAAAGGTTGCTTCTCTTGCCTGAGCAGAAACAATGCTCAATTCAACAGTTGCTTCTTTCTGATTCATGGCTACTCTTCACGAAGCATCGCAACTTTTTAATAACTATAAATAGCAAGCAATTTCAACACTATTATTAACGAATTCTGATTTTTGATCTCTAAATTCTATACATTTGCTATTTACTTTAAAGATTCTCAAATCAAACTATTTGATCACTAACACTCAAGCATATTTCTTGAGTGATCAATTAGTCTTCCTTTCTTGACGAATTTCACTATATACCACAAAGGAGAAGATTATAGGAAGGGTTTACTAATATTGACTCATCAGTGCTACTACAGAGCATATTCAGTCAAAAACATTTCCACTTGAATTTGAAGTGTTGTTGTAGTATCCTCACGCAGTAGAAGTCCTATTTAGTTGTCTAGGCGGAAAAGTCTTGTTCGGTTGTTCAGGCGGTGTAATACCTACTCCTCCAGGTGAAGTGAGGGTTTTCGATTGAATTTCAGAAGAAGTCTTGGACTGGACGTAGAACGGGAAGTTCAAACCAGTATAAAAATCTCTGGTATCTTTTGTTGTTGCTTATATTTTTTATATTCATATTTCGCTCAAGCAAGTAATTTAGTTAACTTTCATACTACACGATCATACAGTAACTTTCATTTGGTATTAGAGTAGGTTATCTTATAATCGTAACAGAGTTATTTGATATTTTTAGTAATATGGAAAATGACGCCAACATCATTTTTACTGAAGGTCAGTCCACTGGACGACCACCACTTTTCAATGGTTTGAACTATAACTATTGGACTACTAAGATGAGAATCTATATGCAAGCTAATGGTTATGACACATGGAATATCTGTCAAACTGAACATCACATACCTACTACTAAATATTCAGAATGGCCTAACACACAAAAAGTAGATACTACTGCAAATGGAAAAGCTATGAATATGTTATTTTATGCATTAGTTAAAAATGAGTTTAATAGAGTTAGCATGTGTACCACTGCTTATGAAATATAGCGCACATTGAAAATTACACATGAAGGCACTAACAACGTTAAACAAAGCAAGATCTCTATGCTTAAGAATCAGTTTCAAAACTTTAGAATGAAGCAAGATGAATCTATAAATGATATGTATTCTAGATATCAAGACATATATCATTCACTTTTGACATTAGGAGAAAAATTCACTGATTTTGATATTGTCTCAAAAATCCTAAATTCTCTAATGGATGAATGGGAATGAAAAGACTTAGCAATTGAAGAAGTCAATGACATTTCAACTGTAAAACCGAAAAAGTTGATAGGAAATTTAATGTCTTATGAAGTTAATCTCCATGCAAAATGATATAGGCACAAGATAAAAAGACAATATCATTCAAGGTTGAAAAGGAAGAATTCGATTCCGTTGGAGAAGATATAGCTCTTATCGCAAAAAATTTCAAGAAGTTTTTGAAGTTAAAAAAGAACAATAGATTTGGAAATAATAAAAGCAGCTTCAACAACGGTAATAACAAGCCATCGACTTCAACTATCGAGTGTTATGAATGTCACAAGAAAGGTCATATAAAGAAAGATTGTCCTGATCAAAAGGAAAACAAATTCAAAAACAAAAGAGAGAAATTCAAAAAGAAACAAGCATTCTCTGTAACATGGGATGATTCAGAATACTCTTCATCAGACAGCGACAACGACATTGACACTGAACAAGCAAACATGTATTTTATGGCCATGAATGATGAGGTAAATGATTTAACTTTTGATGATTTAGTAGAAATAAATTCTGTTTTATTAGATAATATGAAGAAAATCAAAAGAAAACTTACAGTGGCAAGTGAAAAGTTAAATAGCACTGAACTTGAAGTTGAAATGCTAAGAGATGAAAAGAAAGTTTAAGAAGAAAAACTTCAAGCTTCTCAAGAATCTTATTTTAATACAACTTCTCAAATTTCTATGTTGAGTCAAGAA
Source organism: Allium cepa (assembly GCA_030765085.1). Lineage (NCBI taxonomy): Eukaryota > Viridiplantae > Streptophyta > Magnoliopsida > Asparagales > Amaryllidaceae > Allium > Allium cepa. The sequence continues at coordinate 63,004,312 of CM060933.1, forward strand.
ATTGAAACTCAACAAGAAAAGAATGACTCTCTCCAAGTTGAAAATCATGATGTAAAAGTAAATGTTAAAATATTAGAATTAGATATCTCTAGTCTCAAAATACAGTTAGAAGGTTTACCAAAAATGTTTCAGATTTTAATAAAGGAAGAGAAAATCTTTCTAAAATTTTGGAATATTCTCAGACTGTGTCAGATAAAAAGGGCTTAGCCTGTAAGAAAGTTTCAAATAGTCTACCTAAGAAAAGGAACTCTTTTGAAAATCATTTTCAAAAAAGTAATCCTGTTATAGTCAATAATGTTCCAAATATTCCAAAATATTCTAAGAACATTAAAATTTGGGTTCCTAAAACCAACAGTTATTTAATTAGGAACAAGTACATAAAATCTTTTATGGAAAACGTTCACAATAATAAAGATTTTATTTACAAAGGGAACGCTAAACCTTCTTTGGTTTAGTTTCCTAAGACCTAACTCTTAGGACCCTAATAAAAAGTGGGTACCAATATCATTTTCATATTTCTTGTAGGTACCGCTTAAGAAGAGAGGGAAATGGATATTAGACAGTGGTTGCTTAAAACATATGATAGAAAATAAAGACATGTTGACTAACATTATCTACTCTGATGGAGGTTCTGTCACCTTTAGAGATAATTCCAAAGGATACATCATCGGCAAAGGCGATGTGAGCAATAACGGTACATCTAATTTACCTCTTATTACAAAAGTTTTATTAGTTAAAAATTTGAAACATAATCTACTTAGTATCAGCCAACTTTGTGATAAAGGTTTCAATTTTTTTTTGAAAATAAGTGTAGCATTCTTGATCAAGATAAAAACCTTATTTTCGAAGGTAATAGAGATAGAAATATATATGTTTTAAATATGAAAATCATTCATGATTCAAATAAGTGCTTAATAGCCAAAGAAAATGGTCCTTGGTTATGGCATAAAAGATTTTGTCACATTAATTTTAAAGCTATTAGTAAACTTTCTCAAAATGATTTAGTAAAAGGTTTACCTAAAATGAATTTCAAAGTAAAAAGTATTTGTGATGCTTGTCAGTTAGGAAAATTATCAAAATCATCTTTTAAATCAAAGAAAAATATTTCTACATTACAACCACTTGAACTGTTGCATTTGGACCTCTTTGGACCAACGCAAATTCAATCTATAAATCTTAATAAATATGTGTTTGTAATAGTAGATGATTTTTCAAGATACACTTGGACATTCTTTATGAAAAATAAAAGTGATACTTTTGAAAATTTTAAAAGCTTTGTTAAAGGAATTCAAAATCTCAAAAGTTTGAAATTAACAACATTAGAAGTGATCATGGAGGTGAATTTGAAAATGAGAATTTTGAACATTTTTGTAATAAAAAAGGGAATTTCTCATAATTTTTCTTTTCCTAGAACACCACAACAAAACGGGGTTGTAGAAAGGAAAAATAGAACTTTACAAGAATGTGCAAGAACTCTATTAAGTGGAAGCATTCTACCAGAACATTTTTAGGCAGAAGCTGTAGCAACTGCTTGTTATATTTTGAATCGTGTTTCCATTCGTCTTCTAACAAAACATATTCCATATGAAATTTTTAATGAAAGAAAACCAAATATATCTTAATTTAAAGTTTTTGGTTCAAAATGTTTTATTCGTAATACAAAAGATCAGCTTGGCAAATTGATCCAAAATTCGATGAAGGAATATTCATAGGATATTCGGTACGAAGTAAAGCTTATCGAATTTTCAATAAAAGAACTAACATATTCGAAGAAAAACTTCATGTTTCATTCGATGAAAATTTCAAAATTAACAATAAAATTGATGATGATGAAATAATTACTAAGACAGTTACAGATACTAATACTGAAAAATCTTTTGATAATTCCATTACTCCAACTGAAAACATTGTCCATCATGAAAACGAATTAAGATCTCCTCCTAGGATACTTAAAGATCACCCTGTAGAAAATGTTATTGGAGAAATTAATTCAAATGTTAGGACTAAAAGTCAACTTAATCAAATGGGCCATGTAGCATTCCTTTCAAATATTGAACCTAAAAATGCTAAAGAAGCCTCTACTGATGACTATTGGATTATAGCTATGCAAGAAGAGCTAAACCAATTCGACCGAAACGAAGTTTGGGATTTAGTCCTAGACCAAGTAATCAAACCATCATTGATACTAAGTGGGTCTTCAAAAATAAAGCTGATGAACAAGGAAATATAACTAGGAATAAAGCTAGGTTAGTTGCACAAAGATATAATTAGGAGGAAGGGATTGACTATGCAGAAACATTTGCTCCAGTCGCTCGACTAGAAGCAATACGGATCTTATTGGCTTTTGCATGTCTTCATAATCTAAAACTTTAACAAATTGATGTTAAAAGTGCTTTTTTAAATGGTTTTATAAAAGAAAATGTCTTTGTTGAACAACCTCCTTTATTTACACATGAAAAATATCCAAACCATGTTTATAAACTTAAGAAAGGTATATGGTTTAAAACAAGCACCATGTGCTTAGTATGAACGACTTAAAAGCTATCTTTTAAATACTGATTTTGAAATAGGAAAAGTTGATCAAACACTTTTTATTAAGAAAACTAAAAAGGATATTTTAATTGTTCAAATTTATGTTGATGATATTATTTTTGGTGCTACTAATAATAAATTATGTCAAGATTTTTATAATATAATGACCAAAGAATTTGAAATGTCACATATGGAAGAATTATCATATTTTCTTAGATTACAGATCAAACAACTAGAAAATGGAATTTTTATCAACTAAGAAAAATATTGTAGCAATCTAATTAAACGCTTTGGTATGGAAAACACTTCGGCCAAACCAACTCCAATGAGTACAACAGTACATCTTGATCGGGATGAGAAAGGTAAAAGTGTTGACCAAAAATCCAAAAATTATATCGAAGTATGATTGGATCGCTACTTTACTTAACTACTAGTAGACCTGACATAATGATGAGTGTTTGTTTATGTGCTTGATTTCAAGCAAATCCTAAAGAATCACATATGCGAGCAGTGAAACTTATATTATGATATCTTAGCAAAACCAAAGATTTCGGACTATTTTATTCGAAAGAATGTCCCTCTAATTAGTATCATACAGTAATGCTGATTTTGGAGGATGTTGGACAGATAGAAAATGTACGAGTGGGACTTGTCACTTCCTTAGACATTCCTTAGTACCTTGATTTAGCAAGAAACAAAATTGTGTTTCACTATCGACTTGTAAAGCAGAATATATTTCTTCTTCTTTAGCATGTTCTCAAGTCATATATATGCAACAAACACTTTAAGATTTTAGAATAAATTTATCGAAATCTACTATTCTTTATGATAATACTAGTGCTATAAACTTATTTAAAATCCAGTCAATCATTCACGAACAAAACATATTGACATTCGTCATCATTTTCTTCGTGATAATATTGGAAAGGATTTAATAAAATTAGAATTTTGTTCTTCTAAAAGTCAACTGGCAGATATATTTACAAAACCTTTAAATGAAAATATTTTTATAATGTTAAGAAGAGAATTAGGTATTGTTTATCAAAAAGATTTGTAATTTAAAAAAAAAATCCGCCGGCACTCGATCTCGGGTCTATTGTTAGGTAGTTTAGTGTCTCTTCCATTTTTCTCTTAGTGGTTCTTTTTTATGAGTTACACTCTGTTTATTTTCTATGGTTTTAAATATTTTGTCTATCTTTAGTAAAAAGATTGTCTAATAAAGTTTTATTTCAATCAGTAAACTATTTAGTATCATTTATTTGGTTATTATTTATTCTAGCATAAACTTGGATATATTTTTAAACTTTGTTTTCTCTATATATTTTGGCTTCAAACATGTTTCAATACACTCTAAAATCTTCCTTGTTTTTGAAACCAAATTTCTTTTTCTATTTATATTAAAAATGTCTTCCCAAGATATCTCTGATTATTCCTTTGGTTATTCTTTAATATATTTCGAATCACCTAGTCCGGGATCTTCATCTTTGCCTACACCTAGACCAAACAATGAAAAGGCTGCGGTTAACCATAGTGGTTTCTCACCGAAACCTAAAAGACCTAGAAAACAACATTTTGGCTCTTCTTCAACGAAAGCAAAGATTGATGACATTTATCATTTTCAGCAAGAGAATTTGAATATTCAGAGAGAACTCTACAATGAACAGAAAATTCAAGGTCAAAATTTAAATTGGTTGGAGAAAATGGCAATCAAATTTTGTGGCTGAACCCCAGTCCAAAATCGAACTATTTCTCAAACTCCTCCACCTCCTCATGTTTCTCCAAACTCACGGAAACGCGGACAAGCAGTTGGTTCTCTAGCTCGTCAGAATTACTGGTCTCCTATTAAACCATTCATAGGGAACACCAAGGATAAACCAAGGAATTCTGACGATTCTCCATCCAACCATTAATTTTTGTTTTATGTATTTTTGTTTGTTGTTTTTATCTATAAATTTTGTGTAACACGATTGTATGCTATAAAAAGTTTATTATATAATTTTAATTTTAAACATACCTGAATGTAGCATTCTATGCTAATTCATATGACTGAATTGACAATTCAGACATTTGAACATTATACCTAGGAATAATTATTCATCCAGATTCAGACGTCTGATCTGTAAAAAAAGACGTCTAAATCAAGCCCGAAATGAACTAATTCTTTGTTGCCTTTGAAATTGCACTAATTCAGACGTCTGAATTAATTTTGGATGTATACAATCATCAGGCAACATTTTTTTATGTGGGCCTACTTCATTATATCCATCTACCAACTCTACTTTACTCTTTTATCTCTATTTTTAACCGCATCCATTTACTTTCACCTTCAGAAAACCCATACTCTAACACTAAAAACTCCATTTTTAACTCCAAATCCTCATCCAAATTCAAATTAAAAATGGTTTCAAGGTCCAAGCATACAAGAAAATCAACAGCCGGACCATCTGAAGCTCAAACTAGGTCTTGGCTTCACTATGAGACTGTTATTGCAAGATTCAGCACCATGAAAAACTCTAAAATATTTGATGGAGCATTTATGCAATTTCAAGAGTTCAATGGCTATAGAATTAGGGAAATGGCAGAGTCAAACCACTTCGATTCGCTAATTGGTATTATTTTAACAATTTAAAAATCAACCATCTTCTTATCAAATTATTTTATGCTAATATGAACCTAAACCATCATAATCCTCAAAGTAGAGAAGATTGTGTATGGACTATGGTATGTGGAGTTCAAAATTTTCTTCCTTTGCAAATACTTGGCCATATTATGAGATGCCCTTATCAAGGAATCGACACTGACGATGTCGATGCCGATAATTATGAATGTGATGAAGTTTCACGTTGATTTCTTTCCGATGACATGACAAATATGATTTCAATAAAATTGCGTCCTCAAGCTCGAATTATCCATCGTGCCCTCATCCGGTCTCTTCAACCCCGAACAGGTAGCTATGAGAAAATTTACAAAAGGGATTTCCAAGCTCTCTATGCTATCTATTCTAATCAACAAGTAAATTGGGGGAAGATTATAACAAACGAATTTTAAGATGTGACGATTCGTCGGAAATATAAGACCTTGCATTATATGGCTTATATCATGAGGATATTGATGCAATGTGGAGTTTTGATGCCCGATTCAGAAATTTTATCCATAAGTGTGCTTGGCTCTAAAACTTTAAGGCTAATGCAATTACCGACGCGACCCCCATCTCATGAAATCATTCCCTTTCATCAATGGATCGGCAACCGGAGTCATGGTATTCAACAACCGTCACATCCTAATATACCTTCGTTATCTTCATCTCAACCTCCTCATCAACAACAACAAGAAGAATACTATGAGAAAATTCAATAAATCCGAGAAGATGCAACACCAAAGCAAGCTTTAAGAACTCTTTCGTAAAATCAAAAGAAGCTTCAAAAACAAATGGTGAGCATGGAAAGAAACACAAACAAAAAATTCAACTCCATCAGGGGATTCTTAAACAAAAATTTGGGATAAGCTTTCTTGTATGTTTTCCTCATCTTCCGACATTCAACACAATCCGGCCCCATTCACTTGGTCTTCCGATCAAGAAGAAGAAGAAGATGTTGATGTTGTGGACGATAGTGGTGAATTTTAAGTTGGTATGAATGATTTCTTATCTCATTATTTTTTTCGTATTAATGATGTGTTTAGTTATCTTTTGCTAAAATTATTATTATTCTTTGTTTAAGTACTTTGTATTGTTTTTATGTTGTTTACTTTTAAATCATTATGTTCTATTTGTAGTTTAACCTATAAGTTGTGTTTGATTCTACATATTCTTGTTCTTCCATTGTTTTCTATACGATGTATCTCTCTATGTTCTTGTTGTGTTTTTAGTACTTGTTTTTCTCTCCTATACTATGTCGAGTAACTAATTCCTTTTTATCAATGACAAAGGTGGAGATAAAGATACAATATTGTTAGAGGAATTCTTTAATTCAGGGGGAGAAAATCTTATTTTCGTACTAACCAATATTTCTATGACAGGAGAAATTATTTTTTTACTAAACAATATTTTAGTAGTTGTTATTGTCAAAAAGGGGGAGAATGTTGGAACCTCGGTTCCTGATATTTTGATAATAACAATTATATGAGTTGATATAACCAAGTTTTGCAAGAAAATGTTGATGACCAGACTCCGAATTGATGAGCGTAATCTTTCATATTGCCAGAGTTTGTGTATAGTTAGTAATATATGTTAAAATCTCTCCTAATTGGTATACGTGCACAAGCTAATGATTACATGCATTTGTTTTCAAAAAAAAGTTTTTATATGTCTGAAACACAGGATTCAGACGTATAAATCACGTATTTCAGACGTTTGAATTTTGAAGTACAACATCAATTTTAAGGCGTATTCAGACATCTGACCCTAATATTCAAACGTCTGAATTCAACCTATTTTGCACTATTTCGGCGTTAGTTTGTTATTTCTCTACATTCAGAATGCTGAATTTTATTTAGACTTCTGAGTTAAAAATAACGGCTAGTTTTTCGAAAGGTTTCTCCTCTACCCTGAATAGAAAAATGCTCAATTCAGCAGTTGCTTCTTTCTGATTCATGGCTACTCTTCATGAAGCATTGCAACCTTTTAACAACTATAAATAGCAAGCAATTTCAACACTATTATTAACGAATTCTGATTTCTAATTTCTAAATTCCATACATTTGCTGTTTACTTTGAAGATTCTCATATCAAACTATTTGATCACTAACACTCAAGCACATTTCTTGAGTGATCAATTAGTTTACCTTTCTTCACGAATTTCACTATATACCATAAAGGAGAAGAATATAGGAAAGGTGTACTCATATTACTCATCAGTGCTACTACAGAGCATATTCAGTCAGAAACATTTCCACTTGTATTTGAAGTCTTGCTGTAGTATCCTCAGGCAATAAAAGTCCTATTCGGTTTTCTAGGCGGGAAAGTCTTGTTCGGTTATTCAAGCGGTGTAATACATGTTCCTCCGAGTGAAGCGAGGGTTTTCGATTGAATTTCTGAAGGAATCTGGGACTGGACGTAGAACGGAAAGTTCGGACTAGTATAAAAATCTATGGTGTCTTTTATTATTTCTTATATTTTTTATATTCATATTCCGCTCAAGAAAGTAATTTAGTTAACTTTCATACTACACGATCATATAGTAACTTTCGTAATATAGCACCACCGAAGATAACTTTATTGTACAATTTCGTTTTTCATAAAGATATTTCTAAAGTAGTATTTGGTTAATTTCAACAAAATGGGAATGATCGCATAATGGATAGTAAGCCCCTTTTACTTTACATAAGCAAGTAAACATACAAGCACTATCAATTCATACAAAGCACGATCAAGTCACCTAAATGAGCTTTAATCTTTTTTAATTAATTAATCCCTTATTAATTAAAAACCATTTTTATTAGTAAAACACCTTTTTATATCTAATAAAACTTCTTTCAATAATCAAAACTTTCTTTATTAATTAAAGCTTCCTTTATATAATTGTGTGTGTGTGTGTATTTAACTTCACATAATAAAGGGTATAAGCTTGTATTATACTACTTCACTATTTTTTTATACTCTTTTCAATACTTAAAATGTATCCATATACTTAACTCAACGGTATATTCAGAAATCATTTAACAAGTTTTACTTACTTAAAAATATAATCAAAGAGGTTAAAAATAAATGTTACTTAAACATTGTTACTATAAACCCCTTCTCTCTCTCTTATACTTTAAATATATACTTTTCTATCTATATTCTAAGAGACTTCATACTTGTTGTTTTTCTTAAAGTTCCATTATTAAAGATCAAAATATATTCATAACCATTTAACCGTTTATATTCTAAGAGGCGGATTTTTGGCCAGGTTTTATGGGGAGAGGTTGTAATGATTGCCTTTTCGACCGCTGAATGTCGACACTATTACATCCATGGTATTCACGTGTCGAGCACTAAAGTACTGAAAAGACAGAACGTTAATGGTAAAATTAAAGGATAAAAGGAAAAGAATAAGAAGAGGAGAAAAAAATATCAGAATTTCACAGCAGAATGATAACATATAATATCAAAATGATTCTTTACAAAAGAAACTGTATGGAAACAATAATCAGAGCAAACTAACCTATCATCAGCCTAGACAGTTATAAAAGTTTGTCCTTACAATTGTCGATACATATAAACAAAGTAATGCTGTGAAAATATAATCTACAATAAGTAAACATCTAGCTCCTCTTAAAGAGCTCCAATGAACTTCAACGGAATTTGGAAATATACATGGGGCTGACCCGAGCATTATAAGAAAAGTACACCCAGATCAGTCTAGTAAAGCGTGAGAAACTGAATCATATGGATTTTTACATTTTCAAAACCCTTCAAAAATAAAGGTACCTCGTAAGACCATACCGTAAATAAACACGGATGAGTTTTTACCTTACGATGATTAAACCATTTCTGTTAGAAATTTTAGTGACATTATAATAATGTCTAGGGTTGAAAAATAAATATACAACATAGCTAGAAGGGTTACATTTATTGCATTCAACAAAATATTAGAGTACATTTAAAACTGCTAAGTCACGTTCATATATGGACTTTCTGCGGAGACCTCCCGAGTAAAACTCATAAGTAAACTGAGACCAATCTCCATGACAAGGATCAAAACACCTTCCGATCATCGTATATCTCTAGATAAATTATACCACAAGATAAACACAGCCAGCCCACGCCTTAACACATGAATCAAGTATCATCAAGTCCTCTTGCGCAACATATCGATAAGCGTAATCTTGATACTAGAGTTGATGTACCCCATATTTGGGTTAGCTAAACCTGGGGTCATGCATCATATTCCGTCTTTAGTCATTTTTCCAATGTCGAGGCTACGTTCGGAATCTTTCACATGAGTCTTCAATACTTGCACAAATAATGACTCCCACATGGATTTCATCGTCCCAATAGAGTTTGGAACCACACATGGACTCCATCGTTCACTTTCAAAACATAGAACTAGATCTCATTGTTGAAATGATTTTCGATAAGTAGAACACGTACCAATCCCGGTCTCTCTAAGACCAAATCAATGAATTTGGTCTTTTCAACAATAATGTGAATGGTTGCATAAGGGGACTAATTCCTGTATGTTGTCCATAAGCAGGTAAACATACAAGCACTATCAATTCATCCAAAGCATGATCAAGTCACACAAATGACCTTTAGCCCCTTTTTAATTAATTTATCCTTTATTAATTAATAACCCTTTTTATTAGTAAAACAACTTTTTATCTAATAAAACTTCTTTCATTAATCAAAACTTCCTTTATTATTAATACGCCTTTATTAATTAAAACTTCCTTTATATAGTTGTATATGTATTTAGTACCTCTTTATAAAAAAAATATACTTGTATTGTAACGACCCGTAAATTTTCGATAATTAAAATAGCTAATTTAATAAGATTTCGTGACTTAGTGTTAGAAAAAAATTTGTAAGTCGTTTGGAATAATAATAAATGTTGAATTCATTAGGTATAATAGAGTAATTGATTGATAAGTAAAATCTATTCAAATCAAATATCGAATATTGAACAGGTAAATTGTTTAAAATAAATATTTAAAACTTATGGAATTTATTAAATAATTTAATAATGAGGATTGAATAACCGTATAATGGAAATGGTTGTTCTATAATTTTAATTCGTTTCAAAAGTTAAATTTTTAAGTTCGTTTTGAATATCTCAAAAGACAGTGACTCAAGAATAATAAAAATTGTTTAAATTTAATATTACAAATATTTGAATAATTAAATTCCGAATTTGATATGATTAATTTGATATTGAAATTTAATATATGGAAATAGAGTGAACAATTGAAATTTGATTTAATATGATTCAAATTGGTTTCCAAAGTGAATATAAGTTATATCGGGATTATAATAGAGTTAATAAGATTTTAAAATTGGAATTTATTGGATAATTGAATAACGGGTTTAATATGATTAAAAATGATTTGTAAAATTTTATTTTATCATATTAAAGTTAGAATGATGTTGTAGAACTTTTAAAATCGAATTAAAAGTAAATTTGTGAAAATTGAATATTTTAATATTTAATTATCGACCGAAAAATAGCCAATTTTTGAACAGTATCAAAATTGGACGAAACTAGTTCCATTGGATCCATAATAGTTTGTTATTATCGGATTTCAATTTTCGTAGCAATCGGAGTTTTCGTTTGACCGTGGCAGCCCGAAACGCATCGAAATTGTTTTAATATTAATTTGACGAGTTAAAATAGTCATTTTTCAAGCAGTCTCGGATTTCGACGAAACTAGTTTCATCGGATCCGTAATTTCATATTATTGTAAGGTTTCAAATTTCGTGTCAATCAGATTTACCGTTTGACCGGGGCTAGTCAAAACGCATAGAAATTAGTTGAATCGGTTTAATTTAAATTTGATCGTTTATTGCCGTAACTCACACATATGATCGAATTAGCCTCCGAAACCTATTCCATTGTGTCCGGAACGTGGGGTAAACCTTAGAAACGCCTGCCGGCACGCTTCGTTTGGAGTTCGAAATTTTTTCGGTGAATGGTGTTTTTACAATTTTCTATAAAAGGACCCATCCTCTTCCATTTGCTCCAAACCCTAACTCTTTTTGACCAGCCGCCACTTTCATTTTCGAAGGCCAGAAATTGTCGAACTTCCTCCTCAATTTTCTCCAAATCCATGAAGAATTAGCAAAAACTCTCAACTACAAAGTTGTAGATCTCGACGAGATCTACAAATCCAACGGTCATGATCGTGATTGGGTCAACGGATCGTCGGGAAATTGACCACAAAGTCAACACTTTTTCACGTTTTTCGAGGCCAAAGAGGAGGCCGAGCTCTACCTTATTCCAGCCGATGATGGAGTTGATGAAGGCCTTCGAAGTGGTGTATCCTGATCGTGTTGAAGATATTTGTATTGGGTGCGAGTATTAGGGTTTTGGGGCGTGTATGGGTTGCGTGTTTTTATCTGGAAAGGAACGCATGGAGAAGAAGGGGAAAGGAGAGGGTGCGGCTCAGATCTAGGGGGCATGAATCAACGGCTATGATGTTGTAGGGTAAAATTAAAAATTAAAGTTTATATTAATTTATATAAAAATTTGTGTAAACTTATAAATGTCATAACTTGTTCGTACGAGGCTGGAATTCTACGAAACATTTTGCGTTGGAATCGTTTTGTCGAGCACTACGCAATGGAACTAGATTGGAATCATTTGGAGCTTGAGAAAATTTTGAATTAAATCGAACGTCGTTCGATTTAATTTGAAATCGTAAAAATCAAGGTGAGTGTTTTATAACGCTCACAACGTACTAAATATCTTTATGCTAGTTAAATTTGACATTATGAAGTGTTATGATTTTATTTGTCGTTGTTTGATAAAAATTTAATTGTTATATAGCTTGTCATTTGAATTAACCGTTGAAAAAATTAAATTGACACTTAAATTGAAATTAAAATTGAATTGCGATTAAATTACCCGACATTGATAATTATGAAATCGCCATGAATTGTATTGTCTATTGGATGATGTATTTTGATGGATTTATTGGTTGATATTTAAATGTTTGGATGTCTATTTGCTTATATACTGTTATGCATACATATGACACTGTGATCGGTTTAAGTAATATATACTCATCCCTGACATTTAATTTAAATAAATAATTACTTGTCCATAGGATAGAAAATTATATACGGACACCGAATTGGCTAAATTAATAATTTTTAAAATCGTCGACTTGAAATTTATTTAAATGTTTTGATTTAAAAGTTATAAATAGAAATCAAATTTATAGAAATCGAATTTATCGAAAAATTGAGTTTGGAATGTTGAAATAGATTTTGGTTAAAAGAAATTGTTAAATAATTTAAGTTGAGACTTTGAAATTTAAAATTGGGTTATGATTGAAGTTCGAAAATTTATTCGTTTTAAAAGATTGAACCTTAATTCGAGCTTTGAATATTACTAAGTAAAAGCGATATAAAATGACATTTGAAATTGAGCTTGAAATTGAATCATATTTGTAAGTGGGATTTAAATTTGAATATTGAAGGAAAATTTTGTTAGGTGTTAAAAATTGATATTTTGAAAAAATCAAGCTAAAAATCGATATACATTGGAATTGAATAAGTTGAAGGTGAATGTAAAATTGAATAAATTTGAAGTCAAAGTTGATAATGATTTGAATTGAAATCGAAATTGAATCGGTAAATTGGAAATTGAAATTTATTTGAATCGGGAAGTTACAATTGAAATGGATTGGTTTTGAAGCTATTTTAATTTGTTTTCCAAATTACTCTGTTATATAAACCATTTTGAATACTTAAACTATTTTAATCTATTTTCAATCTACTTAACCCAATTTAAATTATTTTAAACTAATTTATCTATTTTAAATCCATTTTAAAGATTTTAAGTATTTTTAAGTATTTTAATTATTTAAACTACTTTTAAACTACTTAAAACTATTTTCTAAAAAAATTTTCAAGCTGGTTAATAAGGTGAAATGTTTATATTTAAATCTTGAATTTAAATACGAATTGAGTTAAATGAAGTTGCAACCTAAATTGAATTTCGAAATGATTTTGAAATCGAAATGAGATATTGATGCGGAAAAAGATTTTGAAACGGAATCTTACATTTGAATAGATACGATGATATTTGAAATGGATTTGATTTTTGAAGCGAACATGATATTTTGATATCAATTATGAATCGATTTGAAACGTAAAAGAGCCAACGGTGTAATAATACGTAGTTATTAAAGAGACCGGGATCAGATATGGACATACTCTCTGTCGATACCGAAAACCACTTTAATAACTATTATACGCGGAGTGTTGATCCAGAATGAAGTGGATGGTTTGGTGAACGCGTTGACTGAAGAAAGAGAACGATATTGGATGACCCCTGACATGACTAAAACAGGAGCCGCGCCGGGCCATTGAGGTTCGCCACCTCTAGTGGACACACTTCTTCGATACCATATCTATTACATTTGTGATTCGATTTGGCTGCACCCCTTGATTTGGGAGTGTTGTTTCGCGGTGTTGGGGTGGCTGCTGGCTATGCCCAACATCAGTCCGGATCCTAGTTGGTATCGCCTCATGTACCTTGTCATACTGATTATCCTATTCGCGACCACTACGTTATGTTTTGTGTTATACCTATGGGGTACCCTCTGATAACCACCAGTTTACGGTGGGGCTCACGGTGCTGTATAGACTATGGCATTATAAAAATGTGTTAAGGGGGATTATGGTAACGCCTTAACGCTATTTTGATACTTTATATTACTGATAGGCACTATCTATTTAGCGTACATTACTACATAGTAGATAGTTTAGTGGATCCTTAAGAGATGGAAAATCCCGTAACATCTCTTAAGTTATTGCACGCACGTTGACACTGGATAGGAGATGTCAAACCCCGTAAACATGTCTGACGCCGTTACACTCATATTTATTTACGATTGATTTAACTTTCATAAGGATGTTTTAGTCCTGACTCGAGTGTTTTGTCTTTTCATTACCCTCGGGTCAGTCCTGAGTTTTCAGATTTTTGAAGATCTATTCTGGAGGACGAAGACGAAGATTTGGTACACTATTACTATTATTATCTGTGCATCATTGTGACGACCCGACTTCCTACCACCAGGAAATCGCATCGCTAACTAAGAAAGAAAGGGATAGAAGAAGAAAAGAAAGAAGAGAAAGAAGAAACAACACAGAGTCTCAACAGCGGAACGAATAAATTACATTAATAACATAACTATTACATAGTTTACAATACTAATCAGAGATTCACAGCATACACATCACATATACTAGACAGTTATAAACACCTGTCTAGTATTTACAACTCAATACAACTCAACACAAGAGATACTACACAGAGAATACACAGCGGAACTATATATCTAACGCCGAAGCCTCCTGCTCCATTGCTCCTTCATAATTCGTCAAAGCTAACCTGAAACCTAACCTGAATTCCCTTGGCTACTCGTAAAAATTTGAGTACCCAAGAGTTTATGAAAAACAAAAGATAAACTCCGGGTCAGACATGGGTCTGGTGTGAGTAACAGGTTAAAGTTGCTTAACTTTAAAAACCTTTTGAAAAGAAAGGTATCACGTAAGACTTCCCACACATAAACATGGAAAAGTTTTTACCTTACGCTAACCAAAACATTTGATAGGAAATCCGATGATATTATAATAGTGTCTAGGGTTTTCAAGTAAATATGAAATAGCCGAAATTGTTACATCTATTAAATTCCAGCTACTAGCCACAAAAGTGGGTAATACAATCAAAACCGTTGGCACTTATTGGATTTTGGATTCCATACAATGGCAGGGCTACTGGGGTACCGCCCGTCACAGTACGTGGCCTAGATCACCGTACCGAGGATTACTCCCTTCATCCCCTGCAACACAAGACCGGAACCCTTCCTTACTGAAAGGTTCCAAACAAGACAACCCCGCAGTTGTTTGCAACCAACTGCCCACACAGCCGAATATAAAGGGACTTCTAGACAGGGATCAATCTCGCTCTCCAGTGGGGGCTACCCACGAAGTCTTGGTGCACCTCCCCTGTTTTAGCCATTCCCGGTTGATGAGGCTTGAGGCTACGATTACCTTTATAGGACACATCACTTAGAATGCTCATCGTCCACCTGACGATGTGCTGAAAGCATTCAATCCATACAAGTTCGTTCCGGGTTCGAACGAAACCGAAGGCATTATCTCGTTACACTCATTTTGGAATCACCCTCAGAGTTAACGACAATAACCCTTGCACTCTAAATCTCCATCTTCACTTGAGATTCACGACCTATCGTTAATTTGGATCGATGTGGTTTTCGGATATCCAAATATGGAAACCCGATCCCGGTCTCATCGAAATCCAAAGCGTGTCTTTTAGGTCCAAGTTGTTTTAAAGGTTTAAAACATTTCAATTCAATATTATCTATATACACAAAGATAGATAATTAACAACATCACAATAGATAATCCATATTATCATTCCAAACAGATATTCCATATCATCAATTCAATGCAACCATAGCATCCAAATCACACAACATCATATATCTCATATCTGAGATGTCAACCATTCAGGGTAATCACTATCAATCAACATTCATAAGCAATGACTTATTAATCCATTCTATAATTAATTTAAAGTGAATTAAATTAATTACATCTTCCTTAATTAATTTAAAATGAATTAAATTAATTACTCATCTATATAAATCTTGCTTACATATTCCTTAATTAATTACAAACTAATTAATTAATTACCCTTTAATTAAATCACCTTAATTAATCACCCTTGATTAATTATCTTCTAATTACATTCAAGTAATTAACCTCTAATTAATTTCACAAATTAATTATCTCAAACCAAATTCAGTAATTAACCTTTTTAATTACTTCATTAATTAATTAATCATAATTAATTACATTAATTCTTAATTAATTACATTAATTAATTTCTTCATTGATTAATAGTTCTTAATTAATCAATCCTTAATTACATCATTAATTATTTGAATTAATGATCCTTAATTATTTTATTTATAATTACCCTATTAAACTAAGTAAATAATCATCAATTAAATCATATTGATTAATTACTCTTGATTAATCACATTCTGTAATTAACTACTTTAATTACATCATTAGATAAATTAATTACTTCTTAATTAATTATCTTTAATAATTAATCTTTAATTAATTACATTTATTGATCATCCTAGATTAATCTCATTAATCAATTACCCTTAATTAATTACATCTCTTAATACTCTTCAAATAATTTATTAATCAACTCTAAATTAATTACACTAAGTAATTAATTATTAATTACTTCCTTTAAGTAATTATCCATTATATAAATTACATAAAGTAATTTATTTCCAAAACTCCTCCATTACCCAATTATCCTTTCATTTAATTACATCGAGTAATTATCTTCCTAATTACTTCTCTAAGTAATTATTAATTACATTTGTAATTACTTCTTAAATTATTCAATGATTATTTTTAAATTAATTAAACTTAATTAATTAACTTAAATAAATCAAAATAAACTTAATTAATTACAATTAGTAATTAATTTCTTAATTACATTCATTAAGTAATTATACTTAAACAATTCTTTAATTGATTATCTTAAATTAATTAATCCAATTAATCATTTAAAATTAATTACATTAATTAATTATAAAATAAATTCTAAGTTAATGACCTACATTAACTATTATTACATCTTTAATTACTTCTCTAAAGTAATTAACTAAATAAATCAATATTAATTCTTAATTATAAAATTCATTAATTAATTATTAAATTAATCAAGTGATAATTAAAATCTTAATTACTAATTAATTACTTGATTAATAAATTCAAATCATTAATTAAATTAAATCAAAACTTATTAATTGATTTCTTAATTACAATTTAATCAAGTTTAATTATCTTACTAAACCCATAATTAATTAAATAAAACCTTAATTACTTAATCAATTAACCTAATTATTAATTAATTAAATTAATTAATTACAAAACTTAATTACCTTAATCAATTTATAAATTATAAATCATTAAGTTCAAATTAACTAAACATAACTATAGATCTCATTATTGATTAATCCATCATTAGCAAAGTATTTAAAAACAACTTACTTTTTAAATTTCATCTATATTCCATTTTAAATTAAGATTAAAATGAAAACAAACTTTAACTTAAACAAGATTTTAAGTATTGAAAGACTCTTAGTTTTCATTTTAAAGAATCACTTATTTCTTAAAGAAATGTTAGAAAAATCATTTAACTTAGCATATATTCAATTAAATTTACAATATCTTAAATATTTCAAATAACATTGAAACATTTAAATTCAAATCTCATTTATATTATAACAAAAATTCAAATCATGTTTCAGATTTAAATTCAAAGACCAAGTTCTACATTTCATTTCCTATGTTATAAATTCCAAAATATTCCACTTGATAATAACATTTGAATTTATAACCTATTTTTATTTGAAACTTCAGATTCAACTTCTAATTTTGAATTCAGGTTTCAAATTCAGATTTGACTTAGAAATTTAAGTCTTGTTTTAAAAATTTATTTCCAGATTTAAATTTACTTTTATAAAAACAGTGCAGGATTTATTTTGCTTAAATATTTCATTTTCTGCAAAACTTGTTTATTAAAAATCTGAGATTCAAAACCTGTTTGAATTCATGTTTTATTCTTGCTTCAAAACTTGTTTTAAATCCGGCTTTGCTTCTTTTTTTTTTTATAGTTCAAATTCAAACAACCCTGAACCTGTCAGGTTACAGAAAACAGCCCTGCAACTAAAATGTACTCGAGCACATCACTATTTTACTTCGAGTCAACATGTGTCCTACTTCGGGTAAAACTTCATTTGACTCGAGCATTCCCCGAGAACCTCCTAACCAAATTTCCCAAAAACAAAATCAACCTCCACCTGACTACTGTGCACATGCACAAAACCCATGGCCAGTTTCCGATCATCAACGATGATCCTCCTCATCCACCTACCACTCTTGAATCCACCTGACCACCCAAAACATCGGAAATCTCCAATTATCCAAAATTGACAAAACAGCCCCTTTTTTTCAAAACCTGGAACACAGCGTTCCCCACAAACTCCAAACCTGTCAACGATGAATCCTAACTCCTCCGGCCACCATTAGAGCTGCTACTTCGGCCACACTCTCGTCATTGACCCAGCTACGTATTCCCAAGGCGGCTTCACACTCGAACAAACATTTAGAGAGAACGGTCCTATTTTCTAACAAGTTCAAATACTAGGGTTACAGAAAAATTTTCCATTTCACTGCTAGTCCAAAGATTTAACCATCATGTTGATAGTTTTAATGATGTTCCTGATCACACATCTTCATTCACAAGAAACATTAGATTCCCAAATGTTTCAAATCATTAAAAATTTCCAAATTTCCAAAAACAGTTCAACCCAGAATTTCATGTTCAAAACTAAATTAAAAATTTTGATTTCTGTTTTAAAAATCATGTTTCCTTATCAGTTTTCAGATTACAAAAATAATTTTTTTTTTTTTTTCTTGAATTAGATAATTTGAATTTTAAACAAATCTCATGTTTTCCTAACTGTTTTTGTTTCCAGAGCAAGTTTGAATATATTTTACTTAATTAATTTTTTTTTTTTTTTTTTTTAAGCTTAAACTTATGATCACTCAAACAATTTTTGTTTGAAACTCAATTCATAACATTGATTAGAATCAAGTGATAAGGAATTAAATATAATATAAGTGGACGTGAATCTGGGAACAGAGTTACTGCATAATTACAGTAAACATGCACATATCATTCTTCACAAACATACATGTAAATATTCACACAAGGAATCCAACTTCCAAAGAAAATCAGACAACTAGGATCATATTAATTTTAGGCAACCATAATTTAACTTAATTATTTTCAAAAATGTTACTCACAAGCAAGGATTTCAGAAGCAATTCAAGCAACCAACATTTAATTATATTTAAAAAAAAAGTTACTCACCTTGAAAATTTGATGGGCAGAGCAACCATTTCTATTTTATTTTTGAAAAGCCTGAACTGAGATGCTTTGATTTGAAAACTTCAAGTTGCTTCTTTATCTTGCTTCAGAATTTAAACTTAGTTTACTATTAAAACTTCATCTTGAATTTGCACAATGCTTCCCTTGATCATTTGCATGCTTGTTGTCTACAGGTGTAAAGATGCAGGCTTCCAGATTGCTTGCATATGAACTTCTGACCAACAATATATGTATGCAGGTTTGCAAAACATTGGTTACAGGTTGTAAAAAGATCAGGCTTTGATTTCTTTGGGTTTTAAAGATGCAGACACAGATCTAAATTTGCCAAGCTAATGATCTTCCAGAGAGATGCAGATTGAATTTCAGACCTGATTTTGAAACCGAACTACATGTTTCAAATGCAGGTTGTATATTGAAAATCTTGTTACAGGTTCTTGATTTTGCAATTTTATTTGAGAAGTGAAATTCAGGTTTTCTTTTGAACAAGGAAATGAGGTTACAGGTTTGACATTTTGGTTTGAGGAGGATATGTCTTCAAGCTTGATCTGATTTCAGGTATTTGATAAATGAAGATTTGATATTTGCAAATGAAAATGAATTTACAGACTGAAGAAAATGCAGGCTTGAGATGAATGAATTAGCAGATCTTGTTTGTGAGGGATTTTAGATTTGTAAGTGAAGTGTTTTTCTTTAATTCATTTTATCTTTTGGTTTGAAAGAGCATGAGGGGAAATGAAAATGTTTAAGGCTGAAAATATTTTAATAAAAATGAAGAAAGAATAAAATCAAATGACACTTGTCCTTTTGTTTATTTTACATCTAACACATGTAGTTAGATTACTTAATATATTAACACATGTCTTGTTTCCTTAAGTTGTATTTTTTTTTTTTAAATGTTTATAAAGAGTTTTCTAATTCATTTTATATCTATGTAAACATATGTAATTCTCTTCTATTTATTTATACTTATGTAATTTCTTATTTAAAGAAAATGTAAATGAAATAAATTAAAAACTAAAACTTATTCAAATATTTTAAAGAACCAATTACTTTGAATTTCAAAATAAAATTTCAAATCAAATTAAACTTTTGAAATCAACATTAAAATCTATTTATTCAATTTAAAAGGAAATTTTCATTTTCTTATTTTAATTCCTTTTTATGTTTATGAAAAAATAGTACATTTATTAATATGGCTTAAAATAACTAATTAACAATTTTTATATGATTTATAAAGAAATTATAAATCACTTTTATATTTAAATGAATTTAAATCATATGTTATATTTAGACTTATATAAAATATACTTAAATCATATTACTCAATATTTTATTAGAATTTAAAAACAAAACTTCATTTATTAATTCTCATGTAAATTAAATTTCCAAACAAAGATAAACTATAACATATATTCAAATATATGTACATTATAATTTAAACATTTATTTTAGCTTTTAAAAAGACAAAATCACTGATTAAATATTTATTTAATCAGATTTATTAAACCAATTCATATTTTATTAATCAATATTGTCAATATCAATTTAATTTTAAATAAAGATTATTAAATTGATATTGCCAAAAATTCCGGGATATCACATTCCTTCCCCCTTAAAAGAATTTCGTCCTCGAAATTTTAAACAAAGGTAATTTAATAATCTATTTAGGTTTTAAATTTTAAAACACAAGCATATATTAACAAACATATGCTAACAACCATAGCAAACAATTCAACCAATCAACAAATCTAATTATCCAAACAAATTTTGGATAAAATTTTATCGAGTTTCCCCGGGTATATATACCGGGATACTCGCTTTATAAAATCCAAACAAACAATCACTACTAAGCTATAGAACTCCTACTCATCTAGATCTATAACTAAACAAGATATCAAACTACTGACAAGTCTGACTCAACCACCAAATCTCCCAAAACAGCTAATTCCAAAACCAGAAATATCATACACGTACTCCCTCAAAGATACGTGAAACACAACGAATTTCAGTTGTCCAAACTGGCAATTCAATCCAGAAAACCAATCACTTATCCAAAATCAGATCTCCAACTCTTATCAACAAAAAACTCTTCGGACGATCCTGGGCGGCCTACTTCCAACCTGATCAGCTCAATCCTTGCTGATGCCTCAAGAAACATCCAAATCCAATTCTCCAGAATGATCTTCCACGATCAACCAAAACCAAGAAAAACTCCACTCACAACCATCAGAAGAAAACAACTTCTCTTATCGAAAAGAAAAGCAGATGCACTCCCAAACTGCTTCCGCTGCACAACTCTGATCTGAGTTGCTTCAACAAACACCATCTCAAGAAACCAACCTTCAATTAGTTGACCCAACGGTACCACTGAATCTCTAGATGAAGACAAATTCTAGCTTCTTTGAAAAATATTCATAAAAATCTCCAACAATTCAAGAGAATACTTAACTATCGCAAGTCACTTTTGCGATCAATCCAAATAAAATCCAAAGAGATCTGTTCTCTCAAAACCAATTAGAACAGCTTACACTGGCCTAGCCAATCCATTGAAGAAACGGATTCTACTCTACTGCTTCTGAACTCCACCCCCAGAATACTGCTAAGCCAGAAAACTCCGCCGACACCCATGCCAAAGAATTCTCAATCCAAAGTTCTTCGAGAAACTCGGACTTCAAACAAAACAGAAACACTCTGCTGAACTCAGCCACAACACCGAAGAAGACCTACTTCCTTAACTCGTTCCAAAGAAATCATTCTTCGGAAATATCCATAGTCACTGCATCTCATCACGCAGCTACTACTCCCCGAGGTATCAAGATACCATTATTCGCTTCTACTCAGTCAACAGATCCAAATTCTACTCATTCAACTTCATAAATGAACTCCGAACCTTTACAGGTTACCTTCAGAGATCAATGAAGTCTTTACACCACTTCAAAGCACACTTGAGACGATATTAGGTCTACAGTCTCGACAAATACACTTCCAACCTCAAACATTCCAACTCCAACCAATGGTAGTTGTCGAGCTTCACACACTACTACCTCATCTACCTTTATAACCTATATTGGAAAACCCGAACAGGTAACCCAATAGATAGGTAGAATAAATATATTTATATATATTCAAAATTACAAATACGCTCTCTCAGGATAGACACCACTCCAGAGCCTAGGTATTCACTCAACCTAATGCTCTGATACCAACTGTGACGACCCGACTTCCTACCACCAGGAAATCGCATCGCTAACTAAGAAAGAAAGGGATAGAAGAAGAAAAGAAAGAAGAGAAAGAAGAAACAACACAGAGTCTCAACAGCGGAACGAATAAATTACATTAATAACATAACTATTACATAGTTTACAATACTAATCAGAGATTCACAGCATACACATCACATATACTAGACAGTTATAAACACCTGTCTAGTATTTACAACTCAATACAACTCAACACAAGAGATACTACACAGAGAATACACAGCGGAACTATATATCTAACGCCGAAGCCTCCTGCTCCATTGCTCCTTCATAATTCGTCAAAGCTAACCTGAAACCTAACCTGAATTCCCTTGGCTACTCGTAAAAATTTGAGTACCCAAGAGTTTATGAAAAACAAAAGATAAACTCCGGGTCAGACATGGGTCTGGTGTGAGTAACAGGTTAAAGTTGCTTAACTTTAAAAACCTTTTGAAAAGAAAGGTATCACGTAAGACTTCCCACACATAAACATGGAAAAGTTTTTACCTTACGCTAACCAAAACATTTGATAGGAAATCCGATGATATTATAATAGTGTCTAGGGTTTTCAAGTAAATATGAAATAGCCGAAATTGTTACATCTATTAAATTCCAGCTACTAGCCACAAAAGTGGGTAATACAATCAAAACCGTTGGCACTTATTGGATTTTGGATTCCATACAATGGCAGGGCTACTGGGGTACCGCCCGTCACAGTACGTGGCCTAGATCACCGTACCGAGGATTACTCCCTTCATCCCCTGCAACACAAGACCGGAACCCTTCCTTACTGAAAGGTTCCAAACAAGACAACCCCGCAGTTGTTTGCAACCAACTGCCCACACAGCCGAATATAAAGGGACTTCTAGACAGGGATCAATCTCGCTCTCCAGTGGGGGCTACCCACGAAGTCTTGGTGCACCTCCCCTGTTTTAGCCATTCCCGGTTGATGAGGCTTGAGGCTACGATTACCTTTATAGGACACATCACTTAGAATGCTCATCGTCCACCTGACGATGTGCTGAAAGCATTCAATCCATACAAGTTCGTTCCGGGTTCGAACGAAACCGAAGGCATTATCTCGTTACACTCATTTTGGAATCACCCTCAGAGTTAACGACAATAACCCTTGCACTCTAAATCTCCATCTTCACTTGAGATTCACGACCTATCGTTAATTTGGATCGATGTGGTTTTTGGATATCCAAATATGGAAACCCGATCCCGGTCTCATCGAAATCCAAAGCGTGTCTTTTAGGTCCAAGTTGTTTTAAAGGTTTAAAACATTTCAATTCAATATTATCTATATACACAAAGATAGATAATTAACAACATCACAATAGATAATCCATATTATCATTCCAAACAGATATTCCATATCATCAATTCAATGCAACCATAGCATCCAAATCACACAACATCATATATCTCATATCTGAGATGTCAACCATTCAGGGTAATCACTATCAATCAACATTCATAAGCAATGACTTATTAATCCATTCTATAATTAATTTAAAGTGAATTAAATTAATTACATCTTCCTTAATTAATTTAAAATGAATTAAATTAATTACTCATCTATATAAATCTTGCTTACATATTCCTTAATTAATTACAAACTAATTAATTAATTACCCTTTAATTAAATCACCTTAATTAATCACCCTTGATTAATTATCTTCTAATTACATTCAAGTAATTAACCTCTAATTAATTTCACAAATTAATTATCTCAAACCAAATTCAGTAATTAACCTTTTTAATTACTTCATTAATTAATTAATCATAATTAATTACATTAATTCTTAATTAATTACATTAATTAATTTCTTCATTGATTAATAGTTCTTAATTAATCAATCCTTAATTACATCATTAATTATTTGAATTAATGATCCTTAATTATTTTATTTATAATTACCCTATTAAACTAAGTAAATAATCATCAATTAAATCATATTGATTAATTACTCTTGATTAATCACATTCTGTAATTAACTACTTTAATTACATCATTAGATAAATTAATTACTTCTTAATTAATTATCTTTAATAATTAATCTTTAATTAATTACATTTATTGATCATCCTAGATTAATCTCATTAATCAATTACCCTTAATTAATTACATCTCTTAATACTCTTCAAATAATTTATTAATCAACTCTAAATTAATTACACTAAGTAATTAATTATTAATTACTTCCTTTAAGTAATTATCCATTATATAAATTACATAAAGTAATTTATTTCCAAAACTCCTCCATTACCCAATTATCCTTTCATTTAATTACATCGAGTAATTATCTTCCTAATTACTTCTCTAAGTAATTATTAATTACATTTGTAATTACTTCTTAAATTATTCAATGATTATTTTTAAATTAATTAAACTTAATTAATTAACTTAAATAAATCAAAATAAACTTAATTAATTACAATTAGTAATTAATTTCTTAATTACATTCATTAAGTAATTATACTTAAACAATTCTTTAATTGATTATCTTAAATTAATTAATCCAATTAATCATTTAAAATTAATTACATTAATTAATTATAAAATAAATTCTAAGTTAATGACCTACATTAACTATTATTACATCTTTAATTACTTCTCTAAAGTAATTAACTAAATAAATCAATATTAATTCTTAATTATAAAATTCATTAATTAATTATTAAATTAATCAAGTGATAATTAAAATCTTAATTACTAATTAATTACTTGATTAATAAATTCAAATCATTAATTAAATTAAATCAAAACTTATTAATTGATTTCTTAATTACAATTTAATCAAGTTTAATTATCTTACTAAACCCATAATTAATTAAATAAAACCTTAATTACTTAATCAATTAACCTAATTATTAATTAATTAAATTAATTAATTACAAAACTTAATTACCTTAATCAATTTATAAATTATAAATCATTAAGTTCAAATTAACTAAACATAACTATAGATCTCATTATTGATTAATCCATCATTAGCAAAGTATTTAAAAACAACTTACTTTTTAAATTTCATCTATATTCCATTTTAAATTAAGATTAAAATGAAAACAAACTTTAACTTAAACAAGATTTTAAGTATTGAAAGACTCTTAGTTTTCATTTTAAAGAATCACTTATTTCTTAAAGAAATGTTAGAAAAATCATTTAACTTAGCATATATTCAATTAAATTTACAATATCTTAAATATTTCAAATAACATTGAAACATTTAAATTCAAATCTCATTTATATTATAACAAAAATTCAAATCATGTTTCAGATTTAAATTCAAAGACCAAGTTCTACATTTCATTTCCTATGTTATAAATTCCAAAATATTCCACTTGATAATAACATTTGAATTTATAACCTATTTTTATTTGAAACTTCAGATTCAACTTCTAATTTTGAATTCAGGTTTCAAATTCAGATTTGACTTAGAAATTTAAGTCTTGTTTTAAAAATTTATTTCCAGATTTAAATTTACTTTTATAAAAACAGTGCAGGATTTATTTTGCTTAAATATTTCATTTTCTGCAAAACTTGTTTATTAAAAATCTGAGATTCAAAACCTGTTTGAATTCATGTTTTATTCTTGCTTCAAAACTTGTTTTAAATCCGGCTTTGCTTCTTTTTTTTTTTTTTATAGTTCAAATTCAAACAACCCTGAACCTGTCAGGTTACAGAAAACAGCCCTGCAACTAAAATGTACTCGAGCACATCACTATTTTACTTCGAGTCAACATGTGTCCTACTTCGGGTAAAACTTCATTTGACTCGAGCATTCCCCGAGAACCTCCTAACCAAATTTCCCAGAAACAAAATCAACCTCCACCTGACTACTGTGCACATGCACAAAACCCATGGCCAGTTTCCGATCATCAACGATGATCCTCCTCATCCACCTACCACTCTTGAATCCACCTGACCACCCAAAACATCGGAAATATCCAATTATCCAAAATTGACAAAACAGCCCCTTTTTTTCAAAACCTGGAACACAGCGTTCCCCACAAACTCCAAACCTGTCAACGATGAATCCTAACTCCTCCGGCCACCATTAGAGCTGCTACTTCGGCCACACTCTCGTCATTGACCCAGCTACGTATTCCCAAGGCGGCTTCACACTCGAACAAACATTTAGAGAGAACGGTCCTATTTTCTAACAAGTTCAAATACTAGGGTTACAGAAAAATTTTCCATTTCACTGCTAGTCCAAAGATTTAACCATCATGTTGATAGTTTTAATGATGTTCCTGATCACACATCTTCATTCACAAGAAACATTAGATTCCCAAATGTTTCAAATCATTAAAAATTTCCAAATTTCCAAAAACAGTTCAACCCAGAATTTCATGTTCAAAACTAAATTAAAAATTTTGATTTCTGTTTTAAAAATCATGTTTCCTTATCAGTTTTCAGATTACAAAAATAATTTTTTTTTTTTTTTTTCTTGAATTAGATAATTTGAATTTTAAACAAATCTCATGTTTTCCTAACTGTTTTTGTTTCCAGAGCAAGTTTGAATATATTTTACTTAATTAATTTTTTTTTTTTTTTTAAGCTTAAACTTATGATCACTCAAACAATTTTTGTTTGAAACTCAATTCATAACATTGATTAGAATCAAGTGATAAGGAATTAAATATAATATAAGTGGACGTGAATCTGGGAACAGAGTTACTGCATAATTACAGTAAACATGCACATATCATTCTTCACAAACATACATGTAAATATTCACACAAGGAATCCAACTTCCAAAGAAAATCAGACAACTAGGATCATATTAATTTTAGGCAACCATAATTTAACTTAATTATTTTCAAAAATGTTACTCACAAGCAAGGATTTCAGAAGCAATTCAAGCAACCAACATTTAATTATATTTAAAAAAAAAGTTACTCACCTTGAAAATTTGATGGGCAGAGCAACCATTTCTATTTTATTTTTGAAAAGCCTGAACTGAGATGCTTTGATTTGAAAACTTCAAGTTGCTTCTTTATCTTGCTTCAGAATTTAAACTTAGTTTACTATTAAAACTTCATCTTGAATTTGCACAATGCTTCCCTTGATCATTTGCATGCTTGTTGTCTACAGGTGTAAAGATGCAGGCTTCCAGATTGCTTGCATATGAACTTCTGACCAACAATATATGTATGCAGGTTTGCAAAACATTGGTTACAGGTTGTAAAAAGATCAGGCTTTGATTTCTTTGGGTTTTAAAGATGCAGACACAGATCTAAATTTGCCAAGCTAATGATCTTCCAGAGAGATGCAGATTGAATTTCAGACCTGATTTTGAAACCGAACTACATGTTTCAAATGCAGGTTGTATATTGAAAATCTTGTTACAGGTTCTTGATTTTGCAATTTTATTTGAGAAGTGAAATTCAGGTTTTCTTTTGAACAAGGAAATGAGGTTACAGGTTTGACATTTTGGTTTGAGGAGGATATGTCTTCAAGCTTGATCTGATTTCAGGTATTTGATAAATGAAGATTTGATATTTGCAAATGAAAATGAATTTACAGACTGAAGAAAATGCAGGCTTGAGATGAATGAATTAGCAGATCTTGTTTGTGAGGGATTTTAGATTTGTAAGTGAAGTGTTTTTCTTTAATTCATTTTATCTTTTGGTTTGAAAGAGCATGAGGGGAAATGAAAATGTTTAAGGCTGAAAATATTTTAATAAAAATGAAGAAAGAATAAAATCAAATGACACTTGTCCTTTTGTTTATTTTACATCTAACACATGTAGTTAGATTACTTAATATATTAACACATGTCTTGTTTCCTTAAGTTGTATTTTTTTTTTTTAAATGTTTATAAAGAGTTTTCTAATTCATTTTATATCTATGTAAACATATGTAATTCTCTTCTATTTATTTATACTTATGTAATTTCTTATTTAAAGAAAATGTAAATGAAATAAATTAAAAACTAAAACTTATTCAAATATTTTAAAGAACCAATTACTTTGAATTTCAAAATAAAATTTCAAATCAAATTAAACTTTTGAAATCAACATTAAAATCTATTTATTCAATTTAAAAGGAAATTTTCATTTTCTTATTTTAATTCCTTTTTATGTTTATGAAAAAATAGTACATTTATTAATATGGCTTAAAATAACTAATTAACAATTTTTATATGATTTATAAAGAAATTATAAATCACTTTTATATTTAAATGAATTTAAATCATATGTTATATTTAGACTTATATAAAATATACTTAAATCATATTACTCAATATTTTATTAGAATTTAAAAACAAAACTTCATTTATTAATTCTCATGTAAATTAAATTTCCAAACAAAGATAAACTATAACATATATTCAAATATATGTACATTATAATTTAAACATTTATTTTAGCTTTTAAAAAGACAAAATCACTGATTAAATATTTATTTAATCAGATTTATTAAACCAATTCATATTTTATTAATCAATATTGTCAATATCAATTTAATTTTAAATAAAGATTATTAAATTGATATTGCCAAAAATTCCGGGATATCACAATCATGCTGTCTGCTGCATTATTTTAATTGTTCTGTTGTGTATGTATAACTGTGATAAATGTTGTATAAATAATTGTCAAAGTATAGTAAACAGCTTCATGAACTGTTTATTTGACTATTATATTTTATCGTTCCGCTGCGAGATTCTGTGTCGTTTCTTTTCCTTTATTTCTCTTTCTTTTCTTTTCTTATTTACCCCAATAACCATCTGCCCTTTTGAATGGTTTGGAATTGGCATGTGTATTTGATCGTCGGTTTAAACTGTCCAAAAAGTCGGGTCGTTACATGTATTCTGCCATTTCATTATTCAATTATACTCTTTTTAATAAATAAAAAGTATTCAGATACTTATCTCAATGGTATAAGTATATTCTCAAATCACGTGACGATGTTTTCCATACTGAAAATATAATCAAAGAGGTTAAAAACAAATGTTACTAAAACATTATTACTATAAACCCCTTTCCTTTTATAAGTTAAACTTATAAATTTTTCTATCTTTTTATAAAAGATTTCAATACTTGTTATTATCTTTAAAAGTCTATCATTAAAGATCTAATTGCATATATAATAATTTTCTACTTCTAGAATATAATTCAAGGGTTTAAAAACAAGTGTTATTGAGACATTATTTACCACGAAACCAAAATACTTCATACATTAAAAACATTTCTCTTCAAAACTTGCTTTTTAAAGATTTAATAATACTTAAGGGTTTTAAAACAAGTGTTGTTTAAAACATTGTCAAAACAAACCCAAAACTTTTATTTATACTTAACCTTAAAGTACTCATCATTAAATATCTAATTATATTCCTAAGTATAATTAACAATAAGCGTTAAGAACAAATGTTACTAAAACATTGTTTACTACAACCTTAAACCATTTCATACTTAACCATTTTATTTAAAACTTGCTTTTAAAGATTTAATCACATTTAAGGGTTAAAGACAATTGTTAATCAAACGTTTTTCATAAAAAACCCAAAACCATTTACTTATAGTTGTCAATTAAATATTCGTTAGTAAACATCTAATTATATTCCTAAGTATAATTAACAATAAGGGTTAAAAACAAATGCTTACACAAATCAACGTTCGTATACTTAACTCGTTTTTGACATTTCAACTAATACTATTCCTTTCCCAAGAGTGAAGCTAGGAAAGTTAGAGCATGGGTTGCATCAAAGACTTGCCTAGACACTTCATTCTTGAATCTCACAAATAGATAAATCTACTCGTCGGCTTTTAGTGTTAAGCCTATTCAATTACCTTTTTTAAAACTTATACATATAGGAATACCTTTAAAATAATTATTAGTATGTTAAACCACATTTAAAATACTTAAAAATATATTACAATTATTTATATATAATATTATGTAAAAATAACGAATTTGGACATAACTGGAAAAACCAAAATACACATGTTTTGTTTTGAAAGCCACTTACTTTAAAAATTCATAATTGGTTGTTAATAATATATTTAAATGTGAAACCAATTTAAAAACACTCTAATATAAGTTAGAAAACAACTCTAAAAATACTAGAGAAAAATACTTAATTTTAATATCATTTTTACAAAATTATAGTTTCAAACAACAAAGATAGCATTTCTATAAATGCTGTCTAAAGTTCTGTTGCATATTTTTAACATGTTTTGCTACAACATTGCGCCTAGTTTTCGACGCTTTAACAAATAATTTTTGACCCATTTCTTTTACAATAGTTAGTATACTTTGGATACTTAAAAATCATGAAGAAAGATCCTAAAGAATATATTCTAGTTATTTTGTAGAAATTTTTGAAAACATGGTATTTTCTCGAAGTGATCGTATAACGACTATTTCGCTATAACTTTGCTCTTCATTTAACTAGCTATCTAATGATTTAAGCTTCAAAACATTTATAATAAGAATAATATATTATTTACTTGTTTAAATGGTGAAGAAATCCCTCAGAAAGTTTCGAAAAAAATAAATGTCATTTCCTAAAATCAAGGGATTTAAAAAGTGTTGATATAGCGACTATTTTGGTATTAACTTTTATATCTTTGGTTTGCATTTTCTATATCTTTTCAAATATACACATTGCTTTTCAAAATACTTATAGAAGTGTAAAAATAATAAAACAAGTTCTATCAGAATATTTTCTTAAATTGCTACCTTTCATAAATTAGAGTTAAGGGGTTTCAAAGTGTGTTTGTACGACTATCGTTATACGTACAATTCTGTATTCGATTCATTATTTAATATCATCCTATTTTATTTAACATATATTACTTCCAAATTCTAATTTTATCTCAAGTAACATGTAATAACATATGTTCTAAATTAGCATGTCCATATTCAAGTGTTTGAATGTACTTACTTTAAACTACCTTCTCAAAGGTTTATAAGGCAACTACTTTAGCAAATTACATAATTTTTGAAGCATATAATCAAGGGTCAGAACTTAAGTAGTTAGTATCTATTATTATTAATAATAGCAGATAATATTTTAACAATTTTTTGAGTTAACTTGTGAGTAGTTTATAGTTTAATCAAAGTGAGAATAACTTGCTTTTATTTAAATTAAACACTTCCTACCAACATTCAATCAATCCAACACTTCCATTATCACTTCCAACTCCAATCAAAACATCACCAAAACCTTCCTTCCCCTTTATATAGCACATGTCTACCACCTTCACCACCTCCATAACTCAAAGCCATCACCACCACCATCACGCCACCTTGCTTACATCCATCACCTCCCTCCTCCTCTCACTATAACTCACGACCTAAGGCCATCCTCCTACAACGAATCGGATTTTCGACCCTCGAAAATCAACACTAATATGTCCACTGTATCACATGCCGAACATTCAAGTGTCGAAAATACTAATTTGTTAGGATGAATGAAGAAGGTAGGAGATAGAAGAAAACTAAACAACACATAATCTCATAACACAACAAATAATATATAATACAACAATGATCTTTACATAAAGGAAACATCTTTTGTTCATATATACAACATTAGAGTACACTAGACTTATCCTAAATTTGGACAGTTATAGAAACCTATCTTACATTGACAAACATATAGACTCTATAATACAGTGGAAGAAAAATATACGTGAATACGTCTTGACCATACAGCTCTTCTTCAGCTCTAAAGGATCTGGCAAAACTTGGAAAAAACATGCTCGGTCTGACCTGAGCATTACATGGGATAACACCCGAGTCAGTCTGGCAAACCAGCATGAGTAAAACTCGACAACAAGTAACAACCAAACTTATTACTACATTTGAAAACTTTTCAAATAAAGGGAATCTTGCAAGACTACACCGCACATAAAAACGGATGTCTAGGTTTAAAGTGTCTAGGTTTAAAGTAAATATTATCAGAATCCGGTGATATTACCATAGTGTGTAGGTTTATAGTAAATAGATAAAATAGCTGAAATGCTTGCATCTCACATTCCAACATGCTAGGCTCTATAATAAAAAACGTAAGGCACATGTTGGAGATTAGATTCCAACTAATGACAAGGTAAGGGACTACCTTCCAATAATACACTTCTAGAAAATTCACTGATGCTAACAAAGAACCGGCTGCCCCTTTAACATGACAGACCAGATTACCTCACCCCCCGACACCGAAGCCATATAATACCACGGTGTTTGTGCACAATTTTTTTTTGAAAGGGACACCTAGAAAAGGATGATCGCTCCTAATGGTAGCTAACCATATAGCTCTGTTGCATGCCTTATTTTTTCCATTCCTCCCGGTTGTGAGGCTTAACGCTATGCTTTACCTTCTTTCTCTTAGCAGACCATCTTAGAAGCTAACACTGCCCTCCAAGTGTCAATGCAATGTTAGCATTCACCCATACAAGTTTGTTCTAGGTTTGAATGAAACCGAAGGCACTAACTCTACTATATCCACTTTGGAATCACTCTCGGGATTAGTAGCAGTAGTTCTTGCACTTCAAAGAGCATTGTCCTCAATCATCATCAAGATGTCTTCCACTCGAACATACATGTTGATTCAAACTGGTTTTCGGATATATAAATCTGATCTCGGTCTCTCCGTACCAACAATCGATAATTTTCGTTTGACTCATTTCCGGTTCTTTTGGAAGTAATTATTCGAGTCCTTAACGGAAAATTGCATTTTACATTCATACTTCTTAAGTTAAATTAGGTTAAATTTTATTGTCGGTTTTTAACTATCAAATAACAACAACAAAATTTAGAGATTTAATTACCCAATGCAATCACTAAGCCTCAAAACCATTTTCATTTATAAATCTCCTTTCCCAAACATTTACCCACATTCAAAAACATATCTCATTTACATAAGTATATTCAAAAAATATTTATAAGATTTCCCTTTTTCAAATCTCTTAAATGGATTTAACTAAATTATTTAAATTGGAGAAAAGGATAACTCTAAGCACTATTCCTTCAGTGTTAAGTGCGGAATGGATGTTCCATACCACCATTTTTAAAAGGTCAACCTTGAGAAACCCAAACCTTGAATTCATGTTGTAATTATCTTCAATAAATCCTTTTATAAATTTCCCTTACGCATGAAATTCTTTTTGCTATAACCCAAACCCGTTTACAAAACATTTATCAACATCCATACTCATTTATGAGACTCTTTATAAATATTCAAACCTGGTTATATAAACTTATTTATAAACTTTCAAACCTTATATAAAACTTTCCTTTGTAGACACCCAAACCCATTTACAAAATCTTTTTATAAACATTTAAAACTATTTCTAAAACTCCTTTTATGAATACCCCAAAATTATTCATGAACTTCTTTATATAACATTCAAATTAATTGTCAAATCATTCTTCAAATATCTTTTTCAAAATAGAATAATCCATTTTTAAGAAAATGTAATATTAACTTTCCAAAACCAAACAGTGGCTTAATAACTACAATGGATCATTAAATTTGGGTTTACTTATCTAAGTTATATCATGAGTATTGCCTAGTATTAGATATGTAAGGGAATCACACATGACATACAATCAATCATCGGTAGATGACCAAGTTACAAATATTGATACATCCATTATTGGTGAAAAATGTAAAGACGCATTCCAAGCTTTGGTGAATCAGTTAGAGAAACCTCCATCTTAGCAAAACCAGTGGATTACGAAGATTTATATATCTACTTAGCCATGTCGGTACACGCTTCGCGCGTTTAAGCTCGTTCGATTAAACGGTGCGTCTGATTGCCACGAAACTTGCCCGTGCATATCATCGTATTATTATGGTTCCAACGGTAAAAGTTTCGTCACATTCCGAGACTGCGCCCCGAAATGGTTATTTCACATTAATCGAGGCTATTTTGACCATTAGATTACCTGATTTCCACTTGATAAAGTTAAGCAGTTTAAGGTCGTTTGCCCAAATGAACTTGCTAAAATGCAAGTTATAAAGTACAAAATCTTTGAATTTGGAATGCATTTAGGTTCATAGAGATGCATTTCATCAATGCCTATAAGTTATCCAATTGCATTTTCTGGAATGCATTTAGGTTCAAAGAGGTGCTTTCCATCCATGCCTATAAGTTATCCAATTGTATTCCTTGGAATGCATTTAGGTTCAAAGAGATACATTCATTGGAATGCATTCATCGGAATGCATTTCGATTAAGTGAGATGCATTTCTTGGAATGCATTTATGTTTAGAGAGATGCATTCCTTCAAACATATTGATATGAGCTGCCAAATTTAAGCAGCGTAGATTGTTTAACTTGAAAGGGGATCTATAGTAATATGATTGTTTAGGTTCAGAGAGATGCATTCCTTTAATGCATGTAAATTATCCAATTGCATTTCTTGGAATGCATTTAGGTTCAGGTAGATGCATTCCTTCAATGCATATAAGTTAACTAATTGCATTCCTTGGAATGCATTTAGGTCTAGAGATGCATTCCTTCAATGCATATAAGCTATCCAATTGCATTCTATGGAATGCATACGTCCCTGCATTCCTTGGAATGCATTTAGGTTCAGATCAACTTTGAGAAGGTGGAGAACGGGATCCTATCAAGCATTGTCCAATCAGGCTGGATGTGCACGTTGTACTTGAGGACAGGCAAATCTCGCCT
Source organism: Allium cepa (assembly GCA_030765085.1). Classification (NCBI taxonomy): domain Eukaryota; kingdom Viridiplantae; phylum Streptophyta; class Magnoliopsida; order Asparagales; family Amaryllidaceae; genus Allium; species Allium cepa. Next base: position 63,039,395 of record CM060933.1, read on the forward strand.
GTTGTGGTGCAGATTGTAATTAGGGTTGATCTGATTGCGGTGGTGGTGGCTCTGATGGTACATCTTGTCACGCTTCTTTCTTTCCTTCTCTACCTCCCTTTTTTTCGCCTCCACTTCCTCGTCCTTCCTCTTAGTTAACTTATATGCATTGAAGGAATGCATCTCTCTGAACCTAAATGCGTTCCAAGAAATGCAATTGGCTATTTTACATTATTGAAGGAATGCAGAAATAGGAAACAGAATTGCAATGCTGAAACTGAAAGAAAGATTCCAAGAAAATGGCAAAAAGATCTTTTGTAGTGGCAGTCTTCTTGATTGTTGATAAGAGGTTTTCTAGGATGGAAGTGCTTGTTTTGACAAGAAACTGCAACTAGAAACCGTAGATCAAATGAAGACAACTCGTCTGATGATCAAATTACAGCCGTCGAGTGGAAGGTAGTGAAGATACTCTGATTCCACCTCTGGCTTGGCAGCGATCGATGATGAGAATAGAATGATACACAGAGAAAGGTAGCACTTCGATGATGAAAACTAACTAAGGAGTCTCTCAACACAAACACTCTCTTTTCTTGATTTGAGATTAATGTTATGGATATTTATAAAAAACAAATAATTTAAAAGAAAAAATATAAAAACCCTAACCTTGCTTTTTTCTCCACGTACTTCGTTTTTTTGGCTTAAGTTTGTTCTTGGTTAATCATTTGTTATACAGTAAAGTACGTCTATTTCCTTAACATTAGTAGAAATATTACTATTAGTCCCGTTAGTTGTGGACAACATAATTGGAAAATTAAGCTTGCTTCTTCCATTACATTGGTTTTTTAAATACGAATTTAACACGGCCAATTTATTTTTTTACAGGTTCAGAATGATTACTAGAAGCAAAAGTAGCTTTTGTGAAGTGCATAGCTAATCTTCACAAGTGGCAAATTCAGATGATTTTGTTGCTGATGTAGGTATCTTTTTGTCATTTAATTTTATTATAATATTTTACTTCAATGAAAAGGTTCATTTTATGTCTAGTCATGCTTTGCACAAAATATTATATGACCAGTCATGAAGTAATATGTATTTTGCTACTATCCAAAATGCTATTTCTGTGTGTCATTTATTGAATTTGTATCCTTTTTACTATGTACTAGGTAAAAGTTTCATTGTACGGTATTTTTATAGTTTTCTTAGGTGTTAGAAAATTTTAAAACATATTGATTTGTATAAATATCTTTTATAGCTTGTTGCATGTATTTAAGGTTGTATGGTAGTTTATAATTTACTTTATAGCAGCTCCATTGTAACGACCCGGAATTTTTGATCTCGAAAATTCCAGATAGTTAAGGAAAAGAAGAAAATAGATAGAAGAAGAAGAAACAGAAAACCAAACTCAGAGTCTCACATTCGCAATGGATAAAATATAATGTCAAATAAAATTCTTTACATAAAGAAAGTTGTATCAGTCAATTACATTTTAATACATCAGAGTTACAATATTTTACAATCACTGGACAGTTAAATAACTTATTCCAGATATACAACAATATAACATAGCGGAAACACTCCATACGTTATTGCCATCCATCTCGCCTCCTGAGCTCCAGAACGTCCTTACCTGAAAATCTGTAATACTCGGTCTGACCCGAGCATTACATCAAAGTAACACCCAGGTCAGGCTGGAAACCAGCGTGAGTAAGCCCATCTAACTTGGAATCCAAAAGCATACAACTTATATGAACCCGGGGTAACTTGTATCAATTTACAACTTCACAAGTCGTTATAGACATCACTTACATCACACATCAATTTCTTAGCACCAAAACTTAGATTAAATGGTCTAATTCACTTAAATCATTCCATTTCAGCCTATTGATTCCACATATCAATTTATAAAGAATCGAAGTGGTTTCGGGTATTTACTAATACCCAACTCCGGTCTCTCCGAATTCAACACCATATTAACCTACGTTATTCAAGTGAAACACAATTCAACTTTAAATACATGATGACATTTTCATTTCATATCATAAAACTATCTTCCCAAAAATCATATCACAAAACATTTCATATCAGAGATATTATCTAATTCAAGGCATTTAACATCATTCAATCATTCATAAGCAAGATTTCCAAAATTAATTTAATTTATCCCTAGTTAAATTAATTACGAATCTTTAATCACTTAGATTATCCTTACTTAACATTAATTAATTACAAACCAGTTAATTAATCATATTTTAATTATCCATCTTAATTAATCACTTTTGATTAATTATCCTTTAATTACAACAAGTAATTAACAAATTAATTATCCTTTACCCATCCATATTAATTACATTGATCCTTAATTAATTACTCAAATTAATTGCCTTATAATCACTTCATTAATCAATTATCCCTGAATTAATCATACTCATTATTTAACTAATCCTTGATTAGTTTCCTTAATCAATCAATCCTAAGTAATTAAACCTTAATTACTTTCATTAAGTAGTTAATTAGTCGCTAATTACAACTTAATTAATTAATCACAAATTATTAATTAATTACTAAATTAATTAACCACTAATTATTAATTAATTCTCTCAAATTATCTAATTAATAATTCTTAATTACAAATTAATTAACCTTAATTAAATAATCACTTAATCAATCATATTTTAATAACTTCATTGGATTATCAAATCTTAATTACTTTTAAGATAAATCATCATCTTTATTAATTATCCATTCACATAAATTTAAAAAACATTTATCCTTTAATTAACACTTAATTTTATTTAAAAAAATTAAGTTTAAATTATCTTAAAGTTTAACTTAACCAACATAAGTTAAACCATCATATCATTTTCTTAATTAAAGGTTAAGAAACATTTATAATAGGAAGAAATTATTTAAGAAAAGTTTAAAACAATTCATTTTCATTTTTTTTCAAAATTTCAAAACATTGTTTAAAATCTTGATTTCTTCCTGCTTCGTGTTAAACCCGGTTCTATCTCGAAACTAGCTTCGAGTTTCCTTCTTCTTCATCTATATTTTAAAAAAACTTGAACTGTTATTAAGTTTTAAAAATCCTATAGGCTAAACACTCCAGGTCTACTTCGAGTTTACGCTCGAGTCACACCCCAAAACACCCGAACAACCCTTCGAGACCATCCACAACAAACCCACTAACACAATCTGTGCCACCGTGCACATGCACCAGCCATCAACGACGTTCCAGCCTCCACGATTATCTCTAACACATCACTTTCAACCCATACTTGACACCGGACCATCTAGAAATGCAAAACATCCTCGAAGAAGAAATCGAGCTACATCAATCAACTAAGTACAGCAACCATCGCCAGGAAAATCATCTCAAACTCCCAATGCCGACCACCGGCATCCCTACAATTTTGGCCACAACCTGCTGATCCTCCACGCCACCACTTCCTAAAGTCCCTTACGACTCGATGCTACAGAGAAGCCATGGCAACGACATATCCAAACTCGACCATCCGGGTTCTAAAACCCTAATTCCATCAATTACCAACGCCACGACGAATGTTCGTCACCTCCGCCATTTTTCCTGTCCTCCCCAATCACCAAGCAAGCTTTGACAAAAATCCGATAGATCTAATATTCAATGATCGTCAAAAAATGGTAAAAACCATTTCTTGTTCATCTTAGAATTGCTCCAATAATACAAAACTAAAAATCGAGATTTTGGTTTTAAAAATCTTAGTTTGAAAAGTGAATTCAGATTATAGATATAAATTAACAAATCATTGCATTTTATTTTTAACATATACTAAGTTCCTCCGTTCTTATTTATTTTTCCAGATAATATCTCTATTTATTTTTCTTGAAAATATTTTTAAACCTTAGTTCAGTTTTAAACAATCATACTTTGTTTAAATTCCCAAGCCCATTAGAAATTAGAGTGAGAAGAATTGGGATTTTTAATCTAAGTTAAATCTCTGAACCTAAAACAGAGATGAACTTATGTATATCTAGACATTCACACAGCATTCATTCATATAAACATGATTTAGGACTAAAACAAACATGCATACACAATTTTAAACGGGCACCACAATCTCACTTCAAATATTTATCATTTATATCAAATTTTAAAAATGTTTAAGCTTTAGTTTATTACCTCTTTTGTATGAACATAGAGGGATTGCAAATCTTAAAAACTGGAAATTGAATCAGATCCACTTAGTCTTTGATCTGAAACTACTACTTGATTGTTGAGATGATTCTTGAGTTATTACAGGTCGAAAACATAAAGCTTCCAATTTTCTTTTCTTTTGATTTCCAGGTTTTACTTGCTTTGATATTAAAACTTGAATTATAGGTTTGCTTGCATTTATCTGTCATAGGCTTTGATTTTACATTTTTGGTTTATGGAAATTGACTACAGATTGTTTTTGAGAGAAGTTTTGTTTGAGTTTTTCTTAGTTTTTGAAAAGAAGACGGTAGGAAAAAGAATGAAGGGAAGAAAGCCTATGGTTATATAAGTTAATTATTGATTTAATAAAAATAAAAGAAAATCAATTTTAGAAATGACACTTGTTAAAACATCTTAACATTTGTCATAAGCTTCATTTTATCGTTTAACACTTGTTTAAACAAGCTTCCATAGTTTTGCACTTGTCCTTTAAGTCATTTTATTTAATTTAAATGTTAACAAAAGGCTTTTACTTTTTTTTTAATTTACAAATACTTATCTATGTATATATAAATCACTTTAAAGGAAATAAAACCAATTATATATATATATAAATAAAAGCTTAAACATATATTTTTAAATCCAAATATTTTAAAATATCCACCTTTGAATTTCCATTATAAATCCAAATTCATATTAAATTTGAATATCTAATTTAAAATCAAGTCAACAATAGATATATATTTTAAACAAACCCATATTCAATTTGTAATTAATAATTCTATTTAGAAATTTATTTATCTATATTTAAAAACAACCCATTATCATTATTATTTGAAAATAACAATTTTATCAATTTAAAATAATTTATAAAGGGAATTATCACATTTAGTTTTGCTTGAAATTTCCTGGATATCACATTCCTTTCCCCTTTGAATCTTTTCGTCCTCGAAAAGGAACGAAGCAAGAATTTATTAAAATTCTTAACATCAGTTAAATTTTCTCTTTGAACATTTTTTTAAAACACTTTAAAATCTATATAATATTGCTAAAATATTTTTATAAAAATATCATTTTATAATTCGATGTTTTCTCAAGTCTGTCCTCGTTCTCATAGAAATTCGGTCATACGTTGATCAGGCGTAAGAATGAAAATCTATAAGTAATTGGTAAACCCATTTTCAACGTCAAGTGAAAATACTTGGAAAATAATTTTATTGAAAATATCGAAAACATTTTTGAAAATAGAGGAAATATCTTTGGTGAGAATGCTCTGAAAATCATCATCCCCATCCATGATCGCAGTTACATCCTGGGTTACGTTGCCATCGCAGCAAAAGTCTATGTAACTGTAGGCACTCCGCGCCCCTCGATTACGCCATGAAACCCGCCATAGATCGCAGTTACATCCTGGGTTACGTTGCCATCACAGCAAAAGTCCATGCAACTGTAGGCATCAGCGCCCTCGATTTTCGTTGCCAAAAATGAAACTTCTCCACTCCCACATAGGTTGCAGTCTACCGATCTAAAATCAAACGTAGACTATTGGCTCTCAGCAGCACGCACGACTTTTGCTATGTCATCATAGGTCGCAGTCTATCGATATTAAATCAAACGTAGACTGTTGGCTCTCAGCAGTACACACGACTTTAGCTATGGTTTGCGGTAGATCGCAGTGACATCGAGTTATACTGTCGTCATTGCATAACCCAAATGCTTCTGTAAGCATCAACACCCTCGATTTTCGCTACACACTGCACAAAATCCTCAGGAACTAGTTTTGTCTGGATTCCTCACAGGATCAACTTTAGAACCTCCCCCTTTGAGGCTCAAGACAGTACCAACCTATGGTATTCCTGAGAAGTTCATTTCAAGGGAGCATCTTTTTCTCCAGAGCCATTTTCAGAACACTTTATACTAGACACATATAGTATCTTCCAAATCATACACCTAGTATGAATTCCATATAAATCTCTTTTTCTCAAAATCGATTATCCCAAAATCAATAATTCTCAAACTAAGCTTTCCAAATTCCAATATTGATTTTATCCAAAAATCAAAAGCCTTTCCAAAATCCGTAGGTTCCAAAAACCTTTTCCTCCAAAATCATTCTCATAAGATCCTTTATATATATATAGATATATATAACCTTGAAAAAACTTTGGATCATTTCAAAATTGTATAAAACCCTTTTTATACTTCAAATATTTTCAAAACCCTTTTTTTCTGGCTATAGATTCAACAAGAGGAGTTTAACATATATATAACAAAGATACATAACTTTGTTTATGCCAAATCAAATATTCAAATTTGATTACTCTTTATAAAACCACTTACCATATTACTTACTTTCATAAAGTAAATTTCTATTATAGAAATATCTAATTACCCCTTTATTTTATCATATATCTCACAAAATATACTTTTCATTTCAAAAACCATTTCACATTTCTTATCCACAAATTCCCACTATCAATTTCATTCAAACCCGTATGATGTACACATATCATCCGTATGCTATATCAATCTGATCGCTCACTCGATCACACAATTTCTCTTCCGAACTAGTATCGTCCACCCAACTTCCTAGTGCGGATTCAGATTTGGTTTCTTGATCAGAAACCGTCATTCTCCTTGCATAGCCATAACTATGATAGAGAATATCCAGAACCAATCAACAATCTATATCCAGGTTCGCTGTCGAAAATCGGGCGAAAAATCCCAACTCGGATCGATAAACTATCTTGAAATTCTATGCTCAAATCTGAATCAAATCATTATACGAATAGAATAATATGCATACATCCTACGTATTTACCCTCATTGATTATTAGCCAAATCAATTTCTTTTTTTATTCATATTCACTTTAATTTGCATTCACTTACTCACAATTCTTAAATCCTTATTTAGATTATCCCTTCAATTCTTATCTCAAATGGATATTTAATCATAAACAGTTTGAACTCTGTCCAGCTTAAATTTAGAAAATAGCTTGAAAATTTTAAAACAGATAAGTAGTTGAAAAATAATTATTAGTTTGTAAAATAGCTGTAAAATAGTTAAGTAGTTGTAGAATAGTTATAAAATAGTCAAATGGTTATAAAATAGGTAGAAGATTGCAAAATACTTTAAAGTAGTAATTAGTTAATAAAAAAATTGTAAAATAGTTAAATAGTTACAAAAATATTTATAAATTAAGTATAAGATAGTTTGGGGTTTAAAAAGAAAGATTGTGTATATATAAATAACTTGGAAAAATAGGTTTGTATTAGAACAATTATTTTGAAAATAGTCCAGAGCCAAACTGTTCAATTCCCAATTCCCATTCTCATCAATTCAACTTAAATTTCCGCTTCCATTTAAATTTACTCAATTCCAAATATACATAGCTTCAATTTCCATTGAAATTGATTTGACCCCGATTCAAATTGAATTAATCCTCAATTTCTTTCCTAAATTCAAATCAAATTCCATTTGAATTCACTTAATCAACTTTAATTTCATTTCAAATTAATCCAATTCAAATTTTCCATTTGAATTTTTAAACTTATCCATCTTCAAGCACAATTCCAATTAATTCAAATCAAATACAATTTGAACTAATTTAATTCAAATTTTCAAATTTAAACCATTCCAAATTATATAAATTCGAGTTAAATTTTTAAATGTTGATTCAATCATCTAAATCAAATTAACCTTTATTTTTAAATCAACAACCAAAATCTTTAAACAATTTAATTCTGAGTCCAACTCTCAAAATTCCATTTTAAATTATCTTTACTTAACTTATTTCAAAGTTCAAAGAGTTCAAAACAAATTTAATTTACAAATTCATTTCTTAACCTTCAAATCTTCTGTTCAAAGTAATTCCATATCCTTATTTTCTAATTAAAGTTTAATTTCCCTTTTATCTCAATAATGGATATATTACCTTACTTCATTTTTCCATTTATTTAAACAAATCCAATTCACAGTTTAAAGATTATTAATAACAATAGAATAATATTATCCAAATTATTTTAAAACATCTATCCATTTCCAATCTCAAATCCATTTTGAGATCACACAAACTCTCAATTCAAATTTACCATTTAACTTTCCAAGTTAAATCTCAATCTCATTTTGAAATTTCCAATTCAGGTTGCCTGTTCTAAATTTATTAAATTTTCCTAAAATTAGTTTCACTTTAATTTAATCCATACAACTTTACCCAATTTGAATTCCCATTTGAATTTTAAACTTCAGCTTAACAATCTTCCCTCTTAAGTTTAAAAACTTTCTTCACTTTGGGTTTCACATCTCATTCCAAATAAAAATTTAAAACTCAACATTTAGGGTTTATTTCAAATCATCTTTGATATCATGTATATTGCTCATATATACATATTATTTTAAACCACTTTTGGTTTTTAATTTTAAACAAATTTCTTCAAATTTTCAAACAACTCTTGTTTGAAATATGACCCTTTCATTCAAATACATTAAATAATATTATTTATTATTTCTTTGTCACTTTGAAATAATTTTCAAATTCTAGACCCAGATTTAAAACTTCACAATTTAGATCATCTTCAATTCCAATTTACTAGTCATACTTGCCTAAATGTTTTACTTCCCTAAAACATTTCATTTGCTTACTCATTAATACACATTTTATTATTAAACACAACAATCATTTATGATAATAACCAAGATTATCATATCTGGAAACCAATTCATTATTATCTTATTCTGAAACTCTTCCCCAAATTCAAGATTTAATTTCAGTTTGAATCCATTTCAAACTTATCTTTATTTAATTTCAATTTGGTTGCGTTTCTATTACCACTTAATTTAATTCCAATAATTTAACAATCAATTACCTTAATATTTATTAGAAAAAATACTGCTTTATATATCAAAATATATTCTTGTATAAAATCATTTAAAATCTTTATATGAGAAAATAACAAGTATGCTCTCATATATATAAACACACACACACACACACACTCAACTCATTCTAGGGTACCATTGACCCTGTCCTTAATGAGTATCCTACCAGAGCCAAGGTTCTCGCTTAACCTCGCTCTGATACCCAATATAACGACCCGAAAGTTCCAGATAGTTAGAAAAAGAAGAAAAGAGATAGAAGAAGAAGAAACATAAAACCAAACTCAGAATCTCACATTCGCAGCGGATAAAATATAATATCAAATAATATTCTTTACACAAAGAAAGCTGCATCAGTCAATTACATTTTAATATATCAGAGTTACAACATTTTACAATCACTGGACAGTTAAATAACTTGTTCCAGATATACAACAATGTAACACAGCGGAAACACTCCATACGTTCCTGCCATCCAGCTCGCCTCCTAAGCTCCATAACGTCCTTACTTAAAAATCTGTAATACTTGGTCTGACCCGAACATTACATCAAAGTAACACCCGGGTCCGACTGTAAACCAGCGTGAGTAAACCCATCTAACATGAACACAAAAGCATATAACTTATATAAACCCAGGGTAACCTGTATCAATTTACAACTTCACAAGTCGTTATAGACATCACTTACATCACACATCAATTTTTAAGTACCAAAACTTAGATTAAATGGTCCAAATCACTTAAATCATTCCATTTCAGCCCATTGATTCCACATATCAATTTATAAAGAATCGAAGTAGTTTCGAGTATTTATTAAGACCCGACTCCGGTCTCTTCGAATTCAATACCATCTTAACCCATGTTATTCAAGTGAAACACAATTCAACTTTAAAAACAGGATGTCATTTTCATTTCATATCACAAAACTATCTTCCCAAAAATCATATCACAAAAAATTTCATATCAGAGATATTATCTAATTCAAGGCATTTAACATCATTCAATCATTCATAAGCATGATTGATCACTTCCAAAATTAATTTAATTTATCTCTAATTAAATTAATTACGAATCTTTAATCACTTAGATTATCCTTACTTAACATTAATTAATTACAAACCAGTTAATTAATCATCTTTTAATTATCCATCTTAATTAATCATTTTTGATTAATTATCCTTTAATTACAATAAGTAATTAACAAATTAATTATCCTTTACCCATCCATATTAATTACATTGATCCTTAATTAATTACTCAAATTAATTGTCTTATAATCACTTTATTGATCAATTATCCCTGAATTAATCATACTCATTATTTTACTAATCCTTGCCTAGTTTCCTTAATCAATCAATTCTAAGTAATTAAATCTTAGTTACTTTCATTAAGTAATTAAATAGTCACTAGTTACAACTTAATTAATTAATCACTAATTATTAATTAATTACTAAATTAATTAACCAATAATTATTAATTAATTCTATCAAATTATCTAATTAATAATTCTTAATTACAAACTAATTAACCTTTTAATTAATTAATTAATAATCCTTAACTATTAATTAATTAATTAATCACTTAATCAATCATATTTTAATTGGATTATCAAATCTTAATTACTTTTAAGATAAATCATCATCTTTATTAATTATCCATTCACATAAATTAAAAAAACATTTATCCTTTAATTAACACTTAATTTTATTGAAAAATTAAGTTTAAATTATCTTATCTTAAAGTTTAACTTAACCAACATAAGTTAAACCATCATATCATTTTCTTAATTAAAGGTTAAGAACATTTATAAAAGGAAGAAATTATTTAAGAAAAGTTAAAACAATTCATTTTCATTTTTTTTCAAAATTTCAAAACATTGTTTAAAATCTTGATTTCTTCCTGCTTCACTCCTGCTTCGGGTTAAACCTGGTTCTAACTCAAAGCTGGCTTCGAGTTTCCTTCTTCTTCATCTATATTTTTTTTTTAAAAACTTGAACTGTTATTAAGTTTTAAAAGTCCCGTAGGCTAAACACTCCAGGTCTACTTCGAGTTTGCACTCGAGTCACACCCCAAAATACCCGAACAACCCTTCGAGACCATCTATAACAAATCCACTGACACAATCCGTGCCACCATCCACATGCACCAGCCATCAACGACGATCCAACCTCCACGATTATCTCCGACACGTCGCTTTCAACGCATACTTGACACCTGACCACCCAGAAATGCAAAACATTCTCGAAGAATACTTCGATCAACTAAATACAACAAACATCGCCAGGAAAATCATCTCAAACTCCCAATGTCGACCATCGGCATCCCTATAATTTCGGTCATAACTTGCTGATCCTCAACGCCACCACTTCCCAAAGTCCCATGCGACTCGATGCTACAGAGAAGCCACAACAACGACATACCCAAACTCAATCATCTGGGTTCTAAAAACCCTAATTCCATCAATTACCAACACCACGACGAATGATCGTCACCTCCGCCATTTTTCCTATCCTCCCCAATCACCAAGCAAGCTTTGACAAAAATTCGATAGATCCAATGTTCGACGATCGTCAGAAAATGGTAAAAATCCATTTCCTATTCATCTTAGAACTGCTCCAGTAATATAAAACTAAAAATTGAGATTTTGGTTTTAAAAATCTTAGCTTGAAAAGTGAATTCAGATTATATATATAAATTAACAAATCATTGCATTTGATTTTTAACATATACTTAAGTTCCTCTGTTCTTATTTATTTTTCCAGATAATATCTCTATTTATTTTTCTTAAAAATATTTTTAAACCTTAGTTCAGTTTTAAACAATCAAACTTTTTTTAAATTCCCAAGTCCATTAGAGATTGGAGTGAGAAGAATTGGGATTTTTAATCTAAGTTAAATCTCTGAACCTAAAACCAGTGATGAACTTATGTATACCCAGACATTCACACAGCATTCATTCATATAAACATGATTCAGGACTAAAACAAACATGCATACACAATTTTAAACAGGTATTACAATCTCACTTCAAAAATTTATCATTTATATCAAATTTTAAAAATGTTTAAGCTTTAGTTTACTCACCTCTTTTGTATGAACAGAGAGGGACTGGAAATTCTTTTTTTTCTCTCTTGCAAATCTTGAAAACTGGAAATTGAATCAGATCTACTTGGTCTTTGATCTAAAACTACTGCTTGATTGTTGAGATGATTCTTGAGTTATTACAGGTTGAAAACTGAAAGCTTTCAATTTTCTTTTCTTTTGATTTCCAGGTTTTACTTGCTTTGATATTAAAACTTGAATTACAGGCTTGCTTGCATTTGTCTGTCATAGGCTTTGGTTTTACATTTTTGGTTTGTGGAAATTGATTACAGATTGTTTTTTAGAGAAGTTTTGTTTGAGTTTTTCTTAGTTTTTGAAAAGAAGAGGGTAGGAAAAAGAATGAAGGGAAGAAAGCCTATGGTTATATAAGTTAATTATTGATTTAATAAAAATAAAAGAAAATCAATTTTAAAAATGACACTTGTTAAAACATCTTAACATTTGTCATAAGCATCATTTTATCCTTTAACACTTGTTTAAACAAGCTTCCATAGTTTTGCACTTGTCCTTTAAGTCATTTTATTTAATTTAAATGTTAACAAAAGGCTTTTACTTAATTTATTAATTTACAAATACTTATCTATGTATATATAAATTACTTTAAAGAAAATAAAACCAATTATATATATAAATAAAAGCTTAAACATATATTTTTAAATCCAAATATTTTAAAATATCCACCTTTGAATTTCCATTATAAATCCAAATTCATATTCAAATTAAATTTGGAAATCTAATTTAAAATCAAGTCAACAATACATATATATTCTGAACAAACCCAAATTCAATTTGTAATTAATAATTCTATTTAGAAATTTATCTATCTATATTTAAAAACAACCCATTATCATTATTGTTTGAAAATAACAATTTTATCAGTTTAAAATAATTTATAAAGGGAACTATCACATTTAGTTTTGCTTGAAATTTCTGAGATATCACATCCATCTTTAAACATAACTTACAACGTACAAAAAATAAAATGGTATATTTATCTCTGTTATCTTACATATTTTATAATGTTCAAGAGAAAAATACATTTGTTGATGATGACAATTTTACAAAAACTTTGGTTATGATCCAAGAAATTGGTAGTATAGATGAATGGAAATTATGTGGTGAAGGTAATTGTGAAAGTTCTAGTGATAAAGGATGAAACCTTTGATCCTGAGTCAGATATGGATGTTATAGGTCCGCTATTAATTAAGTTTGATTATACACTTGGCTATAGGATTGTTGTTCACCTCAAGTATGACATTTGAACTTTCTGGAAAACATTATGAGTGCCAGGAACATGTGTGTGACAGGTAACATGAACTGGCACAGGCAGGGGCGGCCCAAAGAATCGGTTGCCCAAGCCCAATGTGAATTTTTTTGCCCCTTACTATATAACATGTCAATTTTTTTAAATTTTCTTCTTTATAGATATAAGCATAAAATCACATATAAAACTATAACATAACAAAGTACCAACTTTTTATACAAAAGTTGCCACATTAAGCGGGCTGCAATACTTATAGTCTCAAATAGTTTACAAAACAGTGTATTTAATTTTTAACTAAATGTATCAAGTTTACAAACTAGTGTATCTAGTTAAGTGTATAGGCAGATCATATTGGGTTCTGCCTAAATGTTTGTGGGTAGACATACACACATTGTAGGAAAAATAGTACATCAATGTAAGTATCAGTTCCTAAATAATTATTAGTTTTTTAGCTTCGGCTTTCAAATTTCATTTCCTAAACGATTATTTACAGAAAACTAGTTGTTTATAACTAAATACTAATAAGTTATTAGCTTCATGCGTTTTCAATGTTAATGAAATCTAAAGCAGTAAAAGAGCGACTCAATTTTACAAAATTAGACAACTCAAAACAAGAAATTCGCATACTTAATTAGCAGTGGCAGTATAAAGAGACTGTAGCAGGATTTCAAATCAGCAGTAGAAAATATCGCGTAGGAAGCAAGGATGAGCCGACGATGGCTGATGGAATAGCCGAGTATGCAGCGATGATTATTTAGAAGGCGTTGATTTTTGAAGCCCTAGTTTTTTTGGTTCAAGCATCGCCAACAGGGCCGGCCTAGGGGCAAGCTCACCAAGCCGCTGGGATGGGGCAGCCCACTGAGCCGGGCAACCGATTCGCATACTTATTTAGAAAGAATGAAGAAGTTCGCAGATGCAAAAAGGACAAAAAGGCAGCAGTGTAAGGGACTGGGTCTACCTCAAGTTGCAGCCATATAGGCAAATTACAGTTAGTAACTCAAAAACAACGAAGCTTTCAAGTTTTATGGGCCTTATCAAATCCTTCAGAGGATAGGCGAAGTAGCTTACAAGTTGGAATTACCACTTGAAGCAAAAATCCACCATATGTTGCATGTCTCGGCTCAAAAGAAAGCATGGAAGAAGCGTAGTTATTCAACACAATGTTCCGACCTTCATTGAAGAAATGATAGAGGAATCAAAGGCAATTCTTGATAGAAGAATTTTCCATATAAATAATAGGGGTCCGAGTCAAGTGCTTATCAAATGGAATCAACCAACTGAACAAGAATCTACGTGGGAGGATTATTGGGAGTTGATTAAGAAGTTTCCAACTTTTGACCTTCAGACAGAGGGGAGTGTTATAGCTCAAGGTTTGAACCAGAGCTTATTAAAGAAGAAAAAAGAAAGAAGAAGGCAATTCAACGAACACTTTGGTACCAAAGCAATTTACAACCACCGTCGATGATCCAGAGTACTTGGTGTTCAATGGTCAACATGGTTTAGAAGAGCTACGAGAGGCACACGCTCCAGCACCATATGTTAGGTTCAATCTTGATTAGGTGTGTTGTGCACGTGCACAGATGCACGAATTGATTTACAAGTTATATGTTTATGGGCCTGTAAAAATATGCTATATATCTGGTCATATGGGTGTTGAATGAGTTGCCCCTTATCATGTATAAATAAACAGTATAAGGGGTGTTGAATGAGTTGCCTCTTATCATGTATAAATAAACAGTATAAAGCATCTGCAAATTTACATGAAGATTGAAATTTAATAAAATCTTTTCTTTTAATCTGCTGTTATTTCTTCTTCTTGTTTCTCTTCCCCTATCAACTGCTGTTTACACCTTTGTTTCTTCTATTTCATTATTCTTTTTCCTTGAAAACCATTTTCTATATTATCAAAGAAAATTTACATTAACAGTCTCACCATCTTCCATACTTCAATGGCTATATGATAACTAGATACATGGCAAAGAAAGATCGTAACATCTTCACTTTAGATCTCGGCTACTACAATACGCCAGGGGCAACCGATTCTTTGGGCCGCCCCTGATCGCCAACATGGAGATTGCTGAGCTGTAACTTTGAAGTAAAACAGATTTTTCCTGTTGCCCGGCTCAGTGGGCTGCCCCATCCCAGCGGCTTGGTGGGCTTGCCCCTAGGCCGGCCCTGTTGGCGATGCTTGAACCAAAAAAACTAGGGCTTCAAAAATCAACGCCTTCTAAATAATCATCGCTGCATACTCGGCTATTCCATCAGCCATCGTCGGCTCATCCTTGCTTCCTACGCGATATTTTCTACTGCTGATTTGAAGTCCTGCTACAGTCTCTTTATACTGCCACTGCTAATTAAGTATGCGAATTTCTTCTTTTGAGTTGTCTAATTTTCTAAAATTGAGTCGCCCTTTTACTGCTTTAGATTTCATTAACATTGAAAACGCCTGAAGCTAATAACTTATTAGTATTTAGTTATAAACAACTAGTTTTCTGTAAATAATCGTTTAGGAATTGAAATTTGAAAGCCGAAGCTAAAAAACTAATAATTATTTAGGAACTGATACTTACATTGATGTACTATTTTTCTGCAGTGTGTGTATGTCTACCCGCAAACATTTAGGCAGAACCCAATATGATTTGCCTGCACACTTAACTAGATACACTAGTTTGTAAACTTGATACATTTAGTTAAAAATTAAATACACTGTTTTGTAAACTATTTGAGATTATAAGTATTGCAGCCCACTTAATGTGGCAACTTTTGTATAAAAAGTTGGTACTTTGTTATGTTATAGTTTTATATGTGATTTTATGCTTATATATATATATAAAAGAAAATTTAAAAAAATTGACATGTTATATAGTAAGGGGCAAAAAAATTCACATTGGGCTTGGGCAACCGATTCTTTGGGCCGCCCCTGATCGCCAACATGGAGATTGCTATTGAGCTGTAACTTTGAAGTAAAACAGATTTTTCCTGTTGCCCGGCTCAGTGGGCTGCCCCATCCCAGCGGCTTGGTGGGCTTGCCCCTAGGCCGGCCCTGGGCACAGGTACCGTTGATACAAATTAAATACAAAAACCATAATCTACCATTTTGCAACTCTGATGAGATGGGCACTGCTATTTAATCATGCAAACTCGATAAATATGTTTGTATGGTATAAAATGATAAACAGTAAGAGTTGTGCCAACATGAGATGAAAGTAATGGCGAAAGAGTTCTTGCACCATTAAACCCTTCTTTATCTATTGAAACATGTCTATTCATATTTTGAATATGAAATATGTCTATTATTAGTTGATCACTTTATGGCCTGCTGTGTCTAACCTATCACATAATGCCTTGATCTTGGTCAGATAATCAATCATAGACATGTTATCTTTTCTAATAATGTGCAACTGTCTTTTGTAGTGCATTATTCTGGCTGCAGATTGGGAATTAAATATCTGCTCCACTGCAGTCCAAATTTCATGTGGTGTATTGCATCTAATGATCCTAGATAACAAGTTTGCATCTAATGATCCTAGATAACAAGTTTGCACTTATAGAAGATAATAACCAACATGCAAGTAAACTATCTTGTTTTGATAGAAGATGAATTCTGGGTTGCTAACAAGATTTGCTCCTTGTCCTTCTATCATGGCAGGTGGAATTGGCATGGTACCTTTGGCAAAATCTTGAAGGCCATAGCCCTTCAAAGCAGTTTCTACCTGAAACTTCCAGAGGAGATAATTGTCCTCATCAAGAGAAATTGTAATAACATGACCTATTGGCTTGACCAGGTCAGATGTTGGTGCTGAAATGGCATTCGTTCTTTCTCTTGATGTAGTAGATATGTTATCTCCAATGCTTCCAGTCATGATGCAGAAACAGGAAACAGAATTGCAATGCTGAAACTGAAAGAATGATTCCAAGAAAATGGCAAAAATGATCTTTTGTAGTGGCAGTCTTCTTGATTGCTGATAGAAGACTCAACCACGGCCAGAATTGGAACAATGATACCAAGAAAAGAGGTTTTCTAGGATGGCAGTGCTTGTTTTGACAAGAAACTGCAACCAGAAACCTTAGATCAAATGAAGACAACTCGTCTGATGACCAAATTACAGCTGCCGAGGTGGAAGGTAGTGAAGATACTCTTATTCCGCCTCTGGCTTGGCAGTAATCGATGATGAGAACAGAATGATACACAGAGAAAGGTAGCACTCCGATGATGAAAACTAACTGAGGAGTCTCTCAACACAAACACTCTTTTCTTGATTTGAGATTGATGTTATGGATCTTTAGCAAAAACAAATAATTTAAAAGGAAAAATATAAAAACCCGCCAAACGATTAAAAGATGTAGTTTAAGAAATTCAATTACTACGATGGAAATCGCAAATTTCGTACTTAGATTTTAAAACCATAGGTTTTGCTTGTAACTTTTTGGTTTTTACTTTGTGTTATATATGTATTAATTCTGTTTATTTAGTGGGATGAATATGAGAAAGAGCACATGTGAACTGGTTATGATGATGTAAGTCAATAAAGTGAATTACAATGTGGGTTATTGGCCGAAATTATGTCATATGGCAGTGAATTCAAACGCTATTTATTTATGTCCTATTTTGGAAGAAGTTCCACTTAACGGTAAAAGAAATTGTAATAATAAATTAAACATATTGCTAAAGAAGATCTGAATTAGGATAGCAAATGATGGTTTTCCTTCGTTTTCAATTCGAATGCACACATGCAATGATAAAAAGTTAAACTTCAATAATAATTGATGTGTGTTGTTCACTTAATCAGATATTCAAATATGTAGTTTGATTATTTTACAGGCTTTTATCAATGACAGTTAGTAGGTAATTCATCTAATAAATTATCATGTTTCAGGCATTATTTTACAGGCTTTTATCAATGACAGTTAGTAGGTAATTCACCTAATAAATTATCATGTTTCAGGCTTCAACGCCACGTAAGTGCACTTTATTTAGAGGAATCAACCAAATAAATTCATAGTCTACATTGGTTGGATATTCTTTGTTGATGATTTTGACTAATTATGAGCGGTAGAAAGAAGTTTGGGCTAAGATGGTTGCTAAAAACACCCAATGAGTTATGTGGATAGTTATAGTACCTTTTGGACTTGCTTGTGATTAGGCCAAATGGTTTGCTTGGCGGGTGGGGTGTTTCGTGGAACTTTGGAGTAAGTTGGAGTCCTTTTGGATGGCATAGTATAAACTAGTAGCAAGGAATTTGTTTAGTAATATGTAAAGGAGTTCAGTACCTTGCAAATGCGTGGACTTTTGACTTAGTATTCTTAGAGTTATTTTTGGAAAATTTAGAAGCCTTCTTGGATTACCATGGAGGAGTTGTTGGAACTTTTCTTGTGATATCTATTCTCTTAGACCTATCCTGTTGAGAAAAGCTTAGTTTTTATTAACACAAGGTGTTGGATTATTCATGGAATTTAAGAAGACTTTGGGTCGATATTTGAGCATTGGCTTTACCTTGTGACACTAAGGATAGGGAGCTATACAAGGTTTTTACCTTGGGATAGTTATTGTTGAAACTTTCCATTGGGTTGTTAAGATGTACCTATTGTAAGGGAAGTTGGAAGTACTAGTAATCATGGGTCGTTAGCTAGTATATTCTCTAAGAAAAAGTTGGAACTTAAAATAATAAAAATCCTTGGATTAGAGGTATAAGGAAGCATATAACTTCTATAAGTTTTTGGCATACTTTGGCTTGTAATTTGGGTAAGTAATTAAGCTAAATCAGGTTGGTCGAACCCGAGGGTATTGGATTCTTATAAAACCACTAAGTCAAGATAAGCTTTGAGTTTGATTGATCAAAAGATGGTTAGAAGCTTTGGGTTAGAGGTATGGACTTGAAACATGGATGGTAAAGATTAATAAAACTATAAAAGCTCTACTTGGACGGCAGAGTGAGGTTTAATGTTTTAGACTTAGTTACGACCGCAACTAAACCATGATTGATTAATTGGAATGGGTTCATTGGATGGATGGATAAATAAACTTGTACTTGGGAAAGGATTGACAAGTTGACTCTAAGTCAAGTAAGGCTTCTTTTAAAGTAATGAGAGTGAGTAAGATAGTGGGCATTCAAGCGGATCTGGATTGGATGACTCAATTAAGGATATAAGAACCATTTGATTTGGAGAAGTATGGAAAGAGAGGTGAGCCGTCATATACTGGCATTTCAGTTAATTCCATAAAAAGATTTTCCGTCTCTTTGTTAGGGCATTATGGTATAGCAGCTTGAGTGCATTAGTGGAACTCTAAGTTTCTTATTCTTCCTCCTTTTGATAAAAATCCTTTTTGTATATCCTATTAGTAACTCCTTCCTTGGATAAAGATCTCTTATCTTTTCCTTTGTTTGATTCCTATCTTTAGTACTGCAGGGATTCGCCTATGGATGGTAGGATTGTTTTAAATATGTTTACAGAACATGTTATGATTGATGTTTGCTAGTGGCTGCAAGTGTTTTCTAGTGGTTGCTAATGGACGCATTTATATACTAAGCACCATTAGGAGATCGGCTAACTAGGACATGGAAACATATGCATATGGAAGTGTATGCATTTATATACCATGATGGTTATATGGATGTTTTAGCATACGATTGTTACATTTGGATTATGGTTATGTCAGCATGTAGAATCATCACTATAATAGGGTATTTGCATACATTTGGATTTATGGCACGAGCATATTTGCACACAAGGAGGTGGACTGTATCAGTAGACCACCTTATCTTTTGCATTACTTAGGTACAAATACAGTACACTTTTTGCATAACCCCATAACTGCATTTAGAAATCTTAAGGACAATGGATGTAGTGATTGATGTTTGAGTAGATGGATGTAGATTTTGGTTGAGGGTAGTTAGTCATTCTCTTATCCCTGGAGATTTCGGAGACGAAATCCTTTAAGGGGGGAAGAATGTAACAACCCGAATTTTTGATTAATAATAACTAATTAGAATCATGGGGAAACAAGCTTACTTCAAACACCCCCAAATCGAGTAGAGTCCATTTTTGAAAATTAAAAGACTATTTAGGTAAGCTCTCATGACCTAGCACTCATATTAGAACTCAATTTGATTGCATTTGAGCTCGTTTTTGATTTGCATGTTTCTGTATATTTTTTGTTTTGTGAGTTTTAGGGGTTTTAAGGTGCAAGCAAGGCAAAGCAAGGTCAAGCGAGGGATTTAGCAAACTAAGGAAGTACAAAGGTGAGTTTTTGCAACCAACAAACCTTGTCTAAGTGGCTGCATGCTAAGGTGCTGCAGACCAGATGTTAAAAATCAATAGCTTAGATGTTAGAAATTGTATGAATTGATGTTATATGCATATATTGATTTCTAGAAATGCTTGAATTCCAAAGGAGATGCTGCCCATTTGATTTTTTGGCAATACAGTGGTTTGTATAGTTAGTTCATGTTGTTTGCAATGCATTTCAGTAGTTTAGAACCATTCCAGGTCGCCGGAATTTGACCGGAGGCGACTGGAGGTCGCCTGAGATAAACAGTCTTAGGAAGCTCCCAGAAGATGACACAATAAATCCACTGTGTCGACGATCAACAGGTTTACTATTTGCTATGAATACAGAGCAATGTATATGGGAGGTATCCTCCAATCTATTACTGATTACAATAATTGCTTCAATTTGAATAATTTTTGTTTCTGATCTATCATATTGGTCGGTTTGGATCGACTTAAATAAATCACTTTTTGACTTTTTGGAAGTTAAAACGTTTTCATTTTATCTTTCTTTTGAGTCAAGCGAAAAATTGGATTCATTGTTTATTTTAATTTTTAGCTGAATTATATTTTAGTTGATTTGCTCTCACATGAGTCGTCGCCGAAGCCTTTCTGACCCAAGTGATAGAAGAATAAAGAAATGCAAGTGTGATCAAGAGTTATCCGATTGCGAGTCTTTAGTCAGCCATACAATGGATGATAACGATTATCCCTACATATGTTTTTTTTCTTCTGTTTACCTCCAATTTTGATGATATGTTGTTCCGATGTTTTCATTTGTGCTTTGATTTTGTTGCTTCTAATGGTAGGTAGTAAAGCATGTGTTTGAAAGAAGACATTTGGACAAATTTATGGCATTGATGCAGGATTCTTTGGAGACGGATAGGTTTACCGATTTATTAGATTAGGAAGAGGTAAAGTGTGCATATATGCAACTGATATAAAATGAAATTGACAATTATTTCATGATACACAATTTGATGGTTGTTTTGTAGCCAAAAGTTTGTTTCTAAATCGATACTATTAGGCTTGTTTTATTGCTGCCATTTCTAGTCCATGTAGAATTGGTTATTATCGGTTGTTACATGCAAGTATTTGTTGACTACAATTTGGATGTATGCATGAAAGTATATATTACAGCAAGCTTGTTTGCACTTTACACTTTACATTGTATGCATATATCACAGTAAACTATATATTGCTAAATTATTATATTTACTTTTGTTTGGACTGACTTGGAGAATGGAAAGTGGAGATCGATAGTGAAGTTAGAGAGTGGAGACAGAAATCGGAGACTAGAGTTGACTTTGTAGTTGTTGTATTAATGTATACTTTGAATAACTAATGTAATATCTTTAATTGATACTTGTACTGTAATGGAATGTATAAACTGAGATTGAGAATTTAACTAGTGAATCATGTAGGGGTAGTGAACTTAAAACTGAAGTATGAACTGAATGTACTATAAGATGTACTGAACTATAGTTGCAACTAGTCAATTGTTATCTTACTGTGTGTGCAATGTATGTGTGTGCAATGTATGTGCAATAGAATGTATGTGCTGTAATGTATGTTGTTATTACTATTTAAATGTATATATGATCTTGTTTGGTCGATTAATTGGTTTATTTAACCGGTTAAGCAACCGGGGTGAATTTCTCCGTACCAAGTCATAGAGCTTGTGCTATCAAAGCACCCGGACCGACATCACGGTAGTTCAAAAATAAGTAGTTGGTAATGACTAGCCCAAGTGCACTATCTCCTGGTAGGAGAGTGCCTTCTGTTCATAGTGTTCCTGAATGACTTGTATGGATGAATGTCTGACAGAGTATTTCCAAATAATCACATACGATGACTTCTTCAAACGTACCAAGTCTGGTGGCGGAGAAGGATACTTCTCTTAGCTTAACAACCAGAGTACTTTTGTAGATGTCAATTAGTGATTTGGCAGATCTGACAATATGGCATTCAGAGTGGATGATGACGTGATGTTTAAAGAGAATTCTAGCCTCAAGCCCCATCAGCCGAGAAATGACAAAAATAGGACAGACAGCATGGCTAAGTGGGTCATTCCCAATTAGGGTATATCATCATCTGATCTAAAGAGTCCCATTTGGTTGTCCCTTTTGTATGATTCCAGAATGTATCGGGTGGATTTGGCCCCAAATCGGTTGGTGATCATATATTCGGCACTGGTGGTCAAGTGCTAGGCCGGTCATGTGTGGTCGGTGTACGAGAGTTTCTCGTTAGACTCCGGGTACATTTTATCTAGAGGTGCACCATCGGAAGGTAGTTTCTTACCTTGTCATAGTATGGAATCCAAACTCCAATAGGCGCCGTAAAGTTTTGATTGTGCCCGAATATGTTGGAATGTGAGATGCAAGCATTTCAGCTAGATTCTATATTTATTTTCAATCCTAGACATTATTATAATATCACTGGATTTTATACGAAAGTGTTTTGGTTAGTGTAAGGGAAAAACATGTCCATGTTTATGTATGGCATGTCTTACGTGATACTATTCTTTTAAAAAGGGTTTTATAACTTAAGCAAGATGCCTGGATGAATTTAAATGAGTTTTCTCATGTAAGTTTACCGGACTGATCTGTGCGTTGTTTTGAATGCTCGGGTCAGACTGAGTATGTTCGCAGATTCAGATTGGATGCTATGGAGCTTAGGAGACGAGCTAGATAAGATCAAACGTATGATATGTATATAGTTTTATTCCGTTGTGTGTTGTATATGAGGACAGTATGTTATAACTGTCCAAATTGATTATGGTACTCTGATGAATGTAAGTATTCTTACAAGTTCTTAATAAAGATTATATATTTCTTTATTATATTTTATTCCACTGCGATGTGAGACTTTGGATTGTGTTAGTAGTTGAGCCTTCTTCTTTTCTTCTATTCTGATGTTTCTTTCTTACTTTTCTGTAACCCTCTAAATTCTTTCTAATAATGATTCGTTTCTCGTGCAATTTAGGATGAACATGTGTGGTTTATTGTCGATCTAAAGGGCATGGATTTACGGGTCATTACAGTTGGTATCAGAGCTGAAGGTTAAGCGAGAACCTTGGCTTTGACGGGTTTGAACTCATTAGAGATAGGGCTAGTAATACCCTAGAATGAGTTAGAGTGCTTATTTTGGTGTGTGTTATTTATGCTTATATGAGAGCGCGTATTTGTTGGTGTTTATAAAAATAGATCTTATATTGTGTGGATGTATCTATTGAGTTGTTTATGTATTCTGCTCGATACGGGGGAAGCCATGTTTTTGGTAGGGATTTCTAAACACTTAAACAAGACATATCGACATAATATTGTTTTGAATTGGGTAAATGAAATAATTTACCCAAATTATATTTTATATATAAAGAATGATTTTCCTTAACCTATATGGTTATTTATGTGAGATTGGATGTTTAGAGATGATAATATTTGGTTTCGACCATGGGTTGATTTTGAATTGAGACTAATTTCAATAAGAGTCGTTTAAATTTTTTAACGGTTTTCAAGGTTTCAAATATACATATATATATACACATACCTATATAATAGTTATATTATTTTGGAGGTTGTTTGACTCAAAATATTTTTAAAAGGATTTTTAAAGAAATTAAAGCACGATACTCACTTTAGTCGTTGTGAAATAATTCTGGTGATGGCTGCAGACATCATCGGTATTCATTTTCAAGTTTCTGAGTGGGAGTTGTTACCAAAATATCGTTTTGGGGGTGTTTCATGTGTTGAAAAGGTTTTAAAAATAAGGTTTATTAATAGCGTTTTAATCTGATTAAAATAAACACGTCGCGGTTTGAAAATCGCGATTTCACGACCCGAAACTTCAAAGGGACGTGAAGGATTCATTTTAAATCGAAATTCTCCGAAACCAGAATCTTTCGGAGCGTTTTGATCATAGTTTTCATATGGAAGTGAAAAATTCAAGATTTCGATTTATAAAACTCAAGTTATGTCGAAATCAAATTTTCAAAATGGTCACCTTTTGACAGCTCGTAAATTATATAATTTTCGAATATTAAAAAGGTGAATTTTAATGAATTTGGAAGTCTAATTTAACTATTTGGGCTATTGAATGAATTTGGATTAATATATATACTCTTAAGGGAAGGGAATGTTATATGGGTTTGAATTTGGGTTGAAATATGTGCACTTAAGTGGGAGTGGCACTGAATGATTTAAAACTTAATTTTATATATATATATATATATATATATATATATTAAGTTGAGTATGAAGTGAGTGAAATTCATGAATGGAATTCATTAATTTAATTCAGTACGAGTATTTTGGCACGTGCAATGTACATGCGCCGAAAGAATTTCTATTTAAAATTGTTTTTTGTAAGGTTTTATGATTTCACAAAATGAGTTTGACGTTTGTGTGATGTTGCATTTTTTTATGGATGTCCATGCATAAATCAATTGTTTATCAAAATGTGGATAAGACTAAGTTATTTTAGGAAATTATCAAACATATAAAGAAAGCAATCAACTATTACATAGATTTCTAGAGAAATGTAATAAATATTAAAATTAGCGTTTCTAATAATTTGGAACTTGTAAAACTTGCATCATATCTTTTTTTTAAAAGTATTAAACCACCGTATTAATATATAGAATTTTTTTTGTCATATATAAAGATTGGACTTCCCATGATACTCACTTCCTCATAAACTTCAGTACTTGCTAATATATAAAACTACTTGGTGCTAATATATTGATTTCGAATTTTCCTTTACATTAGTATTGTAATAAAAATTTGTAAGACTTAAATTGATGTAATAATTTTTCTGGAAGCTTTTTAAAAGTTGATGTCAATAGTAGTAGCTTGTACATATCTATATTTATGCGCCATTCTGTACATGTTTCACCTTGCATTGCTGTTTATCTACTGCCTTTCTCATTTGGTCGTGCACTTATTCCCTTTGGTTAAGGCAGTTCTGGTTAGTTGCTTGTATCATTATTTTTGTTGCAATTAAGTCTTGCTGTAGTTTTCTCTGGCTTTGGGTGGTTCAAAATTTTGATAATTGTGAAGATGGAATTGAGTTTCAAGCTGGACTATTGCTACCTTATCTTCTACTTGTTTGTTCGTAGGTTTGTAGTTTAAGTGTACACAAATATAATGGTAGTCTTTGCTTGAAAAGTTACTATGAACAGACGGTAATAAATATCGATATCGTAAAACGTATATATGTTTAATGCGCTGCATGAGTAAATGATATCTAATAACTTTGAACAAATTTTGAGACGTACTGCAAGGTGTGAAGTATAATTTGTTAGCCATGACACAGAAGATAGAAATAAATAGTTCGCTTATATTATAAAAGATGAAACTGCTTGTTTTTAATCAAGTACCGTGTACAATTTAGGTTTCAGGCACAATATCATACAAATATAGTTTGATTCTGAGTTTGATTACAATAGTATTTTCTTGGTGTATTAAACTTTACGTAAATTCTTTATCTCATGAATGTTAGAAGTTGATTTGGCTTGCGTACCCTATGGATATATACAGAACAAACTATGACAATGAGGGAAAGTAAGAACTAATTGAATATGTACTAATAAAGAATTGTCATATGTTGGTATTACTGTTGTACAATATGCATTTAGTGATATAGAAATAATGATTTCAATTTTACATTGGTTTGTATGCTAACTGAATAAAACAATTTGTTTACCTATGTGTTATGACGGTCATAAATGTAGTGTTAGGAATAATTATATCAATAGATATAGTTTTCCCTCCTCCTTTGTCCAGACAATTCAGACCAACATCTATTTCCAAAAAATCATGTATATGGTGAAGTTGAAGAAGGTCTATTAGTTTTTTTTTTTTGAAACTGGGTACTTATATTTACAAAGTAGGCAGCACACAAGTCTGCAAGAATCATCATGGCGCACAGTTTAATATGCCAGGGGCAGGGATCGAACTGCCGACCTTGTCGTCAACAGCCTGGCGTTTTACCACTGCACCAAGGCCTCGGACAAGAAGGTCTATTAGTTAAATCAGAATATGTAGTTGAAATTAAAAGAAGAATAGAGGTTTAACAAAATAAAGATATAGCCGGTCCTTGCTATATATATGTGTGTGTGTACACACACATACGACTGCTAACAGCACGTCTGTTATACGTGCGCTAGAAAAAAAGGAAACAAACATCTTATTCCTAATAATTCCAACTATAACTTCATCTCGGGCAAAGGTAGTCTTGTATCGTAGGTTTCTTGGGAGAACTTGTGCAATATATTGCTTTAAATTGGTAGCAAATTTATGAATTCATTTTTTGGTTTAACAAACACAGGTAATTTGTTAGAGTTTTTAACTTCAAATCCTTTCCGTTTGATCCTACGGTATTATATTTGCAAGGGTGCAGGTTGCATTCCTACGTATGTTGTGCATATGGTACATTATGTACACATAATCGTCAATGAGCTATTCTCACATCATTAGGTTATTATAAATTGTGAAAACATGTTAAATAGCCTTCATGTAATTATAGTTGATTGCTATTGTTTTAAAATTTATAGAATCCATCAAACGTAAAAAGAAGCCTTCTATAATCCATTTTTTAATCTCTACTTATTCAAAGAGTTGCAAGGTAGAAATTTTCAATCGATTTCAATTATAATTCTGTAATTGTTTCTGTGAAGTCTTGTGATAAGATAATGTGTGGTAAAGCGGTTCTGAATAGTCTAGTATTTTGGTTCAAACTTTAGAAAGTGGCATAAAAAGTTAAAATAAATTATCTTAGGCATTAACTATTCATCTAAATTAAGAATAGCATACGTGCATTAATCATATAAAGCTTTAAAGACAATTTTTTTTTATTTTTTTTATTTTTTTGAAATGGTACTTTATATACAACAAATCATTGAGACAACATATCCCATGTCAATAAACGTTCGAAAGCAAGTTTCGAACTTGTGACCTCTTACACCAATGTCGAATCAATTAACCACTTGGACAATTGTGCTTGTCTTAAAGACAAATTTATCGAAGCATACTTTGTATTCTTAATATATTTATCTTAATGTTAGGATATATATTTAAAGAAACTTACTATGTTCTTAATTAGTTGGACAAATATATGATTTTACTATGTTAGAAAATACATGAACCTATACTGAAAAAAATCATTGTAAAACTAAAAGCCACTTTTAAAATTATCTAATGAAAATCAATAAACAATTAGTATGTTATAGTGATGACACCTGTTTGTAGAATTTTCTTATTTTTAACTTGGAAACACTATTCTTCCAACATACAATTCCTTGCACTATTAGTTGCAAATATTCATCAGAATACATGCAATTTCAACTTAAAATATGGATGAACATGCATATATCAAGTGTATAGCATATTACAATTACAGATCTTATTCTACTCATACTTTGATAAATACATATCAAATATATCTAATATGCATTGTACAAACAAAACACCTAGACAAAGCTATATAACCAAAATTCTTACAGCTTTTAGAAAAATTTAATCTTATCAGAAGATAAGAAAAATACATGCAATATCAAACTTCATGTTTAGACTACAAAAAAAATATGATTTAATGCTCCATCCACAACTGCCAAAACCTTACCACTTCTACTCTCCTTTTTCATTATAAATTACCAGAATCTAAAACACGCCTGAAGTAATAAATTTTGAAACTCTAAGGGCTAAACGGACTAAATTCCAAAATCGCCAAGTCCTAAAATCCATGATCATTTGAGGAATCTTATCCAAATCTGAAGCAATGACATTATTGCCATGACAGATCGAAAAGTGATGGATCTGCTTTTTAGTTCGTGGGCTCAGGAGTCCCCGAAATCAAAGTCGAGAGTGGCGGAATCGACATAAGAAAATAAGTCGAAAGCCGATTTCCCCTACATCACCAATTTTCTGAATCTCGGTAAAAATTGTAGTTGATTGGCATAGGATTTGACAGGGATTGCTGTTTAATGCCTATAAATAAATGTATAATTAGTCCCGCATCGTCCAAATATATTAATTGTTGTTGTATAAGGTAAGGGGTGGAGAAGGTAGTTGTTCCAATTGCATCTAATTGAGTTGAGATGATGCTTAATATGTTCTGTTAATGAACCATATGCAAATTGAGAAATAGTTGAAACAATTTTAACGCCTGCTCCAACAAAGAATGATCCAACGGTTGCCACCTACACCTCTTTATAGAGATATAAAGGGTATTTTGGGTATTTCAAAAAGACACGGTTGAATTCAATTGAATTCAATTACTAATAGTAAAGATGTGGTGAATTAACTAAATTGTATTGATGGATGTTTATAATAGACTTAAGTCACGGTTGCATGGGATGGTCCATAAAATTGAGTGTGGATATTTGGATGTGAACTGGGCAAATTTGAACCATTGGTTTTGAGTAAATAAAATGAATTTCAATATAATGGAAATGAAGTCAGTATATTAATTAGTTGATTATAAGCTAATTGAATCCGGAGAATGTGAGCATGGATATGGATGATGGGGGCATATTATATAATCTATGTTGATAAATTGAATTTGCATGATTCATATCGTTTGATATTCATACATGTTATATATTTATATACCTTTATATACTATGGAATTCGTGTATGTTTATGTTTTATAAAAACTGAAGAGGATAAGTTTCTAAGTTTACGAATTGGAATGTGAACATCCATGTGAAGTAAATTTAACTTAATTTAAATTAAATGAATTGAATAGAGAAAGAATTGGAATTTAACTTAAATAAGTTAAATAAGAGTTGAATGGAATTGTGTTGATTTGAGCTAAATCGATTTTGGTTCAACTTAGAATCATTAAGTTGGAAGTGAACGGATGGTTTATGAATTCAAATTGGAAGGTGAATAAATGGTTTGAGATTCTAATTAACATGAATGGGATGAAGTTAATGGAATGGATATTGATAAAGAAATATGAGTTACATTTAAATGAAGCGCGAATCCATTCAAAATGGTATAAAAATTGATTGTTGAACCTTGTGCTTGTTTCTCCATTCTAAAAGTATGTTAGAATACATTGTTTACGAGGATTTATAAGTTTTAGTGGTAAATGAATGGAATTTCATTATATGGAAAACTTATGAGCTTTATTGAGTTAAGTACAGGTGCAGGAGCTAATTGGATCCAGTTTGTGTAACGATCCCGAATTTTAAATTTTTTCTAAATTAATAATTAAATTAAATATTGATTTAAAATGGTGAGATTTATTGATAAATTGATTTGAAAAATTCAAAAAAATGAAGTATGAACAAATTTAATGTTTTTTTTTTAGTTAATAACCTTTGAATGGAACTAAAATCAAAGTTTGTAATCACATAGTAATAAAATGTTAATAACTAAAACAAATTTTCTTTCATTTAGTAAAGTGACCACATAAGTGCATGTAAATTGTAAACAAGAAACAAAGTAAAACAAGACAAAGGTCATTTACAAAAGTATAAAAGAAATAGCAAAACAAAACAAAGTGTTGCCAATAAAAACAAAGAAAAGTAAGCAAGTGTAAGTACATGCAAAGAAAAAAGTATAAGCTAACAAAGTACAAACATAAAAGGGAAATACAACCTGGAACAAGCAAAAGCAAAGTAAAGAAGTATAAGTAAGTATTCAACAAAAGACAACAGCATATTGAAATTTAATATAAATAACTATGACAAACTTATGCATCCAATCCCATCATCTCAGCCGAGATGCAAAATATGGAGATAAGGTACCAAAACATTAAATGCATGTTAGCACAAAGAAGATATCCAATCTGCCATACCTCTAGTACTCATCAGCCACCAACAGATATGATCACTTCAGCCACCAAAGACACCTCAGCCGAGATCTTGTTAAATAATTAAAACCAAAACAAATGTCTCCATGCTTTGTGCAGCTGAAATGAAGGAAGGAAAGTATGATTTGTACAACCTCATTAATGCAAACATGCTATGAATCCACATTTTTGTACAAAATATTGTCAAGTTTCTCTCAGCTGAAACAATATATTTCAAAACCCTGTAAACTTCCTTTTATATACATCAACATTTCATCCCATTTTCGTTCCTTTTCACTGAGAAAAAAATGTCTGAAGCAAACATCATTTTAAACCATTCAACTGAAACAAACTTCAATTTAAAACTTCAACTGGAACAACAATGCAATCAACTACAACTTGAACAACCATTTAATCAGACAAAACGGAGATCAAAGAAGCAAAGTTTCAATGGAAAATCAAAGCCTGTGCAAAAATATTGGTCTCTGTTTCATCTCTCTGGAAAATCTGTGAGTAATTCAACCCAGTTTTCCATGTTAATTGAAATGCCTGTGAGCATACATCTTTTCTTTACTTGGTTTCCTTTATTTTCTTGAGTCTGTGATGATAGATAATATTGGTTGCATGATAGTTATCTGAAATGGTTATGTATTAAGTGTGAATATAAGTGAAATCTACTTTGTATATACTGATGTTGGGTATGCATAATGTTTCATCAGAATCCTCTCTGTTTATAGCTTTCAATTGTTCTTGTTTTGATTAAAATTCAAAACCTTTTGTTTTAGTCTTTGTATAAACTTGAGTTTCAAATAAAACTGGTTTCTTTCATCACAAATGATAGTTTAAAATTTATACTTGAGTTAAGAAATTACTTAATTATCTTTGGCAAATCAAGAAAGCTAAGTACAACTTTAAATAAGTTTAAAACAAATTTCTTGATTTGAGAATTCAGTTATGTAAAGTGAATCTATATACAAAAGCATGATTTTCAAAACAAAAATCATAATTTTTAGTAGAAGGATGAGAGAGAAATTTTGGTATAAACTGGAATGGGTCTTTTGGGGTTTTCTGGTGATCCAAGAGGTCGGGGAGGTCGTGGCTCTCTGGGATGGTAGAGGAGTGAGTGGAGCATATGGGAAAAATATTCGTATGGTGGTTCGATGAACGTGGTGAGCAATTTTTTGCTCGTAAACCTAGTTTTGGTCGCAGTTTTTGATTTGATTCGTTCTTCCTCCATGATGCATCGAGTGCGAAGCAACTGTGGGAGATGGTGGTAGGGTTGATGACGAAGTGATGGCCGAAGTTTCATACGTTCCGGTGGATGCGAGACATTGACAGGTTTGGGTTTGAGGAGGGGTTGCGTTTCCAGGTTTCGAATTTTAAACTCGAATTCAATTTCGAATTGCTGTTGGATTTTTGGTGGTCGCGATTGGATCTGGAGATGGTCGCCGATGTGTTGAAGCCTTCATGGATAGCCGGAGTTCGCCAGCGCCATGGTGCACGTGCACCGTGCACTAGTATCAGGGATCTGGAAAAGTTATGTAGTTGGGAAGATGAAGATAACTCGAAGGAAGTATCGAGTAATATTGGGTTTGGCTCGAGTCTTAACTCGAGTGCCTTTAGTTGTGCGCCGGGTTAGATCAACACTTAAACAAAATTTTGAAAAAAATACTCACACGAGTTGGTTTGGGGGAAAACTCGAAGCACTCAGGCATTTTTCTCGGGTGTGACTCGAAGTGGGTCTCAGGTTTGATATAAAAACAGATTTTGACTTTAAAACCAGATTTAAATTTTAAATATTTTTAACCCATGTTTTAGGATAATTGTTTTGGCTTAAAATTGGATTAATAAGTGTTAATTAATTATAAATAAAAGGTTAGTTAATTAATTAATTAAGATAATTAATTAAGAAGCAATCAATTAATGAGAAGTGATAAAAAGATAACTTTTAAGTTTATTTAAACTTAAAATTCATATGTTGAAAATTTTGGTTTATCTTAAATTAATTAAGGATAATTTATTAATGATTTAAAGATTGATAAATCAAATGATTAAAGAATAATTAATTAAAGGAAAAATTAATGTATGTGATAAATTAATTAAGGTAATTAATTTGAGGGATAATTAATTAATTAAAGGTTAACTAATTAATGAATGTTATTAAGGGATGATTTATTAATTAAGGGTTAATTAATTAACATAATTAATTAGGAATAATTAATTATTGATTAAAAGATAATTAATTAAAATGGTTTACAATTAATTTATTATTAATTAACTAAGATTTGTAGTTTATTCACAAGTAATTAACCTGGTATAAATTAATTATAATCAGATATTAATTTATCTTAATTATGAATATTTGGATTCTATTGGATGATTTGATTGTTTGATATCCGTGATATATGATGCTTTGTGATACATCCTGATATATGTTGTGATCTGTAATTTACTTATCTGTGATATATATCTGTGATCTGTGAATGAACGATAAGCGTTATTGTTTATATCGCTTATCAACTATATTTCTATGTTTTAATCTGTGATGATTGATGATGTGGCACTTTTATTGTGTTAAACCCCTGGACCACACTTATACACACACAAATATGGATTTCACGAGGAAATCGATTGAGTCACAGATTTTTGAAAATAGTTTTGATTTTGAATTTTTAAATTCAAATGGTTTGAAAATAAGATTGGGTTTTAAGTGAAAAGCTTTTGAAATGGAATTTCAAAGATGAAGCTTATTTTGAATAACTTGATAAAATTTGAAATTTTAAATAATTTGATTTAAATTTAAATTCAAAATTTGAAACTGAATACTATGATTTGAAACTAGGGATTAAAAATGTTATACCAGTTATATATGGGTTGAACCATTTTAAAATGTATTAATTTGGGAATATGTATATGAATTAAGAACTTTAATTTGTGCAAATATAATTGGATTTTTCTGAAACGAAAACTGTTTGTTTTCAAATAATAAAAGCTTTCACATAAGTAATGAACTTCCAATTTGTGTTAAAAAAGATTTCTAGTTTAAAAATGAAAATGATTTCCAAGTTATAGAAACGGTTTGAAAGCTATAAGTTAAATCTTTGATTTAAAGATTTAACGAGTTAATCCTATCGAAATGAAATTATTTTGGAAATCTATGAATTGATCTTTGTGAAATAAATCTTTTTGTTTAAAGATTTAAAATGGTAATTTGTTAAAACCATTTGAAAGAAATGTTTGAATAATTTAGTTGTGACTTAATTGAAATCCCCATATCCATACGTTTTTAAATATTGCGCTCACTATTCGGTTTAGCCGGGAGAGGACCTTTGTGTCATATATCCCATTCCGAATATGTGGTACGTCGATATGGATAGCATTTGAAGACCGGTGATGAAGACCGGATATTTTCGAAAACGTAAGGACAACTCGTCGAATGTCTTTGCATCGACTGGTCCCCGGTATAGAGACTCCATATGTGATGGGAAGTCCGAACGTAATTAGTGAATATCCGGATTGCAAGGGCTTCTTTGGAAGTGCCTTCGGTTCTGTTCGAACCCGGAACAGACTTGTATGGATTGTGTGTCCGACATTACACTTTGAGATATAAAGCAGATTCCTTTCAAATACATTTCTGTTGGTGGCGAAGAATTTATTCTTTTAGCTTAACACCCTTCTCTGAGACATACGAGCTCAGAGGTTATGTAGTTGAAGGTTATCAGCAATATATTCCCAATTTGGTAATGTGACATGCTAAGTGTTGCTGTGAAATGATCATTGTTTGATCATTTGTGATATGATCAATTGTTTGATCATTTATCTTTGTGATCATTACTTTGATCATTTGTTGACCCAAAGCATGGCTTTGTACCAAAGCGTGGCTTTGTGGACGTGACTTCGTCGAACCTCACACCCTGGAATGGTCAAAACAGGAAAGATGCAGCAAGGTTATTAGGGGGTAGCGCCCCTTTAGGGTATGTACATCTCCTTCTGGATAGAAGTGGTATCATGGTATGGAGCCCAGATACTTACTTATGTGGACATCACAAAATTATATATATCTTGTTTTGTGATTTGATGTTGGGGCCCCGGTTAAAGGTTGTTACAACCGGGAGGTGGCATACTCGTGTCAGTAGTTACCCAGTTAGGGGTAACCCGGCCTTGTGTTGGCAGAGATCCGGTTAGGTTCTCGGGACGTCCATCCAGAGGCGTTTCCATGTGGCAATGGGAAGTTCCTTGGCCCGACCATTTGTTGGAAATCCAAAGAAACAATACGAGCCTTGTACGGTTTTAGTTGTAGAACCTGCCATTCACTTATGGTGGCGCCCCACTGTTTGGATGGTAGCTATAGTAGGCATAGTTCGAAATGTCTATGCTGGCTAAGATTTATATTCTACTTTCGAAATGTTTTCTGCACTGTGCACTTATAATAATAATATCAAAGAAATTTTCTGCGTATTAAGCATGTTTGACTATCATAAGAAGAAATCTCCTCCAAGTCTGCGTTTGCATTGTGTGTGTGGTGGGAGGTCTTATGGTAGTTTCATTTTCAAAAAGCATTGCGAATTTATTTTAAAATTCTCTTGTTGATTGTTTTTAAAGATAAACTGTTTTTGTTGCTCACACCAGTCCCATGACTGATCCGGAGTTTATTGTTCCTTTCCTAAACTCTGGGTGCTCATTATTTTCTACACGAGCAGTCTAGAGTTGGGTTTTTCAGATAGTTAGGTTTAGTGAAGTATCTGGAGTTAGTTCAGTCCTTGGTTCGCACCAGTCTTGCTTATCTTTGTGCATTGTTATGGGGAGTTCGAGCTATTGCTAGATTGGTTCTTGGGGATGGAGTTCAGATTTGGAGTTCTTCGTTGAAGACTATCTTAGAGTTATTTGTTCCGCTGCTAGCATTATCTATATTTTCTTTCCGCTGCTATTTTATTGTATCTCTGATGTATATTGATATTCATTGTATCACTCTGTTGTATCAGTGTTGTATATCAATGTATTATTCTTTTATTCCGCTGTGATGTTTACTTAATTGGGTTATAAGCTCCGGCGAATCGGATTTGAACGATCGAATCTACGGCATTCGAATACGATTTGAAGTATGGATGTCGATTTTCGAGCGGGCAAAATTCGTTTTCGTTACAGTTTGGGTATATTAACTAAAATGAGGTACGCCTACACAAAATACAAATAGGATATAGGAACTATGATATATTGATATATTTGGATTTTTCGGTCTGTAAGCCGATGTATATTTATATTAGTTGTTCCTGCGATATCGTAGATGTCTTTCCGTACAGTGGAGGCTCTGTCGAAATTTTCTGAAAATTTCGGGTGTTAGAAAATTTTTGGAAAATTTTGATAACTACAAATTTATTTCGGGTTTTAATCGAAATAAAGAAGATTGGTTTGGAATTTAGAACTAAGTGATTTTGAATGAAACTAAAGATTTGGAAAGTGAATATTAAGTCCAAAGGTGCGGATTTTGAAAAGTTGATGGGTTTGAAGCATTTTTCTTACCTTAGTAATTTCGAGGACGAAATTCTTTTAAGAGGGAGGAATATAACGACCCATAATTTTTGTGGATTAAAATTCAATTTATTTAAAATGTTTTAAATAATAATATATTGGTTTTAAAGGTAAAATAGCTCAATTCTTGAAAATCGAGTTTTAAAATGAATAAAAATGATTTCTTAAGCTTATACAAATTTTATTTGAATTGAAATAAAGTTAGTAAGTTTTTAAAATCGATTTAAAAGCAAAAGAATTGATTTTGGAAAATTAGTCGCTTTAATAACACGTCAAAAATAGCTATCCGGGACACAGTCACGGATTTCGACGAAACTAGTTTTTTCATATCCGTAATATCATATTATTGTATGAATACAAATTTCGTGGCGATCCGATGTCGTATGTGGCTTCGGCAGCCATAAACGCTTAGTTATTTGCGTAGTATTAAATTTAATTAAATTAATTAAATATTGAAGGTATTTGAACATATCTTAAGAAAACGATCGAATTAGGATGCAAGACCAGTTCCTTTGAGTTCATATTGACGTTTAGAGTCAGTATAGGTATATAGTTCGTTATTTCTGGAGATTGGTAAATTTGGTAATTTAAATAGCGTTGTTTTACGTACAAAGTATCATTCCATGGCACAGTCTCGGAATGCAACGAAACTAGTTCCATTGGATCCGTAATAGTGAATTATTATAAGATTTTAAATTTCATATTAATCGGAGTTACCGTTTTTCCGTGCGAGAAGTAAACACGTTGAATTAATTTACGTAACGTTAATTTAAATATTAGCTTTTTAGTGATATCTTTCAAATGCAATCGAATTAGCTCTCGATATTATTCCATTGTGTCTGGAATGAGGGTAAAATCTAGGAAATGCCTATAAGAACGCGTCGTTTGGAGTCCAGATGGTTCGCTCAGCCGTGGTGGGATCAGCTACTGGACTAGAAGCGCTGGACATATCTTTTGAAACCATGGCGTGCTTGTCCCTGGGTTCAGAATGGCAAGAATTGTCAGAGGGTGCACAAGATGGAGCATGAGTAGGAGCGAGAGGAGGGGGAGCCTCTCTGTGATGACTACTACAGTGTTCTTCGAGGCGATGGCTCTTAAATTTCTCACTTTTCCTGGAAGGTGAGGGAGAGCGAGCTCTTTTTCTGAACTCCTTTGGCTCGGAATCCCTGTCACGTGATTCGTATTCCAATCTCTTCCCGACTCTTCTTATCCTTCGGTGGAGCCTTGTTAGACCGGGAAGACCTCACTGGCAGCATGTGTGTGGAAACGTCACCAAAGCGCCGCTGGTTTTTTTCTCGTCGACTCATTGAACCTACAAATACAGCAAAACTTCAGGAACACATCAAAGTACACATGAATGCTGTGACGTGCAGTGCTTGTGTGGTGCAAGATTCGTAATGTTTTCCCCCTGACAAACCACCTTCGTCCGCCTTGCTAGACGATGTTGATTTAGACAATCCTTGGCCGCTTGGGAAGAAAGTTCCAGGGCTAAGATCAGGAAATTTCTCAACGTTGGTCTCCAATGAGACATCATCAAGTCTTGTGAAGAGCCTATCATCCCTTGGAGGCGGAAGCTCGGGCGGAGGCATCTCCTCCATCGCAGAACCTGAAGAGAAACTTTAGAAAAGGTTTTCTTTTCCTTTGGTCCAGCACCCCCAGGTCCCACCACGTCCAAAACCCAACCCCCACCACTTCCGTCTAGCACCCCCAGGTCCGAGCCCCATCTCCCCTCCAACCACCACGTTCTGACCTCCTACCCCCTCCTAAACCAAACCCAAAGCCCCCCCAACCCAAGCACCCCTCCTCGCCTAAATTTCGAATACCCAAATTGTACCGTTACTCTGCCGAAATTTCAAAAATATACACCTCCAAAAAAATAAAAGAAAATATAGAAAGTAGGAATAAAGCTTAAACGATAAAGGTCGGGTACGGAAACACTACCGGAACACTGGACGGTGAATAATGCCTTCAACAAAGAGTGACGGAGTGGAAAACCTAAGGTGAGAACTATTTAGTTTGTGTTTTGATTGTTATTTGTAACGTGAATATGACTTTGAAGTTAGATAGTTTGAATGGTTGCTTTATCGATGCTATGGATGTTTAATATAGTGATGATACTGTTTAAGTATTGATTTTCATTTCAGTTATATATACTGTTCCTGTGAATGATTGCTATGGTTGTTATTATAGTTGATTCATATGTAAACACACATACGTGGATACACAAGATTTTGAATTAGTCTCAACTATGAACATGTTAACGGAACCATCTAGTTAGGTGACAGAGAGGATAGTGTCTAGGCTTGGGTTTGGAAAACCAGTTTCCTGTTCTCCCTAGCTATCACTAACTTACCTGAAAAATGGGGAAATTAATTTGGATAGTCAGACTATACAGGAATGGAATTAAGGTGATTATGAACAGCTTTTGTAAAGGTTGAAATCAATTAGGAAAAGGTTTTGATATAAACCGAGGTGTTCAATTTCAAAGATTTGAATTTCCATTTAAAAAGGAAAATTTGAAATTGAAGTTTAGTTTACTGTGTAAACTAGCCAATTTGAAACGCTTTTAATGACGCTTTTTGGTAACTCTTTATAAAGATTGAATTTGGTTTTCAAAATATTAAATTTGAAAAGTAATAACATTTTATTATTTAAATAATAATATAATATTCAATTAAAAAAATAATTGAATTTTAAACTTAGAAATTTGAAATATTGATTTCAAATGAATTCATATATGTTTTGAAGCAATTATAAACATATATGAAGTGAATCAGATGGACTTTATAACTAAAGTCGCAATATGGTCAGAATAGGACCAGTCACGCAACGACAGTTCGCGAACTTCGACCATAAACTTTAAAGGAGTGTATAGAGTGGGATTTAGGTCGGATTTTCCCGAAACGAAAAATGTTTGTTTTCTATTGATAATAGTTTTCAATTGGAAAATAAAGTTTTGAACTTTAATGAATAAATTTTTAATTATGTTTAAATCAAGTTTGAATAAAAACAGCGGTATGTGCAGTTCAATCACCAAAACAGAATTTGGTTTAAAATGGCTATTTTAAATTTATTAAAAATATGGAAAAATTATGATAATTTGTAATAAATGTTTTCAAAGTAATTTGAAGTGGAAATATAATGTTTTGAAATAATTTTGAAGTTAATTGGTTAAACTAGCCAATTTGTAACGTTTTTAGCAACGCTTTTTGGCAACTCTTTATAAAGATTGAATTTTATGATATAAAATTAACCATTGTTATTCCAAGTTTTGGTAAATCATTTTTAATGATTAATAAAGTGTTTTAAATAAGGTTTTGATATTTAATCATGTTTTTAAAAGAGATTATAAACTATTTTGGTATTTTAAAGAAAGAAGTAGGGGTAGTAGAAGTAGGGGTAAATTATAGAAGTAGCGGTATATCTTTGAACAACAAGTGTTGCAAGATTCGAAGTCGTAGAGGTAGGTCTAACAGTTCTAAAGGTTTGTTTGCTCCAAGCTTCAAAAATTGCAAGATTGAAAGTCGTGGAGATAGCTTTAAGAGTTTAAAGGATTGTCTGTAGGTAGAATTTTCATAAATTTGAATAGCGAGCCAAATCAGTGTTCAATTGAATTTGAATAGTATGAAGAAGTGGGAACATTTGTAGAAGTAGGAGTAGTATAGGTAGTTTTTGGTAATAGCAGAAGTTAGGGTAGAATAGCAAACTAAGGGCCGTCATGGTAATACCGTATTTCCTTTAACTTGGTTAATCATATATCATTTTTGAATTACAACCATATTTTGAATAATCTTTTCTGCACTTGTGCAGTAGGGAATTATCTGACAGAGCTAGAGGACTCTAACAATAAGCTTCGGAAGAAGATGAAAGATGTTTAGCAGAATGTTTTTGGGATCCAAGTGAGCCACACAAAGACAAGTTGCGATCTTGCCAATGCCAAGAAAGCATTGACTGACGCTATGGAAAAATACGATAAAGAGTCGAAGAAGTGGGGGAAGAGAAGAAGAAGAAGAAGTTGGAGAAGGAAAATTCATGCCAACATACTTAAAAAATATATTGGGTCCGATATATGTCATAGTAATGATTATGTCTGATCCGACATGCTTTGTAAAATAAACATACCCCTAATTTTGTTTATCTGTTTCTTGAAAGTTCTTACTACCAAGCCTATAACCGAGTTGGAAGAGGAAAATGTTAGCCTACCTTTGAACCGAAATTTATTGTAATTTTGTTACGGTATTCCATGTCGGATCCAGGTCTTTTTAAATAACTCAAATCATGCATTATGACTTTAAGTTTTTATGTTAACAAATATTTGAGTTTTACTCATAAGAAAATGAAAAGCAGGCGAGATTGTACTAGCAATTAGTTACAAGTCAATGTCTGATTCGACATGTATGATATGCTGGCGAGATTGCAGGATCAGACATTGGCTTATAACTAATTGCCAGTATAATTTCACATGCTTTTCATCTACATATGAGTAAAGCTCAAATATTTTTTTAACATAAAAATTTAAAGTCAATATGCATGATTCGAGTTATTTAAACAGACCTGAGTTCGACATGGAGTATAGTAACAAAGGTATAGTAAATGTCGGTTTTGAGATAGGTTAACTTTTTCCTCCTCCAACGCGGTTATGGGCTCTGTTGTCAGAACTTCCAAGAAACAGTTAAACTAAATTTGAGATGTGTATTCTATAGAGTATGTCGGATCCAATATAATTTTCACTATGAGATATGTTGGATCCGACACTATTTATTTTAAGTTAATTATGCCTACATGGACAATTAATGTCGGTTCTGTGATTGGCTAACGTTTTCCTCCTCCATCTTCTTCTCTTCTCCCACTTTTTCGGCTCTTCATCATATTTTTCCATAACGTCAGTTAACGCTTTTTGGCGTTGACAAGATCGTTGCTCGTCATTGTGAGGCTCTCTTGGATCCCTAGAAACCTTCTGCTCGGCATCTTTTACCCTCTTCTGAAGCTCACTGTTAGAGTCCTCTAGCACCTTCATATAATTTCCTATTGCACAAGTATGGGAAAGATACTTCAAAATATGGTTGTAATTTAGAAATGATATACGATTAACCAAGTTAAAAGAAATACGGTCTTACTAGACAACCTCTAACATCATGGAGATAAACATATCAATGACACTTTTTCCTTATAACTTGGTAGGCATCCCATTGGCTGGGTCCTTATAGCTCTAATAAAGCTTTTTGTCGGTCGCCTTGAGGAGGTCTTTAACATAATCAACATCGGCCTTGGGCATATCATGGGGAGGTCAAGGAGATTCATCCCTATCTTTACTTGCTAGCTTCTTCGGTGGGATAACTCAAAGAAGTAGGGGAGTAAAAGTAGGGGTAAGTTATAGAAGTTGCGGTATATCTTTGAACTACAAGAGTTGCAAGATTCGAAGTCGCAGAGGTAGATCTAAGAGTTCTAAAGATTTGTTTGCTCCAAGCTTCAAAAATTACAAGATTGAAAGTCGCAGAGATAGCTTTAAGAGTTTGAAGGATTGCCTGTAGGTAGAAGTTTCATAAATTTGAATAGCCAGCCAAATCAGTGTTCAATTGAATTTGAATAGTATGAAGAAGTGGGAACATTTGTAGAAGCACGAGTAGTACAGGTAGTTTTTGGTAATAGAAGAAGTTAGGGTAGATTAACAAAGTAGGGGACGTCATGGTAACACTGTATTTCCTTTAACTTGGTTAATCATATATCATTTTTTAACTACAACCATATTTTAAAGAATCTTTTCAGCACTTGTGCAGTAGGGAATTACCTGACAGAGCTAGAGGACTCTAACAATGAGCTTCAGAAGAGGATGAAAGATGTTGAGCAAAATGTTTCTGGGATCCAAGAGAGCCTCACAAAGACAAGTTGTGATCTTGCCAATGCCAAGAAAGCATTGACTGACGCTACAGAAAAATATGATGAAGAGCCGAAGAATTGGGGGAAGAGAAGAAGAAGAAGTTAGAGAAGGAAAATCCATGTCAACATACTTAAAAAGTATATTGGATCCGATATACCTAATAGTATTGATTATGTCGGATCCGACATGCTTTGTAAAATAAACATACCCTTAATTTTGTTTATCTATTTCTTGAAAGTTCTTATTAGCGAGCCTATAACCGAGTTGGAAGAGGAAAACGTTAGCCTATCTTTAAACCGGCATTTATTGTACTTTTGTTACTGCATTCCATATCGGATCCAGGTATTTTTAAATAACTCGAATCATGCATAATGACTTTAGGTTTTTATGTTAACAAATATTTGGGTTTTACTCATAAGAAAATGAAAAACAGGCGAGATTGTACTAGCAATTGGTTAAAAGCCAATGTCTGATTCGACATGCAGGACATGCTGGCGAGATTGCAAGATCAGACATTGGCTTGTAACTAATAGCCAATACAATCTCACATGGTTTTCATCTGCATATGAGTAAAGCT
Organism: Allium cepa; assembly: GCA_030765085.1. NCBI lineage: Eukaryota > Viridiplantae > Streptophyta > Magnoliopsida > Asparagales > Amaryllidaceae > Allium > Allium cepa. The sequence continues at coordinate 63,081,833 of CM060933.1, forward strand.
CAAATATTTTTTTAACATAAAAATTTAAAGTCAATACGCATGATTCGAGTTATTTAAACCGACCTACCTTTACTTGCTAGCTTCTTCGGTGGGATAACTCAAAGAAGTAGGGGAGTAGAAGTAGGGCTAAATTATAGATGTAGCGGTATATCTTTGAACTACAAGAGTTGCAAGATTCAAAGTCGCAGAGGTAGGTCTAAGAGTTCTAAAGGTTTGTTTGCTCCAAGCTTCAAAAATTATAAGATTGAAAGTAGCAGAGATTGCTTTAAGAGTTTAAAGGATTGTCTGTAGGTAGAATTTTCAAAAATTTGAATAGCGAGCCAAATCAATGTTCAATTGAATTTGAATAGTATGAAGAAGTGGGAACATTTGTAGAAGTATGTAATGACCCAGATTTTTGGGCATCAAATAATTGGATAATCATCTGAATTAACTATTCAAAATACCGATTTATAAATTGGACAGATAAAATTCTGATAATAAATGATATTTGGATAAATATTTATTTGATAACCTCCTATCATAATTATTAAAGTTTGCCAATAGTTGTTTATAATCTTCTTTTATAATTATTTAATTGGGTAAAATTTATCTTTTCAAAGGTTAATAATATTTAATTGATAAAAGTTAATCTTTTTAAGCTTATAAAAAATATTCTATTTATAATGTATATATGTTGTGAAAAAGAAGTTTGGTTTCAATTTAAATTTAATTAGGAAATATGTTTTCAAATTCATGATGTTTATATATATGAATATATAATGTTTCGGAAGATAATATTTGAATTTAATACAATACTTTTCAAAAGTTATTTTAAATAAAATTCTATATTTTCAACACATAAGATAAATATTTATTATACAAATTTAGTAAATTTTTATTGTGATTGCTTTTAGAAGTTCATAAAACAAGAATAATTTATAATATATATAGATTTAAAATATTCTTTCTTTAAAACATCTCATGAATTAAGTACTATTTTATATGTATACATTTAAAACATAGTTTGTAAATATATAAGATTTCTGAGATATATATGTACAAAAGTTGTATATATATATTAAATTACAAAAAATATATATTAATGTTTAAATAATAATAATAATAATAATAATAATAATAATAATAATAGGAATTTATATATAAATCAAGTCTATAACACTTGTCAGCTTAGAGATTAAGGAGTAGTACATTTATCAATTTGAATTTACAAGTGGCATACATTTTTTTTAAAAAAGAAAAGTTAAATCATATATATAAAATTGTTTAAAAAGAAATCTGGTTATTCTGATCAAAATCTTTCATTCTTCTTTCAGTTCTAAATCAAAATCAAATTGGAACCTGGAAACCAGAATTCGAAGAAGAAACTGAAGACTGGAAAAACAAAATGCAAACGGCAAGCAAAATCAATTCAACATGAGCTCAATTCATCAATCTAGCAGAAGGGTTCAATTCAGCAAATCAAATTCAAGTGCATTCTAGCTTTCAAATCTCAACAACAAGCTAAGCAAGTTTTTCAGATGCAAATCAAAATTTTCCAGATACTCAAACCTGGTTCTCTGGTTTCTGAGAAGCAGGTGAGTAATCTACTACTCTTGTTAAATGCTTAAATCTGTTTGAAATTTATGCTTGTGTGTAAAACAATCACATTTATGTTTTTAATTTGTTTAAAAATCTGATGCATGCAATTAAATATCTGAAGTAATGCATGACAAATTGTTGCATGATTGTTTTATATATGTTGTACGTATACAAATATCTGAACATAGGGATGTATATGTTTGTATGCAGAGTGATGTTGTTCTTGATATACAGGATACAAAGTTGATCAAAAATTCATACTTCTCTCTCTGTTACTTTTTAGACTTAGATTTATAAACAAAATTTGTTCGTAAACATAAGATGGTGGAATTAAAAATACTTCCAGTAAGAAATTTATGGTAGTTGAAATATAAGGGAAGAAGAACAGTAGATTTAAATTTTGTCAAAATTTTGATCGTAATAATTGAATGTTTCAAATATACATTCTGGTTTGTTATCGGAATTGATGATTTTTAAAGTTAAAATCATAATTTTTAGAGCTGTAAATCGCGACTTGTTGTATGTTGATCAGTTTGAGGTAAACCGTTGATTGTCGGAGATCTGAAGGAAAATGGATTTCGTGATTGATGTGGGATGATCGTCAGGGGTTGGCGAAGTCTAGAAAAATGCTAGACGATTTTTCTATTGGATGGGATGGCCTGTCGATCGTGACTTAGGGTTTAGAGTTGATTTTCTGGTTCTAAGTTTGTTGGGCCACGACGAGATGATAGTGAAGCGATGGATGATCGCCGAGGGGGGACTCGGTGGATGAAGGAGCGAAGGAGTTCCGATCGAAGTCAGATGGTCGATGGTGGAGTAAAGTGGCGAGGCGAGACGAGATTGGGAATCGATGTTTTTTGTTCTAGGTTTCTATTTTGGGGAAGGTGTTCGTTTTTCGAATGAGCGACCACCGTCGATGTTCCAGGTGATGATCAGAAGCACGGGGCCGAGGGAGACTGGGAAGGTGGGTCATCGGCGGGATTTGATGGTCTAAGGCGTCGTACACGTGCACATTCATGTGCACGCTTTCTCTGTGCAAAGTTGTTATAAAGGAGCGAAGGAAGGAACAATAAGAAGAGGAAGGTAGAGGGGAAAGAACGAAGTTGGATTGGAATTTTTGGGCTTTGGGCCGTGTCGTTCTCGAGTTTATTTATAGGAGGTAGAGGAGTTTTGGGCTTCCCTTGTTTTTGTTTATCTAGTTTTTCTTTTATATAGCTTAGACAAATATTTAAAATTAATGAAACATGAATCAAGTTGTAAAAAGGAAACCTGAACGGATTTTGAAAGTAATTTGGATAACAAGTTTTACGTTAACTATTTAACTAGTTTCCAGGTATATTATATATCAAGTTTATTGATGTGCACGTAAATGTGCATATATTTACATCCATATTTTATCTCTTTATATTTAAATAAACATCATATTTGGGCATTTTAACATGTTTAAAACCAAAATTCAATTATTTTCAAACCATCATATTTCCATCTTCATTTAGGGACAAAATGTTCATTTTTGTGCTTGTGTCAATTAAATAATTTTTACTTGGACATTTTTTGATAATTTTTATAGGAATTTGGTTGCATATGGAAGAAGCTTATATGAAGATACATGCATGTACAAATGAAATACAAAGGAATAAAGAGAAAATAATTCAAGTTCAAGATCATGGAGGACCTCACCCACTTACCTAAATGTACAATTATGAGCTAATGGACAACTAAGTAGAGGTTAAAGCTTCATGCACAACAAATGATGGACTAATTAGTGGCTAATGGTTACTTGGTGGCCACACTTCCTAAAGGTCATTTTAGGAAGCCCCGTAAAAATAGAATTAGGGTTTTATGCATGTATATAGCCCTCTTATGTACATGAAACTATCTTCTACTCTTTCATTTTACTTAGAAAATTATAAAATCAAAGTGTAAGCTCAATGTTCTATGAAATAATAATGGCTTTCAAGCCTCTTTCTTCTCACTTTTCTACATGTTTTTCCTTGTTTTATTGTTAATGTTTATTTCTATGCTCTCTTTCTCTTTATGTTCATAGCTTAGATTTACATTTATGCAAGTAGTTAGTAGCTAATCTCTTTTGTTTTCTTTGCTTATTTTCTATTTTCTTTTCTTTTTAATATTGAAACTTACTTGTGTTGCTTCAATGCCACAAATGAGTAACTAAACGCCTTTAATTTAGGGGTGATGAAGCTCTCTAACTTTATGTAATTTCAACATTTTATGATTTATGATCTCATTTGGTTTATGCTTCGTAAAGTGGATTTTGATGCAAGTTTATACAAGTGGGTTTGATAGCTTACATTGCTTATGCAAATGAGCTATTCTTATTCAACATAAACACAAGTTGTATTATCATTTGCTAATCCATTTTTGGTTGTGAAATTAAAGTAAACGTGAAATTAGATGACCTATATTACTAGTTACAATAGTAAATAGATCATACTTAAAATAGCTTTTGCTTTTGCTTCATTTTCGTGAGAATTATAAGTGGGTTATTTGTTGTATTATAGTCTGATGGTTTGAGTTATGTTAATTAATAGCATAAACAAACCGTACTTATGATAAATACAACAATATTCACTTAAATCAAAGTTAGAGATCATAAATTGTTTGTTTGTTGATTTATTAAAATATGAGAGTGGATTTGCCTCTAAATTGTTCTCTAGTTCAATAGTTTTCTAATCACATTTTAACTCTAGTTTTAGCTTCATTTTAGTTCTAGTCAACAATTTCTCCTCCATTTGGTCTAATTTGATTGAATAGATTTTTAAAACTCTAACAATTTCCTACGAATCGACTCGTGTTCGTCACATACTTCAAGTGTACGCCGTGCACTTGTGGTAAAAATTTAATTTGAAATTTATCGGCAGTTTTCTAATTTGATAGAAAATTTACCGTTAAACAAGTCTTTGGCGCCGTTGCCGGAGAATTGTTTGATTTTTAATTTTCTATTCTTCGAATTAGTTTGTTTGACTTTTATTGTGTGTTTGTTCTGTGTGTTAATTTTCAATTAAAAAAATAAATAAACTTGTTGTGTGTTTGTTTTGTGAATTTTGCTTCCATTTTGCTTTGTTAGTTTTTAGCCTTTTCTATCTTTCGTTTTTGCATTTCAATTAAAAAAAACGCAACACAATTTCAAAAAAAATAAAATTCATTGCACTCACATCTTTTTACATTTACATTTCATTTTCTCTTTTTATTTACATTTACAAAATTTTTTTTTTTTTGCATTTAACTGTGCACTGTGCACCTTACTGCAGATCAACCCTCTCTGTTCACTGTTTCTGCCCATCACCAAACAGACTTCAACGTTTGCAATCACCATACATTACTTCTTCCTTAAACCACTGTCAAGTTCTCCACCATCACAAAGCAACCTTCATCACCATTGCTTACTGACCCTTTCCACACAGCCAACATAAACTTCAGCTTCAATCTCATCATCTCTTCAATACCAAACAATAGCAGCAGCACCACTCAACCACCCACCATTGCATATACATCCCTGTCCAACCCTTACTGCCATCATTTCCGCATAACAGTCATCAACCATCTCCTTTCATACTCACACACACTACTGACAAGCAACATAACCACTTCACTGCCATTCGTTCAACAACAGACCTCTGTTCTAAACTTCATCATCCCCAAACAACCATTTCGCTGCAATCTTCCACTTCTCTCATCTATCACTAGTTCATCACATTGCTTCTTAGCAAATCCACATTCATCTCTTCGACCATAACAATCCACATTCATCTCATTTCATATACAGTGTGCATTCAACGTTCCTTTCTTTTATCATAGTCCAAATTCGCAACCATAAAAAAAACCACAACTCGATTACAAACAGCTCACCTTCAACCAAGTCGCCTAACCGCATCCAACATCTCCTACCTCTGACCAAACACTGCCTCACTTCACCGTATAGTACAAAATATCACTCCACTTGCCTGCACTTGGTATCATCTCACTTCACATCATAAACGAACATCATAGTATCTATATCCAGAGTTCAGAATTTTAAATCAAACCTTGAGTTTCTTTTTTTTCCCCTTAAAAACTGGTAACAGAGAATGTTACAGACATTCACATACATGCATATCCAAAATGCACAGAAATTTCATCAAATAACACTCACACAAAACATACTTATTTTAGGGGAAAAACATGCAACAGATTCATACTTAATTTTTTTTAAAATTAGTGAAGTTACTCACTTGACATTGTAAGAAACAGAGGCAGAGAGCTTTTGAAACTGATTTCAAAATTTGCAGTTGAATGCTTTTACTCGTATGCTTTAAAACTGAGTTGCTTTGCATGCAGGCTATTGGAACTTGAACAGATTCCATATTGCAGAAGACAAACCCAGATTCATTTTGCTTTGAATTTAATCTTGAATTACAGATTTCTCTTTATACACCCAGGTTGAAAGATGCATGCAGGCAAGCTTTGCTTTTGCATTTGAAAATGATTTTACAAAGTTTACTTGTCTGCTTTAAAAATTCAGGTGAAAGAGAAAATGCTTGCGTGCTTTAGTTTTTTTTTTTTGAAAATTTTGCAGTTGCATGCTGTGATGGCTTGAATAGGTTGAAGAAGAAAGAAATGCAGGTTTTTCATTTTTTTATATTTTGAGGAAGAGCTTCAGATTTTGGGTTGAGAAGAATTTCCAGATTTTGATTTTGAGGATTTGCTTTACAGATTTGCATATGAAAATTTGGAAAATGATTACAAACTGAAGAATTTGAATTTAGAAAAGAGGTTTTGCAAATTACTTTCTGATTTGAGGAGGAAATTTCAGATTTTGATTTTAAACATGATCTTGGTTTTTTTGAGAGTTTGGAAACAAATTTGTTTCAGCTGAAATTTTTTCTTAACTTTGAAAAAATGAACATTAGAAAAGAATAGAGCTTGAAGAAAACATGCTTATATAGGTATAAATGATTTATTTAAAAATTAAAAGAAAAAATAAAAATAAATATGACACATGTACTAAATCTTTACATTTGTCAATTAGAGTAGGTTATTAGTTTACATTTGTCTCAGTAGTTACTTAAGATATTAACACTTGTTTTATACATATTTACTTATTTTTATTTAATTTAAAAGTAAATAAAACCCTTTTTCTTTATTTGTTAATACTTACGTATAAATTATTTTCATATGTAAATGTATATGTGCATTTCTTTTTTAAAAGAAAATGAAATAAAACAAATCATATAAAAATGAAAGCCTATCCAAATAATTAAAAAATGTTTATTCTTTTGAATTTCAAAATTAATTCAAATTCAAATCTAATCATACATTTAAAAAATCCAATTTTAAAACTAATTTATATCAACATATTAAATTTAATAATAATAATAATATTGTCTTTTAAAACCTATCTACATTTATATATTTATTATTATATGAAAATAATATATTTATTAATTTAAATAATTTATAAAAGAAATTATAAATTACTTATCACTTATCTAACTTATTTAAATGAATTAATATTTTAATATATGAAGGGTATTCTAAATTTTCTTATATAATTTCCAAATTATCAAAATGAATCTTAGAATTTAAAAGCAAGATTTTATTTGTTTATTTAACTTCAAATCAAAACTTATCAATTTGCAATATATATATATATATATATATACACATTATAAATAGGAAAACACTTTATTAGTTTTTAGAAGATAAAATCCACCAATTAAACATCTATATAATTGGATTATTAAAACAAGTTAATTTTTATTAACAGAATTTTATCAAATCAATTTAATTTCAAATATAGATTGTTAAATTGATATTGCCAAAATTTCCGGGATATCACAATATCTTAGAATGACACTATGTGCTGTCTTTTTAATATTGTATTTTACTGTTCCGTTGTGAGATTCTGATGTCGTGTTCTTTCTTTCTTATTCGTTTTCCTTTCTTTTTATTTACCTTAGTAATTTTTTATTCCAGCACTTGAACACTCGGTACGTGAATACCATGGATGTATTAGTATCAACATTTGAGGGTCGAAAAGACAGGTCGTTACATTTTGATCATAATTTTGTTGTGACTGTTTAGGAAAATATGTTCACACATAATATTCCTTGAATTTGTTCTAAGACCATCTACACATGTTATTTTGTCAAGGCATTTCGTTGAGGTGAGAGGCACTATTTTTTAATGAAGTGTAGTAATTAAAAACACGAATAACATGCATAACTAAATTTATATGTCATTTTTTCTTTGAAAATATAATTCACAAAAAAGAAGCTTCAAAAATCACATAAGTTTAAAATTATACCTTAAACTTCAATAGCATCATTTAATTTGAGTTATTAAATACAAACTTCATGTTTAACTACTTTTTCTTTGAACACTAATATAGCTCATGTCCTTAATCATACAACTCCGAAAGTAATGATTTATAAGATCTTTCAATTAAACAAACTCCTCGACAACCTCCTAAGCCTCCATGTCTTCTAGATATTTCTTTAGATAGGGGAAAAAGTTCTACATATGTTTGTTTATGGAGAAAGCCATGCTAACTTTTTCACTAAACCGCTCACTTTCTACAAAGCATAAGTTTATATAGAACCTACTGATAAGGAAATCGATGAATCATCTAGCTAATTAAATTTGCACTTGTTTGAAAGTTTGTGGAAAGGAGACATACAATGGAAGCAATGGGAGAAGCTTTTGAACATTCTATATGAAATCAAGAATTGATATTGGAATGATTGATAATAAGCATGTGCTATCAAGGTTACACTGCGAAGAAGAGTTTATGCGAATTTGGTTTAAGAATTGGATGGTATTAAAATGTCCAATGAAGATTGCTTAAAAATGGATAAAGGTACCACTAATCTTACGAGATTGAGATTGGAATGGTTTTGTGTGGACGTAGATATCTTAAAACCAGTCATCATTAAGCTACAACCACTGCAGATTCAACCATATGTGGCCATTTATATTTAGTCATCTCTGCTACTTCTCAAAGTTAGATATCCTCCACAATCATTTCATTCACTTTGTACTATACTCTTGATTAACCTATACTACTAGTGCCTCAACAAGCTTTATTTTGGAAATTGACAACTTTCCCTTCTCATACCTATGGAAATGTGCTAGTTTTAAAACAAATTATCCTCATACTACTTTCCAGACTGATACTCATCAACCAACAACATGAAGGCTCTACTTCTCTGGATCTTCAAAGGTCAAATTCTAAATGAGCATTCAAAGGAGGACTCACCACATGATTCTTCTAGTATTTCAGTAACACTTGGTTTTTTCAAAAGCAATGCAGAATATGATGATTCGTATGCTTCTTTGAATGAATTAGGAGAATATAATAATTCTGATCTGACTAAATTACCAAACATTATCATCTATACAAGATTTATGTCCTCTGATGATATGAAAAAAGAGTATTTTAGCCTGGAACTTTTCAAAGAAAATATAGTGAGATCAATGTAAGTGCAAAATTTTCTTTTCTATTTTGGAAGATTTCTCTAGTTTCAATGTGTCCAAAATTCCCTTATTTTCTAAAAAAAAATTTCCGATGAAAAATGACTTATATTTTGAAAAAGAACATTTTCAGATATTGGGAAGCGGAGGTATAGCTAGTGGTTAATATATGAAATCATACAATGTAGATCACCGTTATTAGTAGTACATTATTGTACACGATGGTTGAAAAAAATAGTTGGTGGACAAGTTGGATATGATATGTGCATTGTCAATTGGATAATATTATTATAAGAGAAATCGATGAACTTAAAAATTCATTTTTACTCCATGGTTATTACTTTGTTGCTCCCATTGATGTTTTATGGGCCAGTTTCCTAGTCTAAGCTTATGATATGTTACTAAATTTATATATGAGTTTGGCCAGTGATTGAATTTTAAAAGTTTTTTGGGAAAATATTTTGGTTTGGATTGAATTGCAAACTGCTTTCGGCTTTCATGTGCGTTTATTTTGGATTAAATCAATTTTGGAAGATTTTTAAAAAAAGAGTTAATCATTTTCATCTTTATAAGGTGTGAGATGAACTTTTGTTTTTCATACAATTTTTGTTCTGACTAAATTTTATTTGTCATACAAGTTTTGTTTTGATTGAAATAAAATTCTATGGACATCTTATCAATTTTCATTAACCATTGTTATGGTTATGCTATTTTCGATGAGTACTTAGATTTTGGTGATTACTTAAAAATATGGTTTAACAAAATATGTAAATGAATAACTAATTTTTAATCAAATTCAATAAAGGTTTTGTAATAAGTATCCGAAGTATGTGTTTGGCAGGCATATAATTCCGTAGAGTTTACAAGCTAAGTTTTGTTCTCTAGGTAGTTCAAAAAAAACCAACAAATGTATTCTATTAAAAAGAAGAATTCTGTATACTTATTCTATTGAAAATTACAAATTTACATATCCTCTTTCTTTCAAGTGAACTAAACTAACTCATTTCCAATTGCTTAACTCATTTTTAATTGATTACTTAATTTTATTTATAATTTGTGTTTCGCTAAAGTTTTTTGATGTTTATTTTTTAGTTTCAAATTCAAATTTAGCCAACAACGATCTCTCTCTAATTTCCCGATAAATTCTCATTATCATTTTCCTAGTTCATGCTATTCTTTCAATTTTTAACTTCTTCCTCTTTGACATTAAATATTCTTTGCCATAAATTATAGTTTATTTCACTTGCAAGTTCTACACTTTTCTTTTATATCCTTTCCGATTAATAATTTAGGAACTAGAGCTTTTGACCATAATTTGGTATAGTCGAGTTTGATATTTTATAAAAGAAAAATTACAAATTTTTAGTTTGATATATGTTTTTACATGAACACAAACTTATTGTACTAGCAATCAAAATGATGTTTCAAGTAAACTAATTAAACAAACAAATTAAATGAATGTAATATTTTATTTTATTTTGTGTTTTTTAATCAGTTTTTTTCTTTATATTTGGCTTAAAAATATAGATTGTATGTTTACTCCAATAACTCATGTCATTTAGCCTATTCATCTCAAAATTATCTGACATTTTTCTATCTTATAAAAAACACTGATTTTTTGTTATGTGTGCATAATTTCTTCTTTTTTAAATTTCATTACGAAAAGTATATCTAAGCAAAATATTTCAAGAATATGTGCTAAAAGCATTTACAAATGCAAATGTAATTTATCAAGGCATTTCAAGTGAGAGGATCATTTTTTTGATGAAGTGGAGCAATTAGAAACGTGAATAACATGCATAAGTAGACCTCTAAGGCTTTTCTTTTGAAAAATAAAAAAAATCATATAAAAGAAGCTTTAGAAATCACGAAAAGTAAAACTGTGTATCTTAGACTTGAATGACATCATTTAGCATGAATAATTAAAGACAAACTTCAAGTCCATAAAAATACTGTTCAATTTATTCTAGTTGATTAACTCTAATTCAATATTTTCCTAATATTTTAGAATAAAAATGAGTGAATAATACTTCTTTCTTTATTATCAAAGAGAGAATTAAAGTATGGAGTTAGGACTATTGCGGCGACGTTCGAACGAGGCTTGAATTATGCAACGTACAGTAGGAGCATTTAGATTGTTATGCAAGAATTCAACTTATATGAAAGTTTTCCTAAAAGTTACTAAAAACAATCAAAGTAAATTCAAAACGATTTTAATCATTAAACTCACATTAAATATAGTGTATAAAACGTTGTTTGCCAAAGCGTTTATTATTCTATCAACTCACTTTTAACTATATTACTAGAAGTTTGATGTAAAGAGAGATACAATTGTATTATACCAACTACTTTGAAGCAATTAATATATATGTTAGTGTACTGCTAAAAGTATCCGAGTTCACACTTCCTACTACCATGATGTACTATTAGGAAGTGCAAAATTACGCGCTTTTAACTCTATATAATGGTGTGGTGCTAAAAGCATTTGATTTTACACTTCCTAATACCATATCATATATTAGGTAGTGAAAATTTAGGTGCTTTTAGCAGCATAACAATGGCGTGGTATTAGAAACTGCAAATTTGGAGAAAACCTTAGCCATAGGCTTTGAAGATAAGTAGATTACCAATATCTATAACATCTCCCCTTTTAACACCCTTTTAACATCGCTTACATTTTCATACACGTCTAAGATGATTTTACTTCTTCATATAAGTGTAATTTTACTATATTATGTTTTTCACAAGTTTAGGGTCCGTTTGATTTCATTTTGAGTTTTATGTTTTCAACATTTACTACAAATATATAGCGTGTAGATGATAAGATTTAAAATTTTAAGGCATTGCAATGATGATGGAAGCATGATAGAGTGGGCAGAGGGATGGCAGCAGGGATGGATTATTTTTCACACTTCTGTTATTTCTCAAAACATGTAAAACAAAAAAAAAATTATTTAATATTTTGTTTGTTAATTTCATTTCCAAATTACTTGTCTTTCAAGGCGCGCATATTTTTGTTTGGATGAAAATTCGAAAATAAAAATAGCAAATCAAATGGTGTCTTAGTTATTGGATGTCTCTTCCCTTTTCGTTGGCCATGGTCGTGCTACTACGGTATGTGGATTTTGTAAGTTACTAAAAAAGTTTGCTCTGCTAAAAAATATAACTAAATAAAATAGATAATATTTAATTAATCAATAACTTTATTCATAATGAAAAGAAGAGCTTGGTACATTTATAATGTTGAAAAATTATAACTTTACATTCAATTTTTATTTTAAATAACTCAAATTTCAATTTAGGTCATTTTCAATTCATTTCTTAATTTTATTCTAGTTTTCTTTGTCGTATGCATTTAAAAGGAAATTTTCATTTTCAAATTCACACTTATCAACATTAATGATTTTCTTCCAAGTCAGCTTTATAAATTCCTATTAACATTTTCCTAATTTACACGATTTCTTTGTTTTTAACTTAATCACTCCTTACATATAAATTTTTGTGTAAACACTATATTTTTTTTTGTTTTTTTTTTCCTTCGTATCTTTTCAAATTAAAAACTTAGAGAGAGAGAGAATATAATCTTGTTTGATTTTGTTAGTCTTGTTGGGTTTGAGATTGCATTAGAATAAAATTAGGTAAAAGTATGAATTTATAATTTGATATGTTTTTTTTTCATGATTAAAAATTAATAGAATTATACATGTAACGACCAATAATTTTAACGACTGGATATTTAAATAATAAATTTAATTATCAAATCGTTAATTAGTGGAATGTCTATTATACTCAATTTTTGGAGATGAATGAATTGGGACTCAAGGCGCCTACCGTTGAGACCATGATTCTGTCGCAAGAGTGAATGAGTATAAACTTGGCTATGTTTAGAGTTGGTAAGTTTTATGGACCGAATAGTAATTTTGAGTGGATGAAATAATTTTGGGCAAAGGTCCATTAAGTTAGCTATATTCATAATTTCATTTTCATTCCATATTAATTTTCTTCCTCTTCTCTAATTACTTTACTCTTTATCTCCTTAAACCTAAATCATAGATCCACTAATCTAAGCTTAAATAAATTCGAATAAATTCACCATAATTATTCTCTTCTCATTTCTTACAAAGCCATCTTGGGATTAGCTTGAAGTTGTGTATAGAGCTTCATCTAAAATTTAAAGAGAGTAAGAGTATCTGTTTGGCAATTTAGAGCTTGATTTGGTAAAGAAGGTAAGTGAGATAGTTCTCTACTTATATTTACTTGTCATACTTTATAGATTTATTTATTTATAATTATGAAGTTGTATGAAGTGATTTAGAGGATGCTATGTGATGATTTAGGTTTATGTTGATGTTGTAAACTTGATTATATCAAATCATTATATATTAGAGGCCTTAATCGCTATTTTTAAAGAAGCCAATAATATTATAAATGGATTAAGAGTTGATTAAATGACGGTGAGTGATGTTATAATTGATTAGAGGCTAATTTAGCAATATAGTCACTATATATAATTAGTTAGTATTAATTAAACCATTTGATTTGATTTTAGAAATTTAGCAAGCTAGTTAAGTGAATTTTAGGCTCTACACATATTATTAAAGTGACTATAGGCTTAACGAAGCTTATTATTTCTTATAAATATTATTTAAATAAAGATCTAATTTCATAGCCGAATGAAATATTTTATAAAAATGGCTATAAGGTTTTATAAAATAAATATGAGATGAATACTTAACTTTAATAAAGAAATTAGGTGTTAAAAAGGACTTAAAATGATTAACAATCTAATAATGTATTTTATAAAAGAGTTGTATAATTTTATAAAATAGTATGAATGTGATTAAAAGAGTCGTATGATTTTATAAATAGGTATGAATGTGAATTTTATAAAAGAGTTATATGATTTTATAAAATAATATGAATGAGAATTTTTAAAGAGTTATATGGTTTTATAAAATAATAGAAAATGATATCGGACTTTTATAGAAAATATTTAGGAAATAAAAGTAAGATTTGAATGAGTAATAATTGAAACACTTATTTAAAAATACGCGTATGTATATGTATATGAATAGGTATGCATATATGTGTATTTGAGATTATATATATAATCAAGTCAATTCATGCATTGTGATTAGAATTGTTGTATGTGGTTGTGTATATATGTAAGTGTCTTATGTATATGTATATGTGAATGTCTATATTTGTATTCATTTACGTTTGCGAACATCTTATGTAGCTAGAGCGACTATTGTATGCGATAAGTAATGTGAGAGAATACCGGGTCGCACAATCGCTCCAGTGAAGCTCGAAACATGGTTTGTGAAGTGAAAGTGTGTTTGTGTACGCATGTGTGTGTAAATGTGCACAATTAGATGTACCGACACGTGTGTAAGCATCACATGAGGTGAGAAGGTCGGTTGATTATGTTTTGGCATGTGAGAGGAGGACAGTTGAGTATGTTTTGGCATGTGAGAGGAGGCCAGGTCGAAAGGGTCACCCGTCGAACTCTGCACGAAATATGTGGGATTCGTAATGAAATAAGTTTTCGAATACATAACGAAGTGTCAGGGGTATTCTCTATGAGAAATTATGTAATTTGTTACATAATTCTAACACGATAACCAATCTTGTTCGAAATAAACGGTATTCCCTTTATGTTATATAATTGTTATAGAATGTTATAAATAATTAACTCGTTAATTTAAGTATATATGTCAGAAAGTCAATAAATGAAGTGTTTGTGATAGTAGTTACAAAAAGTTATAACCATGAGTATTATATCACAATATGATAAGCATATCATTTTACATATTCCTATCAAAATGCATCGAGACTGGATAGCAATGCAGCCGTTGAGACTATAGTACTTAATGCTCTGAAAATGTTAGGCAGTTTATTATTCATGACTACCGGGGGCACCAAGAGGTTACGTACTCATAGTTATTGGATAATTATGGAATGAATCACTCGTTAGTTTTCTTTTGGTTAAGATAACTAAGGTTTAGTAGAAAATATTAATGTGACTAATTTACACAGTTCTCTTGACGTGAGAATATTGTCGATCTTTAATACGAAAGCTCTGCTTTGGTAATGGTCAAATCAAGGCACGGATCCATCGAATGACTATAATTGGCTCTGGTGGAAGTATTGGGAGTAAAACATTATTCAGGAGAGAATTCGTCTCCTCGGTTATATGAGGTTAGTACCATAGTCAATTGAAGTCAACTCAAAGTCAAAAACTCTAGCCAAATATTTCAGTTAATAATATTATTATTATTGAACCTAGGACTTTATGTTTGGGCTATAGGGTTGAATACAGATAATATTGGAATTTTGAGAATTGCCATATTCCATAAGTCAAAGATATATAATTTTGACGAAGAGAATTGGTGTAAATAATTATCACCAATGGGTAACATATATAATAAGTAAAATTGGATTTTACCAAAGGGTTTATAAGCAATAAGTTCAGCCAGAATGTTACACCACTAGCTAAGATGACGTGTGAACGTTTATATTTGAATTGTTCAATATTAATCGCTGATTAAATTTACAATTTTGAGCCACACAACTGAAATGATGAATATTTCGAATAAACCACACGATTTCATTAATTTTTAAAATTTTTAAATTAATTAAATTAAGGGGGAATTAATTTAAAGGACAAAAATTTCTATATTTTTTGCCTCAAGGACACGACCTCAATATTTTTACCACAAGGACAAACATTCTTTTAAAAATTATTCACAAGGACATACATTTTCCAAAATTATTCATAAGGACAACAAAACTGATACTGAGCTAAAAACTGATACCTAAAAACTGCTACTGATAACTACAAACTGATACCTAAAAACTGCTATCAATAACTAAAAACTGATACCTACAGAAAGTTGTCCTTCAGGATAAAATATCGAAGGTCTGTCCTTGAGGCTAAAAAGCTGTGAAATTTTGTCCTTGACAATAATTTCCTGTTAAATTAATTAATATTCATGAAATATTAATTATAAAATTTTATTTAATTTATTGGATGCTATTAGTATTTAGTAAAGTATATATATATAAGTTATATATATAAGTTATGAACGTAAGTATCGATATACGATATCGATAGAATGTTTAAATTCAATTTAAATGGAATAAATACTGAAAAAGGCTTTAAATAAATTAAATTAATTAAAATTTTGAAATAATTGTTTGATTATCATTAGTATTTAATAGTATGCATGTATAAAAGTTATAAATGCGTGTATCGGTATATGATATTGATAGGAAATTTAAATTGGACTTAGACAGAGTTAACACCAATTGAATATTGGAAATTTTTTATACCTAAAGCCAACATATGATGGCCAACCATAATGTAAAGAAGGGGAGGAATTTTTAAATTTTTAATGAAAGGACGATCTTAATTAAAGGAGAGAAAAAGACCATATCTTTATTACATATTTGCTTCCTCCTTCAATTCGATATTGCTATGACATTTTCTTTTCCTCTTGTTATAGAAACAAAAAGGAGCTGAATTCTAATGGTGTCTACAGTTTCAAAATTCCAAAACTTAATCAAATAAAATTAAATAGAAATTGGTGGTTATCTCTTGATTGTTATAGATTTAGAGATTGATCAATTATATCTAGGATTTATTTTATCATTTAAAGTGTTTCTTCTAGCTTCATCCTAAGGTAATTCTATATATGGTTAATATATCTTTTAGTTTTGTTCACATCCCTGTAATTCTATATCATCCCTTCTGCTCGTATGTGTGAATTTGAATTATGACTTAAATATCTCAATTCTCCCATTTTGAGTCAACTGTATATTCTTATCATGTTGATTTAATTTACAAAAAACTATGTTACGCTCTCTATTATTTGTTATTTATAAACTATACCAATTTTATTCATCTTTGTCCTGTATGTTTAGTTATCTTGTATGTTAAACCTAGATGTAGACCTTATCATGAATTTGTATATGTTTATATCGTATTATTTTAGTATTGTTTAAGTAAACAAATAAACAAAAATAAATTGTAACGACCCCGAATTTCAAACACTTTGTATTTAAATATCTGAATTATTTAGATATTTATGTCCAAGATTTAATATGATTTAATATGATTTTATAACCTTATTAAACACGTTTAATTAATATCTAATATTAGAAAACTTATTTTTGAAATATGTCTACAAAAATATATTCATTGACGAAAAACAGAAAACGTGATCGAAAAGCGTTTTGTTAAAGATCAACTTTTTATTCAATACAAGTTGTGTTAATATGTTACAACTTGAATAGTTATCATATGTAAAAATATGGTAGGAATTAAACACATCTTTTCTTAAGCTACAGGTTAACTAAACTAAAGTATTAATTAGCGAAAGTAACTGGAAACATTAAGGAATAAAGGACCCTTAAATTAAGGCACTATTTAAGGGTATGGTGTGTAAGAAGTAAGGTGTGTGTAAGGGTATGGCTTTGCATGCTTAGAGACCTTTTGCTTCATGGCTTAGTGAGGGTTTTGCACACTTTTACCTCAAAATTCTAAGCTTATAAATACACATTCATATGCACTTCATTTCTACACAAATACATATCTAAACTAATGTCTTCGTTTTCTTATCTCCTCTCTAACTTTCTAGAAAACTATGCAAATTATATTCAATCACCACCAAACTTTTCCATAGTTATTCTATCATCATTAAAACATGGTTTAGCCTCTTAAAAGTTGAAAAATGATGGAACAATGAGGGAGTAATGCCCATGACCATGAGCATGATGAGGAGGGAGGAAGAAGGTGGTTGTGAGCATGATGAGGAAGGAGGAAGAAGGTGGCCATGTGCATAAGGTAAGAGGAGGAGGCCATGGATATGAGTTTTGATGAAAGTAGGAAGTGCTTGGATGATTGAATGCTGGCAGGAAGAGATTTGGTATAAGAAAAGTAAGTTAATCTCACTTAGTTTGAAGTATAACAATCTTGCTAATTGCTAGTAAAAGTTGTTTATTGAATTGCTTGCTATTGTCTATGAAAATATTCCCTAACTTCTTAAAGTTATGACCATAATTCTATGCTTCTAAAAGTATGTGATTTGGAGAAATTATGTAACACCCCACCCCGAGACCCACCTTAGTAAAGAGAATTAACGAGTAATTCCGTCTACTAAAGCGGAGAATAGGGCTGGTTAAGGGAGACCATCTATAACTTTGTCTTAAACATCTACTGAATACGTCCATAAATGCAATATAATTTTTTTTCTTTTCTATCTCAATGGATCGACATACACAGTAAATGCTTAATCCAAAACTATAGGTGGCTAACGGATCTATTAGAACAAAATACAATAACTAAATGTAAAGCACATCACAGAATAGTAATCAACATCATATATATACACACTGATACATTTTTAGTACAATACAATATGAATACAAATAAAGGTGGTACTCGACCACATCTTACACATTGAATCAAATATAAATACATCAGAGTATGCGGAAGAACATAAATTGCTCAAGAGAAAGGAGAGCCGATATTCAACATCAACTTCAAGCTAAGACCAATAGATGATACCTGAAACAACTCGGTCTGACCCAAGTATAAATAAACGGGTCAGTCTAGCTACACAAATCAGTCAATATCGGTAATATGAAGCAGAATAGACATGAAGATACTTCTTCTCGAAAGAGAAGAACGAATCGATAAACTCATAAGCTCAACACTTAAATAACAAACACTACTTAAGTGAACAAATACCTCGAAGGTGGTAAGTCAAATTCAATACTCAAATCAAAACAAGTGCCTCATATCATCAGAGACATCCCAAAATGTCTACATGGTTTCCATGAACCATATTTCCTCAAAAGGAGAAACATCAATACAAACTCTCGTCAAAATGGCAAACATAAAACATTCTCAAATAGGATGATCCAAAACTCAATTATAGATGAATCTCCAAATTCAATTATACCTCATCTCATCGGAGTAAATGTATATAAATCTCAATCTCAACTCGCCAAAATGGCAAAACACAGAATATCCTATAAAATCCTGAAATTATCAAAACTCATAACTCAAGGAACTCGATAAGAGTTCAAAACATCATAATTGAAATCACCATATATATAACATCTCATATAGCACTAGGCTATCGATGTAATACAACATCTTAAAAAGGTGAAATCACAATAAAACAGAAATTCAGAAAATCCGGATTGGCCAAATCCCCGATTATAATGCCGAAGCAATGCTGCACGTGCTAAACTCAGATGGCTAAAGCCTCGGACAAGGTCGCTAACATCTCCCAAAGCAGTTCGTCCTCATGACAAGGTCACTGACACCTCTTCAAGCCATTTTGTCAGCCCTAACAAGGTCACTAACAACTTCCAAAGCAGTTCGTCCTCATGACAAGCGCTGACACCTCTTCAAGCCATTTTGTCAGCCCAAACAAGGTCGCTAACACCTCCTAAAGCAGTTCGTCATCATGACAAGGTCGCTGACACCTCTCCAAGCAGTTCTGTTAGGTAAACATCATGAATGTGTCGCAAACTCACGGATAGGAACCAGAAAAGTGTTAACGTGTGTCCCATACCACACATTCGCACTTAGCGGTTTTGTAACATACGCGATTTTTCGTTGCCGAAAAACCGAATAGTTATGGGTTTAAGAAAAAGAAAGACAAAGAAAAAGAGAGAAAGTAGAAAATGGAGGGAAAAGAAAACAGAGAATAGAAAATTTTTAAAATAGAAGAAAAAGAGAATAGAGAACATAGAACGGAACAGAAAACAACAGAACAACATCAGAATCTCACAATTCGCAGCGGAACAACATATAATAATAAATGAATAATCTTTAAACAAAGAACTATATCAGTTATTACATTTTATACTTTACATCATATCATCAGAGTGTACAACAACAAACAAATAGTGCAGCGGAAAAAGAAATACTATATAACTAGTAATATGCCATGCCATCCAGCTTGCCTCCAGCAACTCCAGAATATCCTGATAAACCTTAACTCTTGACTGCCCGTGTGAAAATTGGTGGGCACCCAGAGTTTAGGAAGGAAAACAATAAACTCCGAGTCAGTCATGTGACTGGTGTGAGAACTCTAAACAGTTTATTTATCTTTAAAATCAAATAGAAGAATATTTTTAAAGTCAATTCGCAATGCTTTTAAAAATGAGACTACCATAAGACCTCCCGCACACACACACAATGCAAACGCAGAATCGGAGGAGATTTCTCCTTATGATAGTCAAAGATGCTTGATACGCATTTAAAAGAACATTTTATATTATTACTAGTGCATAGTGTAGGAAAAATTCATTTCGAAAATAAAGATATAAATCTTAGCCAACATACGACCATTATCGTATGCCTACTATAACTACCATCCAAACAGTGAGGCGCCACCATAAGTGAATGATAGGTTCTACAACTAATACCGTACAAGTCACGTATTGTTTCTTTGGATTTCCAACGAATGATCATGCCAAGGAACTTCCCATTGCCACATGAGAATGCCTCTGGATGGACATCCCCGAGAACCAAACCGGATCTCTACCAACACAAGGCCGGGTTACCCCTAACTGAGTAACAACTGACCGAATATGCCATCCCCCGGTCCTTTGGGACCTTTCACCGAGCGCTCGCAAATCAATTCACACAATCATAAAGTGTTTTCAACATGAGTAAGTATCTGGGCTCCATACCATGATACCACCCTTTTCTAGAAGGAAATGCACATATCCTAAAGGGCGCTACCCCTCATAACCTTGCCGCATCTTTCCTGTTTTGACCATTCACGGGGTGTGAGGCTCGACGAAGTCACGTCCACAAAAACATACTTTATACAAAAGCCATGCTTTGGGTCAACAAATGATCATAGAAATGATCACAAAGATAGACGATCAAATAAACGATCCTATCACAAATAATCGACACAATGATCATTTACAGCAACACTCAGCATGTCACATTACCAAATTGGGAATATATCGCTGATAACATTCAACTACATAACCTCTGAGCTCGTACGTCTCAGAGAAGGGTGTTAAGCTAAAAGAATAAATTCTCCGCCACCAACAGAAATATATTTGAAAGAAATCTGCTTTATATCTCAATTTGTAATGTCAGACATACAATCCATACAAGTCTGTTCCGGGCTCGAACAAAACCGAAGGCACTTCTTACGAAGCCCTTGCAATCCGGGTATTCACAATCCCGATCGAATTTCCCATCACTTAAGGAATCTCTATACCAGGAGCTACCCAGTGCAGAGACAATCGATAGGTCATCCTATCGCTTTCGCAAATACTCGGTCTTCAACACTGATCTTCAATGCAATTCACAACGACGTATCACATATTCGGAATGGGTTATACGACCCCATGGTCCTTTCCCGGTTAACCCGAATAGTGAGCGCTTATTCAAAAATAAGTGTGGCATTCAAATTCAAACAAATCACATCAAATACCCATTCAAAGGGAAATATTGATAGTCGGTTATTGAACTATCAATGGATATGCACACATCACCAGTTTCCAAATAATTTTCCAAATTATTTATTTTCCAAAATATCTTTACTAGATATAAATTTCACACTTCAAAAATAAATCAATATTTATTTTTTTAAACAATTTCCACTTTCTTTATAAATTCCATAATGAATTTAAAATCCAAAATATCTATGAATATTCGATTTCGATTATTCATTTCAATTTATCTTCAAAAAGATAAATTCTTAAGATATTCACTTTATATTGGAAAACATTTCCATACTTACTTATTTATAAGTAATTCACAAATTTTATTTATTTTCAACACTTAGAAAATATTCAATATACTTCAATCGAAATTAAGTATATATTTCATTCTTTAAGGAAATCATTCTCTTAAACATATTTATTTGGGCCAAAACGAATGTTGCGTAAAACATCGTTACGACAACCCAAAATCACTAGTATAGGGATTCGAAATTAAAATAGATATATAAATCCCAATACTATACAAAACATTTCCTTTCGGAAATCATTTTCTATAACAACAGTGTTATAGTCCACTACTTCCTTTTTTTTTCTCGAAAACGTCTATTTCAACAATAAATGTTGAAATCTATGGTTTCGAATCTCAACACATTTTAAACCATCGTTAGATAGTTTTAATTCTATTTAAAACATCACATTCAAAACAATTTCTTTAACGTATTATTCACTATTCAAAAAACGTGAATATACTACGTAACATATTTCATCATTTTATTCATTTTATTTTAAAGGATTATTCACAGTCTAAAATGTGAATATAACTCCATTAATAAATCATAACAATTTATTTATCAAAATAAGTCGTTTGTGAATTTATAAAACAACGTTTATAAATTCCATTTCTATTTATTTATAACAACTTCCTTTTATAAATTCCTTTATTAACCTATTCGATTTATAACTCAATTATAAAACAAAAGTTCATATTATAAGTCAAATACTAATAAACGATTATTTTACAAAATTGTTTCTTTGAACTTCATAATTATAAATCTTATAACTTATAAGATTCGATTATTCATCCAAATATATTCTTTAATAATTTCACAAAATCTATAAATCTTACTATTTATAAATTTCATTTATAACTTCACCATTTATAATTTTATAAATTCCATTCATTTACAAAATTCATTTTCACTTCATTTCAAACACTTATAAAAACTCGTTTTATAATGTCAATATTTCAATTTATAAATATCCATTTATAAATCTCTTAATATAAATCAATTCATATTATTCTTTAAAACGTTTTTAAACTCCTTTAAAAACTTCATCATTTTGATTCATAAAATAATTAAATTTTATAAATCCTATATTTAAACTTTTCATAATAAATTCAAAAATCCCGATTAAACTCTTTTTATAAAATCATTAGCATCATATTCTCAAAAATCAGTTTTTAACTATTTTTCTCAAAAATCATAATTTTTATAACTTTAAAAATTATATCGTTTATTTATTTAAAATGAATCAATTCCAAAATTATTTTATAAAACGTATACTTTTCAAAAATCACTTTAAAAATCATTTTTAAAGTTTTAAAATTTGGTCCAATGCTGCTACATATCAAATAGTCAATCACGACAACAACGATATCATATATCAATATGATAATCCATCAAATATCAAAATATCTGAAATCAAATAAATACTGTTGAGGAATCCAGTTGGATCCCTCCAACCTGTTTCCTACATCACAAACATTAACACAATACCAATTTCGCTCCAGTACGAAATTATCGCGGTATATAGGATTTAATAATATTATCCGCTTAATAGACGGCGCAATAGGGTCTCATCCGCTAAACAAAATGCGGGAAATCAATAACTCCAATATATACATATGCCAATATATATATATTGCTATTATATATAATACCAATTTCACTGTTTATGAAATATTAGCGGTATATGTTTTTACTAAATAACATCCGCTTACTAACGGCGTATAATGTCTATTTTAACAATCAATAGATAACAATCATCATTCAAACATGCATTCAAATATTTTAAATCTAACTATTTAAAATAAAATTGAAACTAATTCGATTGAGTGAGAAGTTCTCACCTTGGTTTTAATTTCGTTTTAGCGATTTATTTCGAATAAAATTAAACGGACGTTTAATTTTACCCAAAATTCTCACTAACTCCAAACGACTCCAATCCAATTTCATCGCGTAGTGCTCGTCCATACGATTCCAACGCAACTGGTTTCGCGCGTTTTCGACCTCGTATGAAAAAGTTATGCATTTTTGAAGTTATACGAATCTAAAATATAACTTTACAACATTTATATTAATTTTTTTCTAACCAAAATCAATCCTAGCCCTTGGATCCAAATCCAATGCCTCTCGTTCATCTTCCCAAACCCGCGTCCCCTTCTCCAGACAATAGCCGTGCAAAAGAAACCCACCAAGCCGATCTAGGGTTTAAATTTTCACCATTTATACTCGATGAAACTTCGATCAGCAACTTGCAACACGAAGCTCCGAACCCCCTCTACCTTCGCCCACCACCATAGTCCACTCGGTCAACCCTTTTGCTCTCGAAGTGCGTGCAAACGGCATCAGAACGCGGCCCATAATCGCCTCCCATTGTTAACAAAACTCCAACTTAACCGTATGGATGTGAAGCCCTCGACATTAGCTACAACTTTGCAGTTGAGTGTTTCAAGAATCGATTCATGGATTTAGAAAGATTAATGGAAGAAGTGTTGAACGTTTCTGGCCTTCGAAATAGGGGGAGGCGGCTGGCTATAGATTAGGTTTAGGTTTCTTTTTATTTTATTTTTTAATTGTGAATGGTGTATTTATAGAAAAAAAATCGAACACTATTCATCCGGAAATTCCGAACTCCGATTTACGCGCCGTAACCAGCATTTCTAGGGTTTACCCCGCGTTCCGGACACAATGGAACAGGTTTCGAAAGCTAATTCGGACATCTGTGCGAGTTATTTCTATAAACGTTCAATTTAAATTAAACCGATTTAAATCGATTTCTAGGCGTTTTAATTCGTACCGGACAAACGGTAAATCCAATTGACTCAAAATTTGAAACTTTACAATAATATCACATTACGGATCCAATGAAACTGGTTTCGTCGAAATCCGAGACTTTTTGAAAAATGGCTATTTTAACTCGCCAAATTAAAATTAAAAATAATTCGATGCGTTTCGAGCTGCCACGATCAAACGATAACTCCGATTGACACGACATTTGAAATCCGGTGATAACTAACTATTACGGATCCAATGGAACTAGTTTCGTTCAATTCTGAGACTGTTCAAAAATTGACTATTTTCACTAGTCGATTTTAATATTAAAATATTCAATTTTCACAAATTAACTTTTAATTCGATTTTAAAAGTTCTAAAATATCATTCTAACTTCAATATGATAAAATAAAATTTTACAAATCATTTTCAATCATATTTAACTCAATTTTCAATTATTTCCATAATTTAACATATTAAATTATCGATTTAATTATTCAATTAAATCCAATAATCCAAATAAAAATTTATTTGACTTATAAATTCACTTATTAATACTTAAAATTAATTAAATATTCAAATTTTAATTAATAAAAATCCTGGGTCGTTACAATCTTCCTCCCTTAAAAGAATTTCGTCCTCGAAATTATTAAGTAAGAAAAGTTACAGAACCTATTAATTTTCCCAAAATTCATAGTTAAACTTCTTACAATAACTTACTAAGTTTTCAAATCATACTTAGTTATCTTTTTCAAAAACAACTACTATTTTTTTTTTACTTTCAATTCCAAATCAAAGTTAAAGTTTTCAAAATTTTCCAATTTTCTCAAATTTTTCTAACGCCTTAAATTTTCGGAAAAATTCGCCATAGTCTCCTTTGCGCGGCTCGATCCGAAAAAAAAATGACAATATATATATCACAAATATACATCTCATCAAGTAATGAGGCATCCCGAAGGGAAAAAGTATAAAAGTACGGTATGTAATCCGAGATATGTACCTTATATTTTATTAGCAAGCATATACGGCTAATATAGCGCGAAAGCGAGCTCCAAATGCAAAGCAAACGCGATCCGCACCTACTAATTACTCAACAAACAATATGAGAATCATGCATATATGAACATAGTATCGATATACAACATATAGCAACATAATAACTATATATGCCAACATAGCAAATGTAAACAAACAACAAATGTAAACATCAACCAACTAGCATTCATAACCAATAAATATTCATTTATATTCTCGTTAATATTCAATGAAATAGGTTTTCAATTTAAATCACATTTGATTCATTGACAGTGGATGTTCTTACTAACATTCAATTTCAATTAGTTTATATTCACTAATTCATATTCAAGTTGGTTCACTTCCAAATCAAATTCAATTCTATTCAAATTTATTTACTTCTAATTTGAATTCAATTCCTTTAGCTTCAAATTTTGCTAATTCAATTTCATTAACACTTAATGAATTATATACAATCAACTAATCAATCAAATAACAACCAATGTTTATTAATTACAACCAAATTCCTTTTGCTTTCAATTGGCTTAATTAAATTGATTTTCATTCAATTATTCAACTTTCAAATAACATAAGATTTTAATGAATTAACACTTACATTCATTATTTCATATCAATTATTCACATTTAATTGATTAACATTCAATCCATTAATTCAATTCAATTACAAAGTTGAATTTCATTTATATAACTTAAGTTCATATTTATAAATCAATTCAGATTCCAATTCTAAGTAAATTTTCCATTTAACTTTAAATTCATTTTTATTTACAACTCACATTCATAAATATATTCATTAATTTCACTTCTCATATATATAAGTTTATTTCACAATTGTAAATCACTTTAATTATAATTCGATTCTTATAATTCATTATACTTATACAATTATTGTTTTATTTAGATTATTTAAACAACTAAACAATCAACTTATTTTCACTTTAATAATTCTGAAAAATTATTCTTTTACATATAAAAATATAATCAAGGTAAAATTATTTTATTTACCCAATTTTAAAACAATACTGTGCCAAATTGTTCTATTCAAGTGTTTAGAAACCCCTTCGGCATAGTTGTCCAGACCGTGCTGACGAAGGTTCATATGCCACTCAACAAACCAATCATCACAATATAAAACAATTTTATATTTACTAACAAATACGCACTCATAGCTATTATTACACTCAAATTCATTCTAGAGTACTACTGACTCTATCTCTAATGAATAATACTCAACAGAACCATGGTTGTCGCTTAACCATAAGCTCTGATACCAAATGTAACATACGCGGAGGTAGCGGTCACAACCGGTAGGCTTTTCAACCATCCCAGCCCCACCGTGGCTTACACTGGTACCCCAAACTTGCTTTTACGGCCAGCCTCTCGACTGTCTCAGGTTACACCTAACCAACCCCCTAAAAGAGGATGTGTGGGAGTAAGAGTCTCCCGTTCGCCACCTAACCGCGAAGTGAGAACCCCCCATCACATAGCCCAAAGCTTAGCAAGACTGGTGTGAGAACTCTAAACAGTTTATTTATCTTTAAAATCAAATAGAAGAATATTTTTAAAGTCAATTCGCAATGCTTTTAAAAATGAGACTACCATAAGACCTCCCGCACACACACACAATGCAAACGCAGAATCGGAGGAGATTTCTCCTTATGATAGTCAAAGATGCTTGATACGCATTTAAAAGAACATTTTATATTATTACTAGTGCATAGTGTAGGAAAAATTCATTTCAAAAATAAAGATATAAATCTTAGCCAACATACGACCATTATCGTATGCCTACTATAGCTACCATCCAAACAGTGGGGCGCCACCATAAGTGAATGATAGGTTCTACAACTAATACCGTACAAGTCACGTATTGTTTCTTTGGATTTCCAACGAATGATCATGCCAAGGAACTTCCCATTGCCACATGAGAATGCCTCTGGATGGACATCCCCGAGAACCAAACCGGATCTCTACCAACACAAGGCCGGGTTACCCCTAACTGAGTAACAACTGACCGAATATGCCATCCCCCGGTCCTTTGGGACCTTTCACCGAGCGCTCGCAAATCAATTCACACAATCATAAAGTGTTTTCAACATGAGTAAGTATCTGGGCTCCATACCATGATACCACCCTTTTCCAGAAGGAAATGCACATATCCTAAAGGGCGCTACCCCTCATAACTTTGTCGCATCTTTCCTATTTTGACCATTCACGGGGTGTGAGGCTCGACGAAGTCACGTCCACAAAAACATACTTTATACAAAAGCCATGCTTTGGGTCAACAAATGATCATAGAAATGATCACAAAGATAGACGATCAAATAAACGATCCTATCACAAATAATCAACACAATGATCATTTACAGCAACACTCAGCATGTCACATTACCAAATTGGGAATATATCGCTGATAACATTCAACTACATAACCTCTGAGCTCGTACGTCTCAGAGAAGGGTGTTAAGCTAAAAGAATAAATTCTCCGCCACCAATAGAAATATATTTGAAAGAAATCTGCTTTATATCTCAATTTGTAATGTCAGACATACAATCCATACAAGTCTGTTCCGGGCTCGAACAAAACCGAAGGCACTTCTTACAAAGCCCTTGCAATCCGGGTATTCACAATCCCGATCGAATTTCCCATCACTTAAGGAATCTCTATACCAGGAGCTACCCAGTGCAGAGACAATCGATAGGTCATCCTATCGCTTTCGCAAATACTCGGTCTTCAACACCGATCTTCAATGCAATTCACAACGACGTATCACATATTTGGAATGGGTTATACGACCCCATGGTCCTTTCCCGGTTAACCCGAATAGTGAGCGCTTATTCAAAAATAAGCGTGGCATTCAAATTCAAACAAATCACATCAAATACCCATTCAAAGGGAAATATTGATAGTCGGTTATTGAACTATCAATGGATATGCACACATCACCAGTTTCCAAATAATTTTCCAAATTATTTATTTTCCAAAATATCTTTACTAGATATAAATTTCACACTTCAAAAATAAATCAATATTTATTTTTATAAACAATTTCCACTTTCTTTATAAATTCCATAATGAATTTAAAATCCAAAATATCTATGAATATTCGATTTCGATTATTCATTTCAATTTATCTTCAAAAAGATAAATTCTTAAGATATTCACTTTATATTGGAAAACATTTCCATACTTACTTATTTATAAGTAATTCACAAATTTTATTTATTTTCAACACTTAGAAAATATTCAATATACTTCAATCGAAATTAAGTATATATTTCATTCTTTAAGGAAATCATTCTCTTAAACATATTTATTTGGGCCAAAACGAATGTTGCGTAAAACATCGTTACGACAACCCAAAATCACTAGTATAGGGATTCGAAATTAAAATAGATATATAAATCCCAATACTATACAAAACATTTCCTTTCGGAAATCATTTTTTATAACAACAGTGTTATAGTCCACTACTTCCTTTTTTTTCTCGAAAACGTCTATTTCAACAATAAATGTTGAAATCTATGGTTTCGAATCTCAACACATTTTAAAACATCGTTAGATAGTTTTAATTCTATTTAAAACATCACATTCAAAACAATTTCTTTAACGTATTATTCACTATTCAAAAAACGTGAATATACTACGTTACATATTTCATCCTTTTATTCATTTTATTTTAAAGGATTATTCACATTCTAAAATGTGAATATAACTCCATTAATAAATCATAACAATTTATTTATCAAAATAAGTCATTTGTGAATTTATAAAACAACGTTTATAAATTCCATTTCTATTTATTTATAACAACTTCCTTTTATAAATTCCTTTATTAACCTATTCGATTTATAACTCAATTATAAAACAAAAGTTCATATTATAAGTCAAATACTTATAAACGATTATTTTGCAAAATTGTTTCTTTGAACTTCATAATTATAAATCTTATAACTTATAAGATTCGATTATTCATCCAAATATATTCTTTAATAATTTCACAAAATCTATAAATCTTACTATTTATAAATTTCATTTATAACTTCACCATTTATAATTTTATAAATTCCATTCATTTACAAAATTCATTTTCACTTCATTTCAAACACTTATAAAAACTCGTTTTATAATGTCAATATTTCAATTTATAAATATCCATTTATAAATCTCTTAATATAAATCAATTCATTTTATTCTTTAAAACGTTTTTAAACTCCTTTAAAAACTTCATCATTTTGATTCATAAAATAATTAAATTTTATAAATCCTATATTTAAACTTTTCATAATAAATTCAAAAATCCCGATTAAACTCTTTTTATAAAATCATTAGCATCATATTCTCAAAAATCAGTTTTTAACTATTTTTCTCAAAAATCATAATTTTTATAACTTTAAAAATTATATCGTTTATTTATTTAAAATGAATCAATTCCAAAATTATTTTATAAAACGTATACTTTTCAAAAATCACTTTAAAAATCATTTTTAAAGTTTTAAAATTTGGTCCAATGCTGCTACATATCAAATAGTCAATCACGACAACAACGATATCATATATCAATATGATAATCCATCAAATATCAAAATATCTGAAATCAAATAAATACTGTTGAGGAATCCAGTTGGATCCCTCCAACCTGTTTCCTGCATCACAAACATTAGCACAATACCAATTTCGCTCCAGTACGAAATTATCGCGGTATATGGGATTTAATAATATTATCCGCTTAATAGACGGCGCAATAGGGTCTCATCCGCTAAACAAAATGTGGGAAATCAATAACTCGAATATATACATATGCCAATATATATATATTGCTATTATATATAATACCAATTTCACTGTTTATGAAATATTCGCGGTATATGTTTTTACTAAATAACATCCGCTTACTAACGGCGTATAATGTCTATTTTAACAATCAATGGATAACAATCATCATTCAAACATGCATTCAAATATTTTAAATCTAACTATTTAAAATAAAATCGAAACTAATTCGATTGAGTGAGAAGTTCTCACCTTGGTTTTAATTTCGTTTTAGAGATTTATTTCGAATAAAATTAAACGGACGTTTAATTTTACCCAAAATTCTCACTAACTCCAAATGACTCCAATCCAATTTCATCGCGTAGTGCTCGTCCATACGATTCCAACGCAACTGGTTTCGTGCGTTTTCGACCTCGTATGAAAAAGTTATGCATTTTTGAAGTTATACGAATCTAAAATATAACTTTACAACATTTATATTAATTTTTTTCTAACCAAAATCAATCCTAGCCCTTGGATCCAAATCCAATGCCTCTCGTTCATCTTCCCAAACCCGCGTCCCCTTCTCCAGACAATAGCCGTGCAAAAGAAACCCACCAAGCCGATCTAGGGTTTAAATTTTCACCATTTATACTCGATGAAACTTCGATCAGCAACTTGCAACACGAAGCTCCGAACCCCCTCTACCTTCGCCCACCACCATAGTCCACTCGGTCAACCCTTTTGCTCTCAAAGTGCGTGCAAACGGCATCAGAACGCGGCCCATAATCGCCTCCCATTGTTAACAAAACTCCAACTTAACCGTATGGATGTGAAGCCCTCGACATTATCTACAACTTTGCAGTTGAGTGTTTCAAGAATCGATTCATGGATTTAGAAAGATTAATGGAAGAAGTGTTGAACGTTTCTGGCCTTCGAAATAGGGGGAGGCGGCTGGCTATAGATTAGGTTTAGGTTTCTTTTTATTTATTTTTTTAATTGTGAATGGTGTATTTATAGAAAAAAATCGAACACTATTCATCCGGAAATTCCGAACTCCGATTTACGCGCCGTAACCAGCGTTTCTAGGGTTTACCCCGCGTTCCGGACACAATGGAATAGGTTTCGAAAGCTAATTCGGACATCTGTGCGAGTTATGGCTATAAACGTTCAATTTAAATTAAACCGATTTAAATCGATTTCTAGGCGTTTTAATTCGTACCGGACAAACGGTAAATCCAATTGACTCAAAATTTGAAACCTTACAATAATATCACATTACGGATCCGATGAAACTGGTTTCGTCGAAATCCGAGACTTTTTGAAAAATGGCTATTTTAACTCGCCAAATTAAAACTAAAAATAATTCGATGCGTTTCGAGCTGCCACGATCAAACGATAACTCCGATTGACACGAAATTTGAAATCCGGTAATAACTAACTATTACGGATCCAATGGAACTAGTTTCGTTCAATTCTGAGACTGTTCAAAAATTGACTATTTTCACTAGTCGATTTTAATATTAAAATATTCAATTTTCACAAATTAACTTTTAATTCGATTTTAAAAGTTCTAAAATATCATTCTAACTTCAATATGATAAAATAAAATTTTACAAATCATTTTCAATCATATTTAACTCAATTTTCAATTATTTCCATAATTTAGCATATTAAATTATCGATTTAATTATTCAATTAAATCCAATAATTCAAATAAAAATTTATTTGACTTATAAATTCACTTATTAATACTTAAAATTAATTAAATATTCAAATTTTAATTAATAAAAATCCTGGGTCGTTACAGGTTTACTGGCCGTTAGTCGATGCCACGCTAGAAACATCATAAAACTCAGAAATTTATATCTCGCCTAGTCTCATTGACGAGTGACAAAGAGCCACCATACTTGTCTCATCTCATCGACAAGCATTAAATGACATCGTAACTTGTCTCATCTCATCGAAAAGTGAAAACATCATGATGGTTTCTCATAAACCATAAATATCAAAATATGAAATCATAAATTCAAGACTTGCCTTATAT
The DNA here is from genome assembly GCA_030765085.1 of Allium cepa. Lineage (NCBI taxonomy): Eukaryota > Viridiplantae > Streptophyta > Magnoliopsida > Asparagales > Amaryllidaceae > Allium > Allium cepa. The sequence continues at coordinate 63,114,267 of CM060933.1, forward strand.
CATTGGCAAGTAAATAAGACATCGTGATGGCTCTATCGACCATACTCCTATATAGGAGATCTCAAACCATAGTGTTTGCCAAATATTGGCCATCTTATATAATTTCAATAAATAGGAATTATAAAAATCAAAATTTGCCATAAAATGGCAAAAATTCCAGAATCATTAATCTCAAACAGCTTCGATCGTACAAGTCCGGAATTAAACGAAATGGTAAACGCACATGTCCCATACCACGTATTTTACTAAATCATTTAATTATATTTCTCATACGTTCAAATAGTGAAAAGTGTGTGTTTTATATTTAAAATAATTCACTAGAGAAAACAAGCTTTTAAAACTTTTCTTCGAAAAGATTAATAAAACCCATATTTGAAATTCTTTTATTATAAGGAATAAATAGGTTTTTTTATTTATATTAGAAAAATAATTTTAAAATACTATATCATAATAATTTTAAATGTCCATTTATTTCAGAAATTACTTCAAAAATGGTTTAGTAAAAACCGTACTCGAAAACAATGAAAAACAAGAAAGATAACTCAAGACCGATAACTTGAGTTCAATACGAGTTCAATTCAAATTTAACTAAAAATCAATTCGAATTCTATTTAAATTTGAATTTCAAATTCTCCAAATATAGCTAGACTATTGATAGGCATCATAGCTCTCAAAAATCTCAAAAACATCATCAAAACCGAAAGAGAATAAGAGTTAAAATGAGCTAATACAATTCTAAGGTCAATGTTTGTTGTTGTTGTCATCTTGTTCTCAGGACATCAACTTATAACCATAATTTCGACCAAGCAAACTTCAAAATTGCAGAAAACACAATAAACCAAACTTGTAGTATATGATTTATGCTTTCCGAAACATCTAAAATTATCGAAATCGGATCAAAAACGAAGAAGTTATGACCAATTTAGTTTCAGCCTTAAGCACAGAGCAAATATTGATTTTGCTCTCGGGATTACAGTAGAAAAATTCGATTTTGACATAGCTAAGCTCAAAATTACAGAAATCACAAAACAATAATGTTGTAACACATGAACTAAGCTTTCCGAAACATCTAACATTATCAAAATCGGATCAAAAAAGAAGAAGTTATGGCTAATTTAGTTTTAGCCTTAAGCACAGAGCAATTATTGATTTTGCTCTCGGAATTACAGTATAAAAATTCAATTTTGTCATAGCTAAACTTAAAATAACAGAAAACTCAACAAATGAAAGTTGTAGTATATGAAATAAGCTTTCCGGAATGGCTAAGATTATCAAAATCCGATACGTGGTTCAAAAGTTATGGCTGTTTTGCTAACAAATTCAATCTCAGCCTGATTTGTTAAAGACAGAATCGGGCTTCTGTCTTCAAACTCATTTCAGGTAAAGTAAATGAAAGAAGTTCGAATAGTAACGAAAAGGAAAATTGCATCTCATTGAATCTATTTTCTAATCTAAAAAGAATGAGCCATTTCGGATAGTTATGCACCAATATATCGTTGTTTTACTACAACGATTTTCATATAAAATTTTCAGCAAACAATCATTGGATTATTTAACACATACAATCAATTCACAATCAAATTAAAAGCAATTCAATCAACAACCATCTAATTCAATCCAAATAACAACTAAAAATCACACATATGGATTAGAGATAGCAAGTGTGAGTTGTAAATAACCCACCTTTTATTTTCCTATAGTTTGCTAAATCCTCTTTTAAGCCTTGCTAACCTCTTATCTTCTCCAAAATCACCTAAAAACTCAAGAACAAAATTTGGACAGCAAGCAATTTGATCAAAAAGGGATCAAAATCATTCTTTTAGAGTTCTAAAGGATAGAGATAGTGACGCGGCGGATTAATCGAAACAAACTTCAATCGATGGAATGTAGCAATCGGTGAGTTGAGAATACTGCAAGGCCCAAATCCGTTGATCCAAAGATACCGGATTCTAGCTATCTTCGTCTCGTTGATCGCGCACGATGCCGAGAAAGAAGATCTATGATTCTTCGTACGTTGATCTAGCGCACTAGATACCGTGAATCGGCTTCTACGATCGTTGAATCGAGCGCACTCGATTAACCGAAAGAGGAGATAGGAGATCGCACTCAACTACCAATTTGTATGAAAGCACAAAGCTAACAAAAGATAATTTTTATTCAAAAACATCAACAACCTAAAATGTACAACACACTCCCTATTTATAGTGTTTTCTCAACCTAAGCCTTAAGTCGTATACGACTCATCCTCCCCCATGACTCACGACTCGTCTTCCCCTACGACTCACGACTCATCTTGAGTCGGTAGCGACTCATCAGCAGTAGACGACCCAACCACATACGGCTCAATACATGACCATCATACGACTTAAAAATATACAACACATATTCACAACACTTAGGTCGTATACGACTTAACGACTTACGACGCAAAGACAAACGACCTACGACTTATAATATTTACAACACAAGACCGACTCAACACGACACATGGTCAACACGACCTAACGACACATGGAGGGACTCAAATCAGCGGCGTCAAGTGTTGTCTCTTCCCTCAGCCACATCTCCTTAAGTCGTTGCCGACTTAAGACCACTTCCTTAGGTCGTGGCCGACCTAAAACATGCTTCGGCTCCTGTAACTCGTTGTTAACTCGTGGCCGACCTAAATCCGAGGCTTCCTCCCACGACCTTAGGCCTTCCTCCCCTGCTTGACTCGTGAACGACTTAAGACCTAAACCCGAAGCTTGGTTAGCTCGTGTTGCCTTCCCCTGTGACTTGTTAGCTCTCCAGTTAAGTCGTAAACGACTTAAATCTACTCTCCTAAGTCATGAACGACTTAAATACATGCCCTTATCTCGTATGCGACTTATCCTTCTAACCTGGGCTGCATCATCCTCTCCTGGTTGAGAAAAATTCGTCCTCGAATTTGTAAATTCTTCCACATCTGATTGTTCTTCTCCATAATATGGCACAAGATGTTTAATATTGAACACGTCAGAGGTGTACACATCCTCCGGCAGCTTCAACTTATAAGCATTGTCATTAATACGTTTCACAACTTCGACAGGACCAATTTTTCTGGCTTTCAACTTGTTATAAGCGCCTGCTGGAAAACGATCCTTTGTTAACACAGCGTAAACTAAATCACCTTCGTTAAATTCAACATTCCGTCGTTTCAAATCAGCAGCCCGCTTGTACTTCTCATTTGACTTTTCCAATCGTCCTTGAACGATTCCATGACATTCCGTCAATCCTTCAACAAAATCAGCAGCTCGTTTAACCGTCCCCTTCGGTTGTGGTACCACCGCTAAGTCCAACGGTCCCCTGGGTAAATTTGAATATACAATCTGAAATGGACTGAATCCCGTGCTACGATTCACTGCATGATTATGTGCAAACTCGGCTTGGCATAACTTCATGTCCCAACTCTTCAGATTGTCCTTCACAAGACATCGCAACAAATTTCCCAACGATCTGTTAACGACTTCGGTCTGTCCGTCCATCTGCGGATGATAGGCGCTGCTAAAGTTCAACTTCGTTCCCACCATCTTCCACAAACTTAACCAAAAGTGACTCAGAAAATGAGTATCTCTATCCGACACAATAGACTCTGGCAATCCATGAAGTCGATAGATCTCCTTGAAAAATAACTGAGCAACACGAATAGCATCCGCCGTCTTCTTGCAAGCAATAAAATGTGCCATTTTAGAAAATCTGTCAACCACTACATATATAGAATCATTACCACGCTGCGTTCTCGGCAATCCCAATACAAAGTCCATACTCACATCAACCCATGGTCTAGCCGGTACAGGCAACGGCATATACAACCCAGCATTGGTCGCGGTTCCTTTCGAAACTTGGCAAATATGACATCGCTCCACAAACCTTCCCACTTCTTTCCTCATCGACGGCCAAAAGTAAGACTGTGAAATCAATTGCAAAGTACGATCACGGCCCACATGCCCTTCCTCGTGTAACTCCTTGATAATTTTCAATCTCAAACTACAATCTGGAATACATAATTGATTCCCCTTGAACAAGAATCCATCAACCATCACAAATTCATCGGTATTTCCTTCCTTGACTTTCTCTACACATTTCACAAAGTAAGGATCTTCTTTAATCAGCTCTGGCAACATTTCAAACCCTGTCACCTCAACCTTCAATGTCGTTAATAAATGACTCCTCCTGCTTAATGCATCTGCTACACGGTTCGTCACCCCTGACTTATGTTTCACGACAAAAGTAAACTGTTGTAAATAAGCAATCCATGATGCATGTCTCGCTGAAATCTTGTCTTGCCCCTGTAAATGCTTCAATGCCTCATGATCAGTGTACAGAACAAATTCTTTCTGAAATAGATAGTGCCTCCAGTGCTTAAAAGCTTGTACCGCAGCATAGAATTCAACGTCATATGTACTGTATCTCATCTTTGCTCTTGATAACTTTTCACTGAAATAAGCAACGGGTTTCCCACTCTGACTCAGAATTCCTCCAATACCAACCTTCGAAGCATCAGTATGTAATTCAAACAACAATTGAAAATTCGGTAGAACAAGAATTGGTGCTGTCGTCAACAGTGACTTAATCTTTTCAAAAGCAACCCCGACTTCCTTGGACCATTCAAACTTCTTCCCTTTCAAACAATCAGTTACTGGAGCAATCACGCTACTGAAGTGTAGAATGAATCTTCGGTAGAATGACGCTAGCCCATGAAAACTCCGAACTTCTGTTATTGTCTTAGGCTGTGGCCAATTTCTGATTGCTTCAACTTTACTCTGATCAACTTGAATTCCTTCCTCCGCAACAACATACCCCAAAAATAAAACACTTCTAGTCATAAACACACATTTCTTTGTAGCAGCATAAAATTGTTCTTCACGTAATACCATCAACACTTCTCTCAAATGGTGAACATGCTCCTCCGTACTCCTGCTATATATCAGAATATCATCGAAATAAACCACCACGAACTTCCCAATGAATGGTCTAAAGATTTGATTCATCACCCGCATGAATGTACTAGGTGCATTTGATAAACCAAATGGCATAACCAACCATTCGTATAACCCTTCTCTCGTCTTGAACGCTGTCTTCCACTCGTCTCCAGGTCTAATTCAAATCTGGTGATAACCACTCTTCAAATCAATCTTCGAAAAGATAGTTGCCCCACTCAACTGATCTAGCAAGTCATCTAACCTCGGCATGGGAAATCTATATCTCACGGTAATCTTGTTCAATGCTCGACTGTCAGTGCACATCCTCCACGTCCCATCCTTCTTGGGTACCAATAAAGCTGGTACAGCACATGGACTCAAACTCTCCTGCACTCGCCCTTGTTCAAGCAACTCTTCCACCTGCCTCCTCAACTCTTCATGTTCCTTCGGACTCATTCGATAATGTGGTCTATGTGGTAATACTGCTCCCGGAACAAGATCGATCTAATGTTGAATGTCTCTCAGTGGCGGTAACTCCTTAGGCAACTCCTCTGGAAATACATCCTCAAATTCTTGCAAAACTGGCTTCGCTTCTTCTGAAATTTCAACCTCTTCGCTGCTCTCACGCCCAATCAACAAGTATACTTCAGGCTCCTCTTCAACCTCCTTAACAAACTCCTTCAAAGTCAACAGAGTTTTCAATTCCTCAATCTCCTCCAGCTTGCTCTCCTTCTGTTGTTGCTTCTTGGGAACCAAAGTGATTTTAGTACCCTCGAACATGAAACTATAGCTATTGGCTCGACCATCGTGTTGTACTGCTCGATCAAACTGCCATGGCCTGCCCAACAACAGATGACACACATCCATGTCTACTACATCGCACCAGATTTCATCTTCGTATTTCTTCCCAATAGAAAATTTCACGCAAGCTCTTCTCCCAACTTTCACTTCACCACCCTTCCTTAACCAAGCTAACTTGTATGGTTTAGGATGCTTCTCGGTTTTCAACTCCAATTTCCTCACTGCCTCTGTAGAGATAATATTATCGCAACTCCCAACATCAATGACAAATTTACAAACTTTCCCAAGAATAGTGCAAGTAGATTGAAATATGTTATTCCTCAACCAACTATCTTCCTCCTCTTGTTTTGGCGTCAAACAAGACCTCCTCATCATCAGATTACAACCTTCGTCTCCCGACACTTCTTCTTCCTCCTCAACATAAGGTGAATTAGAACATTCAGCTTCTTCCTCCTCATCCTCAGCTTCAACTATCATAGCTCTCTTCTTCGGCTTCGGACATTCATTGCTTTTATGACCCATCTCTTGGCAGTTGTAACATTTGAACCCACTGCTAACCTTCGCCTTCTCACCCTCCTTCACAACTGGTTTGGCAACAGCTTTAGTAACATTAGAACTTCCACCGACATCCTTTGCTTGATTGTTAGAATTAGTAAACACACCACCTCCACGCCTTCCTTGCTTTTCCCAAACTAACGCCTTTTGATGTGCCTCCGCTACAGATCTGGGATCGAACATATTAACCATATCCTGGATCTGCATTCTCAACCCTCCAACAAACCTAGCAGTCAGCTGTTCTTCTGTCTCCATTATATCGTTCCTGGCAATGAGTTGGTAAAATTCATCTGCATAGTCATTTACTGATTTCGTCCCCTGCCTTAGATTCTGCAATCTCTGGTACATAAGCGATTGATAGTTGTATGGCAAAAATGTAGCTCTCATCAATTTCTTCATCTTCTCCCAAGATTCTATCTTTGACTTCCCCATTCGTTCACGAGTAAGTTTAGTTTGCTGCCACCATGCCAAAGCTCTTCCCCTCAGTCTTGTAGCAACTAACTTCACCCTTTGATTCTTCGGAACCTCCTTGAAATCAAAGATTTCCTCCACATTAGATAACCAATCTAAGAACTCCTCAGCTACCATCCCACCTTTAAACTCTGGAATCTCCATCTTCATTCCCGATTCCCAACGACGATCATCCTCTACATCTCGATACTGACGTCGTGTTTGATCTCTGTCTCGGTAATGAACACTTCCCCTATCACCGTCAAACTCTTCATCAAAGTCTGATGCATAACGTTGTCTTTCACGCCCCCCAACATCTCTACCACCACTCTTACTACCAACATCCCGTCTATCATGATCATCAACATTCCTCCTACTTCGATTATCAACACTTCGATGATCTTGGCTCTCTCTCCTTTCCCGATCTGAATGTGGCGAAATTCTACTTCCTCCATGGATGGATTTAGGTGAATTTCTTCTTCTTCTTTGATTCATATCGATCATAAGCTTCTCCAACCTTCCTATGCCTTCATCAATCTTCTCGTGCATACGTTGTTCCATTTGATCGGCCTTCTCTTCGATACAAAGCTTCAACGTTTTGATGTCGGTTAGCTCTTCTAGGCGGCATGATTGAACTTCACAAAAACTTCAACAAATCAATACCAAAGTGATGCTTCAACTTCACATACAACTTCACAAGGCTCGGCCTAACTCCTTAGCTCGAAACAAGCTTCCAATGATCCTTCCTAGGCTCGGCTACTTTTCAAGTATACACGGCCTCCTTCAATTTCAAACACTTTCAACACTTTGATCCAAAATGGAATGGATCGAAAGTTCTCCCTCTTGTTGCAACTTCAATATGAACGCGATGAACAACTTCAAACTTCAACACTTGGCTCCAAGACCCGATTTAGCTATGATTGGCTAAAACAAGCTCCGATACCAAAACTGACGCAGCGGATTAATCGAAACAAACTTCAATCGATGGAATGTAGCAATCGGTGAGTTGAGAATACTGCAAGGCCCAAATCCGTTGATCCAAAGATACCGGATTCTAGCTATCTTCGTCTCGTTGATCGCGCATGATGCCGAGAAAGAAGATCTACGATTCTTCGTACGTTGATCTAGCGCACTAGATACCGTGAATCGGCTTCTACGATCGTTGAATCGAGCGCACTCGATTAACCGAAAGAGGAGATAGGAGATCTCACTCAACTACCAATTTGTATGAAAGCACAAAGCTAACAAAAGAGAATTTTTATTCAAAAACATCAACAACCTAAAATGTACAACACACTCCCTATTTATAGTGTTTTCTCAACCTGAGCCTTAAGTCGTATACGACTCATCCTCCCCCACGACTCAAGACTCGTCTTCCCCTACGACTCACGACTCATCTTGAGTCGGTAGCGACTCATCAGCAGTAGACGACCCAACCACATACGACTCAATACACGACCATCATACGACTTAAAAATATACAACACATATTCACAACACTTAGGTCGTATACGAGTTAACGACGCAAAGACAAACGACCTACGACTTATAATATTTACAACACAAGACCGACTCAACACGACACATGGTCAACACGACCTAACGACACATGGAGGGACTCAAATCAGCGGTGTCAAGTGTTGTCTCTTCCCTCAGCCACATCTCCTTAAGTCGTTGCCGACTTAAGACCACTTTCTTAGGTCGTGGCCGACCTAAAACATGCTTCGGCTCCTGTAACTCGTTGTTAACTCGTGGCCGACCTAAATCCGAGGCTTCCTCCCACGACCTTAGGCCTTCCTCTCCTGCTTGACTCGTGAACGACTTAAGACCTAAACCCGAAGCTTGGTTAGCTCGTGTTGCCTTCCCCTGTGACTTGTTAGCTCTCCAGTTAAGTCGTAAACGACTTAAATCTACTCTCCTAAGTCGTGAACGACTTAAATACATGCCCTTATCTCGTATGCGACTTATCCTTCTAGCCTGGGCTGCATCAGATAGCGTTTAAAACACTTACTCTACATTATTGGACAAAATCCCTTTGATTTGAGCTTTGAATTTGGAAATTAGGAACTAGGGTTTTAAAGCTTTGAGAATGAGGAGTTTAGTTTTTTTTCTTCTTTCTCTTTTCTGACTTTAGAATGAAGGTGAATACATAATAATGGGAGGTACTTTCTCTTATTTGCACTAATGGATCAAGAGAGTTAAGATAGGATCCACTAACAAGGTGTTGCTAATTCTCCTAAGTGTTACTAATATTTATTTAGTTCTATCATTAATAAACAAATTTTTTTCTAACAATGTTTTAACAAAATTTATTCACTAATTTTTCAGATTTGACAAAACCAAATAACCATTTAAAAATTGCATTTTAACAAAAACTCTCAATATTAACACTCTACTCTAAACACCAAATTCAAATAATTGATTTTATAATATTTCAAAGTTTTAATTGAAATTCTTTATTTAAGAAATAAAAATTATTCCTTAAATAGATCCAACCAAATATTCTTAAAATATGTTTTAATTACTCAATTAAATTTCACAAATCATAAATTAAAATTAATCATTCCTAATTAAATTTAATTAATTAGTGAATTTACACCAGGGTTGTTACAGATTCCCTCCTTACAAAAATTGCGTCCCCGCAATTTTCTAAAAAAAAGCCATAAACAACACAAAAATTCAATCGACAAAGAATAAAAGACATGCTCGAAACTCAAACCATTCATACTCTCAACATAGAATGGTCGAAAGAAATAAGGAAAAACTCACTTGGTTAATTCAATGGCCCATCATGTGCTAACATAGTGATTAGCAAACCATCGAATTTTTCAAGTATCTCGAAAGAATTTCGAAGATACCCCGTCTTCGAACCAAAACTCAATAAGATGCTCAACAATTAGTCAATCAAAAATGATTGATTTCAAATAAATCTACGAATAAAGTCGGGATCAAACTCACTCAAACCCGAAATCTAAGCAATAAAGAAGATCATCAATAAGGTTTTCCGCATAAATATACGGAAAGAACATCCTCACAACATGGTAGACACAATAAACAAGATTGATAAATCACAAGATGGCTTCTCACAAGGCCACCAACTCGAACGACGGTGAAAAATGCACGTCGTTGATAATAGCTCAAAGATAGAATGTACTCAAGAACAAGGATATAAGCTCAAGTTACTTTTCAATCCAAGATATTTAGAATTTTTAAATCTCAACATCTTTTAAATTTTAAATCTCAATTTTCAACATTTGAAAATTTTCAAACTTTTTACTATATTACTTAGTAAGTTATTTAAAACTCAAATTAAAAGTCCAAATTTATTCTCTTACTTCAAAATTAATTTCCAAAGAAAATTGTAAATCCATAATAATATTCCTCAAAATAAGTTAAGGGTTTAAATTCTCCACACTCTTCTATTAAACCACTTAAATAGTTTTTTAAACCAATCTTCAAATTCTCTTATTATACTCTTCTCTTAAAACATCCAATGTATATAATATAGATTCTAAAATCTCAAAATATACTTTCAATAAATATAGCTGAAGAATATTCTCATTTATTTTCATCTTTATAATTTCTAAATAAATAAATAAATAAATAAATAAATGGCATTGCCTCACCCTTGAATCTCTAATTAATAGATACATCCGTTGGCTGCAGAGTCGATCGAGCGATCAAAACTGCCTCGCCACCCTGTTACTCGTCTCTGAAATCAATGGCTGCAATTACCATTCAAAAATAAATTTCATATATAATCTCAAAATATTATTTTCAAAATTTTAATTTTTAAAACACAAACCATCGTGTCTGATTGTCTCAGCATAGCATTTAGGAGATTCCTATCGATAACGTTGATCAGGCGTATCGACCAGAACTCTTAACTACTCGATGGATAACCCAACACTCTCAAATTATTTCTATGAAAGAATACTACTCATATAAATATATTCTCAAAACATTCTTTGATTTTTTTTTAAATATCTCAAAACTCCAATTTCTCTTTTTAAAACTCAAATTTATAAAGCTTCAAAACTCAAACCAAAGACCATTAAGAGAATGCATCGAGATATTCCTAGAATACTCGATTCAAAAAATCGACAACAGGAGATGGAGTGTTCGTCAACTCCTACAAGATGATGAGCCACTCTCGAAAATCATCAAGATACAGGATAAGCAAGATATTCTTCTCGAAGGATAAGAAGCACACAAACAACAAATCATTACTTCAAACAAAGTAATGCTACAAAGGATAACACCGATTGAGTATCCGAAAAGGATAACTCAAAGAAATTATATGATAAACTCAATCAAACTCGAACAATCTAGAGACTCACCTCATTCTTTAGTGGATGTCCTCGTGGGAGGATAGCCGAAGGTTAAAATCCAAGAATAAGGTTAATTCAACACTCAATTGCCCGATTGGATATCAAACTCAAATAGACTCACAAAAATCGACAAAGTCACCATGACTGGAATTCGAGATATATCATCAACATTTCGACACTCAAGAGTGAATACAGAAACTTCGGAATCATCATCAACATTCCAAAGTGATAGAAATAATAAACCAATCAAATTAGGATGCCTAAATAAATATAGGATCCTATAACAACGAAAGGATCAGACTTAACATCAAATAAGTTAATTCATCTCAAATTAGATACATCTCAAGATTGTGAGTAATAAACAAATACTCACTAATGCAGCAACAAATAGAAAACTCAGAATGCACACAACAAGCCACTCATTGTGGATCTCCTCAATAGGATTCACAACTATCAAAGGATTGCAACAAGAATGCTTAAAGAAATCAATCAACTCCATCGATACGAACTCACTCGTGTCGACAAAAATAAGAATAGAATAATCCCAAATAAGATTACTTATAAGATAAGATGACATCAAACTCTATTATGGAATACTACAGAATAATATATATATATATATATATATATATATATATATATATATATATATATTCCTAGACATATTCCACCTCAACAATCCCAAAACTCGAAAAAGAATCAAGGCTCGATTCGAAAACAAGCTCGAATAAAGGATAATGATTCACTCGTATTGTACTTCGATGTATCATGATATGCGTACTGTTCTGTGTTTATTCTACTTTGTTCTGACCACAGCTCTGATACCATGCTGTAACACGCTACCCCGAGACCCACCTTAGTAAAGAGAATTAACGAGTAATTCCGTCTACTAAAGCGGAGAATAGGGCTAGTTAAGGGCGACCATCTATAATTTTGTCTTAAACATCTACTGGATACGTCGATAAATGCAATATAATTTTTTTCTTTTCTATCTCAATGGATCGACATACACAGTAAATTCTTAATCCAAAACTATAGGTGGCTAACGGATCTATCAGAACAAAATACAATAACTAAATGTAAAGCACATCACAGAATAGTAATCAACATCATATATATATATATATATATACACTGGTACATGTTTAGTACAATACAATATGAATACAAATAAAGGTGGTACCGACCACATCTTACACATTGAATCAAATATAAATACATCAGAGTATGCGAAAGAACAGAAATTGCTCAAGAGAAAGGAGAGCTGATATCCAACATCAACTTCAAGCTAAGACCAATAGATGATACCTGAAACAACTCGGTCTGACCCGAGTATAAATACACGGGTCAGTCTAGCTACACAAATCAGTCAATATCGGTAATATGAAGCAAAATAGACATGAAGATACTTCTTCTCAAAAGAGAAGAATGAATCGACAAACTCATAAACACAACACTTAAGTAACAAACACTACTTAAGTGAACAAATACCTCGAAGGCGGTAACTCAAACTCAATACTCAAATCAAACACAAGTGCATCATATCATCAACGACATCCTAAAATGTCTACATGGTTTCCATGGACCATATTTCCTCAAAAGGAGAAACATCAATACAAACTCTCGTTAAAATGGAAAAAATAAAACATTTTCAAATAGGATGATCCAAAACTCAAATATAGATGAATCTACAAATTCAATTATACCTTATCTCATCGATGTAAATGTATATAAATCTCAACTCGCCAAAATGGCAAAACATAGAATATCCTATAAAATCCTGAAATTATCAAAACTCATAACTCAAGGAACTCGATAAGAGTTCAAAACATCATAATTGAAATCACCATATATATAACATCTCATATAGCACTAGGCTATCGATGTAATAAAACATCTTAAAAAGGTGAAATCACAATAAAACAGAAAAATCAGAAAATCCGGATTGGCCAAATCCCCGATTATAATGTCGAAGCAATGTTGCACGTGCTAAACTCAGATGGCTGAAGCCTTAGACAAGGTCGCTAACACCTCCCAAAGCAATTCGTCCTCATGACAAGGTCGCTGACACCTCTTCAAGCCGTTTTGTCAGCCCTAACAAGGTCGCTAACACCTCCCAAAGTAGTTCGTCCTCATGATAAGGTCGTTGACACCTCTTCAAGCCATTTTGTCAGCCCTAACAAGGTCGCTAACACCTCCTAAAGCAGTTCGTCCTCATGACAAGGTCGCTGACACCTCTCCAAGCAGTTATGTTAGGTAAATATCATGAATGTGTCACAAACACACGGATAGGAACCCGAAAAGTGTTAACGTGTGTCACATACCACACATTCGCACGTAGCGGTTTACTAGCCGTTAGTCGATGCCACACTAGAAACATCATAAAACTCAAAAATTTATATCTCGCCTAGTCTTATTGACGAGTGACAAAGAGCCACCATACTTGTCTCATCTCATCGACAAGCATTAGATGACATCGTAACTTGTATCATCTCAACGAAAAGTGAAAACATCATGATGGTTCCTCATAAACATAAATATCAAAATATGAAATCATAAACTCAAGACTTGCCTTATATCATTGGCAAGTAAATAAGACATCGTGGTGGATCTCATCGACCATACTCCTATACAAGAGATCTCAAACCATAGTGTTTGCCAAATATTGGCCATCTTAAATAATTTCAATAAATATGAATTATAAAAATCAAAATATGCCATAAAATGGCAAAACATCTCAGAATCATTAATCTCAAACAGCTTCGATCCTACAAGTCCGGAATTAACCGAAATAGTAAACACACATGTCCCATACCACGTATTTTACTAAATCATTTAATTCTCTTTGTCATACGTTTGAATAGTGCAAAAGTGTGTGTTTTATATTTAAAATAATTTACTAGAAAAAACAAGCTTTTAAAACTTTTTCCCGATAAGATTAATAAAACCCATATTTGAAATTCTTTTATTATAAGGAATAAATAGGTTTTTTTATTTATATTAGAAAAATAATTTTAAAATACTATATTATAATAATTTTAAATGTCCATTTATTTCAAAAATTACTTCAAAGATGGTTTAGTGAAAACCGTACTCGAAAACAATGAAAAACAAGAAAGATAACTCAAGACCGATAACTTGAGTTCAATACGAATTCAATTCAAATTGAACTAAAAATCAATTCGAATTCTATTTAAATTTGAATTTCAAATTCTCCAAATATAGCTAGCCTATTGATAGGAATCACAGCTCTCAAAAATCTCAAAAGCATCATCAAAACCGAAAGAGAATAAGAGTTAAAATGAGCTAATACAATTCTAAGGTCAATGTTTGTTGTTGTTGTCATCTTGTTCTCAGGACAACAACTTATAACCATAATTTCGACCAAGAAAACTTCAAAATTGCAGAAATCACAATATTAAAACTTGTATTATATTATTTAAGCTTTCCGAAACGTCTAAAATTATCAAAATCGGATCAAAAATGAAGAAGTTATGGCTAATTTAGTTTCAGCCTTAAGCACAGAGCAAATATTGATTTTGCTCTCGAGATTACAGTAGAAAAATTCGATTTTGACATAGCTAACCTCAAAATTACAGAAAATACAAAATAATAATGTTGTAGCACATGAACTAAGCTTTCCGAAACATCTAACATTATCAAAATCGGATCAAAAACGAAGAAGTTATGGCTAATTTAGTTTTAGCCTTAAGCACAGAGCAATTATTGATTTTACTCTCGGAATTACAGTAGAAAAATTCGATTTTGTCATATCTAAACATAAAATAACAGAAAAATCAACAAATGAAAGTTGTAGTATATGAAATATGCTTTCCGGAATGGCCAAGATTATCAAAATCCGATCTGTGGTTCAAATGTTATGGCTGTTTCGCTAACAAATTCAAACTCGGCCTAATTTGTTAAAGACAGAATCGGGCTTCTGTCTTCAAACTCATTTCAGGTCAAGTAAATGGAAGAATTTCGAATAGTAACAAAAAGAGAAATTGCATCTCATTGAATCTATTTTCTAATCTAAAAAGAATGAGCCATTTCGGGTAGTTATGCACCAATATATCGTTGTTTTACAACAGCGATTTTCATATAAAATTTTCAGCAAACAATCATTGGATTTATTTAACACATACAATCAATTCACAATCAAATTGAAAGCAATTCAATCAACAATCATCTAACTCAATCCAAATAACAACTAAAAATCACACATATGGATTAGAGGTAGCAAGTGTGAGTTGTAAATAACTCACCTTTTATTTTCCTATAGCTTGCTAAATCCTCTTTTAAGCCTTGCTAACCTCTTATCTTCTCCAAAATCACCTAAAAACTCAAGAACAAAATTTGGACAGCAAGCAATTTGATCAAAAAGGGGATCAAAATCATTCTTTTAGAGTTCTAAAGGATAGAGATAGAGTTTCAAACACTTGCTCTACATTATTGGACAAAATCCCTTTGATTTGAGCTTTGAATTTGGAAATTAGGAACTAGGGTTTTAAAGCTTTGAGAATGAAGTGTTTAGTTTTTTTTTCTTTCTCTTTTCTGACTTTAGAATGAAGGTGAATACATAATAAGGGGAGGTACTTTCTCTTATTTGCACTAATGGATCAAGAGAGTTAAGATAGGGATCCACTAACAAGGTGTTGCTAATTCTCCTAAGTGTTACTAATATTTATTTAGTTTTGTCATTAATAAACCAATTTTTTTTTCTAACATTGTTTTAACAAAATTTATTCACTAATTTCTCAGATTTGACAAAACTAAATAACCATTTAAAAATTGCATTTTAACAAAAACTCTCAATATTAACACTCTACTCTAAACACCAAATTCAAATAACTGATTTTATAATATTTCAAAGTTTTAAATTGAAATTCTTTATTTGAGAAATAAAAATTATTCCTTAAGTAGATCCAACCAAATATTCTTAAAATATGTTTTAATTACTCAATTAAATTTCACAAATCATAAATTAAAATTAATCATTCCTAATTAAATTTAATTAATTAGTGAATTTACACCAGGGTTGTTACATATTACCTCTTAAATAATTAAGATGTGTAGTTTAAAGTTAAGTGAATTCGAATGCTTAAAATGGATATTTAACCTGTACATATGTTAATACATGTTTAGTCATGATATGGTTTGAATTTGAAATCATATATGTGTATAAAAGAGAATGACACACGATATTGAATTGAATATGGAATTGTCCGTATAACGATAGTCGCTATAAGCGCACTTTGAATTCCTTGAACTGTAACTTATGAAAATGGAGATTTAATGACATATCTTAATAATAACTTGTTTGGTTATTATTACTTCAATAAGTGTTTAGAAAAGTAAAGAATATGTTTTTCAAAGTTATAGAAGAAGTAAATCAAAGTAACAGAATATTGAAGTAAAAAGGTCGCTATAACACACTTTTTATTTAGCGAAATAACGATATTTTCTACAAAATTATTTGGATGTTTCTTTTTATATTTAAATAGTAAATAATATATTATTTTTATTGGGAAATTTTTGAAGCCTAATTCATTTTTAGTTAGTTGAAAGAAATGCAAAAAGTTATAGCGAAATAGTCGATAGAAGTGTTGTTCGGTAAAATACCCAGTTTTCGGGAAATTCTCCAAAATAATTAAAAATTATTCTTTAGGATTTTTCTTCATGGTTTTAAGTACCCAAGTATACTAACTAATGAAAAAAGAATAGATTAAAATTAATTTGTAAAGACATTGAAATCTTAAAATTAATTTGTAAAGACATTGAAATCTAGACGCAAAGTTGTAGCAAATCCACCTTAAACGACAGCTCGGGACTTTTGGTAGCACTTCCGAAGTGCTGTTTTTGCTTCTGAAATGCGTTTGAGCTGTTGCGAATTGTTTTAGTAGTCTTTACAGAAATGCTATCTTTTCTATTTGAAACTATAAATTGTGTAAAAATGATATTTAAATTTTATACCTTTCTCTAATATTTTTAGGGTTGTTTTCTAACTTATAATAGAGAGTTTTAAAATCGGTTTCAAGTTTAGATATGTTTTTAACAATTAACTATGAATTTTGTTATCCCGCTTTTTGGGCAAAAGCCGTGATACCAAAAGATTGGTCAAAGACAAAAGACAGTTCACCTCAGAGATCGGTCGTACTCCACTTTACTATGGATATCGATGAATTTTGTCCGAGTCCGGAACGGGCCACAATTGATAGGACACGACAAGAAAGACCATAGAAGCCAACGTTTCAAATTTCAAGTCAATCCGAGGTCATATGCTCAAGTAATGATGGATTCAAGTTAAGAAGGTGCACATTGCTCGGTTCGAACCCATCATGTTCGAATCCATCGTTTTCGAACCCATCACATTCGAAACCATCTGTTTCGAACCCATCATATTCGAACCCATAGGAAGAAGCGACGTTCGAATCCATCAGGGGCGTGCCTCCCTTCGAATCCATGCAACGGAAGGAACTCCAACTCCATGCCATAGCTACCTTCGAACCCCCATGATAAAGCCAACTTCGAATCGATCTGGGGTGACGTGTTTAGATCGATTCGAACGAATGCCACTCCATCGATTCGAGGAAAGCCTTCGAATCCAACACACGAAGCCATCCAGTGAACACGGCGACAAACACGGATCGATTCGAAGAATGCTGCTCACGTCACAGAAGGATCGATTCGACCCTATGGGTTCGAAGTGATCGATTCGAACGAACCCATAGGATCGATTCGAACCATGCAACATACCGAAAAGTGCCATTTCGAATCGATGATAACTCCCAATCTACTGATCCAAATCCCATGAAATTTTTACAGAAGTTTGTCTACATGATGAAGAACGTCCACGCCAAGTTTCATCGCAATTGGACAATTTTTTGATCGATTCGAAGTTCACTTCGAATCGATCCCAAACTGGGCACGGACTCCGAGAACGCGGGCTTATGGGCCCCCCTCACGTGCCAGGCAACCTCCCTGAGCTTTAGGCGGGATTTTGGCCTTCCACACCTATAAATAGAGCCCCTGGTCATTCAGAAAAGGGGTCGGAGTATTTGGAGAAGAAGAATAAGCCTAAACGCTGCCAGAATCACTCCATACTATCTCCTTTGCTGTTAATTTCGAATTTAAGCCCATTTCCTGCTGTAATTTGCTTGAAAACACTTGTAATCTTCAAGTATTAAGAAATAAAGTGATAAAACTTCATAGTGGACGTAGGCGCATAGCCGAACCACTCTAAATCCTTGTCTTCTGTGCAATTTACTTTTCTGTGACTTGGAGTTTTTGTTAGATAGTCCCTATTTCCAATTCAAGTTCTTCATTTACTATCTCTTCAAAAACTTCCGAAGGGTGTTTTCCCAATTTTGGTGCAAACATTTTGGTGCTTTCACTGAGAAAACCCAGATTTTCTCCTGCTCGTTGGATCTGTCATCGATACCGGATTGAATAAATCTAAGAGAGAGATCCAGATCTATCGTTCATGGGTTCCTTCTATTCTATTCAGATTGCTCTAAAATCTAAGAAGAACCATATTCATCATGCAGTCCATACCCTTATTTTCGAATCCAGAAAAAATGCTGGTTTTCGTACCCATATTTTCGAACCCATAAAATATGGTGAATTTCGTATCCATATGTTCGAATCCATGAAAATATGATCATTTTCGAACCCATGTTTTCGAATCCAGAAAATATGCGGTTCTCCGTAGCCGTATGTTCGAATCCATGAAAATATGATCATTTTCGAACCCATGTTTTCGAATCCAGAAAATATGCGGTTCTCCGTAGCCATATGTTCGAATCCATGAAAATATGGTCATTTTCGAACCCACGTTTTCGAATCCAGAAAATATGCGTTTCTCCGTAGCCATATGTTCGAATCCATGAAAATATGATCATTTTCGAACCCATGTTTTCGAATCCAGAAAATATGCGGTTCTCCGTAGCCATATGTTCGAATCCATGAAAATATGATCATTTTCGAACCCATAACTTCGTATCCAGGAAATGTGGTGAAGTTCGTATCCATAGTTTCGAATCTAGGAATGTGGTGAACTTCGTATCCATCACGAAGCGCTACTTCGTATCCGTCATGGAGCGCTACTTCGTATCCATCCATCTGCCTCCAATTCAAATCGATACTCACATGTACTTCGTATCCATCCATCTGCCTCCATTTCACATCGATACGCACATGCAGTTCGTATCCATCTATCTGCCTTTAATTCGATCCATCATTTAAGCGCTCGAACCATCGGTGCACCCGCATAGTTAATCCAAACCTCAACTTAAATAAAGGAACATTCAGATCGTTCCATGACTGGGCGAGAAGTAGGCGATTACAATAGCAATTTTTGAGTTGCAATCAAGGAGTGGGTATTGAAATACTATTCAACTGGTGCTCCTAGAGGCTGGAGAACCTAGCTAATATGCCAAGAACTAGAGTTGATTAATGTATCATGCTTCTAAAGTGGACTACAACTTCCTCCAATTGACCAGCTTTTAAAACTCCTAAACTGACAATTATGGTGCGATGGCTAGTATTACGACTACCCTGCCTTGTCTACTCTGCCAACTCAGAACATAGTTGTTCACCACTGAACCATCTTCATATGCCCGCATCTTAATCATTCCACGTCCATATGACTAAAAGCATGACATACAACTCTAAGAGGACTTCCTAACTATCCTATGCGAGCCTCCTTCATGGTGAAAATTAGAAATAATCACCAATCTATGAGCCCATATTAATATACTCACCATCCAATCGACATTACCAACCACTCGAACATTAGGCAATCAGGCATGCATCATTCACTAGTATTACAAGACCATGTAGCCAAAAAATGGCTTGATAATATTGATTGGAGTATCTTTCCCAATCAGGGCCTATTCATCGAAATCATCCTACATACAAAATTTCTAGCAAAAATTCAGCATGGTGACTATGTCAGTGTACTATGGAAATTCAACCTCCGCCGCTATCTCATGAAATGAGGATGGTGGATGGAGTCCATGAAAAGTGACGAATGCCATCAAATGCGTTGTATCCCCTATTCCTCAAAGAAGACTGTCAATCGTGGTTAGGCATACCATTTCTACTTCTCATATTGCTAAAGGGAATAAAGAAGCTGGCGGCCAACGAATTGATCAAAATCCACAGCTCGTTGCTGCCAACACTTATAAATGAAATCAGCACAAAAAGCTTATTTCCAGAGTTTGATAATAGAACTGGTGGATAGTCGCCGACGACTACACCAACATGTCCAGGCCAACATTACGTTGATAAATCAGACGAAGGATCAACTTGGCGACATAAAAGGGAACCTGCTCCATACTCTAAATCGGGAAGCTCCTCTTCTTTATATGACTATCATGGATGCCAACGCCATAAGGTTGCTCCAGAAAGGATAGCTCTAGCAATATGTTCAAGCCCCATAAAATGAAGAGCCGGGAACCCCCGACCTCAATCGGAATTTTGATCAAACTAAACCATTTGCGTTAGACTCCCAACTGTGAAAGGCTGGACCGAAGTGCAATAGCGAGCATATGACGCCGCTTCACTTATCAATGAGATTTTATCCGATCTCTTTCGAATTATTTTTATTTCTATTTCATTTATGTTGCAAAATATAATCGACTTGAATTAAACTACTTGCAAATGATGCAGGTAACCGAGTACTTAAGGATGGGTGCAAAACAACCTCCATGGACTATGATAAAGTCATTTAGGTATCATCATGATGAGCACGATTCAACCACTCGCTGGCTGCTCTATGCACCTGACTTGGGGGCAGGCCATCAAAGTGGTAGAGACAGACAAGTTCAGGGCTCCAGTACGAAGTTGATGCAACCGACCATCCACTCACATGCCTATGCAATTTAATTAGGAGATTTGAGAAAGACTTGGAGTTATATGTCCCAACCATGCACTCTCCATCTCTTACTTGAAGCTCGCCAAAATACTTATGTTTCTTCTGATGCCCAGTAAAATCGAAATCACACCAAAGATGGACGTGACGTGACCGTCCATGCATCCAATCCTGCATTGGACACTTGGGGTTTTTTAAGAGCACATATTTATAGCGGATATGGTTTGACCATTCACTCCCCAGTTTGCATCAATGATTCGACAAAACAATCATGCCTCAAACCGACTTTATCAGGGGCCAACCCTCAATTTATAGTCATCAACAACCGACTGCTTACTCACTAATCATCATGAGCCATCATTCCAACTCTCTTCCTCAACTCGACTGAAAGAGCGCAAAGCGTAAAGTGGACGTGGCTCGACCGTCCACTCTCCAACTCTTGCCTCCAACCTAAGAAGCGGGATCCAAATGAACACGGATGCGATTCATCCGTCCATAAACTAAGTCTCCTCCTACGTTGATGGAAGATAAGTGGAAAGTAATCGAGATCCCACCGATCATTTGCTAAGCGAAACCCACCTCTCGGGGGAAAGCCATCGCATCAATGGCCGAACTGGACCGACACACGACAGTCCTGCAATCAACTCTAGGTTCCCAGAGTGCGAACCGGAGTATAAACACTAACTCCACTTTCCCAGAGTGCAAATTGGAGTATAAACATCAAATCCATCGTTCCCAGAGTGTGAACGGACTCCAACTTCCCAGAGTATGAATTGGAGTATAAACATCCAATAAATCGTTCCCAGAGTGCGAACGGACTCCAACTTCCCAGAGTGTGAATTGGAGTATAAACATCCAATAAATCGTTCCCAGAGTACGAACGGACTCCAACTTCCCAGAGTGTGAATTGGAGTATAAACATCCAATAAATCGTTCCCAGATGCGAACAGACTCCAACTTCCCAGAGTGTGAATTGGAGTATAAACATCCAATAAATCGTTCCCAGAGTGCGAACGGACTCCAACTTCCCAGAGTGTGAATTGGAGTATAAACATCCAATAAATCGTTACCAGAGTGTGAACGGACTCCAAATTCCCAGAGTGTGAATTGGAGTATAAACATTAGATCCATCGTTCCCAGAGTGCGAACGAATTCCTAAAAAGCCCAAATAGGTGTGACTGACCATCTATTGGATGACTCCAACTTCCCAGAGTGTGAATTGGAGTATAAACATCTGTTCCAGGTTCTCAGAGTGCGAACCAAAAACACAAATGCTAAATCCAGGTTCCCAGAGCATGAATCGGAGCATTAACATCAATTCCAGGTTCCCGGAGGGCGAACCGGAAAATACAAATGTCAACTCCAATTCCCCAGAGCGCGAAGTGGAGTATAAACATCAATTCTTGGTTCCCGGAGCGCGGACCAAAATACAAATGTCAACTCCAAATTCCCAGAGAGTGAATTAGAGTGCGAATGCCAAGTCAAAGTTGCGAACTGGAGTATAAACACTTAATAACTCTAAGTCCCCAGAGTGCGGACTGGAGTATAAACACTAAAATGGGTGTGATCGACCATACATCAACTAACTCCAGATTCCCATAGTGCGAACTGGAGTACAAACATAATTAAACTCCAGATTCCCAAAGGATGAATTGGAATATAAAGCAACGACTCACTCAAGTCCCGAGAGCCTGGACTGGAGCACGAATGCCAAATGGGTGTGACTAACCACCCATCAACTAATTCCAGATTCCTAGAGTGTGAACTGGATTGTAAACATCAACTAACTCTGGTCCCGAAAGCACAGAATGAAGTATAAAGACCTAGTGGGCGTGACATACCACCCATCAACCAACTCCAATCCTCGAAGCATGGATTGGAATATAAATACCAGAAGGGATGCGATTTTATTGTCCATTTATCAATTCTAATTCCGCAGCAAGTTCTGTAGTACAAAAAGCGGATGTGGTTAGACTTTCTTCTTTCCAAGTCTTCCCCTGACATGGGGGCACACTTATCATAAAAAATCGGTTGTGATCCGACTATCTAGCACTAAGCGGGCACGACATGACCGTTCATGCATCAGCACTTATTCCCGGCACGGGACCTATAACATAATCTTTTAGGAATACACTCCAACCCAGCAAGACAAGATTTCTTCCTCGATCAGACAGGGAGATGTAGATTCGCAAAACGGACCTAGCTGAACGTCTTATTCTAAATGGATGTGACTACCCATCCTACCGCAAATGAACATGACAAGACCGTTCATCCGCTAACTCTAGCTAATGATCTGGTGGGTTGTGCATGCAACGTGGCCGGATATGACCCAACCATCCGCCAATTAGCTCCTTTCTCCAAATCAGAAGGAGGAACATCAAATTAATGTTGTTGCAATGTGACCGACTACACTTCGACTTTCGCCATTGACAAGCGCCAGAGGAATTAATCGAGGAAAATGTGGTTAGACCATTTTCTGCTAAAATTCTTAGTCCCCAGAGTGTGGACATGGGTATGAACATCAATTAGGTGTGACTAATGGCCCTTCAACTGCCTCTAGTCCCCAGAGTGCGACTGCGACCATAGACAGATGAAGAATGTGATTCGACCATTCATTCACCAACTCCGACCTAAAGTCGACGAGAGGAGTATAAACTCGCTACAGACGCAATTGGACCGTCCACAAACTAACTCTGCTAACCCAAGGCTGGGGGCAGAAGAACAAATCATTGAAAGAAGAGAAATGAGACTCGCTACATTGCTAGCTATTCAGATTCCTTTACAATTTAAGGCAACGACTGCAAGGAGGCCTTAATGCTAGCCAACCAGAATGATGCTCGAAGTTACGAGAAGCCAATTATATCGTACCGCCAGATCGACGGGAAATATCGATCTGCACCTTTCATGTCATACCAAAGGATCGATAGGCAATGAGGTCCGTACATTCTACATTGTGTCGCTAAATCGACGGCCAATGTCGATCCTCTTCGACTACAATTCGATGTGACCTGAGCACCCATCGAATACCTTCGACCACCAGAGCATGGATAGAACCGCGAATGAGTGTGACTTGACCGTTCGTCCTCCATCACCTTCCATCGATCCGCCAGGAAGTGCATGAGACTGGATGAGCATGACCTGACTGAATTTGAGCTGACTTTGTCCCTAGATCTGACGGGAGAACGTAAATCGAAACGGACGTAGTTGATCACCTAACTCCAAAAGAATGCAATGCGACCATTCATTCTTTGGCTCTTAACCAAATCTGACAAAACGAGCAATTCAAAACAAGTATAACCTAACTGTCCACGCACCGATTCTTTCCCTCGATTCGACAAGGGAAGCATCAATCCTACATTGGATCTTACTGGACGATTCACTCTTCGGTTTATGCCCAGAGTATGACGACATAAGAAGCAAAATGAATGTCGACGAGACAATGAAGTATTCTGCCTAGAGGAAAGAACTAGGATAGAATGCAGGATGAGGCACAACTCAGCTTTCCATTGATTAACTCGATCCTATGGTTCAATGGGGCGTAATGCGAAATTGAAGCGAACATTATCTACCTTGATGCTTATCGAGATATTCCCCCAACTTGGGGGCATGCATGAGAAATAAGATGAATATAATTCGATCATTTATCAAACAACTCTAGCTCTTACAGCTTGGACTACAGTATAAATACAGCAGAAGCTAGGCTTAATCGTTCGCACAATACATCCATCAACCCAATATTGGGGGCATGAGTGTGATCATTTAAGAGCTGGATACGACAAATCAATCCCATAGCTCGTGCCTAGTATTCATAACAACTTGAAGTTACGACCGAAAGGATGCTTAGAGATAGAATCAGCAGATCGACGCCTGGACTTATGGGAAACTAATCATCATTCTGACCCTTCCGATGAGCAATGGATTGCAAGTACATTGAATGGAAAGCGCACTGCTCGAAAACACAAGTAGATTCCGACTCATAGCCGGAACCAGCTATGCTGCAGCATGTGACACAGGGCTAAACTCTACTATGCCTTTAATTCCACATCCCTACGAGCCTGATCATTTACCATTGCAAATAAGCTCATGAAGTGCCTACAACCCATCACAGGTATTGTAGATCAAATCACAACTCTTCACAAGGATGATGCAAGAGTCAACTGCATTGCTCCAGGTGAAGTTGGTATGTCCGCTTGGACTCAATCTCATATATACATATGGACCCCCACCAACTATTGAGAACCATGCATTAAATGTCAACCCGAAGCATGTCTCGGTGAATAAAAACGAAGCGACACAGATCTAGAAAGATTTGCTGCACTAAAGGAGGAGGCGAATCTACTCAAAACCAATAGGTTTATCCACGATGCCCTCTACCCAAAATGAGTATCCAATCCTTTACTTACGAAAGAAACAAATGGAGAGTGGCGGATGTACGTCGGCTACTCAGATTTGCATGAGGCATGGCGAAGCATAGCTTTCCATATCCAATGATCAACCAACTAATTGACTCGATCATTTAGACATGAATTACTCTCATCCATGTACGCAAAACAACAAATAAAATCAGATATTGAAACATGTCCCAGACAAGGAATACAACTGTTTCGCTACTGACCCGAGCCTATAGTGCTATGCTGCAATCCATGGATTCAAACTTGAGAATGCTTATGCTACTTACCAAAAGACGATTGATAGATCATTCGAAAATCAGATCGGCCGATCAATGAAAGTGTATGTGGTTAATATGCTCGTGAGATCACGACCATCAAGCGGCCGCATCGATCACTTGGCAAAGATATTCAGTGCTATCCAACAACCACAGAATGAAATTTAATCCTTTGAAAGGCTCTTTTCAGCGTTGTATAAAATGAATTCTCGGGTTTCGTCATCAATTCCCGCGGGATTGAGGCTAATGTCAGAAAATGCTGAAGATTAGAGTCATCCGTATATGGAGGAAACCAAGCAGCTCTGATAGATCGCTCAGAGAGGCCTCCCATTTTTCCCAAGATCTTGGATCGTGAAGATCTACACTTCAATTGGGTCATGTCAACACACATGGAATAATAAAGCTAAGTATGAAGCCTTGGCCGCCAAGCTAAGACTTACAAAAAGAATAGGAATGGAAGCTTTACATATCTTATACGATTTCTTCTTAATGTGCCAAGTCAGGGAGGACTATCTGACTAGGGGGCAACGTCTTGCTCCTTATCTCAATTGTATCCTAGAGATACTAGCCGACTTCTAGTATTACGCCACTATCCCAATCGTTAGAGAACAAAAACGAAAAGGCCGAATCATTGACTGAGCTAGCCAACTCTGGGGATGCGCAACAAACAGACTTTATCCCAGTAGAGATATTTACTATTCCAAGCGCTGAAAGATGAAGATTGACTAGATTTTAGAGATGGATCCAAAAAAGGGGTCATGGATGACTCCTATCAAAGGCTATGTACCGTGGGGAATTCTTCTTGAATAGACGAATGAGAGATGGCATATCCTCCGCAAACAATCACTGCACGATTATGTCTGGATCGTTCAACTCCATCAACACAAAACATTACACTTGTATCCATCAATCCAAGATCCAATATTACATGTCCATCGATACGAAGCATACATTCTAACATCCCAAATCGATCCAGGAGAGGATCGGTACAAAAGGAAGGACTTAAAACAACCATCGAACGTTGTTACAACTCAAATTTCACTTCGAATCCATTGCCTTCCTACCTTTACACGATCGAATCCATCCCAGCTTTATCGGTGCGAGGAATCATCGATTCAAGGAAGCACTAAGCAAAGGCTGGATTAAAAAACCGTCGACTCGAAGACGATCGATCCGAACAGACGTGACTTCGAATCCATCAAAGGACGTCTATGAGAGCAAATGAATCGCTATGATTTGAAAAATTACTTGTCTACCTTGTATACCGATTCAGGAGAGGATCGATACAAGAGGATAATCATAGACAACCATAAAAACAATGCTTTGACTTGAATCTAAAATCGATTCAGGAGAGAATCGATACGAAATTCAATAGCGAACAAAACCGACATGACTCG
Source organism: Allium cepa (assembly GCA_030765085.1). Lineage (NCBI taxonomy): Eukaryota > Viridiplantae > Streptophyta > Magnoliopsida > Asparagales > Amaryllidaceae > Allium > Allium cepa. Next base: position 63,141,281 of record CM060933.1, read on the forward strand.
TGAACGCACGACGTTAACAAAGGTCAAACTAGTATATGTGCATACCTATCGAACTAACATTTGATTTTAGACATTTGCAGGGATCAAACAGTCATCCTGTTACAACTACAACAGCCAACGGCTAAGCGCTATTATACAGCAATCAATCATATCAAGGCAAGGTTACAGTAATACAGCGTACGAGTCTCAATATAAAGAGAGCAATGATTTTTCAGAAAGAAATGGCAGCTATTCAAAGCACGTCATGTTCCCACAAGACGTACTTTGGGGGGCAAAATGTTATCCCGCTTTTTGGGCAAAAGCCGTGATACCAAAAGATTGGTCAAAGACAAAAGACAGTTCACCTCAGAGATCGGTCGTACTCCACTTTACTATGGATATCGATGAATTTTGTCCGAGTCCAGAACGGGCCACAATTGATAGGACACGACAAGAAAGACCATAGAAGCCAGCGTTTCAAATTTCAAGTCAATCCGAGGTCATATGCTCAAGTAATGATGGATTCAAGTTAAGAAGGTGCACATTGCTCGGTTCGAACCCATCATGTTCGAATCCATCGTTTTCGAACCCATCACATTCGAAACCATCTGTTTCGAACCCATCATATTCGAACCCATAGGAAGAAGCGACGTTCGAATCCATCAGGGGCGTGCCTCCCTTCGAATCCATGCAACGGAAGGAACTCCAACTCCATGCCATAGCTACCTTCGAACCCCCATGATAAAGCCAACTTCGAATCGATCTGGGGTGACGTGTTTAGATCGATTCGAACGAATGCCACTCCATCGATTCGAGGAAAGCCTTCGAATCCAACACACGAAGCCATCCAGTGAACACGGCGACAAACACGGATCGATTCGAAGAATGCTGCTCACGTCACAGAAGGATCGATTCGACCCTATGGGTTCGAAGTGATCGATTCGAACGAACCCATAGGATCGATTCGAACCATGCAACATACCGAAAAGTGCCATTTCGAATCGATGATAACTCCCAATCTACTGATCCAAATCCCATGAAATTTTTACAGAAGTTTGTCTACATGATGAAGAACGTCCACGCCAAGTTTCATCGCAATTGGACAATTTTTTGATCGATTCGAAGTTCACTTCGAATCGATCCCAAACTGGGCACGGACTCCGAGAACGCGGGCTTATGGGCCCCCCTCACGTGCCAGGCAACCTCCCTGAGCTTTAGGCGGGATTTTGGCCTTCCACACCTATAAATAGAGCCCCTGGTCATTCAGAAAAGGGGTCGGAGTATTTGGAGAAGAAGAATAAGCCTAAACGCTGCCAGAATCACTCCATACTATCTCCTTTGCTGTTAATTTCGAATTTAAGCCCATTTCCTGCTGTAATTTGCTTGAAAACACTTGTAATCTTCAAGTATTAAGAAATAAAGTGATAAAACTTCATAGTGGACGTAGGCGCATAGCCGAACCACTCTAAATCCTTGTCTTCTGTGCAATTTACTTTTCTGTGACTTGGAGTTTTTGTTAGATAGTCCATATTTCCAATTCAAGTTCTTCATTTACTATCTCTTCAAAAACTTCCGAAGGGTGTTTTCCCAATTTTGGTGCAAACAAATTTCTAAACTATGTTGTTTTTAGGGTTAAAGAATATTTTTAGGGTTGTTGTAAACTGTGTTTTTAGCAACACTTATTTTTAACCCTTCTCACTAATTATACTTGGGAATATAATTAGATATTTACTAACGGATATTTAGTAAGAAAAAATATACAAGTAAATGGTTTTGGATTTGTTGTGAATTTTTTTTGAGCAACACTTGTCTTTAACTCTTAAATATAAGTAAATCTTTAGGAAGGGAATTTTAAAGATGAATGTTTTCAAAGTATAAAATGTTTGGGTTTGTTATGACAATTGGTTTTAGCAACACTTGTATTTAACCCTTATAATAATCAAACCTTTAAAAGGAGAGTTTTAAAGATAATGATTAAATGGAATGGTTTTTGTAACGACCCAGAATTGGACCACTTTAAAATATAATATTTAAAGTGATTTTAAATGTAAAATAAGTAAGGTTATATGATTCAAACAAAATTAGATAGGATTTGGAAAGAGATGTATACATAAAAATAGTAACATTTGTCTATGTCGATAAAAGTGACAAAATGCTGATTTTAGAAAAGTAAGCTTCAATGGTTAAATAAATTATTTTAATTTATTTTTGAGTGTTTATATTTTTAAATAGAATTGTACAAATTTATTATAAAAAATTTATTTTTAAATTTGGTTTACATAAATAAATAGTTTAACTAAAACGTCAAAATGTGACCGTAAAACATTTGTCGAAATCAACGTTTTGTCGATTAAAAGTTGTCGCAACATCGTCGCACCTTTAATTTCTTATATAGGAACATATATTCAAATAGTGCAAGTATTAGTCAATTCACTAAACATGGTTACTTTTACTAAACAAGATTAGAAAACTTCTATAAATCATTAGTAAAAGTAAGAATTAAAAAAAGTAAGGAAAAGTAAACATCAAATCACATCAAATCAAAGCCAACATAATTATGATATTCTTTACTAAATATTTAAGTGACTAAGACATAAAGTAAGGATGCAAAATGTTACGTTAAGTATTGAAAAAGTGGAGATTGCTTTAGGTTGAATTAATGTTAGTATGGTAATTTGGTAAGAGGTGATTTTTACCCACCTCCTTCTCACTACATTCACATTTCTTCTTTTTCTTTTCTTAAGCTTCTTCATATTCCTTCTCTTCTTTTTAATGGTTTTTAAACAATGGAAAAAAATAAAAATAAGAATAATGTCAAAATATTTACAAAATATTCACAAAATATTCAAAAGAAATCAATGTTCATTCTCTTCAAATCAAACTCCTCTTTTCTCCATATTTTACCTCTTCTTCTCTTGATCATAACTTCTTCAAAACTGAACCAAAATGCAAAATTATTTTTTTAATATCATGTATTTTCCGGTAGCTACAGCTTTTATGTTGACCACTTTGTCTCATTCTAAAGTTAACCATATCGAAAATCCACTTCTTTCCAGTGCATTTTCTAGCCAGTTTTTAAGTTAGAGAATATGCTATTTTTTTTTATCGTAACTTGAGCATAACAGATCCAAATTAAGAAATTCTTTCAGTGGCTAGAATTATTATGTTTATCACTTTTCTAGTTTTAGGATTTGATATATCTGAAACACATTTCTTTGAAGTGCATTTTCGGGCTTCACTTTTGTCAATCCGACAATACCTCTTCTTCATTCTATCATATCTTCCTCCAAAATAATCGAAATCAAGTGATTCTTTTCTTTAAATTCAAGAAAAATGAATTTTCAACAACTTTTCAGTTAACATGTTTTACAAATTTTGAGAGTAAGAGGGCCAAAAATAAGAGAGAAGATAACTTATTTTTCGGATCTAAATCTTGGGAATTCAAGTTCAAAATTCTACCCCTTCTTCTCTATATTTTTGGCCAACCTCCATCTCTAGCCTCATCAAGCTATTGGAAGGTATAGGGCATTGTTTTCTAGTGTTTAATGAGTAGGAATTAATTAGTGAAGTGTTAGTTGATTAGATTATTGGTAGAAAGTTAATCGATTTGGTTTATGGTGAGAAACTCTATTTAACATCTCTATTTACATATATTCATATTTGATGTTATGTTATGATTGTTATGGATGCTTATGTATACTTTGATCATTAAGTATTGATTTTTTGATATGATTGTTAAATGATTTTACCTAGTCATGTTAATACACGTCGATAAGCACAAAGGAAAGCACTTTCCTTTTGAAAATAAAATGGTGTATATGGAATGCTTAAACCTTTTGGAAATAGTTTTAAAATGAGTTAAAAATGTTTTATAAACATTAAAATATGTTTAAAGAAATAAAAAAGAAAATCAAAATTTCATCTTGTATATTTTAAATATGTCCAAAATAATTTTCCAAAAAAATCACGTTTTAGCCCTAAAGTAACCAAAGTTTAAAACTGATATTTTAAATATTGATAAAATATGAAATAAATTAGATAAGTCTATTAAAATGGTTTAAAAGAGATTTAAATTGAAAATATGGATTTCTAAATGATATAAAAGTCATTTTGAAGATTACAGCTTTTAAAACGCTATTTGCAACACTTTTCGCAACGCTTTTCGCAGTAGTTTGAAATAACTTTCGAAAGGTAATTTTAAACTTAACAATTCTTTCCTAAGTATTTCTTGAAAGATTTTAAAATAATAATTAAGTAATTTAAAGGTGATTTGGAAGTTTTAATAAGAGTTTGAATAAATGGTTAAGATGAATGGTTTATACCACTTAAACAAAAAGTCAAGAATATTGAATGCAATAGCAAACCAAGTATGCAGAAACGACTAGTACATTTGTTCCGTCTTTGAGATCTGGGAAGATAAAACAAGGTGTTTAACTAAGGTTAGGGATGGAGCAACCAGTGCCTTGAACTTACCTGGCCTATATTTCCTCTTTTTAGGCGAGGGGTGGAATAGATCAAAAGGAAAGCCCGGATGCTCCTAAAGTCCATATTTAAGTTTTTCCAAGATATGAGAAAAGAAATAAATTTTTTGAATGTTAACTAACCACTTAACATCTTTTATCGATGATTAGTATGAAGGAACCAGGATCGGATTTGGACGATTCCTATCCGAAGAAATGGGATCGAATTTGGGTGGTTTCTACCCAAAAATCACTTCAAACAAATTTTCGAAACCTCATATGAAATTAACATCTTTTTATCGTTGATTAGCGTGAAGAAACTGGGATCGAATTTGGTGATTCCTATCTGAAAACCGAGATCGGATTTGGGTGATTCCTATCTGAAAACCCCTTCAAACTAATTTTCGAAATAAAATATATTGAATACAAAGATAGTTGAAGATAAAGATATTCATGATGTAGGATTACTTTCCATTAGTCGCCGGAGGTGAAATTTACCATATTTAAGGTGGTAGTAGTTCTCTGTTATGAAAATGTTCGATTTGCAAGAATACGATTTGAGGTTAAGAAAGAAATCTTTGATTAAGATTTAATGAATGATTTGGGAATATTTTCCCTAAGTTAAAAGTTATAGCTTGAATATAAGAAATCTTTGATTAAGATTAAAAGAATGATTTGAAAAAGTATTCCTAAGTAAATGAGAAAATAATTTTGAATTATTCCAGCATTTAAAAAAGGTTTTAAATAAAACAAATGATTTAATAAATGAGGCTTAATGATTCCATATACTCTTGTAAAGAAAATGGAATAAATTGAAAAGAATATATCTAAGAAAGTTATTTTATAAAAGATGAATTAATTAATTGTTGATTGCTATCCATATATAAACTTAACATCTTTTAAAGCGATGATTGGCTTCGAAGGAACCGGGATCGGATTTGGTGATCCCTATCCGAAAACCACTTCGAACAAATGTATATGTTCAAAAGTGTAGACATATTGAAGATGATGATTATTGAAGACCGTGGATCTTCATAGCATGAGGACTGCTTGTTGAACATGCTCTGGATAGCTCCCAGTATAGAGTTATTTATAGCAGTAGTCTTCCCATCATGGAGATTTTTTCGGATTGTAAGCACTACTCGCTATTAGTGGTAGTAGGAAAGTGCCTTCGGTTTCGTTCAGTCCCAGAACGAACTTGTATGGATGAATGTCTGACATTGCATTTTCGAAACACAACGTTTGACTTTTACAAATGTACATCCACTTAGTGGCGGAGAAGGCAATTTCTCTTCGCTTAACACCCTTCTATGAGACATACGAGCTCAGAGGTTGTATGCTTGTGGGAGTCAAATAGTGATCAAAGAAATGGCAGTGTGACATTCAAAGTGGAACCTGTTATGATCAAAGCGTGATTTTGTATCAAAAGCATGGCTTTGAAGAAACTGATCGTAGCCTCGCGAGCCTCACACCCCAGTTATGATGGGATTCTATGTGGTCAGATGTATGCTTTCATTTCGGATAGTAATGATTTGGGTTATCAGATGTTATGAGCCCCAGGTACTAGATACGTCTGGGCCTCATGGTAGGGATACGCGAAGTCCGATCCCCTGGATGTTATTCGCAGATTGTATCCACTTTTAGCCATTTGTGTTGTTGTATAAAGGAGTCTTAGTCTTGGACGTAAGCCGTGGATACATATTGATCTTTCCACTAGTTTCCTATCATGTTGGAAATTCAATTCTAATACGAGCTTTACGGTTTTGATTGTATTCCCAAAATAGCTGTAATGACCTACAAACATTTCAGCTATCCCTTTTGGTATCATATATTCCATTCGGTATATACCGTTGACCTTGTCCGAATATATTACCTTACACTTAGTCCAGATATTGATACCTTACTTGAATAAGTTTATTTGAAAAGTGTTTTCAAAAGAATGTCATTAAAAATAATATCATGTGTATCTTGCCATGAAGTGTTTTGGTTATCATAAGGTAAAAACCCGTCCGTGTTTATGTGTGGGCATGGTCTTATGAGATACCTTTCTTTTCAAAGGTTTTGTTAACATCATCATGACCTATACATTTTAAATTTCGAGTATCTCATGCTGGTTTATCAAGCCTAATGAGGGTATTTTCAATACTCGGGTCAGATCCGAGTTGTTTTAGGTTGAGTTGAAGACGGTTGGAGTTTCCAGAGGAGAGGTGGAGATCTTTATCATCGTATGGATGTATTCTATTATCTGTTGCATCTATTTCATTTGTTTTGTTGTTCGTCAGCATTTGTAAGGGCGGATGATATAACTGTCCAAGCTGAATCTATGTTAGTCTCTGATATTGTGTTTAAAATTTTCCACAGTAAAGATTATTATTGAAATAATATATGTTATTCCATTCATGTAAGATTCTGTTCTGTTTTGATTTTCTTTCTACCCTTAATGATCTTTTTATTTGTGCAATTTGAGTTGGACATGTGTGGTTTATTTTCGATTCAAAGAGTACGGAAAAACGGGTCAATACAGTTTTGGATTTGAAGTAAACAATGTTTTAGCAACATTTGTTTTTACACCCTTGAATTATATTTTGGAAGAAATATTATAAATCTTTAACAATGGAATTTTAAAGATAATAACAAATGTTGAAATCTTTTACAAAGATGTAGAAAATGTTATGTTCTTATATTATAAAAGAAAAGGGTTTATTACAATAATGTTTTGGTAGTAATTGTTTTAATCTCTTTTATTATATTTCTAGTAAGTAAAACTTGTTAAACGATTTGTGAATACACTTTTACCATTGGAATACGTATATGAATACTTTTTAAGTATAGAAAAGAGAATAAGTGAATGTTACATATATTAATACAAGAATATAGAGGAAGTTTTAATTAATAAAGGATTATTAATTAATGAAGTGTTGATTTATAAAAGAAGATTTATTAGACAAAAAAAATGTTTTTCTAATAAGAAGGAAACTTAATTAAAAAGGGATTGAAAATCGTTTATGTGACTTGACCATGCCTTACATGAAATGATAGTGCAGGTATGTTACTTGCTCATTAGTAAGTATTCAGGACATAGTTCCCTTATGCGATCATTCTCATTATTGTTGAATAAGACCAAATTCATCGACTCATTCTTGGAGAGATCAGGATTGGTAAGTGTTCTACTTATCAAAAACCACTTCAAGGATGAGATAAGGGTTCACTGTTTTAGAAGTGAATGTAGGAAACCATGTGTGGTTTTGAAATCTGTTGAGATGATGGAATCCATATGGGATTCATTATGTGATCGAATTTTGTTGAAAACTCGGGTGAAGATGCCGAACATAGCCTCAACATCGGAAAATGACTAAAGATAGACTAGGATGCATGATCTTGGGGTTTAACTGACCTATGGGGGTACGACAACTCCATATCCAGAGTATGCTTGAAGATGTTGCTAACCGAGAGTTGTTGGCACTTGGTACACATTGTTCACGCGAGTGTTTGGGTGATGGCCCAGTTGTGTTTACCTTATGATATATTTTATGTAGAGATATACGACCCTCGGAAGGTATTTTCTAAACCTTGTCATACAAGATCGGTCTCATTGAGGAGGTCTCCATGGAAAATCCATTTATACGAACGTATCTTAGCGATTTTTTTGTATATCTAAATATGCTGTCAAATGTAACCATTTCATCTACGATTTATGTTAATATTGAACACCCTAGACATTATTATAACATCACCAAACTTTCTTATAAAATGGTTCGGTTATCGTAGGGTAAAAACCCGTCCATGTTTATTTGCGGCGTGGTCTTACGAGATACCTTTATTCTTTAAAAGGGTTTTATAAATATAGTAATTCAAATTACTTAAGTTTTCTCACGCTAGTTTACAAGACTGATCCGGGTGTTATTCTTTTTATAATGCTCGGGTCAGCCCATGTATATTTTCAGATATCATTGATGATTCATTGGATCTCTAGGAGAGGAGTGGGATGACTACCTAACATAGATTTTATTTCAGTTGCATTACTTTGTTTATTTTTATATTAGTAATTGTCAGGACGGGTTGTTATAACTATCCAGGCTAATGATAGGTTAGTTTATTCTGATTATTGTATCTGTACAGTTTTCCTTAGTAAAACTATCATTTTGATATTTTATGTTATTGTTCCGTGGTGAGATTCTGATATTGTGTTCTCTTCTTTTTTGTTTCTTTTCTTTTCTTCGTTTATTTTACCCTAACGTTCTGCATTTCCAGCACTTGGATGCTCGACACGTGAATACCGTAGATATATTAGTGTTGACAATTGGGGGTCGAAAAAGTCGGACATTACATTAATTTTGGAACAATCTTGTTAATAAGTCAGTTTTCACAACATAAGATTTAGATTTGAATGTTTACGTATAATTTTTTATGTGAATAAAACTTTAAAAATAATTTCATTAACTAGTTATAGTTGAAAAAATAATATGATGACTTGATTGTTTTATTTTTAAATAATTCTAAAACACATTTTGCTAATTAAGTCAAAAAGAGAAACATTAGTTTAGTGATCTGTTTCTTGTTTTACAATTGTATCTAGGCTAGTACAAGATGTTTATTTAAAAGGGAAACATTCTAACTCACGAACTATTTAGATATAACTTTTATTTTCTTTATTTTCAAATTTTGTTCGGTTTGTATCTATGTGTGTGTGTGTTTATGTATGTATGTATGTATGTATGTATATAAATGTAATAATATTTATGTGTATGTCTATTTGTATATTTAACTCAAAGTTTCAAAATGGACTTAATGTAAAATATAACAGTAAACTTTTGAACTACTTTAATTAGATATTGTATTCATTGTTTGATTACACATGATATAAATAAAGTATATTTGAATATAAACCATTATACAGTACACACACACAAATATTTATATTAGATTAATAATAAAAACTTTCTTATTCTGGATGACAAAGACATATATAAATGGGAGATGTGTTTGTTTTGGTGTAAATCGCAACACCTAAACAATGTTCATATTAACTATGTACACTTCTCATATGTTGTATATGCACTTTAATATATGGGTGCATTTAATGCATTCATCAAAATATACAAATAACTTAAAATTAAATTAAAACATCTTTAGACAATTGTTATAAAATATCGATTGTATTTAAATAAAATTGAGAAAAGTTCTAAATGGATTAGACTTCATAGGTCCACTAAAAATCCAATAAATGAACTTTTTTAAATTTACCCTTTAACTCCACTACGGGCTGACCAAGTTCCAACAATGGTATAAGAGCCCAATAGTCTATGCAGTCTAAGTTGGCTATGTTATGACTAACTAATTAAGCTTTTCCATTTAGTATGGTGTTTAGAAAGGTAATGTCAAGGATTGAAATTGAGTAATCAAGTACCATTTTCAACCCGGTTATCGGTCTGGCTGAAAGGTGTGATCTCAAAGGTTGCTCCTAATATAAAATGCCCAATTTGAATTGAGCCTAAAGCTCATTTTTCAAATTGTTTTGAAAATTAAAGCAAAGATTTTAAATGTAAAAGTTAAATTTTAAATGAAACATGTTATCGTAAAAGTTATAATATAACATAACATAAGTTTTTAAAATGTTTGTAAAGATAATAAATTTTTGAAAATTTAAAATTTAAACATTAATTTTGAAAACTAATTTATTAACAAGATTAATAAAATAAGTCAATTGATTATATATGTATATATATATATATGTATATAAAACATACAATATATATATATATATATATATATATATATATATATATATATGTGTATGCTATATATATGTATTTATATTTACGTTATATTACCTTAAATGTTTAAGATGATATAAATATACACATGTATGTACATATATAATGAATGTAATTTAATTTAAATTGTTTAATTAAATAAATTAATTAAAGGTTGATTAGTTAAATTAAAGATACATACATACAAACATATACGTACATACATACATTTCTCTGTGTGTGTATTACCATAAAGGTTATTGTATATACAATAAAGGTTAGAGTACACATGTCAAATATAAAAGTTATATTGGAATAATATTATAAAATTAATTAAAGAGTTAATTAATAAAGATAAATTAAATTAGATTTAATTAATATAATGTTATACATAAAATTATCATATAATTTGGTGAAATATAAAAGTTATATAACTTTAGACTGTCATTTGCCACTTCTCTTCCATAGCACGTTTGCAAGCGGCTGGCCTTATCAAGCAAATCACCCATGATGAAATCAAGTCTGCTATCTTTAGCATGAAGGCTACTAGCACCCCAGGTACTGATGGCTTCATATCCCATTTTTATAAGAAGGCATGGCATATCATTGGCATAGACTTCATCAATGCAATCCAGAATTTTTTCAAATCTATAAAATGCTAGGTGGCGTTAATCATACCAACTTGTATTTGATCCTTAAGACTCAACAGCCATAGTATGTCACTCAATTTAGATGAATAGCATTTTGTAACGTTTCATATAAATGTATTTCGAAATCCTTGCTTCTAGAATGAAGGTTTTCCTTCGTGAAGTCATATCTAAAAACCAAGCAGCCTTCCTCCCTGAAAGGTCTACAGCTGAAAACATTTTGCTTTCAAATGAACTCTTGTGAAAGATTATAATAGAAAAAACACTTCTCCATGATGTCTAATAAAAATAGACGTTCAAAAGGCTTAAGATACAATACACTGGGATTCTATCATCTCAACACTCTCCAAAATGAATTTTCCTACGCCATTTCGTGCTGGGATATACATGTGCATCTCCTCTCTAAAATTTCCGATAATAGTTAATAGCAGGAGTATTGGATACTTTTGGGTTCAAAAGAGAATTAGGCAAAGGGATCCCATTTCCTCTTATCTGTTTACTAGTATGAGTCCATACTTCGTACATGGGTTGTTTGTATTATTGTAAACGGAAAGCAAGTGTATTTTTGGAATTTCAAAAAGACACCAAGTAAATTAGTTCGACGAATTTTTTTATTAGTAGCAGAGAATAGTTCAACGAATTTTTTTATTAGTAGTAGAGATAGAGATATGTGCTATGGATTGCCTAACAACGATGATAAGTCAAGGAAATGGCTAACAAAGATATTGAACGACACCAAAATGTGCAAAGCAAAACATATATACACTGCTGATGACCTTTTGGTTTTCTCTAAACCCTCTACCACTTCCATTCAAAATATTATGCTTCTGCATGATAGTTTCTCTCTAATAACTGGTCTATCCATCAATAAGGACAAATCGCATATGAGAGTTTTTGGATTAGCTCCATCTGCTGTGCACTATATTCATCTCAGTACAGGCCTTAAGCCTTTTTCCACTGAAGCAATATACTTTGAAGCTCCAATTTCTGATACTAGAATCTCCACGGCCCCGTTTACCATTGTTTAAGAAAATAACAAGGAGGCTCATCAGTTGGTGTGCGTCCAACTTGTCAATGGCTGGTTGGTTGGTGATATTAAAATCTATTGGATTTTTTTGTCTACATGCTACTCTAGATTATTTATTTTACCCAAAAAAAAAAACTTATCAACATGCTTAATACCGTATTCAATCATTTTTTATGGCGTGCTAATTCATACTCAAAGAAGCTCATCCCCATTGCTTATCATAAGCTTCTACTGCCTCTTAAGTAAGGTGGCCTTAGTCTTATTAACCTTAGTGTCTGGAATCTTACAGCTGCTTCCCATTATGTCAATTTAATTCTTACTAACAGCAGCGTCTCTGGGCATAATGGAACATTCACTGTAATCTAAAGAATAACAACTTCTGGACAATGCCTATTGCTCTTGATTGCATCTGGTTTTGGCGTTGTTTATTCAAACTGAGATCCAAGTTTCTTCCCTTAGTTATGTGCTCCCTCAACTCCTTTTTTAGCATACTCCCTGGAGCAAGCAAGGTATTATTCTTCTGGAACTTATTAATTACAACCAAAGAGTTCTCTCTGGTATACCAGAAAATGCGACCACTGCTGACTATATTTTGCAAGGTAAGGTTGTGCTACCTTACTCTAGTTCTACTGACATCACGAATATATAGAAGATATTCAGAATAATTACGTTTTGCCCAATACAAATAGCATTGTTTGGAACAATTCTATTAGGCACTCTATATCTAAAGTATATCACTCAATGTTAGGTTTTCATCCTACTTTCCCTTGGTTCAAGAGAACTTGGGGTTACAAATCTAGGCCTAAGGAAAATTTAATGCTATGGAGAGTGCTAAACAATGCCATGCATACACAGGAAAATCTCCTACGTAGAGGAGTGATTGCCAGATCTGAATGCCTGCTTTATAAACGTTGTCGTGACAGTGTTATGCGCTTCTTTTTTGCTTGCATATATGCACACAATCTATGGGGAAGGATCCCGACTGCTTATAATTTCCACTGCCCTTTACGCGACGCTTATATTAAGTGGGCTTATCTGTTAAATTCAACCCAGAGGCGAACGAATAGAATTGATCTCCTCTTGAAGCTCTTGAAGAAAGTAATCTACTATGTTTGGGTTGAGAGAAATAATAGGTTGTTTAAAGAAGTTAGAAGACCGGTTACTGTGATTCTCCATAGCAATTTGAATGAAGTGAGTCAATTCAGAAAATTAAGGTTCCCTAGCTGGATTTTTTGATTTTGTTCACTTACCTGCTATCAATCTTTTGTTTTTTCTTTTGGTTTTCTTGTGATTTCTTTGCTATTTTTATGTTTCCTTGTTTCCCCATATTTATTTGGTTTTATTAATAAATAAGTGGACGACGATTATAAAACCGGCTAGACTTGCTAAAAAATACAAAAGTTATATAATAATTAAACTTATATAATACGAATGTATAAACCAAAGACGGACCATTAGAGAAACCAAAATAGACTTAAGAAATAAATGCATACGTAAATGTATATATATCGTAATTTCTGATTTGTTTGACACTTGAATCATGAGGGTTCTTTTATAAGAAATACATTATTGTATAAGTCGATATCACTCAATCAAATATATTGAAGATTATGAATATTTAATATAAGCGTTGTCCTCTACAATTTATATATTAATAAATTATTTGCATACTCGTTAGTTATTTAGAAAACTCAAGCTAGAGATGTTATTGGGGCAAGTGATGTGGTATTGATTGTACTAGTGTGAATGGATCTTAAGTTTACTACAACGCTAGGGGGATAGTGTTTTATAACTTTTATGGAACTTTTTGATTTATTTCAAGATTTGAATCAAACACAGATAATCAATTGTAGATATATACTAATAGGAAACCACTCACATACACACATACACATATATATAAATGTAGTAAAAGTAAGAGAGATGACATCATTATTTTTTACTGGTTCGGGTTAACAATCCTACTTCCAGCCTTGTACAGTGTGTGTATAGAATTTTTTTTTCCAACGCCTACTTTAAACAGGTAGCAAGCAAACCAGAATATAATCTCGATTTCAAAGCAACGAGATACACCCTCCTGATTTTCAAGTTCAGAGTAGAATCTCTTGATTTAATCGGACAACAAGATCACCCAGTTGATTTGACTAGGCAACAAGCACATCCACTTGATTTTAACGGGCAACAAGCACACCCAAACAAATAATAATAGAGAGTTATTGATTCCAAATACAAATAGTTATACTTTGGATACAGAATATGCTATAGCACTTTGATCGCACTTTGATCTTTGAATCGTTAAGAGAATACATGCACTTCAATGACTAGATCGTAGAGAATGAATATAGTAAAGTAGAGACTGAATTTGAGTGAATTTGAAGAGTATAGAAAGTAGATTTTGTGAAATATATAATGATTGGGTTAAGAAGATAGTAGAGAAAATAGTTACTAAAATTTGTTTTTAGTCTCCTTTATATAATGTTTAAAGGGACGTGTCTATTCGTGAAGAAATGTAACCAAAAATCATAACTATTCAAAATTCAAAGAATCTGTAAATCATTTAAGCGTTGTTTATAAATAATTTTACATACAAAACTTTTTATAAAATATTTGTAAAATTATACTTTGAAAAATAAAATAAAATATTTTTATAATAAATATTAACGAATGGTTACTATCCAAGGATTTTGACAAATTATTCTAATGTTTATTTCCTTTGATCTGCAGTCTTGAACTCTTCTAGTCTTTGTCTCTAAACTCACGAGTTTTCAAATATCTTGATCATCTTTAGATCTTGATCTCTAGTTTTTTACTGATCAGCTTTCAAACTTGACTATCCTGTACTTCATGTATAATATCCTGCAAAATGTTCTATACAACTTGGGAAAATATTAGTACTTATAGCTATATGGTTGTTATTATCAAAATCAATATCTGTGATATTAACAGTTTTCCTTTTTTTGATGATGACAACCATGCAAATGTATTTAATATGATATATAATGTAAGTCTTCCTATTTTGTATAACTCCGATTTAATATATGCATATATTATTTTTTATATTTTTCTTCAAAAATGGATAAAAAAAGCCCCCTTTAAATGTGGCATATATTAGATACTATTAAATATGAAAATGTTTGCGCCAAAATTCGTCACAAACACCTGATTGTAGATGAAAGCACCAATTCCCAATCACAGATCATAGATAGACAATATTTAGAGATAAGAACACTCAAAATTGAAAAGGTAAGCAGTGAGTATACAAAATTTATAGTGGTTCGGCATTATAGCCTACGTCCACTTTGAAGAATTGCTATTTTATTGAAGATCTTTTATTTACAAGAGTACAATTGATAGTATTCGAGTTACAATGGAGTTCAGGAGAGTAACGGCGTAGCAGAGCAAAAATGGTCCTTTTTCTGGAGGCATTGGGCTGCTATTTATAGGTGTAGCATGAAAATATCTTACTTTGAACTCGGATTACTCCTTTTCACACATGGATGGGCCCACGTGATCGGTCCAGAGTGGTTTGGGATCAATCCTGGATCGATCCCTATGCTCTTCGTATCGATCAAAATGATGTCCAATGAGGCCAAGATCGATCATGAACATCCTTCTAGTGGTAAGCAAAATATAGTGAAAATTTGAGGGCATTTGGAGTTGTAGATCTTGAGTTATGATTGATCCAAGATTGACATTGTAGGTAGGCATCCATGTTCGTATCGATCGAAGCTTCGTTCCTTCGTATCCATTCCATTCGCATCGATGACGTGGCTCGAGACTCCTTAGGAAATCCATTTTTTTTTATACCGAGTGACCGATTCTTTAAATTGACTCTACCTCATTCGCATCCATCGATTGCTATGTTCTTCGTATCGATCCTCGCCTCTTTTCATATTGATCACAAGTCATTCTTTTTGTATTGATGCTGGCGTGCACTCTTCATATCGATCATTTGGTGTTGGCTTCGTATCGATGGAGGGTGACAATTTCGTATTGACCATCTGATTGATCGATATGAAACATACATCAACGTGATCGATACAAAGTGAATGAATGTGGGATGCTTCGTATTGATGGGAAGAGTTGGGTTTGTATCAATCATCTGGTTGATCGATATGAAACATTGATCGATACGAAACGAACAACTTTGATCAATCTAAAATATGCATTTGCCTTAGTTACTAATCGATCCATGGCTCTAACCTGAAGCGATCGCCTCCTTGACCCGAAGTAGACCCTCCAATTACTGGAAGCAAGTGCCGTGGTGACTCGAAGCAGATTGTAAACATGCTAACCCATTAATGACTCGAAGTAAGCTCTTCTATGACTCAAAGTAATCCCTCCGAAAACCCAAAGTAAGCCTAGGGACGAATCAGAGCAAACTCCAAGCGACTTGAAATGACTCAATTTTTGTTGAAACCATGTTTTAAACATCTCGCGCTGTTCGTTCGTCGACTATGCTTGTGCAGTTGATTGGGTTAAATCAGCCGGTATATTGCCTTGCCCAAAGGCGGGTTAACACTTTGCACCCCAAATCTTGCCTTGCGATAGGAAGGTGTGTTTTGTAATGCTATAAGTTGGATGTTCATATCCTGTTGATGACCTGTAAAGAGATCGATAATCTTACCTGATTGTGAATGGTGACCATTTGTGGTCGTATGCCATTCGAGACGAATTGTGACCGTTCGAGATCAGATGTCGTTTGTGGAAAACTATGACTGTTCACGGTCGGATGCCGTTCGTGGCGAATTATGACCGTTCGTGGTGGGGTGCTATTCATGACGGATTATGACCATTCGTGGTTGGGTGCTGTTTGAGGCGAATTATGACTGTTCGTGGTCGGATGCCTCGAGACATATTGAGAAATTATTAACATCAGAATTACATTCAAATGAATCTTACAACAAAGATGTACAACTAAATCAAGTCCAGATGCAAAAAATAGAAAACAAAGCTAAACTTGAAACGTCAAAGTGCAAACACCTCCACTATGACATTTATAGTTGTCCCAGAGCATGCCTGAGGATCGTTCGTGAACCCGTACATGTGTAAGGGACTTACCATTTTTAGTGTGGAGTTTGCTACTTATTTTTCATTATTCCAATCAGTTGATGATAAGCTGATGATGACTAGATCCGGAGCCGTCATCATTTGCAGCGGTTGGTGGTCGCTCCTGCTCCATCGCCGCTGCTCGCCTTTTCACGTACTACAATAGCATGCCGTTTCAGATATGTCCTTTAATCTCATCCTTCAAGTGCCTACAATTGTTTGTACTATGGCCGCTTAGTTCGTAGAATAGGAAGTACTTGTCTGATTTTCTTTCATTATTGGTTGGATCCCTCCTGATTGGCCATCAATAAGGAACCTGTCCTCTAGTGTCTTGGTAGATACGTTCCAAAGTCTCATTCAACTCCGTATAAGAGGTGAATCTCGGTTCCTTTCGTGGCCGCTTTGGCTCATCACAGCCGTCCTCTGCTTTCCGTTTCCCTTTGTTTTTGTTCGACTCTTTTCTGGGTGGATCTCCGCCTTTGACTGCGTAAACTTCAACTTCATCCCCTTCCTCTCTCTCAGCATTTTCATCCTCTTGTCGTAGAAACCTTTCTGCCTCATGGTAAAATTCTCCAAGATCCATAGGTGGATCCCTTATCAATAATTCTTGAATTCTGTACCTTCAGCTAAGCCAATACACCTGCCATCAAAACCATGGATGGATCTGTACGATCCACTTATGCCGCCGCTGCATTGAATCGTGTTAAAAAACTTCTCAAAGACTCCCCGGTTTTCTGCTTTAGTTTATTGAACTCATCACATTCTTGGGCCTTGATATATGAACTCTGAATTTCCTCTTAAACTTCTCAATCAACTCGGTCCATGTTCCAACGAATTTTTAATCATATTTTCTGGTTTTCATTTCTCTTCTTCTTCCACATTTCTTTATACTTATTCCTACCATTACTCTGCCGAAGTCAACATTGAATCTAACTAGATTATCTCTAGTTTGATTCTCTATCACTATCTCAACAAGATCCTCAGTGCTTTCCAGAGTTGTAGGCTTTTTTGTAATCAAATAAACGAGAAAAGGTGTGATTGTGGCCTTAGAAATCAATCAGGCGAGAAAAGGTGTGATTGTAGCCTTGGAAATCAATTGGGTGAAATTGTTGCCCGTGAAATCAAGTATCTCTACCCAGAGGATTGTGAGTCTGGAGGGAGTACCTCGTAGTCTTGAAATCGAGGGTGTAATTGTACAATTGCTTTTGAAAGAAAATCCGTACTTTTGTGCGGGACTGGATGTAGGGTAACTCCGAACCAGTATAAAATCTGGTATGTTCTTTCCTTTACTGCTTTTACTTCATTTTTGCATTTGTGTTTGATTCTGTGATCATATCTGTGCCTGAATATTGCATACATTTGTGTTCAAATTAACAAAAAATAATTTTTTTTTAATAATTTCTTAAAACACTATTCACCTCCCCTTAGTGTTTATTCTAGCCTTAAGATCCGTAATCCGCATTTCTCGCATTTGGTATCAGAGCAAGGTTTTCAAATTTTCATAACCTGAATTTTGAAAAGTTTTCAAAATGGATACCAACACTGGTATTGTTATTGACACTAGTATTCCTGTCACCAGTTCATTTGTAGAAGGTCAGTCTACTGTCAGACC
Organism: Allium cepa; assembly: GCA_030765085.1. Lineage (NCBI taxonomy): Eukaryota > Viridiplantae > Streptophyta > Magnoliopsida > Asparagales > Amaryllidaceae > Allium > Allium cepa. The sequence goes on from CM060933.1 coordinate 63,159,808, forward strand.
ACCTTTTTTAATGGTAGTAACTATGCATATTGGGCATGTAGGATGAAAATATATTTACAATCTGTAGGATTAGACACTTGGAATATCACACAAACTAAACATTCTGAACCCACAATTGATTTTGCACAGTGGACTGTTGAGCAAAAGTCTGTTGCACAAAATAATTCTAAAGCAATGAATATTCTGTTTTGTTCACTTGATAGAAATGAATTTAATAGAGTGTCAATTTATAAGTCTGCATATGAAATCTGGAAAACTTTGCAACTTACTCATGAAGGAACAAGCAAAGTTAAACAGACAAAATTTCCATTCTCACAAATCAGTTTCAATTATTTAAAATGAATTCTAATGAGTCTATTTCAGATATGTATAGTGAATTTAAAGTTATTGTGTATTCTCTAATATCCTTGGGAAAGGAATTTTCGAAAGAAGATCAAGTCAGAAAATTTTTAAATTCTCTTACTCCAGAATGGGATCAAAAGACACTTGCGATCGAAGAGGAAAATGACATCGGTACCTTAAAGTTAGAAGAATTAATTGGAAATCTAATGTCGTTTGTAGTCCAAATGATTGGGAGAAGAGAAAGCAAAGCATTTGAAAAAAAATCAATGGCATTTAATGCATTGACTGATGGATCAGACTCAAACAGCGATAATGATGAAGAGATAACCTTGATGACCAGGAATTTTTGGAAATTTCTAAAATACAGAAAGATGAATAATCTCAAGAGAAACAACTATAAGAACTCTGGAAATAAAAATGTAGCGCCAAACAATGTCAAATGTTTCAACTGTGATGAACCAGACCAAATAAAAAGAGACTGTCCGTATCCAGAAAGGTAAAATCCTCCTATAAACAATGATTTAGTAAAGAAAGGGAAGTGTGCATTTACTGCTACTCTAGATGACTCAGACTCGTCCTCAAGCGATGATGATCAGAAGACAGATAATTCAAATTTGTGTTTCACGACAGTTCATGACTTCGACGAACTAAGAGAAACGGAATCAGAAAAAGGTACACATTTACAATACAATTGGTTGAAATTGCATGCTTAGAATTAGATGCTTGATTGATTGATTTTGAATTGGTGTGTTATTCGAATTTTAAATTTTTTTACTATTTTTTTACTATTATTTTATTTGTATTATTATTTTTATTAGTATAATAATATATTATGGAATATACTATAATTCTAATAATATTCCAGATATATATAGACATTAAAAATAATAAGTATATATATATATTAGAATACTTAGGAAAAATAAATCATATAAATTCACAAGCACATGTCGACATGGTCCCTACCATGATGTCGACATGGGTACAGAATTTTAAATTCAAAATTTAAATTCAAATGGTTGAATTACCCTCCACCTTTTCACTTCATTCAATTCTCTGAGAATGCATCTTTTGACCAGAGAACATGTCATTTGAGAATCTATTTATTCACTATCTTTTATCACATCTTTTCACTCTCATTTTAAAATTCAAACTCTCTCTTCAAAACTTCAAGCTCTCTACTCTCTACTCTAATGGCTTCATCAAGCAACTCCTCCACCATGAGAATTTAAAGAAAGATAAAAGAGCAACTTTTCAATGATCCGGAGGCTATAAAAACATACATCAATTATTCTAACTATGCAAAAGTCTATCCCGGAAAGTTTGCTATATTTCAAGATTTCTCTTCTTATGAAATTGATTCACTTTTTGCAAACAATCAAATTCTTAGTCTTGTTGATGCTTCTCAAAATGATTTTGTTTGTTATCCGAATCTTGTCAAAATTTTCTATGCAAATCTTAATCGTGGATTTTATAATGGAAACGATGATAAAATTTGGAGTAGTGTCAAAGGCACTAGAATTGTTTTGAATTGTGATCTTTTGGGTACCATTCTCAATTGCAAGAGTATGGGAATGGATCTTTCTAATTTTAAAATCGATCAAAATGATCATGAGACATTTCATCATATTTTCGAAGGAAATGATAATTTTGAATTCAAAAATCGAAACTTTCGGCCAAAAGCTAGAATTATCAATATTCTTTTACAACATACTTTGACCCCAAGATTGGGAAATTTTAGCAATCCTACTTCAAAAGTTTGCAAAGCACTTTTTTTATTTTTGGAAATTGTGATATTAATTGGGCGCAAGTTATTTTGGATGAACTTCGTCCCAAAAATCTTTAAATGGGTGAGAATACTTTGTATCATGGAATTTATCTCACTCGAATTTTTAACTATTTTGGAGTGGATTCCAAAGGAGAAGAATTTATTTCTAGAAAATTTTTCAATCATTCTAACATTTCGCTTATGAAAATTCCATTTGTTTTTCAACCCTACGAGACTCTTGCTGAAAAGGAAGAGCGTTTGGCTCATGAGGAGATGGAAGAAGAGGAAGAGGAAGAGGAAGAGGAAGGGGATGAAATGGAAATTGAAGAAGAAGAAGAAGGTGAAACTTCTTTGGAAAGCATCGACTATCCTCCTAGTCCATCCAACAAAACCCTTCTCAAAAACCAAAAGACCATTGTTGAGAATCAACGGATTCTTAAACGATCTGTTAATAAGAAGTTGGACAAAATTTCATCCAAGATGAACAAGTTTATTTTCAAAGTCAGCAAGAAGCTTGGATTATCTTCATCGTCATCATCCTCTAACTAATTCTACCTTTCGTATCTCGTTGTATTTGTGTAGTTTTTTGTGTTTAATCGTTATATCGTGTTATCATGAAATGAAATTGAATTCCTTTTTTGTTATCTAGCTTATCTTATCTCCAGAATAAATGTTAGTATATTATATAAATATATATATATACACACAATTATTCACAAAATCAAAATAAGCCATCAAAATTCACTACACCACGTCGACATCCCCCCTATGACCATGTCGACATGTACTGGTCAGAAATGACATTTCATTTTGAATTTAAAATTTGAATAACTATATTATGTCTATTCATTTCAAACGAATTTCTACACCTATAAATACCTATTTCTTCCAAAATTCATCACTGAATATTATTTCTTATCCACTTTGTCTCTCATTCTTCTCACAAACTCGAATATGGCCAATCCAATTCATAATCTATCAGAAAATCTTGAAGAGACTCTTAATTCTTTCAAGAATATTCTTTCGTTCATTCTACGTAACCAGCGACACTTAGAATCGAGTCAAGTGTAGATGATTAAAGAGCAAGAAAGGCATTTCGATGCAATACGATGGATGATTTCATCCCTGCACAAGGATGATAACGAAGCACATCCTACAGTCTCTCTCGCTAATGATAATGAAAATTGGGATGCCATTAAAGCAGACCCTATATTTGGAGAAGAAGGATGGGTGAAAGTTTCTCGTAATGTTTGATTTGATTAGATTGCTTGATTTGGTTTGATTGATTTGTTTGATTTGAATTGTTTGATTTGATTTGATTTGATTTAAATTGAATTGATTTGGATTAATATTTGGTGTGAAAACATGTATAAATATGCATTAATATGTATATGATCTTTAATTAATTATCATGTCTACCAATATAATTATCTCTTAATCTATCTATTATATACTCCATTTGTATAGTTTATTAATGCAGGTACTTTAGTCCAAGAATGAGGGAAGCTATATAGTTTGGAGTTTATATAGTTTGGAGTTAGTTTTTGTTGATGACAAAAGGGGAGAAATATAAAATAGGACAGTTAGGCATAGATTAAGGGCGAGTTATTAGGATAGAAGTAATATTTTATAAACAAAGGTTGTCATCATCAAAAAGAGAGAGATTGTTAGTCCGTAAGATGATGGTTTTGATGACAACAACCTTAGAATAGGATTATAAAATATAAATACTAACATTATAGTTTAGAAATATATGTATATGCAGGATTTAACCATGTAGGTACCAAGAATGATGACTGTACAGTATAGAGATTCAAGATATCAAGATTGAAGACTCATGAGTATCAAGATTATCAGGAGTTCAAGATTTCAAGTAATTTATTTTTTAATTAGGAATTTTGTTAAAACTCCTAGAAAAGCACTGGCATCTTAAAGTCCAATTTATTCGTGGAATGGAATCCACTTCGAGCCTGTTAAAGGGATGGAACCCTAAGTAGGATGGAACCTATGAAAAATCTAGTGGAACATTGTTTTGTATCCGCTAACTTTTATTCAAAATGATTTTACAAAATTATATCTTGTTTTCAAAATGTTTTCAAAACCTTCCTTTTAAAAGAATCAAAATCATCTATCCTGGTTTTAAATACTTTTAGCCTTAAAATAATCTTTAATTTCAAAATCAAATTATCCTTAGTTTTAAACTATTTTTTAATAATAATATATTTAACTTTTAATATTTATACTTAGATTTAAATATAAAATTATAGCAAAATTTTATATATACCAAAATATTGTTCTCTATATTTATTTATTTATTTTAACTATAGTTAAGTATATTTATAAAAGTTTAAAATAGTTTTAATATAAGATAAAAATTATTTTCAATGAAAAAACAAAACACCAAAATCTCCTTTAGGATGTCGACATGCTCAATTCACCCATGTCGACATAGTGTCAGTTAATTTCAAAATTTAAATTTCAAAAGAAGTGTCTATTCGTTATATCTCTTCACGAATGGACATGGCTGTTGTTCTTCTATAAATAGGGGATGTTTCAACGAATTTTTAATCATATTTTCTGGTTTTCATTTCTCTTCTTCTCCCACGTTTCTTTATACTTATTCCTACCATTACTCTGCTCAAATCAACATTGAATCTGACTAGATTATCTATGGTTTAATTCTCTATCACTATGTCAACAAGATCCTCAGTGCTATTCAGAGTTATAGGCTTCTTTGTAATCAATTAGAAAAGGTCTGATTGTGGTCTTGGAAATCAATCAAGCGAGAAAAGGTGTGATTGTAGCCTTGGAAATCAATTGGGTGAAGTTGTTGCCTGTGAAATCAAGTATCTCTACCCAGAGGATTGTGAATCTGGAGGGTGTACCTCGTAGCCTTGAAATCGAGGGTGTAATTGTACAATTGCTTTTGAAAGGAAATCCATACTTGTATGCAGGACTAGATGTAGGGTAACTCCGGACTAGTATAAAATCCGGTGTGTTCTTTCCTTTACTGCTTTTGCTTCATTTCTACATCTGTGTTTGATTCTGTGATCGTATCTGTGTCTGAATATTGCATACATTTGTGTTCAAATTAATAAAAACTCAAAAAGATTTAATAATTTCTTAAAACACTATTCACCCCCCTTTAGTGTTTATCCTAGCCTTAAGATCCATAATCTGCATTTCTCACAGGAGCATCTCAATCAGATCTCGAATCTCCATATAGACTCTAGCATGTTGAAAGGGTCACAAACCTCTTCCAAAGCATAGAACCCATATATGGTTTCGAAGTGGTTATGGTTTCGAGTCATCTCATATAAATACGCTCCCTACTTACCTGGTGCTCCAAAACTAATCGATCAATTTCCAATACGCTCAACTCTAGTTCTTTCGGAAATAAACAGATAATGCATAAGACCATAGATCACCTCCTAACCAGTCATTGTCAAATTTCCTTATCATTTGTCCTAGAAAAGTAAGACAGGTTTATGCGTGTAATATGTTGGAACCTCGGTTTCTGATATTTTGACAATAACAATTATATGAGTTTATCTAACCCAGTTTTGCAGGAAAATATTGATGACTAGACTCAGGAATCTTTCATATTGTTAGAGTTTGTGTATAGTTAGTAATATATGTTAAAATCTCTCCTAATTGGTATACGTGCACAAGCTAATGATTACACACACTTGTTTTCAAAGAAAAGTTTTTATACGTCTGAAACATAAGATTTGGATGTCTGAACCATGTATTTCGGACATTTGAATGCTGAAGTACAACATCAATTTTAAGGCGTATTCAGACATCTGACCCTAATATTTAGACGTCTGAATTCAACCTATTTTGCATTGTTTCGACGCTGGTTTATTATTTCTCTATATTCAGAAGGCTGAATTTTATTCAGACTTCTAAGTTCAAAATAATAGCTAGTTTTTCGGAAGGTTGCTTCTCTTGCCTAAGAAGAAACAATGCTCAATACAACAGTTGCTTCTTTCTGATTCATGGCTACTCTTCACGAAGCATTGCAACCTTTTAATAACTATAAATAGCAAGCAATTTCAGCACTATTATTAACCAATTCTTATTTTTGATTTCTAAATTCTATACATTTGCTATTTACTTTAAAGATTCTCAAATCAAACTATTTGATCACTAACACTCAAGCATATTTCTTGAGTGATCAATTAGTCTTCCTTTCTTCACGAATTTCATTATATACCATAAAGGAGAAGATTATAGGAAATGTTTACACATATTGACTCATCAGTGCTACTACAGAGCATATTTACTCAGAAACATTTCCACTTGTATTTGAAGTCCTGTTGTAGTATCCTCAGGCAGTAGAACCCTATTCGGTTGTCTAGACGGGAAAGTCCTGTTCGGTTGTTCAGGTGGTGTAATACCTGCTCCTTCGGTGAAGCGAGGGTTTTCGATTGAATTTCAGAAGGAGTCTGGGACTGAATGTAGAATGGGAAGTTCAAACCAGTATAAAAATCTCTGGTGTCTTTTGTTATTGCTTAAATATTTTATATTCATATTCCGCTCAAACAAGTAATTTAGTTAACCTTCATACTACACGATCATACAGTAACTTTCATTTGGCATTAGAGCAGGTTATCTTATAATCGTAACACGGTTATTTGATATTTTTAGTAATATGGAAAATGACACCAACACCAGTTTTACTGAAGGTTAGTCCACTACACGACCACCATTTTTCAATGGTTTGAACTATAACTATTGGACTACTAAGATGAGAATTTATATGCAAGCTAATGGTTATGACACATGGAATATCTGTCAAACTGAACATCACATACCTACTACTGAATATTCAGAATGGCCTAACACACAAAAAGTAGATACTACTACAAATAGAAAAGCTATGAATATGTTATTTTGTGCATTAGATAAAAATGAGTTTAATAGAGTTAGCATGTGTACCACTGCTTATGAAATATAGCGCACATTGAAAGTTACACATGAAGGCACTAACAACCTTAAACAAAGCAAGATCTCTATGCTTAAGAATCAGTTTCAAAACTTTAGAATGAAGCAAGACGAATCTATAAATGATATGTATTCTAGATTTCAAGACATATATCATTCACTTTTGGCATTGGGAGAAAAATTCACCGATTTTGATATTGTCTCAAAAATCCTAATTCTCTAATGGATGAATGGGAATGAAAAGACTTAGCAATTGAAGAAGTCAATGACATTTCAACCATAAAGCCGGAAGAGTTGATAGGAAATCTAATGTCTTATGAAGTTAATCTCCATGCTAAACGATATAGGCATAAGATAAAAAGACAATATCATTCAAGGTTGAAAAGGAAGAATCTGATTCCTTTGGAGAAGATATGGCTCTTATCGCAAAAAATTTCAATAAGTTTTTGAAGTTCAAAAAGAACAATAGATTTGGAAATAATAAAATCTGCTTCAACAACAGTAATAACAAGCCATCGTCTTCAACTATCGAGTGTTATGAATGTCACAAGAAAGGTCATATAAAGAAAGATTGTCCTGATCAAAAGAAAGACAAATTCAAAAACAAAAGAGAGAAATTCAAAAAGAAACAGGCATTCTCAGTAACATAGGATGATTCAGAATCCACTTCGTCAGACATCAACAGCGACATTGACATTGAACAAGCAAACATGTGTTTTATGGCCACGAATATGAGGTAAGTGATTTAACTTTTGATGGTTTAGTAGAAATAAATTCTGTTTTATTAGATAATATGAAGAAAATCAAAAGAAAATTTAAAGAGGCTGGTGAAAAGTTAAATAGAACCAAACTTGAAGTTAAAATGCTAAGAGATGAAAAGAAAATTTTAGAAGAAAAACTTCAAGATTCTCAAGAATCTTATTTTAATACAACTTCTCAAATTTCTATGTTGGGTCAAGAAATTGAAACTCAGAAAGAAAAGAATGACTCTCTCCAAGTTGAAAATCATGATGTAAAAGTAAATGTTAAAATATTAGAATTAGACATCTCTAGTCTCAAAACACAATTAGAAGGTTTACCAAAAATGTTTCAAATTTCAATAAAGGAAGAGAAAATCTTTCTAAAAATTTGGAAAATTCTCAGACTGTGTCAAATAAAAAGGGCTTAGGCTATAAGAAAGTTTCAAATAGTCTACCTAAGAAAAGGAAATCTTTAGAAAATCATTTTCAGAAAAGTAATCCTGTTATAATCAATAGTGTTCCAAATATTCCAAAACATTCTAAGAACATTAAAATTTGGGTTCCTAAAACCAACAATTATTTTATTAGGAACTAGTACATAAAATCTTTTATGGAAAATGTTCACAATAATAAAGATTTTATTTTCAAAGGGAATGATAAACCTTCTTGGGTTTGATTTCCTAAGACCTAACTCTTAGGACCCTAATAAAAAGTGGGTACCAATATCATTTTCACATTTCTTGCAGGTACCGCTTAAGAAGAGAGGGAAATGGATATTAGACAGTGGTTGCTTAAAACATATGATAGAAAATAAAGACATGTTGACCATATCTATTCTGATGGAGGTTCTGTCACCATTAGAGATAATTCCAAAGGATACATCACCGGCAAAGGCGATGTGAGCAATAACAGTACATCTACTTTACCTCTTATTATAAATGTTTTATTAGTTAAAAATTTGAAACATAATCTACTTAGTATCAGCCAACTTTGTGATAAAGGTTTCAATATATTTTTTCTGAAAATAAGTGTAGCATTCTCGATCAAGATAAAAATCTTATTTTTGAAGGCAATAGAGATAGAAATATATATGTTTTAAATATGAAAATCATTCATGATTCAAATATGTGCTTAATAGCCAAAGAAAATGATCCTTGGTTATGGCACAAAAGATTTTGTCACATTAATTTTAAGCTATTAGTAAACTTTCTCAAAATGACTTAGTAAAAGGTTTACCTAAAATGAGTTTCAAAGTAAAAAGTATTTGTGATGCTTGTCAATTAAAAAAATTAGAAAAATTATCTTTTAAATCAAAGAAAAATATTTCTACATTACAACTACTTGAACTGTTGCATTTGGACCTCTTTGGACCAATGCAAATTCAATCTATAAATCTTAATAAATATGTGTTTGTAATAGTAGATGATTTTTCAAGATACACTTAGACTTTCTTTATGAAAAATAAAAGTGATACTTCTGAAAATTTTAAAATCTTTGTTAGAAGAATTCAAAATCTCAAAAGTTTGAAAATTAAGAACATTAGAAGTGATCATGGAGGTGAATTTGAAAATGAGAATTTTGAACATTTTTGTAATAAAAAGGGAATTTCACATTATTTTTCTTTTCCTAGAACACCACAACAAAACGGTGTTGTAGAAAGGAAAAATAGACCTTTACAAGAATGTGCAAGAACTCTATTAAGTGGAAGCATTTTACCAAAACATTTTTAGGCAAAAGCTGTAGCAACTGCTTGTTATATTTTGAATCGTGTTTCCATTCGTCCTTTAATAAAACATATTCCATATGAAATTTTTAATGAAAGAAAACCAAATATATCTTATTTTAAAGTTTTTGGTTCAAAATGTTTTATTCTTAATACAAAAGATCAACTTGGCAAATTGATCCAAAATTCGATGAAGGAATATTGATAGGATATTCGGTACGAAGTAAAGCTTACCGAATTTTCAATAAAAGAACTAACATAATCGAAGAAACACTTCATATTTCATTCGATGAAAATTTCAAAATTAATAAAATTGATGATGATGAAATAATTATTAAGACAGTCACAGATACTAATACTGAAAAATGTTTTGATAATTCCATTACTCCAACTGAAAACACTGTTCATCATGAAAATGAATTAAGATCTCCTCCTAGGATACAAAAAAATCACCCTGTAGAAAATGTTATTGGAGAAATTAATTCAAATGTTAGGACTAAAAGTCAACTTAATCAAATGGGCCATGTAGCATTCCTTTCAAATATTGAACCTAAAAATGCTAAAGAAGCCTTTACTGATGACTATTGGATTATAGCTATGCAAGAAGAGCTAAACCACTTCGACCGAAACAAAGTTTGTGATTTACTCCTAGACCAAGTAATCAAGCCGTCTTTGATACTAAGTGGGTCTTCAAGAATAATGCTGATGAACAACGAAATATAACTAGGAATAAAGTTAGATTAGTTGCACAAGGATATAATCAGGAGGAAGGGATTGACTATGAAGAAACATTTGCTCCAGTCGCTCGACTAGAAGCAATACGGATCTTATTGGCTTTTGCATGTCTTCATAATCTAAAACTTCATCAAATTGATGTTAAAAGTGCTTTTTTAAATGGTTTTATAAAATAAAATGTTTTTGTTGAACAACCTCTTTTATTTACACATGAAAAATATCCAAACCATGTTTATAAACTTAAGAAAGGAATATGGTTTAAAACAAGCACCATGCGCTTGGTATGAACGATTTAAATGCTATCTTTTAAATTCTGATTTTGAAATAGGAAAAGTTGATCAAACGCTTTTTATTAAGAAAACTAAAAAGGATATTTTAATTGTTCAAATTTATATTGATGATATTATTTTTGGCTCTACTAATAATAAATTATGTCAAGATTTTTATAATATAATGACCAAAGAATTTGAAATGTCACATATGGAAGAACTATCATATTTTCTTGGATTACAGATCAAACAACTAGAAAATGGAATTTTTATTAACCAAGAAAAATACTGTAATTAAACGTTTTGGTATGGAAAACACTTCAGCCAAACCAACTCTAACGAGTACAACAGTACATCTTGATCGAGATGAGGAAGGTAAAAGTGTTAACCAAAAATCCAAAAATTATATCGAAGTATAATTGGATCGCTACTTTACTTAACTGCTAGTAGACCTGACATAATAATGAGTGTTTGTCTATGTGCTCGATTTCAAACAAATCCTAAAAAATCACATATGCGAGCGGTGAAACTTATGTTACGATATCTTAGCAAAACCAAAGATTTCTGACTATTTTATCCGAAAAAAATGTCCTTTTGAATTAGTATCATATAGTAATGCTGATTTTGGAGGATGTTGGACAGACAGAAAAAGTACGAGTGTGACTTGTCACTTCATGACATTCCTTAGCACCTTGATTTAGCAAGAAACAAAATTATGTTTCACTATCGACTTATGAAGCAGAATATATTTCTGCTGCTTTAGCAGTTACTCAAGTCATATATATGCAACACACACTTCAAGATTTTAGAATTAATTTATCTAAATCTACTATTTTCTATGATAATACGAGTGCTATAAACTTATCTAAAAATCCAGTCAATCATTCATGAACAAAACATATTGACATTCGTCATCATTTTCTTCGTGATAATATAGGAAAGGATTTGCTAAAATTAGAATTTGGTTCTTTTGAAAATCAACTGGCAGATATATTTACAAAACCTTAAAATGAAAATATTTTTATAAAGTTAAGAAGAGAATTAGATATTGTTTCTCAAAAAGATTTGTAATTTAAAAAAAATCTACCAGCACTCGATCTCTAGCTATTGTAGGTAGTCTAGTGTCTCTTCCATTTTGCTCTTAGTGTTTCTTGTTTATGAGTTACACTCTGTTTATTTTCTATGGTTTTAAATATTATATCTATCTTTAGTAAAAAATTGTTTAATAAAGTTTTAGTTCAATGAGTAAACTATTTAGTATCGTTTATTTGGTTATTATTTATTCTAGCATAAACTTGGATTTATTTTTAAACTTTGTTTTCTCTATATATTTTGGCTTCAAACATGTTTCAATACACTCTAAAATCCTCCTTGTTTTTGAAACAAAATTTCTTTTTCTATCTATATTAAAAATGTCTTCCCAAGATATCTCTGATTATTCCTCTGGTTATTCTTTAATATATTTCGAATCACCTAGTTCGGGATCTTCGTCTTTACCTACACCTAGACCAAACAATGAAAAGGCTCCGGTTTACCTAGTGGTTTCTTACCGAAACCTAAAAGACCTAGAAACTACATTTTGGCTCTTCTTCAACCAAAGCAAAGATTGATGACATTTATCATTTTCAGCAAGAGAATTTGAATATTCAGAGAGAACTCTACTATGAACAGAAAATTCAAGGTCAAAAGTTAAATTGGGTGGAGAAAATGGCAATCAAATTTTGTGGCTCAACCCGAGTCCAAAATTGAACTATTGCTCAAACTCCTCCACATCCTCATGTGTCTTCAAACCCATGGAAACGCGGACAAGCAGTTGGTTCTCCAGCTCGTCGGAATTGCTGGTCTCCTATTAAACCATTCAAAGAGAACACCAAGGATAAACCAAGGAATTCGGACGATTCTCCATCCAACTATTAATTTTTGTTTTCTGTACTTTTTGTTTGTTGTTTTTATTTATAAATTTTGTGTAACATGATTGTATACTATAAAAAGTTTATTATATAATTTTAGTTTTTAACAGACCTGAATGTAGCATTCTGTGCTAATTCAGAGGACTGAACTGACAGCTCAGACATTTGAATATTATACCTAGGAATAATTATTCACTCAGATTCAGACGTCTGATCTGTAAAAACAGATGTCTAAATCAAGCACGAAATGAACTAATTCTTTATTGCCTTCGAAATTGCACAAATTCAAAAGTCTGAATCAATTTCAAACGTCTGAAATCATCAGGCAACATTTTTTTATGCGGGCCTACTTCATTAAATCCATCTACCAACTCTACTTTACTCTTTTATCTCTATTTTTAACCGCATCCATTCACTTTCACCTTCAGAAAACCCATACTCTAACCCTAAAAACTCCATTTTTAACTCCATATCCTCATCTAAATTCAAATTAAAAATGGCTTCAAGGTCCAAGCATATAAGAGAATCAACAACCGGACCATCTGAAGCTCAAATTAGGTCTTGGCTTCACTATGAGACTGTTGTTGCAAGATTCAACACCATGAAAAACTCTAAAATATTCGATGGAGGATTCATGCAATTTTAGGAGTTCAATGGCTATAGATTAGGGAAATGGCAGAGTCGAACCACTTCAATTCGCTAATTGGTATGATTTTAACAATTTAAAAATCGACCATCTTCTTATCAAATTATTTTATGCTAACATGAACCTAAACCATCATAATCCTCAAAGTAGAGAAGATTGTGTATGGACTATGGTATGTGGAGTTAAAAAATTTCTTCCTTTGCAAATACTTGGCCCATATTTTGAGATGCCCTTATCAAGGAATCGACATTGACGATGTCGATGTCGATATGTATGAATGTGATGAAGTTTCACGTACATTTCTTTCCGATGACATGACGAACACGATTTCAATAAAATTGAGTCCTCAAGCTCGAATAATCCATCGTGCCCTCATTCGGTTTCTTCAACCCCGAACTGGTAGCTATGAGAAAATTTACAAAAGGGATCTCCAAGCTCTCTATGCTATCCATTCTAATCAACAAGTAAATTGGGGGAAGATTATAACAAATGAATTTCAAGATGTGATGATTCGTCGGAGATATAAGACCTTGCATTATCGGGCTTATATCATGAGGATATTGATGCAATGTGGAGTTCCGATGCCCGATTCAGAAATTTCATCCATAAGTGTGCTTGGCTCCAAAACTTTAGGGATAATGCAATTTTCGAAGCGACCCCCATCTCATGAAATCATTCCCTTTCATCAATGGATCGAACCGGAGTCGTGGTATTCAACAACCGTCACATCCTAACATACCTTTATCTTCTTCATCTCAACCTCCTCATCAACAACAAGAAGAAGAATACTATGAGAAAATTCAAGAAATCCGAGAAGATGCAACACCAAAGCAAGCTTTAAGAACTCTTTCGCAAAATCAAAAGAAGCTTAAAAAACAAATGGTGAGCATGGAAAGAAACGCGAACAAAAAATGCAACTCCATCAAGGGATTCTTAAACAAAATTTGGGATAAGCTTTCTTGTATGTCTTCCTTATCTTCTGACATTCAACACAATCCGGCCCCATTCACTTGGTCTTTCGATCAAGAAGAAGAAGAAGATGTTGATGTTGTGGATGACAGTGATGAATTTTAAGTTGGTATGAATGATTTCTTATCTCATTATTTTTTATTATTAGTGATGTGTTTAGTTATCTTTTGCTACATTATTGTTATTCTTTGTTTAAGTAATTTATATTGTTTTTATATTGTTTACTTTTAAATCATTATGTTCTATTTGTAGTTTAATCTGTAAGTTGTATTTGATTCTAAATATTCTTGTTCATCAATGGTTTTCTATATGATGTATCTCTCTATGTTCTTGTTGTGTTTTTAGTACTTGTTTTTCTCTCCTATACTATGTCAAGTAACTAATTCCTTTTTGTCAATGACAAAGGGGGAGATAAAGATAGAATATGGTTAGAGGAATTCATTAATTCAAGGGGAGAAAATCTTATTTTCGTACTAACCAAAATTTCTATGACAGGAGAAGTTATTTTTTTACTAAACAATATTTTCGTAGTTGTCATTGTCAAAAGGGGGAAGAATGTTGGAACCTCAGTTCCTGATATTTTGATAATAACAATTATATGAGTTTATCTAACCAAGTTTTATAGGAAATTATTGATGACCATACTCCGAATTGATGAGCGTAATCTTTCATATTGTTAGAGTTTGTGTATAGTTAGTAATATAAGTTAAAATCTCTCCTAATTGGTATACGTGCACAAGCTAATGATTACACGCACTTGTTTTCAAAGAAAAGTTTTTATATGTCTGAAACACAGGATTCAGACGTCTAAATCATGTATTTCAGACGTCTGAATGCTGAAGTACGACATCAATTTCAAGGCGTATTCAGACATCTGACCCTAATATTCAAACATCTGAATTCAACCTATTTTGCACTATTTTGGCGTTAGTTTGTTATTTCTCTACATTCAGAAAGCTGAATTTTATTTAGACTTCTGAGTTAAAAATAACAGCTAGTTTTTTGAAAGGTTGCTCCTCTTCCCTGAACAGAAACAACGCTCAATTCAATAGTTGCTTCTTTCTGATTCATGGCTACTCTTCACGAAGCATTGCAACCTTTTAACAACTATAAATAGCAAGCAATTTCAACACTATTATTAACGATTTCTGATTTCTGATTTCTAAATTCCATACATTTGCTATTTACTTTAAAGATTATCAAATAAAACTATTTGATCACTAACACTCAAGCATATTTCTTGATCAATTAGTCTTCCTTTCTTCATGAATTTCACGATATACCATAAAGGAGAAGATTATAGGAAGGGTGTACTCATATTGACTCATCAGTGCTACTACAGAGCATATTCAGTCAAAAACATTTCCACTTGTATTTGAAGTCCTGCTGTAGTATCCTCCGGCAGTAGAAGTACTATTCGGTTTTCTAGGCGGGAAAGTCCTGTTCGGTTGTTCAGGCGGTGTAATACATGTTCCTCCGGTGAAGCGAGGGTTTTCAACTGAATTTCCGAAGGATTCTGGGACTGGACGTGGAACGGGAAGTTCGAAGCAGTATAAAAATCTATGGTGTCTTTTATTATTGCTTATATTTTTTATATTCATATTCCGCTCAAGCAAGTAATTTAGTTAACTTTCATACTACATGATCATATAGTAACTTTCATAATATAGCACCACCGAAGATAACTGTATTGTATAATTTCGTGTTTCATAAAGATATTTCTAAAGTAATATTTGGTTAATTTCAACAAAATGGGAATGATCGCATAATGGATAGTAAGTCCCTTTTACTTTACGTAAGCAAGTAAACGTACAAGCACTATAAATTCATACAAAGCACGATCAAGTCACCTAAATGACCTTTAATCTTTTTTAATTAATTAATCTCTTATTAATTAAAAACCATTTTTATTAGTAAAACACCTTTTTATATGTAATAAAACTTCTTTCAATAATCAAAACTTTCTTTATTAATTAATACATCTTTATTAATTAAAACTTTGTTTATATAATTGTGTGTGCGTGTATATATATTTAACTTCATATAATAAAGGGTATAAGCTTATATTATACTACTTCACTATTTGTTTATACTCTTTTCAATACTTAAATTGTATTCATATTCTTATCTCAACGGTATATTCACAAATCATTTAACAAGTTTTACTTACTTAAAAATATAATCAAAGAGGTTAAAAATAAATGTTACTTAAACATTGTTACTATAAACCCCTTCTCTCTCTCTCTCTCTTATACTTTAAATATATACTTTTCTATCTATATTCTAAGAGACTTCATACTTGTTGTTATTCTTAAAATTCCATTATTAAAGATCAAAATATATTCATAATCATTTAACTGTCTATATTCTAAGAGGCAGATTTTTGGCCAGGTTTGATGGTAGAGGTTGTAATGATTGCTTTTTCGACCGCTGAATGTCAACACTATTACATCCATGGTATTCACGTGTCGAGCACTGAAGTGCCGGAAAAACATAACGTTAAGGGTAAAATTAAAGGATAAAAGGAAAAGAATAAGAAGAGGAGAGAAAAATATCAGAATTTCACAGCGGAATGATAACATATAATATCAAAATGATTCTTTACAAAAGAAACTATATGGAAACAATAATCAGAGCAAACTAACCTATCATCATCCTAGACAGTTATAAAAGTCTGTCCTTACAATTGTTGACACAAATAAACAATGTAACGCCATGAAAATATAGTCTACAATAAGTAAATATCTAGCTCCTCTCAAAGAGCTCCAATGAACATCAACGGAATTTGGAAATATACATGGGGCTGACCCGAGCATTATAAGAAAATTACACCCAGACCAGTCTAGTAAACCAACGTGAGAAACCGAATCATATGGTTTTTTATTTTTTCAAAAACCCTTCGAAAATAAAGGTACCTCGTAAGACCGCACCACAAATAAACACGGATGGGGTTTTACCTTACGATAATTAAACAATTTCTGTTAGAAATTTTAGTGACATCATTATAATGTCTAGGGTTGAAAAATAAATATACAACATAGCTAGAATGGTTACATTTGTCACATTCAACAAAATATTAGAGTACATTTAAAATCGCCAAGGCATGTTCATATACGGACTTTCTGCGGAGACCTCCCGAGTAAAACTCATAAGTAAACTGAGACCAATCTCCATGATAAGGATCAAAACACCTTCCGAGTATCGTATATCTCTAGATAAAGTATACCACAAGACAAACACAACCATCCCACGCCTTAAGATATGAACCAAGTATCATCAAGTCCTCTTGCGCAACATATCGATAAGCGTAATCTAGATACTAGAGTTTATGTACCCTATATTTGGGTTAGCTAAACCTGGGGTCATGCATCATACTCCATCTTTAGTCATTTTTCCAATGTCGAGGCTACATTTGGCATCTTTCACAAGAGTCTTCAATACTTACAAATAATGACTCCCACGTGAATTTCATCGTCCCAACAGAGTTTGGAACCACACATGGACTCCATCATTCACTTTCAAAACATAGAACTAGATCTTAGTGTTGAAATGATTTTCGATAAGTAGAACACTTACCAATCCCGGTCTCTCTAAGACAAAATCGATGAATTTGGTCTTATTCAACAATAATGTGAATGACTGCATAAGAGGGCTAATTCTTGTATGTTGTCCATGAGCAAGTAAACATACAAGCACTATCAATTCATCCAAATCATGATCAAGTCACACAAATGACCTTTAGCCCCTTTTTAATTAATTTATCCTTTATTAATTAATAACCCTTTTTATTAGTAAAACAACTTTTTATCTAATAAAACTTCTTTCATTAATCAAACTTCCTTTATTATTAATACGCATGTATTAATTAAAACTTCCTTTATATAGTTGTATATGTATTTAATATCTCTTTATAAAAGAAATATACTTGTATTCTGCCATTTCATTATTCAATTATACTCTTTTTAATACATAAAAAGTATTCAGATACTTATCTCAATGGTATAAGTATATTCTCAAATCACTTGACGATGTTTTCCATACGGAAAATATAATCAAAGAGGTTAAAAACAAATGTTGCTAAAACGTTATTACTATAAACCCCTTTCCTAGCTTTTTCTATTTTTTTATAAAAGATTTCAATACTTGTTATTATCTTTAAAATTCTATTATTAAAGATCTAATTGCATATATAATAATTTTCTACTTTAAGAATATAATTCAAGGGTTTAGAAACAAGTGTTACTAAGGCATTGTTTGCCATGAAACCAAAATACTTCATACATTAAAAATATTTCTCTTTAAAACTTGCTTTTTAAGGATTTAATAATACTCAAGGGTTTTAAAACAAGTGTTGTTTAAAACATTGTCACAACAAACCCAAAACTTTTATTTATACTTAACCTTAAAGTATTCATTATTAAATATCTAATTATATTCCTAAGTACAATTAACAATAAGGGTTAAGAACAAATGTTACTAAAACATTGTTTATTACAACCTAAAACCATTTCGTACTTAACCATTTTCTTTAAAAGTTGCTTTTAAAGATTTAATCACATTTAAGGGTTAAAGACAATTGTTAATCAAATGTTTGTCATAACAAACCCAAACCATTTATTTATAGTTATCGATTAAATATTCGTTAGTAAACATCTAATTATATTCCTAAGTATAATTAACAATAAGGGTTAAAAACAAATGCTTACACAAAACAACATTCGTATACTTAACTCGTTTTTGACATTTCAACTTATATTATTCCTTTCCCAAGAGTGAAGCTATGAAAGTTAGAGCATGGGTTGCATCAAAGACTTTTCTAGACACTTCATTCTTGAATCACACAAATAGATGAATCTACTCGTCGGCTTTTAGTGTTAAGCCTATTCAATTACCTTTTTTAAAACTTATATATATAGGAATACCTTTAAAATAATTATTACTATGTTAAACCACTTTAAAAATACTTAAAATTATATTATAATTATTTATATAGAATATTATGTAAAAATAACGAATTTGGATATAATTGGAAAAACCAAAATACACATGTTTTGTTTTAAAAGCAACTTACTTTAAAAATTCATAGTTGGTTGTTAAAAATATATTTAAATATGAAACCAATTTTAAACACTCTAATATAAGTTAGAAAACAACTCTAAAAATACTAGAGAAAAATAATTAATTTCAATATCATTTTTACACAATTGTAGTTTCAAACAGCAAAGATAGCATTTCTATAAATGCTGTCTAAAGTTCTGTTGCATATTTTAAACATGTTTTGCTATAACATTGCGCCTAGTTTTCGACGCTTTAACAAATAATTTTTGCCCCTTTTCTTTTACAATAGTTAGTATACTTTGGATACTTAAAAATCATGAAGAAAGATTCTAAAG
Source organism: Allium cepa (assembly GCA_030765085.1). NCBI lineage: Eukaryota > Viridiplantae > Streptophyta > Magnoliopsida > Asparagales > Amaryllidaceae > Allium > Allium cepa. The sequence goes on from CM060933.1 coordinate 63,179,253, forward strand.
AATATATTCTAATTATTTTGTAGAAAATTTTGAAAACATGGTATTTTCTCGAAGTGGTCATATAGCGACTATTTCGCTATAACTTTGCTCTTCATTTAATTAGCTATCTAATGATTTAAGCTTCAAAACATTTACAATAAAAATAATATATTATTTACTTGTGTAAATGGTGAAGAAATTCCTCAAAAAGTTTCCAAAAATACAAATGTCATTTCCTAAAATCAAGGGATTTAAAAAGTGTTGATATAATGACTATTTTGGTATTAACTTTTATATATTTGGTTTGCATTTTCTATATCTTTTCAAAGTATATACTTTGCTTTTCAAAATACTTATAGAAGTGTAAAAATAAAAAAACAAGTTCTATCAGAATGTTTTCTTAAATCGCTACTTTTCATAAATTAGAGTTAAGGGATTTCAAAGTGTGTTTATAGCGACTATCGTTATACGTACAATTCTGTATTCAGTTCACTATTTAATATCATTCTATTTTATTTACATATATTACTTCCAAATTCTAATTATATCTCAAGTAACATGTAACAACATATGTGCTAAATTAGCATGTCCATATTCAAATGTTTGAATGTACTTACTTTAAACTACCATCTCAAAGGTTTATAAGGCAACTACTTTAGCAAATTACATAATTTTTGAAGCATATAATCAAGGGTCATAACTTAAGTAGTTAGCGTTTATTATTAATAATAGCAAACAATATTTTAACAATTTTTTGAGTTAACTTGTGAATAGTTTATAGTTTAATCAAAGTGAGAATAACTTGCTTTTATTTAAACCAAACACTTTCTACCAACATTCAATCAATCCAACACTTCCATTATCACTTCCAACTCCAATCAAAACATCACCAAAACCTTCCTTCCCCTTTATATATCACATGTCTACCACCTTCACCACCTCCATAACTCAAAGCCATCACCACCACCATCACGCCACCTTGCTTACATCCATCACCTCCCTCCTCCTTTATAACTCATGCCATGGCTTCCCTCCTCCTCTCACTATAACTCACGACCTAAGGCCATCCTCCTATAACGAATCAAATTTTCGACCCTCGAAAATCAACACTAATATGTCCACTATATCACATGCCGAACATTCAAGTGTCGAAAATACTAATCTGTTAGGATGAATGAAGAAGGTAGGAGATAAAAGAAAACTAAACAACACATAATCTCACAATGCATCAAATAATATATAATGCAACAATGATCTTTACATAAAGGTAACATCTTTTGTTCGTATATACAACATTAGAGTACACTAGACTTATCCTAAATTTGGACGGTTATAGAAACTTATCCTTACATTGACAAACATATAGACTCTATAATACAGCGGAAGAAAAATATACGTGAATACGTCTTGACCATCCATCTCCTCTCCAACTCCAAAGGATCTAGCCAAACCTAGAAAAAGCATGCTCGGTTTGACCTGAGCATTACATGGGATAACGCCCGAGTCAGTCTGGTAAACCAGCGTGAGTAAAACTCGACAACGAGTAATAACCAAACTTATTACTATATTTGAAAACTTTTCAAATAAAGGGTATCTTGCAAGACCACATCGCACATAAAAATGGATGTCTAGGTTTAAAGTGTCTAGGTTTAAAGTAAATATTATCAGAATCCAGTGATATTATCATAGTGTCTAGGTTTATAGTAAATAGATAAAATAGATGAAATGCTTGCATCTCACATTCCAATATGCTAGGCTCTATAATCGAAAACGTAAGGCACATATTGGAGATTACATTCCAACTAATGACAAGGTAAGGGACTACCTTCCAATAATACACTTTAAGAAAATGCACTGATGCTAACACAGAACCGGCTGCCCCTTTAGCATGACAGACCAAATAACCTCACCCCCTGACACCGAGGCCTTATACTACCACGGTGTTTGTGCATAAATTTTTTTTGAAAGGGACACCTAGAATAGGGTGATCACTCCTAATGGTAGCTAACCATATAGCTCTGTTGCATGCCTTATTTTTGTCATTCCTCCTAGTTGTGAGGCTTAAGGCTACGCTTTACATTCTTTCTCTTAGCAGACCATCTTAGAAGCTGACACTGCCCTCCAAGTGTCAATGCAATGTTAGCATTCATCCATACAAGTTTGTTCTATGTTTGAATGAAACCGAAGGCACTAGCTCTACTATATCCACTTTAGAATCACTCTCGGGATTAGTAGCAGTAGTTCTTGCACTTCAAAGAGCATTGTCCTCAATCATCATCAAGATGTCTTTCACTCGAACATACACGTTGGTTCGAACTGGTTTTCGGATATATAAATCTGAACCCGGTCTCTTCGTACCACCAATCGATAATTTTCGTTTGACTCATTTCCGGTTTTTTTGGAAGTAATTATTCGATTCCTTATCGGAAAATTGCATTTTACATTCATACTTCCTAAATCAAATTAGGCTAAATTTTATAGTCGGTTTTTAACTATCAAATAACAACAATTTTTTTTAGAGATTTAATTACCCAATGCAATCACTAAGCCTCAAAACCATTTTCATTTATAAATCTCCTTTTCCAAACATTTATCAACATTCAAAAACTTATCTCATCTACATAAGTATATTCACAAAACATTATAAGATTCTCCCTTTTCAAATCTCTTAAATGGATTTAACTAAATTATTTAAATTGGAGAAAAAGATAACTCTAAGCACTATTCCTTCAGTGTTAAGTGTGGAATGGATATTCCATACCATCATTTTTAAAAGGTCAACCTCGAGAAACCCAAACCTCGAATTCATGTTGTAATTATCTTCAATAAATCCTTTTATAAATTTCTCTTACCTATGAAATTCTTTTTGCTATAACCCAAACCCGTTTACAAAACATTTATCAACATCCATACTCATTTATGAGACTCTTTATAAATATTCAAACCTGGTTATATAAACTTATTTATAAACTTTCAAACCTTATATAAAACTTCCCTTTGTAGACATCCAAACCCATTTATAAAATCTTTTTATAAACATTCAAAACTACTTCTAAAACTCCTTTTATGAATACCCCAAAATTATTCATGAGCTTCTTTATATAATATTCAAATTAATTATCAAATCATTCTTCAAATATCTTCAAAATAGAATAACCTTTGAAAACCATTTTAAAAGAAAATGTAATATTAACTTTCCAAAACCAAATGGTGGCTCAATGACTACAATGGATCATTAAATTTGGGTTTACTTATCTAAGTTATATCATGAGTATTGCCTAGTATCAGATATGTAAGGGAACCACACGTGATATACAATCAATCATCAGTAGATGTCTAAGTTATAAATATAGATACATCCATTATTGGTGAAAAATGTAAAGACGCATTCCAATCTTTGGTGAATCAGTTAGAGAAACCTCCATCTTATCAAAACCAGTGGATTACGAAGATTTATATATCTACTTAGCCATATCGGTACACGCTTCGCGCGTTTAAGCTCGTTCGATCAAACAGTGCGTCTGATTGCCACGAAACTCGCATGTGCTATCACTGTATTATTATTGTTCCAACGGCACAAGTTTCATGTGCATTCCGAAACTGCGCCCCAGAATGATAATTTTCACGTTAATCGAGGCTATTTTGACCATCAGATTATCTGATTTCCACTTGATAAAGTTAAGCAGTTTAAGGTCCTTTGCCCAGATGAACTTGCCAAAATGTAAGTTATAAAGTATAATATCTTTGAATTGGGAATGAATTTAGGTTCAGAGAGATGCATTTCATCAATGCTTATAAGTTATCCAATTGCATTTTCCGAAATGCATTTAGGTTCAAAGAGACGCTTTCCATCCATGCCTATAAGTTATCCAATCGCATTCCTTGGAATGCATTTAGGTTCAAAGAGATGCATTCATTGGAATGCATTTCGATTAAGTGAGATGCATTTCTTGGAATGCATTTGTGTTTAGAGAGATGCATTCCTTCAATGCATATTGATATGAGCTGCCAAATTTAAGCACCATAGATTGTTTAACTTGAAAGGGGATCAGTAGTAATATGATTGTTTAGGTTTAGAGAGATGCATGTAAATTAGCCAATTGCATTTCTTGGAATACATTTAGGTTCAGGTAGATGCATTCCTTCAATGCATATAAGTTAACTAATTGCATTCCTTGGAATGCATTTAGGTCCAGAGATGCATTCCTTCAATGCATATAAGTTATCCAATTGCATTCTCTGGAATGCATACGTCCCTGCATTTCGTGGAATGCATTTAGGTTCAGATCAACTTTGAGAAGGTGGAGAATGGGATCCTGTCAAGCATGGTCCAACCAGGCTGGATGTCCACACTGGACTTGAGGACAGGCAAATCTCGCCTGTTGTGGTGGAGATTGTAATTAGGGTTGCTCTGATTGTGGTGGTGGCGGCTCTGATGGTACATCTTGTCCCGCTTCTTTCTTTCCTTCTCTACCTCCCTTTTCTTCGCCTCCACTTCCTCGTCTTTCCTCTTAGTTAACATATATGCATTGAAGGAATGCATCTCTCTGAACCTAAATGCATTCCAAGAAATGCAACTGGCTATTTTACATGTATTGAAGGAATGCAAAAACAGAAAACAGAATTGCAATGCTGAAACTGAAAGAATGATTCCAAGAAATTGGCAAAAAGATCTTTTGTAGTGGCAGTCTTCTTGATTGCTGATAGAAGACTCAACCACGGCCAGAATTGGAACAATGATACCAAGAAAAGAGGTTTCTAGGATGGAAGTGCTTGTTTTGACAAGAAACTGCAACCAGAAACCTTAGATCAAATGAAGACAACTCGTCCGATGATCAAATTACAGCCGCCGAGTGGAAGGTAGTGAAGATACTCTGAGTCCACCTCTAGCTTGGCAGTAATAGATGATGAGAACATAATGATACACAGAGAAAGGTAGCACTCCGATGATGAAAATAACCGAGGAGTCTCTCAACACAAACACTCTCTTTTCTTGATTTGAGATTGATGTTATGGATCTTTATAAAAAACAAATAATTTAAAAGAAAAAATATAAAAACCCTAACCTTGCTTTTTTTTTTCTCCACGTACTTCGTTTTTTTGGCTTAAGTTCATTCTTGGTTAATCATTTGTTATACAGCAAAGTACGCCTATTTCCTTAACATTAGCAGAAATATTACTATTAGTCCTGTTAGTCGTAGACAACATAATTGGAAAATTAAGCTTGCTTCTTCCATTATATTGGTTTTTTAATATGAATTTAACACGGCCAATTTATTTTTTTACAGGTTCGGAATGATTACTAGAAGCAAAAGTAGCTTTTGTGAAGTGCATAGCCAATCTTCACAAGTGACAAATTCAGATGATTTTGTTGCTGATGTAGGTATCTTTTTGTCATTTAATTTTATTATAAAATTTTATTTCAATGAAAAGGTTTAGTTTATGTCTAGTCATGCTTTGCACAAAATATTATATGAGAAGTCATGAAGCAATATGTGTTTTGCTACTGTCCAAAATGCTATTTCTGTGTGTCATTTATTAAATTGGTATCCTTTTTTACTATGTACTAGGTAAAAGTTTCATTATACAGTATTTTTTATAGTTTTCTTAGGTGTTAGAAAAATTTAAAACATATTGATTTGTATAAATATCTTTTATAGCTTGTTGCATGTATTTAAGGTTGTATGGTAGTTTACAACTTACTTTATAGCAGCTCCATCTTTAAACATAACTTACAAAGTACAAAAACTAAAATGGTATATTTATCTCAGTTATCTTACATATTTTATAATGTTCAAGAGAAAAATACATTTGTTGATGATGACAATTTTACAAAAACTTTGCCTATGATCCAAGAAATTGGTAGTATAGATGAACGGAAATTATGTGGTGAAGGTAATTGTGAAAGTTCTAGTGATAAAGGATGAAACTTTTGATCCTGAGTCAGATATGGTTGTTATAGGTCCGCTATTAATTAAGTTTGATTATACACTTGGCTATAGGATTGTTGTTCACCTCAAGTATGACATTTGAACTTTCTGGAAAACATTATTAGTGCCAGGAACATGTGTGTGACAGATAACATGAACTGGCACAGGTACCATTGAATACAAATTAGATACAAAAACCATAATCTACCATTTTGCAACTCTGATGAGATGGGCACCGCTATTTAGTCATTCAAACTCGATAAATACGTCTGTATGGTATAAAATGATAAACAGTAAGAGTTGCGCCAACACGAGATGAATGTAATGGCGAAAGAGTTCTTGCACCGTTAAACCCTTCTTTATCTATTGAAACATGTCTATTCATATTTTGAATATGAAATATGTCTATTATTAGTTCATCACTTTACGGCCTGCTATGTCTAACCTGTCACATAATGCCTTGATCTTGGTCAGATAATCACTCATAGACATGTTATGTTTTCTAATAATCTGCAACTATCTTTTGTAGTGCATTATTCTGACTGCAGATTGAGAATTAAATATCTGCTCCACTGCAGTCCAAATTTCATGTGGTGTATTGCATCTAATGATCCTAGATGACAAGTTTGCACTTATAGAAAATAATAACCAAGATGCAAGCAAACTATCTTGTTTTGATAGAAGATGAATTCTGGGTTGCTAACAAGATTTTCTCCTTGTCCTTCTATCATGGCAGGTGGAATTGGCATGGTACATTTGACAAAATCTTGAAGGCCGTAGCCCTTCAAAGCAGTTTCTACCTGAAACTTCCAGAGGAGATAATTGTCCTCATCAAGAGAAATTGTAATAACATGACCTTTTGGCTTGACCAGGTCATTCAGATGTTGGTGCTGAAATGGCATTCGTTCTTTCTCTTGATGCAGTAGATATGTTATCTCCAATGCTACCAGTCTGTTAAATTTTGGTGATACAAAATCACAAAAAGAGGGAAAGAAATATGCAAAAGAAAGAAATAGAAGATTTTGTTTCCCCTAATTAATAGGCATATTGAGCATGTTTATTTCTTTCTCTAATTAGCTAATCAAATTATTTTTTGCCATCTAATGTTAACTTGGGCATTAAATAATTGATTATATAAATAGAGACTAGAAGAGAGGGTAAACACATGGTGGAAAATCTATTTGCTAATTCCCTGTTCTCCATCTTTATTCTTCTTCTCCAACAATTTTAGCCATATAGATATTTGCTCCCTTTCTCAATTTGATTATTGGTTCAATGGTATTTTGTTTATTTTAGCTTTGTTCTATTAATTGTAAACAAAAATTTTGGTGAATCAATAAAGTGGGTGGTTGGGTGGAATATCTTGTCTTATTGCTTTTAATTTCAATTCCGTCTTATTTTTAATCCAAGTTATCTCTTTGTGATTTGGGTGACAAAGATCCGTTGATATAAGCTTCCGCAAAGCGCTGCCATTTTTTCACAACAGATTGGTATCAGAGCTAGGCGATTTGTTCAAATTTGTGCATCAATGGCTTCTAGAAAGAGCGGTAGATCCGGTGGTAATTCTGTTATTACTCATTTGGACGGAAAAAGAGATTTTGTGTAATATAGAGTGGAGGAGATTATGTTGAGAGAGAAGAGCGTTCCAGTCTTGGAAATTTGGTGATAATGAGTTTACTATGTTGAAGGGACAGCTGGATTTGGAAACCTGTATCTGCTTCATGGCTCGATGTTGATGTGAGAGTCTTATGTTAATTTCCATGGAAAATTTGTTGTTTGGCAGATAAGGTATGTGGAAGGAGAGAGATCTGTCATGTATACAGAGATTTGGATTAGACTTGTTATGTCTATTGGCTTTTGTTTTTTGGCTCTGTATTTGGATTGGTGATTGAGAGAATTTTTTGGCCTTATGTGGCTTTGAGATTATTTTGGTATCTACCTTCTTTTGATTTTGGATATTTGCAACATTTTGTTGGCGGGCGGGGACATAGTCTGAGCTCGTTAGCAAGGTGTGATGGGGGGTGGCCTTGCCGGAACCCATTGGGTAAATATTCATTTTTGGTCTGTACTTCGTTAAGAGATTTTGGTTGAAGGTGGAGTTTGATTTGAAGAGTTTTACGTTGGGAAGAGAACTTGAGTCGATGTGGGGTGTTGGAGATATGTGATTTTGCATCAAGGTGGAGTGTTAAATTTGGTGATACAAAATCACAAATAGAAGGAAACAAATATGCAAAAGGGAAAGTAATCACGTTTGTTCATTATGGAAATGCATAAATAATTGGATTGCATTTGAATGAGATGGTAAGGAAATATATGCATGCGCATGTTATGGAATAATATATATGCAAAAAGATATGCATATTATTTCTTTCTTCGTAATCGCATTGCTTTGGAATTATTTTCTTCCATCTTTGGAACGAGTGAATTACTTGCTATGTTTGCACGATTTGTTACCATTGTAATTTGCCTCCATTATGTCCTTACCATATTTTGGTAATTTGATTGATGATTCACATGAATTTATGTTGGCTATATATTGAGGGTAGACTTCATTGTAAACCCATCCTGGTATTCAGCCAGCGATCTCCAGATAGAGTATCTCTTCTTGTTATCCCTAATTTAGGGCTTTGGTATGTAAACTCTTATTTTGTAATCTCTTGTAATTCTCTCAAGTGTAATAAAATCTCTCTCCTTTGGACTGGACGTACACTATCTAGATGATAGTGGAACCAGTATAAATATCGTGTGTCTCTTTTATTTCTTTTTTAATAGTTATTTGCTATTTATTTGGAGTAATGGAATAATTGCTGCTAGATTGGGTGATGTTCAAATTGGCAAATCTAGATCCTGTTTATTGTCTTTCCGCATTTGTGCAATTTTTGCACAACAGATTGGTATCAGAGCACAGATCATCGCAAAGCTTAGAGTAATTTTGGATTGAAAAATTATTGATGTCGGATATGATTTCGTTTTCGAAGATGGCTATTTTGGATGGAAAAAATTGGGGTATTTGGAAGCCTAAGATGGAGGATGTTCTGTACCTCAATGATCTTCATGATCCGATTGATGGAGATGGAAAGAAGCCCTCTGATGTAGATGAGGGAAAATGGAAGAAGATGGATAAAAAGGCGATTGCTTTGATTCGCCAATATCTTGATGATTCAGTTTTCCATCATGTAGCTAGTTGTGAATCCGCAAAGGCTTTGTGGGATAAGTTGGTATCTTTATACGAGTCAAAGAGTGCTACTAGTAAGGCTTTTCTGGTTCGAAAGTTAGTACAACTGAGATTAGATGAAGAGAAGTCTGTTGCAGAGCATTTGAATGAATTTCAGGATGTAATAAATCAATTGGCAAATATGAAGGTCAATTTTGATGATGAGTTACAGGCTCTTTTATTGATGAGTTCGCTTTCAGAAAGTTGGGAAACTTTGGTTGTTTCATTGAGTAATTCCAATGCTAATGGAACTATCTCTTTGGAAACTGTTCGAAGCAGTCTTTTGAATGAGGAGCTTAGAAGAAAAGGGTCAGATATGAAATCAATTCAAAGTGAGGCTATGGTGACAAGGGACTCGAAGAAAGATAAAATTTGGAAGAAGAAGGATGCTAATGGTAAAGGTGTTATCACTTGTCATTATTGTAATAAGAAAGGTCACATACGCAGCAAGTGTTATGCTTATAAAAGAGATCAGAAAAAGGCTGCGCACGGTGATGCTAGTAGTGATGCACATGCAGGTTTTGCTGAAGGTACCGAGTGATGCTTCTTATGATGTCCTCTTTAGTGAAAATAAGCCTTGGAAGATGGATTCGGGAGCCAGTTTTCACATTTGTAGAGATGTGAATTGTTTTTCTTCTTATGAGAAGATTGTCGACATGATTAGGACAGCCAATGGAGAAGAGCTACCGATTTGTGGTATTGGATCTATCCGGTTTCGTATGCATGATGGTGTGGTTAGAGAAGTCTCTGGAGTCAGACATGTACCCACTTGTTCGCATAATCTTATTTCTCTCGGTCAGTTGGATCGCCGTGGTTGCACTTATGAGACTCAAGGTGGAGTTTTGAGAGTGAAGAAAGGTGGTCGTGTAAGGATGAGAGGAGTATTGGAAGAAGGAAACCTTTATAGCTTGGTTGGTTCTGTAGTAGACTATGGAAAGCGAGTGACGGTTGAAGAACCTAGTCCACAACAAGGTGGAGAGGTTAATGTGGTCACTGCTTATGATTCTAGCATTGAGGATCATATTTTAGGCACGGGTCTTCATGTTGATGATGCTCGGGGGATCGATAGTGATCAGGTAATGAGCTCAGATCGAGTGATAGACGGGTGTCGAGTTGCAAAATCCACAAAGAAAAGACGGAGATCTTTGTGGTATTACAAACATTTTTGAGACCGGATTTGTGTGGTGCACCTCATGTGGGAGATGCATCATTTGCAGTCGGTGGTAGAAGTTTGTAATTTGGTATGATTGAGATATATGGAGTTGTGATGGATCTAGATATGGCATATTTGATATGTTGGAGATATGTGATTTTGCATCAAGGTGGAGTGTTAAATTTTGGTGATACAAAATCACAAAAAGAGGAAAAGAAATATGCAAAAGAAAGAAATAGAAGATTTTGTTTCCCCTAATTAATAGGCATATTGAGCATGTTTAGTTCTTTCTCTAATTAGCTAATCAAATTATTTTTTGCCATCTAATGTTAACTTGGGCATTAAGTAATTGATTATATAAATAGAGACTAGAAGAGAGGGTAAACACATGGTGGAAAATCTATTTGCTAATTCCATGTTCTCCATCTTTATTCTTCTTCTCCAACAATTTTAGCCATATAGATATTTGCTCCCTTTCTCAATTTGATTATTGGTTCAATGGTATTTTGTTTATTTTAGTTTTGTTCTATTAATTGTAAACAAAAATTTTGGTGAATCAATAAAGTGGGTGGTTGGGTGGAATATCTTGTCTTATTGCTTTTAATTTCAATTCCGTCTTATTTTTAATCCAAGTTATCTCTTTGTGATTTGGGTGACAAAGATCCGTTGATATAAGCTTCCGCAAAGCGCTGCCATTTTTTCACAACACAGTCATGATGCAGAAACAGGAAATAGAATTGCAATGCTGAAACTGAAAGAAAGATTCCAAGAAAATGGCAAAAATGATCTTTTGTAGTGGCATCCTTCTTGATTGCTGATAGAAGACTCAACCACGGCCAGAATAGGAGCAATGATACCAAGAAAAGAGGTTTTCTAGGATGGTAGTGCTTGTTTTGACAAGAAACTGCAACCAGAAACCTTAGATCAAATGAAGACAACTCATCTGATGACCAAATTACAGCCGCCGAGGTGGAAGGTAGTAAAGATACTCTGATTCCACCTCTGGCTTGGCAGTAATCGATGATGAGAACAGAATGATACACAGAGAAAGGTAGCACTCCGATGATGAAAACTAACTGAGGAGTCTCTCAACACAAACACTCTCTTTTCTTGATTTGAGATTGATGTTATGGATATTAAGAAAAAACAAATAATTTAAAAAAAAATATAAAAACCCGCCAAGCTATTAAAAGATGTAGTCTAAGAAATTCAATTACTACGACGGAAATCGCTAATTTCGTACTTAGATTTTAAAACCGTAGGTTTTGCTTATAACTTTTTGGTTTTTACTTTGTGTTATATATGTAGTAATTCTGTTTATTTAGTGGGATGAATATGAGAAAGACCACATGTGAACTGGTTATGATGATGTAAGTCAACAAAGTGAATTACAATGTGGGTTATTAGCCGAAATTATGTCACATGGCAGTGAATTCAAATGCTATATATTTATGTCCTATTTTGGAAGTTCTACTTAACGGTAAAAGAAATTGTAAAAATAAATTAAACATATTGCTAAAGAAGATCTGAATTAGGATAGCAAATGATGATTTTCCTTCGTTTTCAATTCGAATGCACACATGTAATGATAAAAAATTAAACTTCAATGATAATTGATGTGTGTTGTTCACTTAATCAGATATTCAAATATGTAGTTTGATTATTTTACAGGCTTTTATCTATGACAGTTAGTAGGTAATTCACATAATAGATTATCATGTTTCAGGCTTCAACGCCACGTAAGTGCACTTTATTTAGAGTAAGCAACCAAATAAATTCATAGTCTACATTGGTTGGATATTCTTTGTTGATGATTTTGACCAATTATGAGCGGTGGAAAGAAGTTTGGGCTAAGATGGTTGCTAAAAACACCCAATGAGCTTTGTGGATAGTTGTTGTAACGATCTGATTTTCGATGCCCGAAAATCGAACCATTAGGATCTAGAGAAGAAGAAGGTAAAAGAAGAGAAAATAAAATAACAACAAAATCTTACCATCGTAGAGGAATAAAATATAATAAATAATAACAGATCTTTACACAAAACAAAAATATATATGTTTTATACATATATCATCAGAATACAACATCAGAGTTCAATACAATCAACAACACACTCAGGACGGTTATAATATCACATCCTTCCAAATCTGAATACACAACGGAATATACATCAAATACGTCAGATACGTCTCGCCATCCAGCTCATCTGCTGAGCTCCTCGGCAGTCCATCCAGAATCTGTACTCTATAATACTTGATCTGACCCAAGCATTATAGTTAAATAACACCCGAGTCAGTCTGGAATACCAACGTGAGAAAACACACTCAATTAGATTATTAAAGTTTTCAAAATCCTTTGAAAATCAAAAACATCTCGTAAGACCACGCCACAAATAAATATGTCGGTTTTTTATCTTACGATAGCCAAAACATTTCTTATCAAAATCCTCTGATATTATAATAGTGTCTATATACAAATGCTTATTCAAATAGCTGAAATTGTTACATAATTAAATTCCAGCATACTAGCCACAAAGTGGGTTTTACAAACAAAAATCATAAAGGCACGTAGGGAGAATAAATTTTCAACTAATGACTAGGCACTGAGGTACCACCTGTCACGATACCTGGTCTAGATCAGCATACCGAGGATACTTCCCGATCCCCTACAACACAAGACCAAGACTACCCCTTATTGGATAGTCCCGAGTAAGATCACCCCGCGGTTGGGGTCAGCAACCGCACCACACAGCCGAAATAAAAGGGATATCTACACAGAGATGACCTTACCCTAATGGGCGCAACCCACTTAGCCTTGCCGCATAACCCCTAATTTTCAGTCATCCCGGTTGATGAGGCTCGAGGCTAAGCGTTACCCTTTTAGAACATATCTCATAGAATGCTCACCGTCCACCTGACGATGTTTTGAAAGCATTCATCCATACAAGTCCGTCCCGGGTTCGAACGGAACCGAAGGCACTACTCCTACTACATCCATTTTGGAATCACCCTCAGGATTAGTAGAGAATAGCCCTTGCACTTCACTGCTCCATCTTCGAATCCCGGCTCGTCTTCCTTACGAAAACGTTCAAACCGGATCGAAGTGGTTTTCGAAAAATTAATCCTGATCCCGGTCTCTTCGAAATGATCAGCGCATTGGCCAATATTAATAGTCGGTTATCTGACTATCAAGCAACATTCACAAACAATCATGAAGCCATAATAATTTCTCCCAAATTATTTATAATCCTCTAAATTCTTTGCAAGATATATTTCCACTTTTTCAATCCTTTGAAAAACAGTTTCAAACCATCTTCCTCCCATGGAATAAATTTCTCAAATATTTTCTATTTCCAGTGAAATCACCAAGTAAAAATACTTTAGAATTAAAATAATTTAAAACACTTTGTTTTAAAATATTCTTTAAAACATTTGAACTAAAAACTACTTAAACACTTTATTCGAAAATATATACTTTAAAAATATTTAAAATAAACTACTTTATAAAATATAAAACTAATTTTTAAAATAAAAATTAAGCCAAACTAAATTTGAAATAAAAGCTACAAAATTCTATACAAGTTTTTAAATGTAACTTTAACCAAACTATCCTTTAAAATAGAACTATTTTATAAAATATAAATATTAATAATTATCTTTTTAAACATAATACCAATTAACTTTTAAATACTTACTACTAAAATAAATTTGAAAATATTCACTTTAAAATTTTAAAACATTTAAAAATAATAAATATTCTAAAACATTTCTTTAAATCAAAATTTTAAAGTCTTGAACTTATAAAAAGTCTCCTTTTAAAATATACTTGGCTTTACAGGGAAATGCACTTCCCATTTCCACATCTTTTAAAAATAAATCACTATTTATTTTTAAAACAAATTACTCATTCCTTTATAAATTCCCACTATATATTTCCTTTCAAAAATCAAATCTTTATATTTTGATAACTCAATACCAAAAATTTTCAATCCATTCATAGCATCCAATATTCCAATTCCCAATATAATCAATAACATATCACAGATTATCAAATAAAACATGGACTATAAAAATAAATTACACTACTTTGAGGAATCCAGTTGGATCCCTCCAACCTGTTTCCCTGCATCCACAGATGTTAGCATAAGATAAAATACCAATTCCACTTCGAGGTGGAATATCGCAGTATATGGGTTCATATAATATCCTCCGCTATCATGAGGCGCACTCTCATCCGCTATATAATGCGGGAAATTAATCACTCTAATATATACTATATACTACTATATATAATATACCACATCCAATCAATTCAATCATTCAACCCAAATTTTAAATTTAATTAATTAAATTCAAATAAAACCTAGATGAGTGAGATTAACTCACCTTTGTTTTTTTTAGTTTGCACATCCGATCCAAACCGGCTTGCCTTCCCGATTTAAGACCTTGTATAAACATTTACAGATTATTAATATCCAAAATAAATCGAACAATTAAATTTCCATTTGATATTTTAGTTAACCAATGCTTTATTTTAAACTAATAGTTTGATTTTAAACAAATTTTTTAAAGAATCTTTAAAATAAATTTAACAAGTTAATTAACAAATTAATCTCCATTGTTTTAAAATCAAATTAGTAAATAAAGATAGGTGTATATATATATATATTTCATTTTATTATTATTTTAAATCTCACTGTAAATAATTTTCTGCATGCATATATTTATAAAATTTGAAAAATGCATACATACATACATACATATATATATATATATATTTTAAATCAAAATTAACAAACACAATTTAAACCTTACTGCCCAAAATTCGTAGAACTAAAATTTATTAAAGAAAAATACCTTACAGCGAATAACCCCTTGGTCAGTTTACTGTTTCGGTCAGAAATCGCCATCGAACGCGCCTCCTTGCTTTTCCCCTGTTTTCTTGCAGTGCCATCTAAGTCCATGCGCCACCCAGGCTCCAATCGTGGCCTAGCTTCACGCAAGCCGCTACTCACAAACAACAAATCCCCTACGAAACCCTAGTTCCTGCGATGCCAACACCACCTATGCATGCACCCCCGCGCTCCACCGGCGCACAGTCTTCCCCAAAACCCACTCGAGTGTGTGCGCTCTCCACCATGCAGCGCGACTTCGTAGTCGCGACCCACAACCTTCCACTTTTCTTCGATTCCTTGCGTGCCACCTTCTTTTTTCGAAACATCGAACTCGATTCGATCGAGCGAAAGAGGGTAATTTAATTTGAACGGGTAGGGGAAGAAAAGAGGTAGTTGGGAAACTCGCGATTTAACGAGGCAGTATTTTGGAAAGCTCGGCCATTGATTTTTATTTTGAGTTTTGGCTACGAATGAAAAATAAAGAGATCGACCATACTATTTTTCTTTGTTTTGAACGGGATTGTTTTTCCATTTTTTTAGTAGACACATGCTTTTAATTTTCTACGTGCTTGACAAATGGAGGAGATGCTGATCTTGAGTGTACAGGTGTTGAAATAAGATAGACAGTAAATTGAGGGAATATATATATATTATAATTTAAATTCAAATTCAAATTTAAATCGTCTCAGTAACACAACTCAAAATCTAGAACTCCTATCGAGACGTGCAGCTAGGCGTTTATAATGTTAAACCCCTATTCCGAACATAATGGAAAATGTTTCGAGTCCTAATTCGATCGTATGAAAAAGATAGCTTTTTTAAACTCAGTTATTATATTGAATTTTCGATATAGATTTCAGCGTTTTTATCTACCGTACCGCCAAACGATCAATTCAAACATAAAGAAAATTGAAATCCGATAATAATACACTATTACGGATTCAATGGAACTAGTTTCGTCAAATTTCGAGATTGTGCCTGGAAGCCTATTTTTAAATTCAGTTTAAACTATATAATTTCAAAACTTAACAAAACACTTCTAGTTCCAAATTTAAAAGTTCTATTACCTTCAGTATAAGGCCTTGCAATATTTTTAACAAGCCTGGAACTTCCAGATTCAACAATTTTACCCAATTTCGAATTATTAAATCTAATAATTTATTTGCCAATTAAAAAGTGATATTTGAAATTCAAATTAACTATCTTCCAAATATTTAAAATCTATTAAATATTTCAATTTCAAACATCCAGAAATTTAGGGTTGTCACATTCCTTCCCCCTTAAAAGAATTTCGTCCTCGAAATTACTAGTTAAGAGGAATGGTCCATAACCCATTACTATTTTCCTAGAACCAGCAGTTCCAAACAACATTCCAAAACCAAACAATTTTCAACAATTTCACGAAAGCATCTTTTTAATAAAGATATCATCAACCACACTAACTTCCTAAACTTCTTCCATTAGTTCCAACCAATATTTCCTAACCAACCATTCAAATTTAAATT
Organism: Allium cepa; assembly: GCA_030765085.1. Taxonomy (NCBI): domain Eukaryota; kingdom Viridiplantae; phylum Streptophyta; class Magnoliopsida; order Asparagales; family Amaryllidaceae; genus Allium; species Allium cepa. The sequence continues at coordinate 63,195,929 of CM060933.1, forward strand.
TAAAATCCAATTTAAATTGTCAAAATTTTCTCAAAATTTTTCTAACTCCCTAAATTTCCAAATTTTTTTGTCAGCGTCTCCTTTGCACGGCTAGCTCGGTACAACTATAAAATGCCTCTACGGGCCCCAAATCTCAAAAGAAAACAAAAAAGACAAGTGGCTAGACCAGAAAACCATCAAATTTCATACAGAAATTTAAATACATACCTTTTTGTTGGGCAATTCAAATTTATCTTCGAAATCAAAAATCCCAATTCCTTTTCCTTTATAACACATGTATATCCTACTTAGCAATCATATCCAATCTTATCTTTCAAAATCATTTTATACATTTCTTTACAAAGGTTTTCATATCTATTTCATTCAAACCCGTATGTCATACACATATCATCCATACGCAATATCAACTTTGATCGCTCACTCGATCACACAAATTTCACTTTCGAACTAGTATCGTTCATCCGATTTCCTAGTGTGGACTCAGATCTGGTTTTTTGATCAGAAACCGTCATTCTCCTTGCATAACCACCAATTATGATAGAGAATTTTCAGAATTAATCAAAAATCCATATCCAGAGTTCGCCATCGAAAATCAAGTGAAAAATCCCAATTCGGATAGATATGACTACCTCGAAATTCTATGCTCGAATCTGGATCAAATTACTATGCGAATAAATAATATATGCATATCTTACGTATTTTGCCCCAATTGTTTTGTTAGGTAAATCAATTCTTTTTATTTTATTCACATCTATATTGATTTCCATTCACTTATCCACAATTATCTCATTTCACAATTTCACTTAATCTTCATTCCAAAATTACTTAGTATATTTCCCATACCAAACTTACTTAAGAATTTCACCATTCATTTCTTAAGTTTAATATAAGCATTTTATGTACTCTTATAATATTACTCTAACACTTTAGCCTTTATATCCACCTATTTTAAAATTGGATATCCAATCCCATATGAATTCAATTTACCTTCATTTTAGATATCGAATTCTATTTACCTTTATCTCAAACCATATTCAATTAATCATTTCTTTAATTAGTCTCACTACCAATTTATTTAAATCGCAGTGGATTTATTTTCAACTTTACATTATTTTTAATCTACTACAAATTAAACTTTCAACTTCACTTTATCACTTGGTTTTTTCTCTATATTTAAACAATTTGGATTCCAATTCCAAATAGATTCAATTTGCTTCAATTTACAAATTAATTTCAAATATTCTTTCCAAATTTTCATACAGATTTTCATTTTCAATTTTACTTGAATTTGATTCATCGTCAACTCTGAATATTGAATTTTATCAACTATCTTCCATTCACAATTGGTTCCTATCTAGTTCCACTCACTAATTTATTTTAAATCTCAAACAATTTCTTATTTCCAAACTTTTATAATTGTAGTTTACTTCGAATTAATTTTATAACTTCACTTAATTTTACACATTTTAAATTAAATATCATCTTAACATACAATTCCAATTTATTTGCTTACCTTCTTGAGTCAATGAATTTATTCACTAATTTCTTTATTTCAGTCCATTATTTTATTTAGCCAAATCTTGACTGATTTCCATTACACACAATTCAAATTAATTCGCAATATTCAGTTTCAATTCTATTTTCTAACAAATGCAAATTCATTTGTCCATCCACAATTTTGTTTCCATTTCATTTACTAACATTCTTTAATTGGCTTATCTTTCTAGCTTTATTCTCTAATCACACTTCCCTTTATTTGACCCTTTTCAAGTTGAATCTAATTCCACAAATTTCAATAAAAAGTTTATTTCTAAACTTTTACTTCTTTTAGTTTCTTTGCAATTCACTTTTCTCAACAGAATCCCATTATTCAACTTTAATTCTAGTTCATTTACTTATAAATTTAAATAAATTTATTCTCCCAAAAATTTACTTCCAATAAAATAAATTTTAACCTTTATTTACTGGATTCAATTACATTCCATTTCCATTCAAAAAATTTAAACTTCCTTAAGTTTCCAACTTATTTAAATTCCATAAACATTCTAAATAAGATCCCAGAGTCTTTTCATCAATTACTCAACATTTCAAAATCATCTTTGAAATCAATTATATCCAAAATCCTTTGGTATCAAATTATCCTTTGAATATTTTAAAATCAAAAGGTTTTACCAAACCAAAACTTCAACATTTCAGAAACCATTTTTGAAATCCATAATTCAATTGCATATCTAATTATTCCTTGAATTTTTAAAACCAACCCAGTTTTTTTGGAAACAACTCCAAATTAAATCATTCGGGTAGCAATTCCTCTCTTGGAAACTCGAAAATGAACATCGATGACGCTGCAGTCATCACTGAAGTTATTTTCCAGTGACCGAAAAGAGTTAAATGCTTCTTTATCTCTCCAAAACAATTTCAAATATTTTTAAATTTCAAATCTTACCAGATTTCAAATCAAATTCAAAAATATTTTCGAAATAATATCACTATTATTTCTCCAAAACCTTTGAAAACCATTTTTCAAACCAAAGGAATTTAATTTCAAATTTCAAATCCTTTCAACTCATATTCAAAAATTACTCTGGAATTTTGTTTCAATTTCAATTATCAATTACAAATTTCATTTATAATTCGCATTTATAAATTTCATTTTGTTACATAAATTTATTCCTCAACTTTTGGTTAAAATTTTAATCTTTTATTCAACTTTCACTTAACAACGATAATAATTTAATATTATCATCTCCTAACAAACAAGCAACCATATGTATCTATAATAACTTACGGAAAATTATTTCCTTTATATGATAAAATATTTTGGGTAAAATTATTTCATTTAACCTATTTAAAACAATACTGTGTCGGTTTATCTTATTCAAGAGTTTAGAAACCCCTATCGATAAAATGGCGTCCCACATATCGACCAGAATCTATAAACACTCAACCGATAAGTCAACACAATATAAAATAATTTTATATTCATTAACAGGTACGCGCTCATATCTATTACTGCTCTCAAACTAATTTCTAGAGTACTACGGACTCTATTTCTAACGAGTAATCCCTACCAGTGCCAAGGTTCTCGCTTAACCTTCAGCTCTGATACCAAATGTAATGACCCAATTTTCGATGCCCGAAAATCGAACCAATAGGATCTAAAGAAGAAGAAGGTAGAAGAAAACAACAACATAATCTTACCATCGCAGAGGAATAAAATATAATAGATAATAACAGATCTTTACACAAAAGAAAAATATATCTGTTTTATACGTATATCATCAGAATACAACATCAGAGTTCAATACAATCAACAACACACTCAGGACAGTTATAATATCCCATCCTTCCAAATTTGAATACACATCGGAATATACATCAAATAGGTCGGATACGTCTTGCCATCCAGCTCATCTCCTGAGCTCCTCGGCAGTCCATCCAGAATCTGTACTCTATAATACTCGGTCTGACCCGAGCATTATAGTTAAATAACACCCGAGTCAGTATGGAATACCAGCGTGAGAAAACACACTCAATTGGATTATTAAAGTTTTCAAAATCCTTTGAAAATCAAAAGCATCTCGTAAGACCACGCCACAAATAAACATGTCGGGTTTTTACCATACGATAGACAAAACATTTATTATCAAAATCCTCTGATATTATAATAGTGTTTTTATACAAATACTTATTCAAATAGCTGAAATTGTTAAATGATTAAATTGCAGCATACTAGCCACAAAGTGGGTTCTACAAACAAAAATCATAAAGGCATGTAGGGAGAATGAATTTCCAACTAATGACTAGGCACTGCGGTACCACCTGTCACCGTACTTGGTCTAGATCAACATATCGAGGATCCCTTCCAATCCCCTACAACACAAAACCGGGACTACCCCTTACTGAATAATCCGAAGTAAGATCACCCCGCAGTTGGGATCAACAATCACACCACACAGCCGAAATAAAAGGGACATCTGGATAGGGATGACCTTACCCTAATGGGCGCTACCCACTTAGCCTTGCTGCATAATCCTTGATTTTTCGTCATTCCCGGTTGATGAGGTTCGAGGCTAAGCGTTACCTTTTTAGAACATATCTCTTAGAATGCTCACCGTCCACCTGACGATGTTTTGAAAGCATTCATCCATACAAGTCCGTCCAGGGTTCTAACGAAACAGAAGGCACTACTTCTACTACATCCATTTTGGACCCACCCTCATGATTAGTAGCGACTAACCCTTGCATTTCACTGCTCCATCTTCGACTCCCAGCTCGTCTTCCTCACGAAATTGTTCAAACCAGATCGAAGTGGTTTTCATAAAATTAATCCCGATCCCGATCTCTTCGAAACGATCAACGCATTGGCCAATATTGATAGTCGGTTATTTAACTATGAAGCAACATTCACAGACAATCATCAAGCCATAATAATTTCTCCCAAATTATTTGTAATCCTCTAAATATCTTTGCAAGATATATATCCACTTTTTCAATCCTTTGAAAAAAAGTTTTAAACCATTCCTCTCACGGAATAAATTTCTCAAGTATTTTCTGTTTCCACTGAAATCACCAAGTATAAATACTTTACATTTAAAATAATTTAAAACGCTTTGTTTTAAAATATACTTTAAAACATTTAAAGTAAAAAATATTTAAACACTTTATTCGAAAATATAAATATTTAAAATAAACTACTTTATAAAATATAAAACTAATTTTTAAAATAAAAATTAAGCCGAACTAAATTTAAATAAGAGTTACAAAATTCTATGCATGTTTTTAAATATAACTTTAACAAAACTATCCTTTAAAATAAAACTATTTTATAAAATATAAATATTAATAATTATCTTTTTAAACATAATACCAATTAACTTTTAAATACTTACTACTATAATAAATTTAAAAATATTCACTTTAAAATTTTAAAACATTTAAAAATAATAAATATTCTAAAACATTTCTTTAAATCAAAATTTTAAAGTCTTGAACTTATAAAAAGTCTCCTTTTAAAATATACTTGGCTTTCCAAGGAAATACACTTTCCATATCCACATCTTTTAAAAATAAACCACTATTTATTTTTAAAACAAATTACCCATTCCTTATAAATACCCACTGTGAATTTATACTTTCAAATATTCACTGATATCTTATTTCACTTTATAAACCCAGTTTATAAATTCCATAGTCTCATCTTCCCTTTTTTAAAACACAATTTCAAACACTTAATAAATTTCCAAATTGATTTTCAAAATTTACTTCATTAAAATAAAATTCCTTTACTTATCCAAATTTATTTCAAAACCCATAAATTTCAGATTTAATTTCAATATTATAATCTAAAATCTTTTTTAAACTAAATACCAATTTCATACTTTTCCAAATCTCTTCTTTATCTTCCTAAACAAATTTTGAACCTTGAATTTAAAATAAATTATTTATTCCCTTAAATAAAATCATTTAAGTTTAAAATTCATTTATTCCTATTTATCCATATATCTCCTTTTCCATACCGGAATTATTTATTTGAATTTAAAATCAATTTTGATCTTTTTCCCAATTCATCTTTAATTATCCCAATTCTCCAAAATTATTTTTCTTAAAAATTCTCTCCATTTATTTCCTTTCAAAAATCAAATCTTTATATTTTGATAAATCAATACCAAAAATTTTCAATCCATTCATAGCATCCAATATTCCAATTCCCAATATAATCAATAACATATCACATATTATCAAATAAAACATGGACTATAAAATTAAATTACACTACTTGAGGAATCCAGTTGGATCCCTCCAACCTGTTTTCCTACATCCACAGATGTTAGCATAAGATAAAATACCAATTCCACTTCGAGGTGGAATATCGCGGTATATGTGTTCATATAATATCCTCCGCTATTATGCGGCACATAGGGTCTCATCTGCTATATAATGCGGGAAATTAGTCACTCCAATACATACTATATACTACTATATATAATATACTACATCCAATCAATTCAATCATTCAACCAAAATTTTAAATTTAACTAATTAAATTCAAATAAAACCCATATGAGTGAGATTAACTCACCTTTTTTTTTTAGTTTGTAGATCCGATCCAAACCGGCTTGTCTTCCCGATTTAAGACCTTGTATAAACATTTACAGATTATTAATATCCGAAATAAATCGAACAATTAAATTTCCATTTGATATTTTAATTAACCATTTCTTTATTTTAAACTAATTGTTTGATTTTAAACAAATTATATTTTTTATAGAATCTTTAAAATAAATTTAACAAGTTAATTAACAAATTAATCTCCATTATTTTAAAATCAAATTAGTAAATAAAGATAGGTATATATATACATTTCATTTTATTATTATTTTAAATCTCACTGTAAATAGTTTTTTGCATGCATATATTTGTAAAATTTGAAAACTGCATATATATATATATATATATATATATATATATATTAAATCAGAATTAACAAATACAATTTAAACCTTTCTGCCCAAAATTCGTAGAACTAAAATTTATTAAAGAAAAATATCTTACAGTGAACAACCCCTCGGTTAGTTTACTGTTTCGGGCATAAATCGCCATCGAACGCGCCTCCTTGCTTTTCCCCTTTTTCTTGCGCCGTCATTTGAGTCCATGCGCGACCCAGGCTCCGATCGTGGCCTAGCTTCACGCGAGCCGCTACCCACAAACAACAAATCCCCTGCGAAAACCTAGCTGCTGGGATGCCAACACCACCTATGCGTGCACCCCATGCGGTCCACCGACGCCCAGTCTTCTCTCAAACCCACTCGAGCGTGTGCGCGCTCCACCACGTAGTGCGACTTCGAAGTCGCGACCCACGACCTTCCACTTCTCTTCGATTCCTTGCGTGCCGCCTTCTTTTTTCGAAACATCGAGCTCGATTCGATCGAGCGAAAGAGGGTAATTTAATTTGAATGGGTAGGGGAAGGAAGGAGGTAGTTGGAAAACTCTCGATTTAACGAGACAGTATTTTGAAAAGCTCGGCTATTGATTTTTATTTTGAGATTGGTTGCGAATGAAAAATAAAGAGATCGGCCATACTATTTTTCTTTGTTTTGAACGAGATTGTTTTCCATTTTTTTTAGTAGAGACATGCTTTTAATTTTCTGCGTGCTTGACAAATAGAGGAGATGCTGGTCTTGAGTGTACAGGTGTTGAAATGAGATAGACAGTAAATTGAGGGAATATATATATATATATATATCTTATAATTTAAATTCAAATTCAAATTTGAATCGTCTCGGTAACACAACTCAAAATCTAGAACTCTTATCGAGGCGTAACGCTGGCGTTTATAATGTTAAACCCCTATTTCGAACACAATGGAAAAGGTTTCGAGTCCTAATTCAATTGTCTGAAAAAGATAGCTTTTTTAAACTCAGTTATTATATTGAATTTTCGATATAGATTTCAGCGCGTTTATCTACCGTACGACCAAACGATCACTACAAAACACTACAAAAATTGAAATCCGATAATAATGCACTATTACGGATCCAATAAAACTGGTTTCGTCGAATTCCAAGACTGTGCCTTGGAAGGCTATTTTAAATTCAATTTAAACTATATAATTTCAAAACTTAACAAAACACTTCTAATTCCAAATTTAAAAGTTCTATTACCTTCAGTATTATCAATATGAATTTTTTAAGGCCTTACAATATTTTTAACAAGCCTGGAACTTCCAGATTCAACAATTTTACCCAATTTCGAATTATTAAATCTAATAATTTAATTGCCAATTAAAAAGTGATATTTGAAATTCAAATTAACTATCTTTCAAATATTTAAAATCTATTAAATATTTCAATTTCAAACATTCAGAAATTTCAGGTCGTCACAGTTGTAGTACCTTTTGGACTTGCTTGTGATTAGGCCAAATGGTTTGCTTGGCGAGTGGGGTGTTTCGTGGAACTTTAGAGTAAGTTGGAGTCCTTTTGGATGGCATAGTATAAACTAGTAGCAAAGAATTTGTTTAGTAATATGTAAAGGAGTTCAGTACCTTGCAAATGCGTGGGCTTTTGACTTAGTATTCTTAGAGTTATTTTTGGAAAATTTAGAAGCCTTCTTGGATTACCACGGAGGAGTTGTTGGAACTTATCTTGATATATCTATTCTCTTAGACCTATCCTATTGAGAAAAGCTTAGTTTTTATTAACACAAGGTGTTGGATTATTCATGGAATTTAAGAAGACTTTGGGTCGATATTTGAGCATTGGCTTTACCTTGTGACACTAAGGATAAGGAACTATACAAGGTTTTAACCTTGGGATAGTTATTTGTGAAACTTTCCATTGGGTTGTTAAGATGTACCTATTGTAAGGGAAGTTGGAAGTACTAGTAATCATGGGTCGTTAGCTAGTATATTCTCTAAGAAAAAGTTGGAAATTAAAATAATAAGAATCCTTGGATTAGAGGTATTAGTAAGCATATGTAACTTCTATGGAAAACCCATTAGTGGTATAGAGGGAAACTTCTATAAGTTTTTGGCATACTTTGACTTGTAATTTGGGTAAGTAATTAAGCTAAATCAGGTTGGCCGAACCCGAGGGTATTGGATTCTTATAAAATCACTAAGTCAAGTAAGCTTTGAGTTTGATTGATCAAAAGATGGTTAGAAGCTTTGGGTTAGAGGTATGGACTTGAAACATGGATGGTCATGGGTCGTTAGCTAGTATATTCTCTAAGAAAAAGTTGGAACTTAAAATAATAAGAATCCTTGGATTAGAGGTATTAGTAAGCATATGTAACTTCTATGGAAAACCCATTAGTGGTATAGAGGGAAACTTCATTAAATTTTTGGCATACTTTGACTTGTAATTTGGGTAAGTAATTAAGCTAAATCAGGTTGGCCGAACCCGAGGGTATTGGATTCTTATAAAATCACTAAGTCAAGTAAGCTTTGAGTTTGATTGATCAAAAGATGGTTAGAAGCTTTGGGTTAGAGGTATGGACTTGAAACATGGATGGTAAAGATTAATAAAACTATAAAATCTCTACTTGGACGGTAGAGTGAGGTTTAATGTTTTAGACTTAGTTATGACCGCAACTAAGCCATGATTTATCAATTGGAACGAGTTCATTGGATGGATGGATAAATAAACATGTACTTGGGAAAGGATTGACAAGTTGACTCCAAGTCAAGTAAGACTTCTTTTAAAGTAATGAGAGTGAATAAGATAGTGGGCGTTCAAGCGGATCTGGATTGGATGACTCAATTAAGGATATGAGAACCATTTGATTTGGAGAAGCATGGAAAGAGAGGTGAGTTGTCATATATTGGCACTTCAGTTAATTCCATAAAAAGATTTTTCGTCTCTTTGTTAGGGCGTTATCGTATAGCAGCTTGAGTGCATTAGTGGAACTCTAAGTTTCTTATTCTTCCTCCTTTTGATAAAAATCCTTTTTGTATATCCTATTAGCAACTCCTTCCTTGGATAGAGATCTCTTATCTTTTTCTTTTTTTGGTTCCTATCTTTAGTACTATAGGGATTCGCCAATGGATGGTAGGATTGTTTAAATATGTTTATAGAACATGTTATGATTGATGCTTGCTAGTGGCTGCAAGTGTTTGTTAGTGGTTGCTAATGGACGCATTTATACACTAAGCACCATTAGGAGATCAGCTAACTAGGACATAGAAATATATGCATATGGAAGTGTATGCATTTATATACCATGATGGTTATATGGATGTTTTAGCATTTGATTATTACATTTGGATTATGATTATGTCAGCATGTAGAATCATCACTATAATAGGGTATTTGCATACATTTGGATTTATGGCACGAGCATATTTGCACACAAGGAGGTGGACTGTATCAGTAGACCACCTTATCTTTTGCATTACTTAGGTACAAATACAGTACACTTTTTGCATAACCCCATAACTGCATTTAGAAATCTTAAGGACAATGGATGCAGTGATTGGTGTTTGAGTAGATGGATGTAGATTTTGGTTGAGGGTAATTAGTCATTCTCTTATCCTTGGAAATTTTGGGGATGAAATCCTTTAAGGAGGGAAGAATGTAACAACCTGTAACAACCCGAATTTTTGATTAATGATAACTAATTAAAATAATAGGGAAACAAGCTTACTTCAAACACGCCCAAATCGAGTAGAGTCCATTTTTGAAAATTAAAAGACTATTTAGGTAAGCTCTCATGACCTAGCACTCATATTAGAACTCAATTTGATTGCATTTAAGCTCGTTTTTGATTTGCATGTTTCTGTCTATTTTTTGTTTTGTGAGTTTTAGGGGTTTTAAGATGCAAGCAAGGTAAAGCAAGATCAAGCGAGGGATTTAGCAAACTAAGGAAGTACAAAGGTGAGTTTTTGCAACTCACAAACCTTGTCTAAGTGGCTGCATGCTAAGGTGCTGCAGACCAGATGTTAAAAATCAGTAGCTTAGATGTTAAAAATTGTATGAATTGATGTTATGTGCATATATTGATTTCTAGAAATGCTTGAATTCCAAAGGAGATGCTGCCCATTTGATTTTTTGGCTACTCCAGTGGTCTGTATAGTTAGTTCAGGTTGTTTGCAATGCATTTCAGTAGTTTAGAACCATTTCAGGCCGCCGGAATTTAACCGGAGGTGACTGGAGGTCGCCTGAGATGAACAGTCTTAGGAAGCTCCCAGAAGATGACACAATAAATCCACCGTGTCGACAATCAACAGGTTTATTGTTTGCTATGAATATAGAGCAATGTATATGGGGGGTATCCTCCAATCTATTACTGATTACAATAATTGCTTCAATATGGATAATTTTTGTTTCTGATCTATCATATTGGTCAGTTTGGATCGACTTAAATAAATCACTTTTTGACTTTTTGAAAGTTAAAACGTTTTCATTTTATCTTTCTTTTGAGTCAAAAGCGAAAAATTGGATTCACTGTTTATTTTAGTTTTTAGATGAATTATATTTTAGTTGATTTGCTCTCACATGATTCATCGCCGTAGCCTTTCTGACCCAAGTGATAGAAGAATAAAGAAATGCAAGTGTGATCAAGAGTTATCCGATTGCGAGTCTTCAGTCATCCATATAATGGATGATAACGATTATCCCTACGTATGCTTTTTCTTCTGTTTACCTCTAATTTTGATGATATATTGTTCTCATGTTTTCATTTGTGCTTTGATTTTGTTGTTTCTAATAGTAGGTAGTAAAACATTTGTTTGAAAGTAGACATTTGGACAAATTTATGGCATTGATGTAGGATTGTTTGGAGACGGATAGGTTCACCGATTTATTAGATTAGGAAGAGGTAAAGTGTGCATATATGCAACTGATATAAAATGAAATTGACAATTATTTCATGACACCCAATTTGATGGTTGTTTTGTAGCCAAAAATTTGTTTCTAAATCGATACTATTAGGCTTGTTTTATTGCTGCCATTTCTAGTCCATGTAGAATTGGTTATTATCGGTTGTTACATGCAAGTATTTGCTGACTACAATTTCGATGTATGCATGAAAGTATATATTACAGCAAGCTTGTTTGCACTTTACACTCTACATTGTATGCATATATCAAAGTAAACTATATATTGCTAAATTATTATATTTACTTTTGTTTGGACGGACTTGGAGAATGGAAAGTGGAGACCGATAGTGAAGTTAGAGAGTGGAGACAAAAATCGGAGACTAGAGTTGACTTTGTAGTTGTTGTACTAATGTATACTTTGAATAACTAATGTAATAGCTTTAGTTGATGCTTGTACTGTAATGGAATATGTGACGACCGCCCATGACTCCCGCACCAAAACAAGGAAATAATGCGCTGAAAGGCGTGCCAAGCAGCCATGGGTGACCGTCAAGGGTAGAATAAACATCGCAGAATCTATCGCATAACTCACAACGCATGGATAAAATACAATAGAGAAATATATAGTGAAGCTTCATAACAGAAAATCATCATATAAGCATCATAATAGTTTTATACAAACATGTGAATCATCCATACATCAAAGCCTCACTACATAACACTCAATCAAATACAGCAGCGGATACCCAGTACGTATAGGAGATAATATGCAAAAGCCTCCTGCTCGTCTTTGTCGCCAACAGCGTAGATCTCGAAGAACAGCACCTGTCACCTGCTACCTAGTCTGCCCATCCCAACATGGATGAACAGCCCAAGGTAATAAGAGGAGACATAAAACCTTGAGTCAGACAAAGTCTTAGTGAGCAGTAAATCAACTATCAAACATACCAAAAGAGCATAAGGGATAAAAGGAACCAAACCATCCCACTCCACCTCTCTCTACAGTGATAGCCCCCAGACACACACTAAGGAGAAGCAAGCATAACATAGCAGACAATTAAGGTAAAGCAATAACCACTCGAGTCAAGGACGATGTTTTCCAAATACAAACCCCCAAGGCCTAAACCAAGATCAGATAAGCACCCAGAAAACACCGCTCTTGAGGCCGAATGATGATACAACCAAACGTCCAAACATCCATGACTCTGGCTATCACTGTTATTATTGCTTTGATTTCACCGTTAGTTGAATGACCACCTGTCAAGGGCTAATGGTAACCCCGGTTCTAGACATAGCTCCGCACGTCATCGTGACCCGTGCCTAGGACTTACCTACTCTGCCCAGAGTACTCAACTACCTACCTGTAGTCGTTATGGGCGCCCCATGTACTCTTGCTTTTGAGCATGCTAGAACCTTCAACAACGATGAGGTCTAAGCCTCCTAGTCATCCTCCTCGACGACTATTCTCATACTAGCTCAAGCTACCTCTCGAGCAATCCATTATCAACCAACTCGAACCATCCCTCGAGTTATCAACATGCTTGGAATGATCCCTGCCTGGATTACGCCAAGTCTTCATCACATCATACTTCGCTCTATCACACCATAGCAAAGTCTCAACTCAACAACATGGTTTGCCTCATCGCATCATGGCAAAGTTTCATTTCAACATCATCCAATCCATACATATGAGCTTCAACATCCGCTACATATGTCTTAAGCAACTTTCACCATTCAAGAGCCTCTTCCGTAGCTTTTGAATCGTCTTTGACCATACTTGTCCAAATCTATCAACTAGATAACTCATTTATATCAATCAAACAAGGCAAACATTAATCCAAACAAATAAGTAGTAAATCAAGATCTAAATAGGCATTTATAACTAAAATGGCAATTTCATAAATAAATGAGCAAGGATCTATCATACATGAATCAAGGGTTTTTAGCATAGATCTAACAAATACAAATCATGGGTTTTGTCTCTACAACTTGATAAATGAACTTGCATAAGTAAACATCTTCATAAGTAATGGATCTACACTTGGATCTAAAGAAATATGCATAAAATCACTATCTACAACACTTCAACAAACCACCAATCCAATATACTCCTTTGGGTCCGCGTGAGAGATAACCACCACTCACCGAATCACCCAAACACTTCAAAAACTATCAACTTCAGATCTGGACAGCAAGGATTCAAGCTTGATTCGTCGAAATCCCGCTTGAAACGATGAAATCTAGCTTGGTTGGATGAAGATCTTCAACTTTGGCTCTTGGATCTTCGATCTTGGATGGATGTTAGAACTAGATTGAAATGGAGAAAAGGAGATGAAGAAATGTTGTAGTCGAGCTCTCAAAATAGCAGCACTTCGTCGCTTCAAAAACCGGTGCCAAAAAGTGAGCCAAACCCCTCTATTTATAGGCTGAAAAACCCCCTTAAGTCGGCCGCCGACTCATCCCTAAGTCGTTCGCGACTCACCAAGTAACCGGCCTAACACTTCATGCCGCTAACACTCCCAAGTCCTAAGTCGTATGACGACTCAACTACACACACGACTCAAGCTTCTAACAAAGTACAGGGCCACCCGCTAACCGACTCGACCTATCCTTAACTCGGTCAAACGACTCATCCTAACACACAAAATAACTCACGACCCATGGCCTTACCGACTCATTAACCCCCGGCTAAGCCTTAAGTCGGTCCTTCTATAGGTCGCTAATCCTATAAGCCGTTCACCCCTTGAGTCGGTCGCCCTCTTAAGTCGGCAACACCTAAGTCGGCCAAACCCTATAACTCGTTGACCCTATGAGTCGGCCACTACCTTAACTCGGCAACTCACTAACTCGGCCAAACCTATAGGTCGCTACCTCTATGAGTCGGTCAAATTCTCAACTCGGTCCACTAGTTAACTCGTTAACGACTCAACACTTAACACACGAGTTAACTTCCTATACGACTCAGTCCAGAGACAACATAAACAACACTAACGACCTAATAATTCTACGATCTATCGATCCGTAAAAATACGGGTCGTTACATTCTCTCCCCCTTAGGAATTTCGCCCCCGAAATTCCAAGCAAATAACAGTAATCAAAGATATTCCGCATGCCTACCGTCCATAGCAATCAACAAATCGTGCATCCAATTCTAACCTAGCATGCAGAATTCTAAGACTTAGAACAAGCTACAAATTCATGAGATGTCACGACACTTTAGGGCCATACCTCGAAGAGTTCGGGATGAGCTGCCTTCATCCTCTCTTCCTCCTCCCACGTACAGTCGCTAACATCATCACTCCATTGTACCTTGAGCAACGTAATCGTCTTCCTCCTAAGCTGTTTCGTGTCGGTCTCAACAACACGAAGCGGCTTACGAGGTCTTCTAACCACTGGATCAACCTCTAAATCTTCACAGCTATCAGCAGAAACCACAGTACTTGGGTCATGCACACACTTCCTGTAACGACCCAGAATTTTTAATAATTTAAATTTGAATATTTAATTTATTTTAAATATTTATAAGTGAATTTTTAAGTCAAATAAATTTTTATTTGAATTATTGGATTTAATTGGATAATTAAATCGATAAATTTAATATGTTAAATTATGGAAATAATTGAAAATTGAGTTAAATATGATAGAAAATAATTTGTAAAATTTTATTTTATCATATTGAAGTTATAGAAATATTTTAGAACTTTTAAAATCGAATTAAAAGTTAATTTGTGAAAATTGAATATTTTAATATTTAATAATCGATTGTAAAATAACCAATTTTTGAACAGTCTCAGAATTGAACGAAACCAATTCCATTGGATCCGTAATAGTTAGTTATTACCGGATTTCAATTTTCGTGTCAATCGGAGCTATCGTTTGATCGTGGCAGCTCGAAACGCATCGAATCGTTTTTAATTTAAATTTGGCGAGTCAAAATAGCCATTTTTCAAAAAGTCTCGGATTTCGACGAAACCAGTTTCATCGGATCCGTAATGTGATATTATTGTAAGGTTTCAAATTTCAAGTCAATTGGATTTACCGTTTGTCCGGTACAAATTAAAACGCCTAGAAATCGACTTAAATCGGTTTAATTCAAATTGAGCGTTTGCAGCCATAACTCGCACATACTTCCGAATTAGCTTCCGAAACCTGTTCCATTGTGTCCGGAACGCGGGGTAAACCCTAGAAACGCTGGTTACGGCGCGTAAATCGGAGTTCGGAATTTCCGGGATGAATAGTGTCGCTCGTTCCTTATAAATAGACCCACCTCTTCATAATTTTATAAAAGAAACCCTAACCCTAATCAAAATGTTGTAGCCGCCAGTTTCATAATGAAGGGCCAGAAATCCATGAACTTCCACCTCCAATTACTCGAAATCCATCAAGAATTAGCAAGAAAGTTCAACTACAAAGTTGAAGATCTCCTCGAGTACTTCCTATCCAACGGTGGAGATCGCAAATGGCTTCACGGATTGATGGGAAATGGAGTGCAAAGGTGGCCGTTCCTCTTGCGTGCGCGAGCATCTAGGTGAGGCCGAACTTCATGGTGTTTGGGGCGAGCATAGAGGTGGTCAGGAGCTTCAAGATGCAGGTAGTTTGATCGAATTTCGTCGAGTGTGGTGGTCGGAAATTAAAACCCTAATCTATGATGATGGGTTATGTGTATGCGGCCTTGACCTGTAGCTTGCAACGTGAAAGAGGAAGATAGGGGGGACGGTCCAGATCAGGTTGGAGTTGGATCCAAGGGTGAGGATGTGTGTATGTTGTAATAAATTAAAATTATGTTGTAATTAGTAAGTTAAATCGTGTTCAAACTTTAAAAATGCATAACTTTTTCATACGAGGTCGAAAAAATGCAAACTCAGTTGCGTTGGAATTGTATGGACGAGCACTACGCGATGGAGTTGGTTTGGAGTCGTTTGGAGTTAGTGAGAATTTCGGGTAAAATTAAACGCGCGTTTAATTTTATTCGAAATAAAAGCTAAAACGGAAATTAAAACCAAGGTGAGAACTTCTCACTCAATCGAATAGATTTCGATTTTATTTTAAATAGTTAGATTTAAACTATTTGAATGCATGTTTGAATGATGACTGTAAATTATTGATTGTTAAAATAGACATTATGCGCCGTTAGTAAGCGGATGTTATTTATTAAAAACATATACCGCGAATATTTCATAAACAGTGAAATTGGTATTATATATAATATCAATATATATATATTGGCATATGTATATATTGCAGTTGTTGATTTCCCGCATTTTTTGTTTAGCGGATGAGACCCTATTACGCCGTTATTAAGCGGATAATATTTATTAAAAACATATACCGCGATAATTTCGTACTGGAGCGAAATTGGTATTGTGCTAATGTTTTTGGATGCAGGAAAACAGGTTGGAGGGATCCAACTGGATTCCTCAACAGTTTTTATTTGATTTCAGATATTTTGATATTTGATGGATTATCATATTGATATATGATATCGTTGTTGTCGTGATTGACTATTTGGTATGTAGCATCATTGGACCCAGATTTTGGAATTTTAAAATGATTTTAAAGTGATTTTTGAGAATATACTATATTTTTGGAATTGATCCATTTTAAATAAATAAACGTTATAATAGTTAAAGTTATAAAAATTATGATTTTGTGAAATATAGTTAAAAGTTGATTTTTGAGAAATAGGGGATTTATGATTTTTTAAAATAGTTTAAATTGGATTTTTGAATATATTATAAAAGTTTAAAAATAGGATTTATAAAATTTGATTATTTTATAAATTAAAATGGTGAAACTATAAAGGAAATTAAAGACGTTTAAAAGAATAATATAAATTGATTTATATTAAGAGATTTATAAACGGATATTTATAAATTGAAATATTGACTTATAAAACGAGTTTTTATAAGTGTTTGAATGAAGTGAAAATGAAATTCATAAATGAATGAAATTTATAGAATTATAAACTGTGAAGTTATAAAAGAAAATTTATAAATAGTAAGATTTATAAATTTGGTGAAATTATTTGAAGAATAGATTGGTTAGATAAATGGATCTTATAAGTTATAAGATTTATAAATTGGAAAGTCTCTAAAGGAACGATTTTGTAAAATAATCGTTTTATAAGTAATTAACTTATAATATGAACTTGTAGTTTATAATTTAGTTATAAACTGGAATAGGTTAATAAAAGGATTTATAAAAAGGAAGTTTTTATAAATAAATAGAAATGGAATTTATGAACGTTGTTTTATAAATCCGCAAACAACTTATTCTGATAAGTTAATTGTCATAACTTATTTAATGGAGTTATATTCACATTTTTGAATAGTGAATAATCCTTTGAATTGAAATGAATAAAAGAATGAAATTTGTTAACGGAGTTTATTCACGTTTTTGAATAGTGAATAACACGTTAAAGAAATTGTTTTGAATGTGATATTTCAAATAGAATTAAAACGATCTAACGATGTTTTAAAATGTGTTGAGATTCGAAACGATAGATTTCAATATTTATTGTTGAAATAGATGTTTCGAGAGATAAAAGGAAATGGTGGACTATAACACTGTTGTTATAGTAAATGATTTCCGAAAGGAAATGTTTTGTATAGTATTGGGATTTATATATCTATTTTAATTTCGAATCCCTATACTAGTGATTTTGGGTTGTTGTAACGATGTTTTACGTAACATTCGTTTTGGCCCAAATAAATATGTTTAAGAGAATGATTTCCTTAAAGAATGAAATATATACTTAATTTCGATTGAAGTATATTGAATATTTTCTAAAGGTTGAAAATAAAAAGATTTGTGAATTACTTATTTAATAAGTATGGAAATGTTTTCCAATATGAAATGAATATTTAGAATTTATCTTTTTGAAGATAAATTGAAAATGGATAATTGAAATCGTATATGCATGAATATTTTGGAATATAAATTCATTATGGAATTTATAAATGAAAAGTAGAATTTGTTTGAAAATAAATATTGATTTATTTTTGAAGTGTGAAAATTATATATCTTGTAAAGATATTTTGGAAAATAAATAATTTGGAAAATTATTTGGAATCTGGTGATGTATGCATATCAAATTGATAGTTCAATAACCGACTATCAATATCTCCCTTTGAATGGGTATTTGATGTGATTTGATTGAATGTGAATGCCACACTTATTTTTGAATAAGCGCTCACTATTCGGGTTAACCGGGAAAGGACCATGGGGTCGTATAACCCATTCCGAATATGTGATACGTCGTTATGAATTGCATTTGAAGATCGGTGTTGAAGACCGAGTATTTGCGAAAGCGATAGGATGACATATCGATTGTCTCTGCACTGGGTAGCTCCTGGTATAGAGATCTCCTAAGTGATGGGAAATTCGATCGGGATTGTGAATACCCGTATTGCAAGGGCTTCGTAAGAAGTGCCTTCGGTTCTGTTCGAGCCCGGAACAGACTTGTATGGATTGTATGTCTGACATTACAATTTGAGATATAAAGCCGATTTCTTTCAAATATATTTCTGTTGGTGGCGGAGAATTTATTCTTTGCTTAACACCCTTCTTTGAGACGTATGTGCTCAAAGGTTATATAGTTGAAGTTATCAGCGATATATTCCCAATTTGGTAATGTGACATGCTGAGTGATGCTGAAATGATCATTGTGTTGATTATTGTGATAGGATCATTTATTTGATCGTCTATCTTAGTGATCATTGTGTTGATCATTTGTTGACCCAAAGCATGGCTTTTGTATAAAGTATGTTTTTGTGGACGTGAATTCGTCGAGCCTCACACACCGTGAATGGTCAAAACAGGAAAGAAGCAGCAAGGTTATGAGGGGTAGCACCCTTTAGGATGTGTCCATTTCCTTCTGGAAAAGGGTGGTATCATGGTATGGAGCCCAGATACTTACTCATGTTGAAAACACTTTATGATTGTGTGAATTGATTACGAGCGCTCGGTTGATAAAGGTCCCAAAGGACCGGGGGATGGCATATTCGGTCAGTTGTTACTCAGTTAGGAGTAACCCGGCCTTGTGTTGGTAGAGATCCGGTTTGGTTCTCGGGGATGTCCATCCAGAGGCATTCTCATGTGGCAATGGGAAGTTCCTTGGCCTGATCATTCGTTGGAAATCCAATTCCCAATACGAAACTTGTACGGTATTAGTTGTAGAACCTGCTATTCACTTATGGTGGTCACCACTGTTTGGATAGTAGCTATAGTAGGCATACGATAATGGTCGTATGTTGGCTAAGATTTATATTCTACTTTCGAAATGAATTTGTTATACACTATGCAATAATAATAATATCAAATGTTATTTTAAATGCGTATCAAGCATCTTTGACTATCATAAGGAGAAATCTCCTCCGATTCTGCGTTTGCATGTGTGTGTGTGCGGGAGGCCTTATGGTAGTCTCATTTTTAAAAGCATTGCGAATTGAATTTAAAAATATTCCTCTATTTTGATTTTAAAGATAAATAAACTGTTTTGAGTTCTCACACCAGTCACATGACTGACTCGGAGTTTATTGTTTTCCTTCCTAAACTCTGGGTGCCCACCAATTTCCACACGGGCAGTCAAGAGTTAGGTTTATCAGGATATTCTGGATATTCTGGAGTTGCTGGAGGCAAGCTGGATGGCATGGCGTATTACTAGTTTATATAGTATTTCTTTTTCCGCTGCACTGTTTGTTGTTGTATGATGTTGTACACTCTGATGATAAGATGTAATGAAATATAATGTGATGTAATAACTGATATAGTTCTTTATTTAAAGATTATTCATTTATTATTATATGTTGTTCCGCTGCGAATTGTGAGATTCTGTTGTTGTTCTGTTGTTTCCTTTCTGTCCGTTCTATTTAAAAAAAAATTCTTCTATCTTCTATTATCAAATTTTCTGTTTTTCTATCTTCCTCTCTCTCTATTTTCTGTTATCTTCTTCTACTTCTCTCTTTTTCTTTTCTTAAAATTTTTGTTAAAACCCATAACATTCCGGTTTTTCGGCAACGAAAATCTTCGGGCGTTACATTTGGTATCAGAGCTGATGGTTAAGCGACAACCATGGTTCTGTAGGGTATTATTCATTAGAGATAGAGTCAGTAGTACTCTAGAATGAATTTGAGTGTAATAATAGCTATGAGAGCGTATTTGTTAGTGAATATAAAATTGTTTTATATTGTGATGGTTGGTTTGTTGAGTGGTATATGAACCTTCGTCAGCACGGTATGTACAACTATGCCGAAGGGGTTTCTAAACACTTGAATAGAACAATTCGACACGATATTGTTTTAAATTGGGTGAATGAAATAATTTTACCTTGATTATATTTTATATATAAAGGAATAATTTTTCAGAATTATTAAAGTGTATATAAGTTGATTGTTAGGTTGTTTGAATAATCTAAATAAAAGAATAATTGTATAAGTAAAAGAATTATAAGAATTGAATTATAATTAAAGTGATTTACCATTGTGAAATAAACTTATATATATAAAAAGTGAAACTATATGAATATATCTATGAATATGAGTTGTGAATAAAAGTGAATTTAAAGTTAAATGGAAGTATAACTTAAGTGTTGTTGAATGGAATTGATATTGATATCAAACTAAATTAATGAAGTTAAGTAATAAATGTGAACTTAAGTTATGTGAATGAAATTCAACTTTAGAATTGAATTGAATTAATGAATCGATTGAACGATAATCAATTGAATGTAATTTAAGTTGATAAGGAATAATTAATGAAAGTGTTAATTCATTAAAATCTAATGTTATTAGAAGTTGAATAAAAATTGAATGAAAATGAATATAAGCAAAGGAATTTGGTTGTAATAAATAAACATTGGTTGTTATTTGATTGTTAGATGATTGTATGTAATTCATTAAGAATTAATGAAATTAAAAGCTATGAAATTGAATTCAAATTGAAAGTAAATAGATTTGAATAGAATTGAATGTGAATTGGATTTAATTAGTGAATGCAAACTAATTAAAATTGAGAATGAATGTTAGTAAATCCAATATAAATAAATCAAATGTGATTTGAAAGTGAAAACCAATTCATTAAGTATTAATGAGAATATGAATGAATTTGTTGAATGTTAGTTGGTTGATGGTTGAATATATAGTTGTTATGTTGCTATATGTTTTATATCGATACTATGCTTTATATACATGATTCTCATGTTGTTTGTTGAGTTTAGTAGGTGCGGATCGCGTTTGCTTCGCATTTGGAGTTCGCTTTAGCGCTATATTAGCCGTATATGCTTGCTAATAAAATATAAGGTACATATCTCGGATTAAATATCGTACTTTTATACTTTTTTCCCTTCGGGATGCCTCATTACTTGATGAGATGTATATTTGTGATATATATACTGTCATTTTTTTTTTCGGATCGAGCCGCGCAAAGGAGACTATGGCGAATTTTTCCGAAAATTTAAGGCGTTAGAAAATTTTGAGAAAATTGGGAAATTTTTTGAAAACTTTAACTTTGTTTTGAAATTGAAAGTTAAACTATAGTAGTTGTTTTTGAAAAGATAACTAAGTATGATTTGAAAAAAATTAGTAAAGTAATGTAAGAAGTTTAATTATAAATTTTGAAAAGTTAATAAATTCTGTAATTTTCTTACTTGTAATTTCGAGGACGAAATTCTTTTAAGGGGGAAAGATTGTAACGACCCAGAATTTTTAATAATTTAAATTTGAATATTTAATTTATTTTAAATATTTATAAGTGAATTTTTAAGTCAAATAAATTTTTATTTGAATTATTGGATTTAATTGGATAATTAAATCGATAAATTTAATATGTTAAATTATGGAAATAATTGAAAATTGAGTTAAATATGATAGAAAATAATTTTTAAAATTTTATTTTATCATATTGAAGTTATAGAAATATTTTAGAACTTTTAAAATCGAATTAAAAGTTAATTTGTGAAAATTGAATATTTTAATATTTAATAATCGACTGTAAAATAGCCAATTTTTGAACAGTCTCAGAATTGAACGAAACCAGTTCCATTGGATCCGTAATAGTTAGTTATTACCGGATTTCAATTTTCGTGTCAATCGGAGCTATCGTTTGATCGTGGCAGCTCGAAACGCATCGAATCGTTTTTAATTTAAATTTGGCGAGTCAAAATAGCCATTTTTCAAAAAGTCTCGGATTTCGACGAAACCAGTTTCATTGGATCCGTAATGTGATATTATTGTAAGGTTTCAAATTTCAAGTCAATTGGATTTACCGTTTGTCCGGTACAAATTAAAACGCCTAGAAATCGACTTAAATCGGTTTAATTCAAATTGAGCGTTTGCAGCCATAACTCGCACATACTTCCGAATTAGCTTCCGAAACCTGTTCCATTGTGTCCGGAACGCGGGGTAAACCCTAGAAACGCTGGTTACGGTGCGTAAATCGGAGTTCGGAATTTCCGGGATGAATAGTGTCGCTCGTTCCTTATAAATAGACCCACCTCTTCATAATTTTATAAAAGAAACCCTAACCCTAATCAAAATGTTGTAGCCGCCAGTTTCATAATGAAGGGCCAGAAATCCATGAACTTCTACCTCCAATTACTCGAAATCCATCAAGAATTAGCAAGAAAGTTCAACTACAAAGTTGAAGATCTCCTCGAGTACTTCCTATCCAACGGTGGAGATCGCAAATGGCTTCACGGATTGATGGGAAATGGAGTGCAAAGGTGGCCGTTCCTCTTGTGTGCGCGAGCATCTAGGTGAGGCCGAACTTCATGGTGTTTGGGGCGAGCATAGAGGTGGTCAGGAGCTTCAAGATGCAGGTAGTTTGATCGAATTTCGTCGAGTGTGGTGGTCGGAAATTAAAACCCTAATCTATGATGATGGGTTATGTGTATGCAGCCTTGACCTGTAGCTTGCAACGTGAAAGAGGAAGATAGGGGGGACGGTCCAGATCAGGTTGGAGTTGGATCCAAGGGTGAGGATGTGTGTATGTTGTAATAAATTAAAATTATGTTGTAATTAGTAAGTTAAATCGTGTTCAAACTTTAAAAATGCATAACTTTTTCATACGAGGTCGAAAAAATGCAAACTCAGTTGCGTTGGAATCGTATGGACGAGCACTACGCGATTGAGTTGGTTTGGAGCCGTTTGGAGTTAGTGAGAATTTCGGGTAAAATTAAACGCGCGTTTAATTTTATTCGAAATAAAAGCTAAAACGGAAATTAAAACCAAGGTGAGAACTTCTCACTCAATCGAATAGATTTCGATTTTATTTTAAATAGTTAGATTTAAAATATTTGAATGCATGTTTGAATGATGACTGTAAATTATTGATTGTTAAAATAGACATTATGCGCCGTTAGTAAGCGGATGTTATTTATTAAAAACATATACCGCGAATATTTCATAAACAGTGAAATTGGTATTCTATATAATATCAATATATGTATATTGGCATATGTATATATTGCAGTTGTTGATTTCCCGCATTTTTTGTTTAGCGGATGAGACCCTATTACGCCGTTATTAAGCGGATAATATTTATTAAAAACATATACCGCGATAATTTCGTACTGGAGCGAAATTGGTATTGTGCTAATGTTTTTGGATGCAGGAAAACAGGTTGGAGGGATCCAACTGGATTCCTCAACAGTTTTTATTTGATTTCAGATATTTTGATATTTGATGGATTATCATATTGATATATGATATCGTTGTTGTCGTGATTGACTATTTGGTATGTAGCATCATTGGACTCAGATTTTGGAATTTTAAAATGATTTTAAAGTGATTTTTGAGAATATACTATATTTTTGGAATTGATCCATTTTAAATAAATAAACGTTATAATAGTTAAAGTTATAAAAATTATGATTTTGTGAAATATAGTTAAAAGTTGATTTTTGAGAAATAGGGGATTTATGATTTTTTAAAATAGTTTAAATTGGATTTTTGAATATATTATAAAAGTTTAAAAATAGGATTTATAAAATTTGATTATTTTATAAATTAAAATGGTGAAACTATAAAGGAAATTAAAGACGTTTAAAAGAATAATATAAATTGATTTATATTAAGAGATTTATAAACGGATATTTATAAATTGAAATATTGACTTATAAAACGAGTTTTTATAAGTGTTTGAATGAAGTGAAAATGAAATTCATAAATGAATGAAATTTATAGAATTATAAACTGTGAAGTTATAAAAGAAAATTTATAAATAGTAAGATTTATAAATTTGGTGAAATTATTTGAAGAATAGATTGGTTAGATAAATGGATCTTATAAGTTATAAGATTTATAAATTGGAAAGTCTCTAAAGGAACGATTTTGTAAAATAATCGTTTTATAAGTAATTAACTTATAATATGAACTTGTAGTTTATAATTTAGTTATAAACTGGAATAGGTTAATAAAAGGATTTATAAAAAGGAAGTTTTTATAAATAAATAGAAATGGAATTTATGAACGTTGTTTTATAAATCCGCAAACAACTTATTCTGATAAGTTAATTGTCATAACTTATTTAATGGAGTTATATTCACATTTTTGAATAGTGAATAATCCTTTGAATTGAAATGAATAAAAGAATGAAATTTGTTAACGGAGTTTATTCACGTTTTTGAATAGTGAATAACACGTTAAAGAAATTGTTTTGAATGTGATATTTCAAATAGAATTAAAACGATCTAACGATGTTTTAAAATGTGTTGAGATTCGAAACGATAGATTTCAATATTTATTGTTGAAATAGATGTTTCGAGAGATAAAAGGAAATGGTGGACTATAACACTGTTGTTATAGTAAATGATTTCCGAAAGGAAATGTTTTGTATAGTATTGGGATTTATATATCTATTTTAATTTCGAATCCCTATACTAGTGATTTTGGGTTGTTGTAACGATGTTTTACGTAACATTCGTTTTGGCCCAAATAAATATGTTTAAGAGAATGATTTCCTTAAAGAATGAAATATATACTTAATTTCGATTGAAGTATATTGAATATTTTCTAAAGGTTGAAAATAAAAAGATTTGTGAATTACTTATTTAATAAGTATGGAAATGTTTTCCAATATGAAATGAATATTTAGAATTTATCTTTTTGAAGATAAATTGAAAATGGATAATTGAAATCGTATATGCATGAATATTTTGGAATATAAATTCATTATGGAATTTATAAATGAAAAGTAGAATTTGTTTGAAAATAAATATTGATTTATTTTTGAAGTGTGAAAATTATATATCTTGTAAAGATATTTTGGAAAATAAATAATTTGGAAAATTATTTGGAATCTGGTGATGTATGCATATCAAATTGATAGTTCAATAACCGACTATCAATATCTCCCTTTGAATGG
Source organism: Allium cepa (assembly GCA_030765085.1). NCBI lineage: Eukaryota > Viridiplantae > Streptophyta > Magnoliopsida > Asparagales > Amaryllidaceae > Allium > Allium cepa. The sequence goes on from CM060933.1 coordinate 63,221,607, forward strand.
GTATTTGATGTGATTTGATTGAATGTGAATGCCACACTTATTTTTGAATAAGCGCTCACTATTCGGGTTAACCGGGAAAGGACCATGGGGTCGTATAACCCATTCCGAATATGTGATACGTCGTTATGAATTGCATTTGAAGATCGGTGTTGAAGACCGAGTATTTGCGAAAGCGATAGGATGACCTATCGATTGTCTCTGCACTGGGTAGCTCCTGGTATAGAGATCTCCTAAGTGATGGGAAATTCGATCGGGATTGTGAATACCCGTATTGCAAGGGCTTCGTAAGAAGTGCCTTCGGTTCTGTTCGAGCCCGGAACAGACTTGTATGGATTGTATGTCTGACATTACAATTTGAGATATAAAGCCGATTTCTTTCAAATATATTTCTGTTGGTGGCGGAGAATTTATTCTTTGCTTAACACCCTTCTTTGAGACGTATGTGCTCAAAGGTTATATAGTTGAAGTTATCAGCGATATATTCCCAATTTGGTAATGTGACATGCTGAGTGATGCTGAAATGATCATTGTGTTGATTATTGTGATAGGATCATTTATTTGATCGTCTATCTTAGTGATCATTGTGTTGATCATTTGTTGACCCAAAGCATGGCTTTTGTATAAAGTATGTTTTTGTGGACGTGAATTCGTCGAGCCTCACACACCGTGAATGGTCAAAACAGGAAAGAAGCAGCAAGGTTATGAGGGGTAGCACCCTTTAGGATGTGTCCATTTCCTTCTGGAAAAGGGTGGTATCATGGTATGGAGCCCAGATACTTACTCATGTTGAAAACACTTTATGATTGTGTGAATTGATTACGAGCGCTCGGTTGATAAAGGTCCCAAAGGACCGGGGGATGGCATATTCGGTCAGTTGTTACTCAGTTAGGAGTAACCCGGCCTTGTGTTGGTAGAGATCCGGTTTGGTTCTCGGGGATGTCCATCCAGAGGCATTCTCATGTGGCAATGGGAAGTTCCTTGGCCTGATCATTCGTTGGAAATCCAATTCCCAATACGAAACTTGTACGGTATTAGTTGTAGAACCTGCTATTCACTTATGGTGGTCACCACTGTTTGGATAGTAGCTATAGTAGGCATACGATAATGGTCGTATGTTGGCTAAGATTTATATTCTACTTTCGAAATGAATTTGTTATACACTATGCAATAATAATAATATCAAATGTTATTTTAAATGCGTATCAAGCATCTTTGACTATCATAAGGAGAAATCTCCTCCGATTCTGCGTTTGCATGTGTGTGTGTGCGGGAGGCCTTATGGTAGTCTCATTTTTAAAAGCATTGCGAATTGAATTTAAAAATATTCCTCTATTTTGATTTTAAAGATAAATAAACTGTTTTGAGTTCTCACACCAGTCACATGACTGACTCGGAGTTTATTGTTTTCCTTCCTAAACTCTGGGTGCCCACCAATTTCCACACGGGCAGTCAAGAGTTAGGTTTATCAGGATATTCTGGATATTCTGGAGTTGCTGGAGGCAAGCTGGATGGCATGGCGTATTACTAGTTTATATAGTATTTCTTTTTCCGCTGCACTGTTTGTTGTTGTATGATGTTGTACACTCTGATGATAAGATGTAATGAAATATAATGTGATGTAATAACTGATATAGTTCTTTATTTAAAGATTATTCATTTATTATTATATGTTGTTCCGCTGCGAATTGTGAGATTCTGTTGTTGTTCTGTTGTTTCCTTTCTGTCCGTTCTATTTAAAAAAAATTCTTCTATCTTCTATTATCAAATTTTCTGTTTTTCTATCTTCCTCTCTCTCTATTTTCTGTTATCTTCTTCTACTTCTCTCGTTTTCTTTTCTTAAAATTTTTGTTAAAACCCATAACATTCCGGTTTTTCGGCAACGAAAATCTTCGGGCGTTACACTTCCGTAGATACGATACGTGAAAAACATTGTGCACACCCGCCATCTTCCCCGGTAACTCCAATCTATAAGCAAGCTTTCCAATTCGCTCGATAATCGAGAATGGTCCAACAAATCTCGGAGTTAACTTTCCTTTCTTTCCAAATCGAATAACATTCTTCAGAGAAGAAATCTTCACAAAAACCATATCACCTATGTCGAATTCCAAATCCTTACGTCGATTATTGGCATAACTTTTCTGACGATCTTGGGCTGCCTTCATTCGTTGCCGAATGATCCCTATACAATCCGAAGTGTGTCGAATCATCTCTGGCCCAAGCATTAGCTTTTCTCCAGTTTCCAACCAACATGTCGGAGAGTTACACGGTCTTCCATATAATGCCTCATATGGTGCCATACCAATGCTCGACTGATAACTGTTATTATAAGCAAATTCCACCAAATGAAGGTGATCTTCCCATGATCCTCCGAAGTCCAAAACACATGCTCTAAGAAGATCTTCCAAAACTCGGTTGACTCTCTCAGTCTGACCATCTGTTTGAGGGTGATAAGCTGTACTTAAACACAACTCGGTTCCCAAAACTTCCTGGAAGCTCTTCCAAAATCCACTAGTGAACAATGGGTCTCGATCGCTCACTATACCCTTCGGAATACCATGGAATCGAACAATCCACTTCACATACAACTCAGCCAATTTCGATGCAGTCCTAGTCGATCGAACAGGAATGAACCTTGCACTCTTGGTCAACCGATCTATGATGACCCAAATCCCTTCATTCCCCGCTCTTGTTCTAGGTAGACCATCGATAAAATCCATTGACACTTGCTCCCACTTCCATGTAGGAACCTCTAATGGCTGAAGTAATCCACTGGGCTTCTTCTGCTCAGCTTTCACCAACTGGCAGTTCATACATCTGGAAATAAAATTTCCGACATCCTTCTTCATACCTTCCCAGTAATATGTTCTCTTCATATCCCGATACATCTTATTACCACCTGGATGAATTGTCAACTTCGAGTGATGACTTTCCCTCAGAACTTCATCTCTCAATCCATCTATATCGGGAACAACTAGCCGTCCTTGCTTTCGAAGCCAACCCTCTCGATCGACCTCGAATCCTTTATCCTTTTCTGGTTCCAATCCAGATTCCAAATCACGGATAATCTTGACAAGCTTATCGTCTCGCTTTTGGCTCTCGCCAATTCTTTCCACAAGAGTAGGTCTTATCGATAAGTTTGCCAACATCTCAGGTTCCAACTCACATCTAGGCCTGAAATCAAATCCAGCCAAATACTCAAGACTCTTCCATTCCGAAAACATGGCTCCCAATCCTGCATGTCTTCGACCCAACGCATCTGCCACTGCGTTACCTTTTCCCGGAGTATAGGCTATACCAAAATCATACGATGCCAAGAACTCTAGCCACCGTTGCTGTCGGAGATTCAAATCCTTTTGGGAGAACAGATACTTCAACGACTTATGATCCGTAAACAACTCGAATCGAACTCCCAATAGGTAATGTCTCCACATCTTCAAAGCAAAAACAATCGCTGCTAACTCCAAATCATGAGTCGGGTAATTTCTTTCATGCGGCTTCAGTTGTCGACTAGCATACGCAACAACTTTATCCTTCTGCATCAGCACTGCTCCAAGTCCAGTACCACAGGCATCGGTGTAAACCACCATCTCATCATTCCCACTTGGAATAGTCAAAACAGGAGCACTTGTCAGTCGCTCTTTCAGGATTCCAAAAGCTTGCTCACACTTAGCATCCCAACAGAACACTTGGTTCTTCTTCGTCAATCCTGTTAATGGTGCAGCTATCTTGGAAAAGTCTTTGATAAACCGACGATAATATCCTGCTAATCCAAGGAAACTTCTCACATCAAATGCATTCTTAGGTCTAATCCAATCCTGGATCGCTGCCACCTTAGCGGGATCAACCGCTATTCCATTTCCAGAGATAACATGGCCTAAGAATCTCACTTCACTCTTCCAGAAGTGACACTTCGAAAACTTAGCCTTCAGCTGATGTTTCCGTAAGATTTCCAAAACAATACGCAAGTGCATCTTGTGCTCTTCTTCAGTTCTGGAATAAATCAGAATATCATCCACGAACACAAGTACGAACTTGTTCAACTGATCTCTAAATACTCTATTCATAAGATCCACAAAATATGCTGGTGCGTTAGTCAAACCAAACGGCATTACCAGCCACTCATAAAACCCGGATGGTGTCCTAAAAGCAGTCTTCGGAACACTATCCTTAGCCACTCTCAACTGGTGAAATCCCGTTGCCAAATCCATCTGAGAAAACACCTTAGCCTCGTGAAGCTGATCAAACAAGTCATCTATTCTCGGCAATGGATACTTGTTCTTCTTAGTCACCTTATTCAGCTCACGATAATCGACACACAACCTCAACGATCCATCCGCTTTGGTTGCGAACACAACTGGTGCACCCCATTCGGACACACTACGCCGAATGAATCCTTTCTGCAAAAGGTCATCAACTTGCACCTTCAACTCTTGCTGCTCCCTAGGCGCCATCCGCCTAAGAGGCATCACAACAAGTTTGGCTCCCTCAACTAGATCGATACGAAACTCGATCTCCCTATGCGGTGGTAACCCTTTGACTTCGTCAAAGACGTCCTCGAATTCATTCACAGTAGGCACCGATGACAGTCCATCCCGTGGAACAACCAGCGAATACATGAAGCTCATGAAGACGCCTTCTTCATGCTTACATTGTATCACAACCTTTCGCCCTTCCACATTCCCGACTGTCACCTCCAGCCTCTCACAATCAATCCTTGCCGCATACTTCCTAAGCCAGTCCATACCCAAAATAATTCCGAACCCCGCAAAGTTCAGAACAAAACAATCACAAACAAACGAGCAATCATGACTCGACACAACTAGACCATGACATATCATACACAAACATGACGAACCCCCAACTGGATTAGTCACAACCAATGGCCTATCAACAATATCCGGTTTCAAACCCAACCGGCTTACCAAATCCTCACAAACAAAAGAATGCGACGCTCCAGTATCAAACAACACTCTAACTGGAACACCACAAATGGAAAGAGTACCTTGAACCACCACACTCTTCCCCTTCTCTTCAGCAGTAGGAGCTTTCGAAGACGATGGAACAGCCCCCAAAGCATAAGCTTTCACAATCTGCTTGTCTTTTCTTGGTTCTGGGCAATCCTTCTTGATATGTCCCAGCTTATCACAGTTATAACACTTTCCCGGCACCTTGGGATTCTTACAATCTCTAGAGAGATGGCCCTTCTGCTGGCAGTTGTAGCAGGTCACTTCGCCCTTTGGCCTCTTCGGACCATCCTTACCCCTCTGATGCTGCTGCTGCTGCTTCCTCTTCCTGTTCCCATTCTGCTGTTGTTTAGATCCTTCCTTGGTTACAGCAACAACAGATACTTCCTTAGGAAACAAACTTTCGTGCCTGAGAGCTTTCTCCACAAGCTTCTCAAACGGATCATCCAAATGATCCACTAACTGCCTCCCGAGATAAGCATCCAGACCAGTCACAAACTTTTCATTCTTCTGATAGGGAGAATCAATATACGATCTGGCAAACTTAGACAAAGCTTCAAACTCAGAGACATACTCAAGAACGGTCCTCCCACCTTGCTTGAGCTCTACAAACCTCTTGAACAAAACAGACTTCTGAGCCGTAGAGATGAACTTAGCTTCAAATCTAACTTGGAATTGCTCCCAAGTAATCTCTTCTTCTGGAGTATCGATGGTAATAGAATTCCACCAATCAGCAGCTCTTCCCTGAAGCTGTCTCGATGCAAGCTTCCTCTTAGTTGCATCCTCAATTCCTAAGTCACCAAAGATCCTTCGACATGCATCTATCCATCTTTGCACTTCAATGGTCGACTCTATCCCCAAGAAAGCTTTTCCTCCGAGAGAAGTATAGTCCTTGCAAAGCTTAGCAAAATCCACCGATCTTGGGGCTTGAACTTGAACTCCCACATCTACTGATGATCCGGAAGCTGGTATCCTCCTCATGATCGAAGTCATCATCGCTTCGAACATAGTTCCATAATCAACAGCTCCTTCAGTAGCACGGCCTTCCCTTGCAGCTGGTCTCCCTCTTCGACTCATTTTTAGTATCTAGAAAAAGAAATGATTAGAACACCTTTGAGAAACAACTGCATAAGGAGTTCAAATCCTTCTAAACTACTATATTATATATAGTAATCATCCATCAAAATACAATTATGTCTCTCTTACGTAGTTACGTCAGCGAGCGTTGGCTAAAATCGATTAACCAAAGCTCTCATACCAAATGTGACGACCGCCCATGACTCCCGCACCAAAACAAGGAAATAATGCGCTGAAAGGCGTGCCAAGCAGCCATGGGTGACCGTCAAGGGTAGAATAAACATCGCAGAATCTATCGCATAACTCACAGCGCATGGATAAAATACAATAGAGAAATATATAGTGAAGCTTCATAACAGAAAATCATCATATAAGCATCATAATAGTTTTATACAAACATGTGAATCATCCATACATCAAAGCCTCACTACATAACACTCAATCAAATACAGCAGCGGATACCCAGTACGTATAGGAGATAATATGCAAAAGCCTCCTGCTCGTCTTTGTCGCCAACAGAGTAGATCTCGAAGAACAGCACCTGTCACCTGCTACCTAGTCTGCCCATCCCAACATGGATGAACAGCCCAAGGTAATAAGAGGAGACATAAAACCTTGAGTCAGACAAAGTCTTAGTGAGCAGTAAATCAACTATCAAACATACCAAAAGAGCATAAGGGATAAAAGGAATAGGAACCAAACCATCCCACTCCACCTCTCTCTACAGTGATAGCCCCCAGACACACACTAAGGAGAAGCAAGCATAACATAGCAGACAATTAAGGTAAAGCAATAACTACTCGAGTCAAGGACGATGTTTTCTAAATACAAACCCCCAAGGCCTAAACCAAGATCAGATAAGCACCCAAAAAACACCGCTCTTGAGGCCGAATGATGATACAACCAAACGTCCAAACATCCATGACTCTGGCTATCACTGTTATTATTGCTTTGATTTCACCGTTAGTTGAATGACCACCTGTCAAGGGCTAATGGTAACCCCGGTTCTAGACATAGCTCCGCACGTCATCATGACCCGTGCCTAGGACTTACCTACTCTGCCCAGAGTACTCAACTACCTACCTGTAGTCTTTTGGGTGTCCCGACTACCTACCTGTAGTCGTTATGGGCGCCCCATGTACTCTTGCTTTTGAGCATGCTAGAACCTTCAACAACGATGAGGTCTAAGCCTCCTAGTCATCCTCCTCGACGACTATTCTCATACTAGCTCAAGCTACCTCTCGAGCAATCCATTATCAACCAACTCGAACCATCCCTCGAGTTATCAACATGCTTGGAATGATCCCTGCCTGGATTACGCCAAGTCTTCATCACATCATACTTCGCTCTATCACACCATAGCAAAGTCTCAACTCAACAACATGGTTTGCCTCATCGCATCATGGCAAAGTTCCATTTCAACATCATCCAATCCATACATATGAGCTTCAACATCCGCTACATATGTCTTAAGCAACTTTCACCATTCAAGAGCCTCTTCCGTAGCTTTTGAATCGTCTTTGACCATACTTGTCCAAATCTATCAACTAGATAACTCATTTATATCAATCAAACAAGGCAAACATTAATCCAAACAAATAAGTAGTAAATCAAGATCTAAATAGGCATTTATAACTAAAATGGCAATTTCGTAAATAAATGAGCAAGGATCTATCATACATGAATCAAGGGTTTTTAGCATAGATCTAACAAATACAAATCATGGGTTTTGTCTCTACAACTTGATAAATGAACTTGCATAAGTAAACATCTTCATAAGTAATGGATCTACACTTGGATCTAAAGAAATATGCATAAAATCACTATCTACAACACTTCAACAAACCACCAATCCAATATACTCCTTTGGGTCCGCGTGAGAGATAACCACCACTCACCGAATCACCCAAACACTTCAAAAACTATCAACTTCAGATCTGGACAGCAAGGATTCAAGCTTGATTCGTCGAAATCCCGCTTGAAACGATGAAATCTAGCTTGGTTGGATGAAGATCTTCAACTTTGGCTCTTGGATCTTCGATCTTGGATGGATGTTAGAACTAGATTGAAATGGAGAAAAGGAGATGAAGAAATGTTGTAGTCGAGCTCTCAAAATAGCAGCACTTCGTCGCTTCAAAAACCGGTGCCAAAAAGTGAGCCAAACCCCTCTATTTATAGGCTGAAAAACCCCCTTAAGTCGGCCGCCGACTCATCCCTAAGTCGTTCGCGACTCACCAAGTAACCGGCCTAACACTTCATGCCGCTAACACTCCCAAGTCCTAAGTCGTATGACGACTCAACTACACACACGACTCAAGCTTCTAACAAAGTACAGGGCCACCCGCTAACCGACTCGACCTATCCTTAACTCGGTCAAACGACTCATCCTAACACACAAAATAACTCACGACCCATGGCCTTACCGACTCATTAACCCCCGGCTAAGCCTTAAGTCGGTCCTTCTATAGGTCGCTAATCCTATAAGCCGTTCACCCCTTGAGTCGGTCGCCCTCTTAAGTCGGCAACACCTAAGTCGGCCAAACCCTATAACTCGTTGACCCTATGAGTCGGCCACTACCTTAACTCGGCAACTCACTAACTCGGCCAAACCTATAGGTCGCTACCTCTATGAGTCGGTCAAATTCTCAACTCGGTCCACTAGTTAACTCGTTAACGACTCAACACTTAACACACGAGTTAACTTCCTATACGACTCAGTCCAGAGACAACATAAACAACACTAACGACCTAATAATTCTACGATCTATCGATCCGTAAAAATACGGGTCGTTACAGAATATATGAACTGAGATTGAGAATTTAACTAGTGAATCATGTCAGGTAGTAAACTTTAAAACTGAAGTATGAACTGAATGTGCTATAAGATGTACTGAACTATAGTTGCAATTAGTCAATTGCTATCTCACTATGTGTGCAATGTATGTGTGTGCGCGATGTATGTGTAACAGAATGTATGTGCTGTAATGTATGTTATTATTACTATTTAAATGTATATATGATCTTGTTTGGTCGATTAATTGGTTTATTTAACCAGTTAAGCAACTGGGGTGAATTTCTCCGTACCAAGTCATAGAGCTTGTGCTATTAAAGCGCCCGGACCGACATCACGGTAGTTCAAAAATAAGTAGTTGGTAATGACTAGCCCAAGTGCACTATCTCCTGGTAGGATAGTGCCTTCTATTCATCCTGTTCCTGGATGACTTGTATGGACGAATGTTTAATAGAGTATTTCCAAATAATCACATACGAGGACTTCTTCAAATGTACCGAGTCTGGTGGCGGAGAAGGCAAATTCTCTTAGCTTAACACCTAAAGTACTTTGTGGATGTCAATTAGTGATTTGGCAGATCTGACAATGTGGCATTCAGAGTGGATGATGATGTGATGTTTAAAGAGAATTCTACCATCAAGCCTCATCAACCAAGAAATGACAAAAACAGGGCAGGCAGCATGGCTAAATGGGTCATTCCCAATTAGGGTATATCATCATCTGATCTAAAGAGTCCCTTTCGGTTGTCCCTTTTGTATACTTCCGGAATGTATCGAGTGGATTTGGCCCCAAATGGATTGGTGATCATATATTCGGTACTGGTAGTCAAGTGCTAGGCCGGTTATGTGTGGTCGGGGTACGAGAGGTTCTCGTCTGACCTCGGGTGCGTTTTATCTAGAGGTGCACCCTCGAAAGGTAGTTCCTTACCTTGTCATAGTATGGAATCCAAACTCCAATAAGCGCTGTAAAGTTTTGATTATGCCCGAATATTTTGGAATGTGAGATGCAAGCATTTCAGCTGAATTCTATATTTATTTTCAATCCTAGACATTACTATAATATCATTGGATTTTATATGAAAGTGTTTTGGTTAGCGTAAGGGAAAAACATATCCATGTTTATGTGTGGCATGTATTACGTGATACTATTCTTTCAAAAAGAGTTTTATAACTTAAGCAAGATGCTAGATGAATTTAAATGAGTTTTCTCACGCTGGTTTACCAGACTGATCCAGGCGTTGTTTTGAATGCTTGGGTCAGACCGAGTATGTTTGCAGATTCAGATTGGATGCTATGGAGCTTAGGAGGAGCTAGAGAAGATCAGACGTATGACATGTATATAGTTTTATTCCGCTGTGTGTTGTATATGAGGATAGGATGTTATAACTGTCCAAATTGATTATGGTACTCTAATTAATGTAAGTATTCTTACAAGTTCTTAATAATGATTATATATTTCTTTATTATATTTTATTCCACTGCGATGTGAGACTCTGGATTGTGTTAGTAGTTGAACCTTCTTCTTTTCTTCTATTCTGATGTTTCTTTCTTACTTTTCTATAACCCTCTAAATTCGTTCTATTAATGATTCGTTTCTCATGCAATTTTGCTTGGACATGTATGGTTTATTGTCGATCCAAGGGGTACGGATTTGCGGGTCATTACAGTTGGTATCAGAGCTGAAGGTTGAGCGAGAACCTTGGCTTTGACGGGTTTGAACTCATTTGAGATAGGGCTAGTAATACCCTAGATTGAGTTAGAGTGCTTATTTTGGTGTGTGTTATTTATACATTTATGAGAGCGCGTATTTGTTTGGTGTTTATAAAAATAGATTTTATATTGTGTGGATGTATCTATTGAGTTGTTTATGGATTCTGCTCGATACGTAGGATGCCATGTTATCGGTAGGGATTTCTAAACACTTAAAAAAGGCATATCGACATGATATTGTTTTGAATCGGGTAAATGAAATAATTTTACCCAAATTATATTTTATATATAAAGAATGATTTTTATTAACCTATGCGGTTATTTATGTGAGATTGGTTGTTTAGAGATGATAATATTTGGTTATCATCGACTATGGGTTGATTTTGAATTGAGACTAATTTCAATAAGAGTCGTTTAAATTTTTTAACGGTTTTCAAGGTTTCAAAAATATATATACCTATATAATAGTTATATTATTTTGGAGGTTGTTTGACCCAAAATATTTTTAAAAGGATTTTTAAAGATATTAAAGCACGGTACTCACTTTAGTCGCTGGGAAATAATTATGGTGATGGCTGCAGACATCATCGGTATTCATTTTCACGTTTCTGAGTGGGAGTTGTTACCAAAAAACCATTTTGGAGGTTTTTCATGTGTTGAAAAGGTTTTAAAACTAAGGTTTATTAATAATGTTTTAATTTGATTAAAATAAACACGTCGCGGTTTGAAAATCGCGATTTCGCGACCTGAAACTTCAAACGGACGTGTATGATTCATTTTAAATCGGAATTCTCCGAAACTAGAATCTTTTGAAGCATTTTGATCATAGTTTTCATATGGAAGTGAAAAATCAAGATTTTGATTTATAAAACTCAAGTTATGTCCAAATAAAATTTTCAAAATGGTCACCTTTTGACAGTTCGTAAATTATATAATTTTCGAATATTAAAAAGGTGAATGTTAATGAATTTGGAAGTTTAATTTAACTATTTGGGCTATTGAATGAATTTGGATTAATATATACTCCTAAAAGGGAATATTATACGGGTTTGAACCTGGGTTGAAATATGTGCACTTAAGTGGGAGTGGCACTAAATGGTTTAAAACTTAATTATATATATTAAGTTGAGTATGAAGTTAGTGAAATTCATGAATGGAATTCATTAATTTAATTCAATATGTGGTGAATTAACTAAATTGTATTGATGGATGTTTATAATAGACTTAAGTCACGGTTGCATGGGATGGTCCATAAAATTGAATGTGGATATTTGGATGTGAACAGGGTCAAATTTGAACTATTGGTTTTGAGTAAATAAAATGAATTTCAATAGAATGGAAATGAAGTGAGTATATTAATTAGTTGATTATAAACTAATTGAATTTGGAGAATGTGAGCATGGATATGGATGATGGGGGCATGTTAAATAATCTATGCTGATAAATTGAATTTGCATGATTCATATAGTTTGATATTCATACATGTTATATATTTATACTTTTATATACTATGGAATTCGTGTATGTTTATGTTTTATAAAAACTGAAGAGGATAAGTTTCTAAGTTTATGAATTAGAATGTGAACATCCATGTGAAGTAAATTTAACTTAATTTAAATTAAATGAATTGAATAGAGAAAGAATTGGAATTTAACTTAAATAAGTTAAATAAGAGTTGAATGGAATTGTGTTGATTTGAGATGAATCGATTTTGGTTCAACTTAGAATCATTAAGTTGAAAGTGAACGGATGGTTTATGAATTCAAATTGGAAGGGGAATAAATGGTTTGAGATTCTAATTAACATGAATGGGATGATGTTAATGGAATGGATATTGATAAAGAAATACGAGTTACATTTAAATGAAGTGTGAATCCATTCAGAATGGTATAAAAATTGATTGTTGAACGTTGTGCTTGTTTCTCTATTCTAAATGTATGTTAGAATATATTTTTTACGAGTATTTATAAGTTTTAGTGGTAAATGAATGGAATTTCATTATATGGAAAACTTATGAGTTTTATTGAATTAAGTATAGGTGCAGGAGCTAATTGGATCCGGTTTGGCTATATTAGCGTTATTAAGCGAACCCGCTCAACTTAAATGAGGTACGCCTACACCTAATACAAATAGGATATAGAAACTATGATATATTGATATATTTTGATTTTCCGGCCTGTGAGACGATGTTTGTGTGTGTGTGTATATATATTAGTTGTTCCTACGATATCGCAGATGTCCCTCCGTACAGGGGAGACTCTGTCGAAATTTTTCGAAAATTTCGGGTGTCAGAAAATTTTTGAAAAATTTTGGTAACTACAAATTAATTTCTGATTTTAATCGAAATAAAGAAAATTGGTTTGGAATTTAGAACTAAGTGATTTTGAATGAAACTAAAGATTTGGAAAGTGAAGTATTAAGCCTAAAGGAGCGGATTTTGAAAAGTTGATGGGTTTGAAGCATTTTTCTTACTTAGAAATTTCGGGAACAAAATTCTTTTAAGGGGGAGGAATGTAACGACCCAGAATTTTTATGGATTTAAATTCAATTTATTTAAAATGTTTTAAATAATAATATATTGGTTTTAAAAGCAAAATAGCTCAATTCTTGAATATCGAGTTTTAAAATGAATAAAAATGATTTCTTAAGCTTACACAAATTTTATTTGAATTGAAATAAAGTTAGCGAGTTTTAAAATCGATTTAAAAGCAAAAGAATTGATTTTGGAAAATTAGTTGTTTTAATAACACTTCAAAAATAGCAATTCGGGACACAGTCATGGATTTCGATGAAACCAGTTTCTTCATATCCGTAATATCATATTATTGTATGAAAACAAATTTCATGGCGATCTGCTATCGTATGTGGCTTCGGCAGCCGTAAACGCTTAGTTATTTGCGTAGTATTAAATTTAATTAAATTAATTAAATATTGAAGGTATTTGAACATATCTTTAGCAAACGATTGAATTAGGATGTGAGACCAGTTACTTTGAGTTCGTATTGACGTTTAGAGTCAGTATAGGTATATAGTTCGTTATTTCTGGAGATTGGTAAATTTGGCAATTTAAATAGCGCTGCTTTACGTATAAAATATCATTCCATGGCACAGTCTCGAAATGCGACGAAACTAGTTCCATTAGATCTGTAATAGTGAATTATTGTAGGATATCAAATTTCATATTAATCGGAGTTGCCGTTTGTCCTTGTGAGAAGTAAACACGTTGAATTAATTTACGTAACGTTAATTTAAATATTAGCTTTTTAGTGCTATCTTCCAAATACGATCGAATTAGCTTCGATATTGTTCCATTGTGTCCGAAATGGGGGTAAAACCTAGGAAATGCCTATAAGAACGCGTTGTTTGGAGTCCGAATAGTCCGCTCAGCCATGGTGGGATCAGTTGCTGGATCAGAAGCGCTGGATGTATCTTTTGAAACCATGGCACTCTTGTCCCTAGATTCAAAATGGCGAGACTTGTCAGAAGGTGCACAAGATGGAGCATGAGTAGGAGCGAGAGGAGGGGGAAGCCTCTCTGTGATGACTACTACAGTGTTCTTCGAGGCGATGGCTCTTAAATTTCTCACTTTTCCTGGAAGGTGAGGGAGAGAGAGCTCTTTTTCTGAACTCCTTTGGCTTGTAATCCTTGTCACGTGATTCGTATTCCAATCTCTTCCTGACTCTTCTCATCCTTCCGTGGAGCCTTGTTAGACCGGGAAGACCTCACTGGCAGCATGTTTATGGAAACGTCACCAAAGCACCATTGGTTTTTTTTTCGTCGACTCATTGAACCTGCAAATACAGCAAAACTTCAGGAACACATCAAAGTACACATGAATGCTGTGACGTGCAGTGCTTGTATGGTGCAAGATTCCTAATGTTTTCCCCCTCACAAACCACCTTCGTCCGCCTTGCTAGACGATGTTGATTCTGACAATCCTTGGCCGCTTAGGAAGCAAGTTCTAGGGCTAAGATCAGGAAAGTTCTCGACGTTGGTCTCCAACGGGACATATCAAGTCTTGTGAAGAGCCTATCATCCCTTGGAGGCGGAAGCTCCGACGGGGGCATCTCCTTCATCGCAGAACCTTAAGAGAAACTTTAGAAATAGTTTTCTTTTCCTTTGGTCCAACACCCCCAGGTCCCACCACGCCCAAAACCCGGCCCCCACCACTTCCGTCTTGCACCTCCAGGTCTGTGCCCCATCTCCCCCTCCAACCACGAAGTTCCAACCCCCTACCCCCTCCTAAACCAACCCCAATGCCCCCCAACCCAAGCACCTCTCCTCGCCTAAATTTTGAATACCCAAATTATACGGTTACTCTGCCGAAATTTCAAAAATATACACCTCCAAAAAAATAAAAGAAAATATAGAAAGTAGGAATAAAGCTTAGACGATAAAGGTCGGGTACGGAAATGCTGCCGGAACGTTGGTCGATGAATAATGCCTTCAACAAAGAGTGACGGAGTGGAAAACCTAAGGTGAGAACTATTTAGCTTGTGTTTTGATTGTTATTTATAATATGTATATGATTTTGAAGTTAGATTGTTTGAATGGTTGCTTTATCGATGCTATGGATGTTTAATATAGTGATGATACTGTTTAAATATTGATTTTCATTTCGGTTATATATACTGTTCCTGTGAATGATTGCTATGGTTGTTATTATAGTTGATTCATATGCACACATATGTGGATACACAGGATTTTGAATTAGTCTCAACTATGAATAGGTTAACGGAACCATCTAGTAGGGTGATAGAGAGGATAGTGTCTAGGCTTGGGTTTGGAAAACCAGTTTCATGCTCTCCTTGGCTATCACTAACTTGCCTGAAGAATGGGGAAATTAATTTGGATAGTCAGACTATACAGAAATGAAATTAAGGTGATTATGAACAACTTTTGTAAAGGTTGAAATCAATTAGGAAAAGGTGTTGATATAAACCAAGGTGTTCAATTTCAAAGATTTGAATTTCCATTTAAAAAGGAAAACTTGAAATTGAAGTTTAGTTTACTATGTAAACTAGCCAATTTGAAACGCCTTTAGTGACACATTTTGGTAACTCTTTATAAAGATTGAATTTTGGTTTTCAAAAGATTGAATTTGAAAAATAATAATATTTTATTATTTAAATAATAATATAATATTCAATTAAAATAATAATTGAATTTTAAACTTAGAATTTTGAAATATCGATTCCAATTGAATTTATATATGTTTTGAAGCAATTATAAACATACATGAAGTGAATCAGATGGACTTTATAACTAAAGTCGCAATATGGTCAGAATAGGACTAGCCACGCAGCGACAGTTCGTGAACTTCGACCATAAACTTTAAAGGAGCGTATAGAGTGGGATTTAGGTCGAATTTTCTCGAAACGAAAAATGTTTGTTTTCTATTGATAATAGTTTTCAAATGGAAAAAAAAGTTTTGAATTTTAATGAACAAATTTTGAATTATGTTCAAATCAAGTTTGAATAAAAACAGCGGTACGTGCAGTTCAATCACCAAAACAGGATTTGGTTTAAAATGGCTATTTTAAATTTATTAAAAATATGGAAAAATTATGATAATTCACAGTTTTCAAAGTAATTTGAAGTGGAAATATAACGTTTTGAAATAATTTTGAAGTTAATTGGTTAAACTAGCCAATTTGTAACGCTTTTAGCGACGCTTTTTAATAACTCTTTATAAAGATTGAATTTTATGATATAAAATTTACCATTGTTATTCCAAGTTTTGGTAAATCATTTTTAATGATTAATAAAGTGCTTTAAATAAAGGTTTTGATATTTAATCAAGTTTTTAAAAGAGATTATAAACTATTTTGGTATTTTAAAGAAAGAAGTAGGGGTAGTAGAAGTAGGGGTAAATTATAGAAGTAGCGGTATATCTTTGAACTACAAGAGTTGCAAGATTCGAAGTCACAGAGGTAGGTATAATAGTTCTAAAGGTTTGTTTGCTCCAAGCTTCAAAAATTGCAAGATTGAAAGTCGCAAAGATAGCTTTAAGAGTTTAAAGGATTGTTTGTAGGTAGAATTTTCATAAATTTGAATAGCGAGCTAAATCAATGTTCAATTGAATTTGAATAGTATGAAGAAGTGGGAACACTTGTAGAAGTAGGAGTAGTACATGTAGTTTTTGGTAATAGCAGAAATTAGGGTAGATTAACAAACTAGGGGCTGTCATGGTAATACCGTATTTCCTTTATATTGGTTAATCATATATCATTTCTGAATTACAACCATATTTTGAATAATCTTTTCTGCACTTGTGCAGTAGGGAATTACCTAAAAAAGCTAGAGGACTCTAACAATAAACTTCGAAAGAGGATGAAAGATGTTGAGCAGAATGTTTCTGGGATCCAAGAGAGCCTCACAAAGACAAGTTGCGATCTTGCCAATGCCAAGAAAGCATTGACTGCCGCTATGGACAAATATGAGAAAGAGTCGAAGAAGTGGGGGAAGAGAAGAAGAAGAAGTTGGAGAAGGAAAATCCATGTCATCATACTTAAAAAGTATATTAGGTCCGATATACGTCATAGTAATGATTATGTCTGATACGACATACTTTGTAAAATAAACATACCCCTAATTTTGTTTATCTGTTTCTTGAAAGTTCTTACTACCGAGCCTATAACCGAGTTGGAAGAGGAAAACGTTAGCCTATCTTTGAATCAAAATTTATTGTACTTTTGTTACTGTATTCCATGTCGTATCCAGGTCTTTTTAAATAACTCGAATCATGCATAATGACTTTAAGTTTTTATATTAACAAATATTTGAGTTTTACTCATAAGCAAATGAAAAACAAGCAAGATTGTACTAGCAATTAGTTACAGGCCAATGTCTGATTCAACATGTAGGACATGCTGGCGAGATTGCAGGATCAGATAATGGCTTGTAACTAATTGCCAGTACAATTTCACATGCTTTTCATCTACATATGAGTAAAGCTCAAATATTTTTTTTAACATAAAAATTTAAAGTCAATATGCATGATTCGAGTTGTTTAAACAGACCTGAGTTCGACATGGGGTATAGTAATAAAGGTATAGTAAATGTTGGTTTCGAGATAGGTTAACTTTTTCCTCCTCCAACATGGTTATGGGCTCTATTGTCAGAACTTCCAAGAAACAATTAAACTAAAGTTGAGATGTGTATTCTATAGAGTATGTCGGATCCAATATAATTTTCACTATAAGGTATGTTGGATTCGACACTGTTTATTTTAAGTTAATTATGCCAACATGGACAATTAATGTCGGTTCCGTGATTGGCTAACGTTTTCCTCCTCCAACTTCTTCTCTTCTCCCACTTCTTTGGCTCTTTATCATATGTTTCCATAACGTCGGTTAATGCTTTTTGGCATTGACAAGATCGATGCTCATCATTGTGAGGATCTCTTGGATCCCTAGAAACCTTCTGCTCAGCATCGTTTACCCTCTTCCGAAGCTCGTTGTTAGAGTCTTCTAGCACTTTCAGATAATTTCCTATTGCACAAGTGTGGGAAAGATTCTTCAAAATATGGTTGTAATTTAGAAATGATATACGATTAACCAAGTTAAAAGAAATACGGTCTTACCAGGCAACCTCTTACATCATGGAGATAAACATATCAATGACACTTTTTCCTTATAACTTGGTAGGCAACCTCTTGACTGGGTCCTTATAGCTCTAATAAAGCTTTTTGTCGGTCACCTTGAGGAGGTCTTTAACATAATCAACATCGGCCTTGGGCATATCATGGGGAGGTTAAGGAGATTCATCCCTATCTTTACTTGCTAGCTTCTTCGGTGGGATAACTAAAAGAAGTAGGGATTAAAAATAGGAGTAAATTATAGAAGTAGCGGTATGTCTTTGAACTACAAGAGTTGCAAGATTCGAAGTTGCAGAGGTAAGTCTAAGGGTTCTAAAGGTTTGTTTGTTCCAAGCTTCAAAAATTGCAAGATTGAAAGTCGCAGAGATAGCTTTAAGAGTTTGAAGGATTGTCTGTAGGTAGAATTTTCATAAATTTGAATAGCGAGCCAAATCAGTGTTCAACTGAATTTGAATAGTATGAAGAAGTGGGAACATTTGTAGAAGTACGAGTAGTACATGTAGTTTTTGATAATAGCAGAAGTTAGGGTAGATTGACAAAGTAGGGGCTGTCATGGTAATACTGTATTTCCTTTAACTTGGTTAATCATATATCATTTCTGAATTACAACCATATTTTGAAGAATCTTTTCTGCACTTGTGCGGTAGGGAATTACCTGACAGAGCTAGAGGACTCTAACAATGAGCTTCGGAAGAGGATGAAAAATGTTGAGCAGAATGTTTCTGGGATCCAAGAGATCCTCACAAAGACAAGTTGCGATCTTGCCAATGCCAAGAAAGCATTGACTGACGCTACAAAAAAATATGATGAAGAGCCGAAGAAGTGGCGGAAGAGAAGAAGAAGAAGTTGAAGAAGGAAAATCCAAGTCAACATACTTAAAAAGTATATTGGATCCGATATACCTAATAGTATTGAATATGTCGGATCCGACATACTTTGTAAAATAAACATACCCTTAATTTTGTTTATCTATTTCTGAAAGTTCTTACTGCCGAGCCTATAACCGAGATGGAAGAGGAAAACGTTAGCCTATCTTTAAATCGACATTTATTGTACTTTTGTTACTGTATTCCATGTCGGATGCAGGTCTTTATAAATAACTCGAATCATGCATAATGACTTTAGGTTTTTATGTTAACAAATATTTGAGTTTTACTCATAAGCAAATGAAAAACAGGCGAGATCGTACTAGCAATTAGTTACAGGCCAATGTCTAATTCGAGATGCAGGACATGCTGGCGAGATTACAGGATCAGACATTGGCTTGTAACTAATTGCCAGTACAATCTCACATGCTTTTCATCTGCATATGAGTAAAGCTCAAATATTTTTTCAATATAAAAATTTATAGTCAATATGCATGATTCGAGTTATTTAAACAGACCTATCTTTACTTGCTAGCTTCTTCGATGGGATAACTCAAAGAAGTAGGGGAGTAGAAGTAGGGGTAAATTATAGAAGTAGCGGTATATCTTTGAACTACAAGAGCATGACAAATTGTTGCATGATTGTTTAATATATGTTGTATGTATACAAGTATCTGAACATAGGTTTAAATTTTATCAAAATTTTATCCAAGAATAGTAGATTTAAATTTTATCAAAATTTTGATCGTAATAATTGAATGTTTAAAATATACATTCTGGTTTGTTATTGGAATTGATGATTTTTAAAGTTAAAACCATAATTTTTAGAGCTCAAAATCGCGAGTTGTTGTATGTTGATCAGTTTGGGGTAAACTGTCGATTGTTGGAGATCTGAAGGAAATTGGATTTCATAGTTGATGTGGGATGATCGTTAGGATTTGGCGAAGTGTAGAAAAATGCTAGATGATTTTTCTATTGGATGGGATGGCTTGTCGATCGTGACTTAGGGTTCAAGAGGGGATTGTCTGGTTCTAAGTTTGTTGGGCCACGACGAGATGATAGTGAAGCGTTAGATGATCGCTGAGGGGGGACTCGGTGGATGAAGGAGCGGAAGGGTTCTGACCGAAGTCAGATGATCGATGGTGGAGTAAAGTGGCGGGGTGAGACGAGATTGGGGATCGATATTTTTCGTTCCAGATTTCTGTTTTGGGGAAGGTGTTCGTTTTTTGAATGAGTGACCACCGTCGATGTTCCAGGTGATGATCAGAAGCACGTGGTCGAGGAAGACTGGGAATGTCGGTCGTCGGCAGGATTTGATGGTCTAAGGCATCGTACACGTGCACATTCGTGTACACGCTTTCTTGTGCAAGGTTGTTATAAAGGAGCGAAGGAAGGAACAATAAGAAGAGGAACGTAGAGGGGAAAGAACGAAGTTGGATCAGAATTTTTGGGCTTTGAGCCGTGTCGTTCTCGAGTTTATTTGTGGGAGGTAGAGGAGTTTTGGGCTTCCCTTGTTTTTTTATCCAGTTTTTCTTTTATATAGCTTAGACAAATATTTAAAATTAATGAAACATGAATCAAGTTGTAAAAAGGAAGCTTGACCGGATTTTGAAAGTAATTTGGATAACAAGTTTTACGTTAACTATTTAACTAGTTTCCAGGTAAATTTTTTTCAAGTTTATTGTAAGACAAATGATTTTGAAAATGTGATTTGTTTAATTTCTAATAAAATTTATTAACTAATTATATTCTTAAGTATTTTTAAATGAAATTTATTAATAATGAAGTATTTAATTAAGACAATGGTTATCTTAAATTAAAGTCTTGGTTAATTAATAACCAAGGTGATTAATTAATGGGTAAATAAATTAATATAGTAAATAAAGGTTAGTTAATTAATTGAGGGATAATTAATTTATTAAAGTAATTAAAGGGTAATTAATCAAAGTAAGTGATTATAGAATAATTAATTAGTGCAATTAATTGAAGGTTAAAGTAATTAATTAAGAATAATAAATTAAGATGATGATTAAAGGTTAATCAATTGGTTGGGAATAATTAGCTTGTGTAATTAATGAAGGGCAAATTACTGAATTAATTAGAGAGTATAATTAAAGGATGGTTAATTAATGGTATGTAATTAATTAATGATTTAGTAAGCAAGAGAAAAAAATTTGAAGTAATTGAAGAAATTAATTTAATTGATTTAAATTAATTTGAGATGATGTGACAAATTAATCTTGCTTATGAATGATTGAATGATATTGAATGCCTTAGATTAGTTCATATCTCCGATATAAGATTTGTGATGCTATGTGATATGATATGTTTGGTTTAAACTGTGATAATGTGGTTATCTATCGATGATGAATTACTGTGTAAAGTTGACACCCTGTATTTAATGTTTGAATTGTATTTCACTTGAATAACTTAGGTTAATATGGCTTGGAATTCGAAGAGGCCAGAATCGGGTATTAGTAAATACCCAAAACCACTTCGATTTGTAATCTATAATAATTCTATGTAAGGTTTGATATGTAAAATCAATAGGCTGGAAGGGAATGTTTAAGTGAATTGCACCATTTAATCTCTGTTTTGGTACTTAGAAATTGATGTGTGAAATAAGTGTTGTCTATAACAAATTGAGAATTTGTAAAATTGATACGAGTTACCTTGGGTTTTAAATAAGTTCTTTGTATTGGAATTTCATGTTAGATGAGTTTACTCACGCTGGTTTCCAGCCTGACCCGGGTGTTACTTTGATGTAATGCTCGGGTCGGAGATTTTCAGGTAAGGACGTTCTGTAGCTCAGGAGGCGAGCTGGGTGGCAAGACGTATGGTGTATTCCGATGTGTTATTGTTATTGTCTGTATCTGAGACAAGTTAACTTTAATTGTCCAGCATTTTTGTAATGTTGTAACTCTGATGTATTAATGTAAACTAACTGATACAGTTTTTCCTTATATAACTGTTATTTTTATTTGATATTATATTTTGATGCGCTGCGAATGTGAGTTTCTGTGTTTCATTTCTGTTTCTTCTTCTATCTCTTTTCTTCTTTTCCTAACTATCTGCAACTTTCGAATTTGAAAATTCTAGGTTGTTACATTTGGTATCAGAGCAAGGTTAAGCGAGAACCTTGGCTCTGGTGGGATTACTCATTAAGGATAGGGTCAATGGTACCCTAGAATGAGTTGAGTGTGTATATATATAAGAGCGTACTTGTTATTTTCTTATATAAAGATTTCAAAATGGTTTCAAAAGTAAATGAATCTTATATAAGTTTATTAAGCAATAGTTTTTCTTATATATTAAGGTAATTGGTTGTTGTATTAATTGAATTTAAAGTAATAATAATAATAATTAAGTGGTAATAGAAATACAACTAAATTGAAATTAAATAAAGATAAGTTTGAAATGGATCCAAACTGAAAATTTAAAAATCTAAATTTGTAGAAGTGTTTCCAGAATAAGATAATTTAAATTACGAAGTTTTAAATCTAAGTCTAGAAATTTGGGAATTTGTTCCAAGTGTTTGAAAGAAATAATAAATAGTATTATTTGAATAAAATAGCTTGATTCAAACAAGAGTTGTTTGGAAATTTATAGGAATTTGTTTTGAATTTAAAACCAAAGGTGGTTTAAAATTTAAAGTAACTTGGTGTGTAAAGGAAATAATATGTATATCTGAGGAATACACATAATATCAAAGATGGTTTGAAATAAACTCTAAATGTTGAGTTTTAAATTTGGAATGAGATGTGATACCCAAAGTGATAAGTTTTTGAGCTTAATAAATGGGAAGATTATTAATGTGAAGTTTAAAATTTGAAATGGGAATTCAAATTGGTTAAGGTTGGCTGGATTAAGTAAATTGAATTTAACTTTGGGAAAGTTAAGTAATTTAACAAGCAACCTGGATTAGAAATTTCAAGATGAAATTGAGATTTAACTTGGGAAGTTAAATGGTTGATTTAAAATAGGAGTTATGAGTGATCTCAAAATGGGTTTGAGATCTGAAAATTGGAAATGAATGGATGTTTTAAAATAATTTGAATGATACCATCCTATTGTTATTAATAATCATTAAGCTGAAATTGGATTTGTTTAAATGAATGAAGAAATGGGGTGTAATAATATATCCATTATTAAGATAAAATGGAATCATTTTGGACTTAAGATTTGAATGTTTAAGATAAAACTTCAAAGGTTTGGTTTCAAAATTGAAATTTGGTGATAAATTGAATTTCAAAGATTTAGTTGTTTAAAAATGATTTGAATTATTATTTGAACTTTGAAATAGGTTAAAAATGGAATTTGGATTCAGAATTAAATGGTTTAAAGAGAAAAGTTGATTTGATTTAAAGGATTAAATCAACATTTGAAAATTTAACTCGAATTTATATAATTCGGGATGGTTTAAATTTGAAATTTGAATTGAATTAGTTCAAATTGAATTTGATTTGAATTAATTGGAATTGTGATTGAAGATGGATGAGTTTAAAAATTCAAATGGAAAATTTGAATTGGATTAATTTGAAATGAAATTGAAGTTGAGTGAGTTCAAATTCAAATGGGAATTGGGATTAATCCAAACTGGAATTGATATGAATTGAAATTGGTTCAATTTGGAATTTATTTGAATTGATTGAAATTGTGATTAAAGTTGAATAGGTTTAAAATTCAAATGTACTTGATTTGAATTTGGAAAGAAATTAAGGATTAATTCAACTTGAATTGGGGTTAAATCAATTTCAATGGAAATTGAAGTTATTTAAATTGGAATTGAGTCAACTTAAATGGAAATAGAAATTTAAATTGAATTTATTGGAAATGGAGGTTGGAAATTGAACAGTTTGACTATGGACTATTTTCAAAATAAATTGTTTTAATATAAATCTATTTTTTCCAAACTATTTACTATACAACTTTTTTTAAACCTAAAACTATCTTATACTTTTTTTACGATTATTTTTGGAACTATTTAACAATTTTTCAACTGTTTTATAAACTAATTACTGTTTTTCAACTACTTTACAACTAATTACTATTTTACAACTATTTTACAATTATTTAAAATTTCTATAACTATTTGACTATTTACCAACCATTTTACAATTACTTAACTATTTTACAGCTATTTTACAAACTAATAATTATTTTCAAATACTTATGTATTTTTAACTTTTCAAGCTATTTTCCAAATATAAGCTGGTCAGAGTGTAAACTGTTTATGATTAAATATCCATTTGAGATAAGAATTAAGGTGATGATCCAAATGAAGACTTAAGCAATTGTGAGTAAGTGAATGAAAATCAAAGTGAAGGTGAATAGAAGAGAATTGATTTGGCTAATAAATAATAAAGATAAATACGTAGGATGCACGTATATTATTCTATTTGCATAGTGATTTGATCCAGATTCGAGCAAGAATTTCGAGATAGTTATATCGATCCGAGTTGGGATTATTCACTCGATTTTCGACAGTTAATCTGGATATGGATTGTTGATTGATTCTGGATATTCTCTATCATATTATGACTACGCAAGGAGAATGACGGTTTTTGATCAAGAAACCAGATCTGAGTCCGCACTAGGAAGTCGGTGGACGATACTAGTTCGAAAGAGAAATTGTATGATCGAGTGAGCGATCAGATTGATATGCGTACGGATGATATGTGTACATCGTACAGATGGTATGTGTACATCGTACGGATTAGAATAAAATTGATACTGGGAATTTGAAGATAAAGAAATGTGAACTGGTTTTTGAAATGAAAGGTATATTTTGTGAAATGTATGATGAAGTAAAATGGAAATTGGATATTTCTATGGTAAAATTTTACTTTATTAAAGTAAGTAATTTGGTAAGTGACTTTATAGAGTAATCAAATTTGAATATTTGATTTAGAATAAACAAATTTATATATCTTTGTTATATAAAATAAATCTCCCGTTGTTGAATCTATTACCGGAATGAAAGGATTTTTGAAAGTATTTAAAGTATAAAAAAGGAATTTTTACAAGTATGAAGTGATCCAAAGATTTTCAAAGTTTATATATATCCATATATATAAAGGATCTTGTGAGAATGATTTTGGAAAAGGTTTTGGGAACCTATGAATTTGAAGAAGGCTTTTTATTTTTGGAAAATCAATTTTGGAATTTGGAAAGCCTAGTTTGAGAATTGCCGATTTTGGAAATCGATTTTGTGTAAAGGAGATTTTGATGAAAATCATAAAGGGTATGATTTGAAAGATACTATAAGAGTATAGTATAAAGTATTTTGAGATTGGCTCAAGGGAAAAAGGCGCTCCCTTGAAATGAACTTCCAAGGAGTGCCACAGGGTGGTACTGCCTTAAACCCTAAGGGGGGTTTTAAAGTTGGTCCTGTGAGGAGTCCAGACTAAACTAGTTCCTGAAGATTATGTGTAGTGTGTAGTGAAAGTTGAGGGCGCTGATGCCTACATAGGCATTTGGGTTATGTTGTGAAGACAGTGTAACTCGATGTCACTGTGATCTACTACAGACCATAGCAAAAGTCGTGTGTGCTGCTGAGAGCCAACAGTCTACGTTTGATTTTATATCAATAGACTGCGTCCTATGGTGACATGGCGAAAGTCGTGTGTGCTGCTGAGAGCCAACAGTCTACGTTTGATTTCACATCGGTAGACTGCGACCTATGTGGGAGTGGAGAAGTGTCATTTTATTGGCAGCGAAAATCGAGGGTGCGGATTGCCTACAGTTACATGGATTTTTGCCGCGATGGCAACGTAACCCAGGATGTAACTACGACCATGGATGGGGGTGATGATTTTCAGAGCATTCTTACCAAAGATATTTCCTCTATTTTCAAAAATGTTTTCGATATTATCGATAAAATTATTTTTCAAGTATTTTCACAAGGTGTTGAAAATGGGTCTGCTAAGTACTTATAGATTTTCAGTCCTATGCCTGATCAACATATGACCGGATTTTTGTGAGCACAAGGATGGACTTGTTGAAACGTCGAGTTATAAAAGTATTTTTATAAAAACTATTTTAATAATACTATATAGATTTTAAAAAGTATCAAAGAATAAATTATCTGATTCTAAGTTACTGTACAAATTTTGGCTTCGTTCCTTTTCGAGGACGAAAAGATTCATAGGGGGAAGGAATGTGATGACCCAGATTTTTGGGCATCAAATAATTGGATAATCATCTGAATTAACTAATGAAAATGCTGATTTATAAATTGGACAGATAAAATTCTGATAATAAAAGATATCCGGAAAAATATTTATTGATACTCTCCTATCATAATTATTAAAGTTTGCCAATAGTAGTTTAATAATCTTCTTTTATAATTATTTAATTGGGTAAAATTTTTCTTTTCAAAGGTTAATAATATTTAAGCTAATAAAGCAGTATTCTATTTATAATGTATATATGTTGTGAAAAAGAAGTTTGGTTTCAATTTAAATTTAATTAGGAAATATGTTTTCAAATTCATGATGTGTGTGTGTGTGTGTATGAATATATAGTGATTTGGAAGATAATATTTGAATTTGATACAATACTTTTCAAAAGTTATTTTAAATAAAATTCTATATTTTCAACACATTAGATAAATATTTATTATACAAATTTAATAAATTTTTTATTGTGATTTCTTTTAAAAGTTCTTAAAACGAGAATAGTTTATAAAATATATATATATAGATTTAAAATATTCTTTCTTTAAAACATCTCATGGATTAAGTACAATTTTATATGTATACATTTAAAACATAGTTTATAAATATATAAGATTTTTGAGATATATATGTATAAAAGTTGTATATATGTATATATTAAATTATAAAACATAATATATTAATGTCAAAATAATAATAATAATAGAAATTTATATATAAATCAAGTCTATAACACTTGTCAGCTCAGAGATTAAGGAGTAATACATTTGTCAATTTGAATTTACAAGTGACATACATTTTCTTTTTTTTAAAAAAGAAAAGTTAAATCATATATATCAAATTGTCTAAAAAGAAATCTAGTTATTCAGATTAAAATCTTTCCATTCTTCTTTCATTTAAAAAAAAAATCCAAATCAAATTGAAACCTGGAAACCAGAATTAGAAGAAGAAACTGAAGACTGGAAAAATAAAATGCAAACAGCAAGCAAAATCAATTCAAAATGAGCTCAATTCATCAATCTAGCGGAAGGGATCAATTCAGCAAATCAAATTCAAGTGCCTTCTAGCTTTCAAATCTCAACAACAAGCTAAGCAAGTTTTCCAGATGCAAATCAAAATTTTCCAAATACTCAAGCATGGTTCTCTCGTTTCCGAGAAGCAGGTGGGTAATCTACTGCTCTTGT
The DNA here is from genome assembly GCA_030765085.1 of Allium cepa. NCBI lineage: Eukaryota > Viridiplantae > Streptophyta > Magnoliopsida > Asparagales > Amaryllidaceae > Allium > Allium cepa. The sequence goes on from CM060933.1 coordinate 63,248,976, forward strand.
TAAATGCTTAAGTCTGTTTGAAATTTATGCTTGTGAGTAAAACGATCGCATTTAAGTTTTTAATTTGTTTAAAAATCTGAGGCATGCAATTTAATATCTGAAGTAATGCATGACAAATTGTTGCATGATCATTTAATATATATTGTACGTATACAAGTATCTGAACATAAGGATGTATATGTTTGTATGCAAAGTGATGCTATTCTTGATATACAGGATACAAACTTGATCAAAAATTCGTACTTCTCTCTCTCTCTTACTTTTTAGACTTAGATTTATAAACAAAATTTGTTTGTAAACACAAGATGGTGGAATTAAAAATACTTCCAGTAAGAAATTTATGGTAGTTGAAATATAAGGGAAGAAGAACAGTAGATTTAAATTTTATCAAAATTTCGATCGTAATAATTGAATGTTTTAATATACATTCTGGTTTGTTATCGGCATTGATGATTTTTAAAGTTAAAATCATAATTTTTAGAGCTGTAAATCGTGATTATTGTATGTTGATCAGTTTGGGGTAAATTGTCGATTGTCGGAGATCTGAAGGAAATTGGGTTTCGTGATTGATGTGGGATGATCGTCAGGGGTTGGCGAAGTCTAGAAAAATGCTAGATGAATTTTCTATTGGATGGGATGGCTTGTCGATCGTGACTTTGGGTTTAAGAGGGGATTGTCTAGTTCTAAGTTTGTTGGGCCACGGCGAGATGATAGTGAAGCCGATGGATGATCGCTGAGGGGGGACTCGGTGGATGAAGGAGCGGAGGGGTTCTAACCGAAGTCAGATGGTCGATGGTGGAGTAAAGTGGCGGGGTGAGACGAGATTGGGAATCGATGTTTTTCGTTCCAGTTTCCTGTTTTGGAGAAGGTGTTTGTTTTTCGAATGAGCAACCACCGTCGATGTTCCAGGTGATGATCAGAAGCACGGGGCCGAGGGAGACTGGGAAGGTGGGTCGTCGGTGGGATTTGATGGTCTAAGGCGTCGTACACGTGCACATTCGTGTGCACGCTTTCTCTGTGCAAAGTTCTTGTAAATGTGCGAAGGAAGGAACAGTAAGAAGAGGAAGGTAGACGGGAAAAAACGAAGTTGGATCGGAATTTTTGGGCTTTGGGCCGTGTCGTTCTCGAGTTTATTTGTGGAAGGTAGAGGAGTTTTGGGCTTCCCTTGTGGGAGGTAGAGGAGTTTTGGGCTTCCCTTGTTTTTGTTTATCCAGTTTTTCTTTTATATAGCTTAGACAAATATTTAAAATTAATGAAACATGAATCAAGTTGTAAAAAGGAAACTTGACCAGATTTTGAAAGTAATTTGGATAACAAGTTTTACATTAACTATTTAACTAGTTTCCAAGTAAATTATTTTTCAAGTTTATTGTAAGACAAGTGATTTTGAAAATGTGATTTGTTTAATTTCTAATAAAATTTATTAACTAATTATATTCTTAAGTATTTTTAAATGAAATTTATTAATAATTAAGTATTTAATTAAGACAATGGTTATCTTAAATTAAGGTCTTGATTAATTAATAACCAAGGTGATTAATTAATGGGTAAATAAATTAATATAGTAAATAAAGGTTAGTTAATTAATTGAGGGATAATTAATTTATTAAAGTAATTAAAGGGTAATTAATCAAAGTAAGTGATTATAGAATAATTAATTAGTGCAATTAATTGAAGGTTAAAATAATTAATTAAGAATAATAAATTAAGATGATGAGTAAAGGTTAATCAATTGGTTGGGAATAATTAGCTTGTGTAATTAATGAAGGGCTAATTGCTGAATTAATTAGAGAGTATAATTAAAGGATGGTTAATTAATGGTATGTAATTAACTAATGATTTAGTAAGCGAGAGAATTTTTTTTGAAGTAATTGAAGAAATTAATTTAATTAATTTAAATTAATTTGAGATGATGTGACAAATTAATCTTGCTTATGAATGATTGAATGATATTGAATGCCTTAGATTAGTTCATATCTCCGATATAAGATTTGTGATGCTATGTGATATGATATGTTTGGTTTAAACTGTGATAATGTGGTTATCTATCGATGATGAATTACTGTGTAAAGTTGACACCCTGTATTTAATGTTTGAATTGTATTTCACTTGAATAACTTAGGTTAAGATGGCTTGGAATTCGAAGAGGCCAGAATCGGGTATTAGTAAATACCCGAAACCACTTCGATTTGTAATCTATAATAATTCTATGTAAGGTTTGATATGTAAAATCAGTAGGCTGTAAGGGAATGATTTAAGTGAATTGGACCATTTAATCTCTGTTTTGGTACTTAGAAATTGATGTGTGTAATAAGTGCTGTCTATAACAAATTGAGAATTTGTAAAATTGATACGAGTTATCTCGGGTTTTGAATAAGTTCTTTGTATTGGAATTACATGTTAGATGAGTTTACTCACACTGTTTTCCAGCCTGACCCAGGTGTTACTTTGATGTACTATTCGGGTCAGACCGAGTATTGCAGATTTTCAGGTAAGGACGTTCTGGAGCTCAGGAGACGAGATGGTGGGAGGATGTATGGTGTATTTCGCTGTGTTATTGTTATTGTTTGTATCTGAGACAAGTGAACTTTAACTGTCCAACATTTGTGTAATGTTGTAACTCTGATATATCAATGTAAATTTACTGATATAGTTTTCCCTTGTATAACTGTTATTTTTATTTGATATTATATTTTGATCTGCTGTGAATGTGAGATTTTATGTTTCATTTCTGTTTCTTCTTCTATCTCTTTTCTTTTTTTCCTAACTATTTGGAATTTTTGGGATCGAAAATTCTGGGTTGTTACAAAGTACGAGTAGTACAGGTAGTTTTTGTAATAGTAGAAGTTAGGGTAGATTAACGAAGTAGGGGCCGTCATGGTAATACTGTATTTCCTTTAACTTGGTTAATCATATATCATTTCTGAATTACAACCATATTTTGAAGAATCATTTCTGCACTTGTGCAGTAGGGAATTACCTGACAGACCTATTGGACTCTAACAATGAGCTTCGAAAGAGGATGAAAGATGTTGAGCAGAATGTTTTTGGGATCCAAGAGAGCCTCACAAAGACACTTTGCGATCTTGCCAATGCTAAGAAAACATTGACTAATGCTATGGAAAAATATGATGAAGAGCCCCTAATTTAGTTGGAGAAGGAAAATCCATGTCAACATACTTAAAAAGTATATTGGATCCGATATACCTACTAGTATTGATTATGTCAGATCCGACATACTTTGTAAAATAAACATACCCTTAATTTTGTTTATCCATTTCTTGAAATTTCTTACTGCCGAGCCTATAACCGAGTTGGAAGAGGAAAACATTAGCCTATTTTAAACCGACATTTATGGTACTTTTGTTACTGTATTCCATGTCGGATCCAGGTCTTTATAAATAACTCGAATCATGCATAATGTCTTTAGGTTTTAATGTTAACAAATATTTGAGTTTTACTCATAAGAAAATGAAAAATAGGCGAGATTGTACTAGCAATTAGTTACAGGCCAATGTCTGATTCGACAAGCAGGACAGGGCTGGCGAGATTGCAGGATCAGACATTGGCTTGTAACTAATTACCAACACAATCTCACATGCTTTTCATTTGCATATGCGTAAAGCTCAAATATATTTTTAACATAAAAATTTAAAGTCAATATGCATGATTCGAGTTATTTAAACAGACCTGGGTTCGACATGGAGTATAGTAACAAAGGTATAGTAAATGTCAGTTTTGAGATAGGCTAACTTTTTCCTCCTCCAACTCGGTTATGGGCTCAGTTGTTAGAACTTCCAAGAAACAGTTAAACTAAATTTGAGATGTGTATTCTATAGAGTATGTCAGATCCAATATAACTTACGCTATGAGGTATGTTGGTTTCGACATATTTTTTATTTTACTTTAATTATGCCTACATGGACAATTAATTTCGGTTCCGTGATTGGCTAACGTTTTCCTCCTCCACCTTCTTCTCTTCTCCACGTATTTTGCAATAACGTCAGTTAACATTTTTTGGCATTGACAAGATCGCTGCTCGTTATTATGAGGCTCTCTTGGATCCCTAGAAACCTTCTGCTCAGCATCTTTCACCATCTTTCGAAGCTCATTGTTAGAGTCCTCTAGCACCTTCAGGTAATTTCCTATTGCATAAGTGTGGGAAAGATTCTTCAAAATATGGTTGTAATTTAGAAATGATATACGATTAACCAAGTTAACATAAATACGGTCTTACCAGATAACCACTTCCATCATGGAGATAAACATATCAACGACACTTTTTCCTTACAACTTGGTAGGCAACCCTATGGCTGGGTCCTTATAACTCTAATAAAGCTTTTTGTCGGACATCTTGAGGAGGTCTTTAACATAATCAACATCGGCCTTGGGCATTTCATAGGGAGGTTGAGGAGATTCATCCCTATCTTTACTTGCTAGCTTCTTTGGTAGGATAACTCAAAGAAGAAGGGGTAAATTATAGAAGTAGAGGTATATCATTGAACTACAAGAGTTGCAAGATTCGAAGTCGCAGAGTAGGTCTAAGAGTTTTAAAGGTTTGTTTGCTCCAAGCTTCAAGAATTGTAAGATTGGAAGTCGCAGAGGTATCTTTAAGGGTTTAAAGGATTATCTGTAGGTAGAATTTTCATAAATTTGAATAGCGAGCCAAATTAGTGTTTAACTGACAATTTGAATAGTATGAAGAAGTGGGAACATTTGTAGAAGTAGGAGTAGTACTAGTAGTTTTTGGAAATAGCAGAAGTTAGGGTAGATTAACAAAGTAGGGGATGTCATGGTAATACCGTATTTTATTTAACTTGGTTAATCATATATTATTTCTGAATTACAACCACATTTTGAAGAATCTTTTCCGCACTTGTGCAGTAGGGAATTACCTGATAGAGCTAGAGGACTCTAACAATGAGCTTCGGAAGAAGATGATAGATGTTGAGCAGAATGTTTCTAGGATCCAAGAGAGCTTCACTTCCTACCAACATTCATATGCAACAACACTTCACTTAACCATCAACTAATCAATTTCGTAATATTCGACAGAGCTTCCACGACACCTTGAATTTGCTACTAGCTCCTAGGAATGAAATCGGCAACACTTCTTTCTCTTTTTCTTGCTCCGAAGCTTGTCGACTTGCTTTTCTTCTTCCATAAGTTCGGCCATGCCCTATTCCGCTCCTTCCTCTATCATTTCGTCACTTCTTAGATGCTAAACCATGTTCTAATGGTATTTTAAGGTCTTTGGAAAAGTTTGGTGGTGTTTGAAGTTGATTTGATATGCTTTTGAAAAAGTTAGTAAACATTTTGAAGAGAAGAAGAATCCATTGAAGCTCTAGAGAAAAGAAGAAGAGAGCTTAGAAAAGGAAGAAGAAGAATAATAAAAAGTGTGAAAAAAGTGAGAAAGTTGATGTTTATTTATAGAAAAAGTTTTGGATTAAAATAATATTTTGTAAAAAGACCAAAATACCCTTAATCTTATTTTTTTTAACACTTAGCATCACATTACAAATCATTACTGTATGTTATTTTGACTTAAATATTAAGTAAAGTAAGTAATAATTATGTTTCTTTGATTTGATGTTTTACTTTTTGCTTTGAAATGACATTTTTGTCTTTTTGTGCTTACTTTTTCTTAATTGTTTTCTAGAAGTTTCTAACCTTATTTAGCAAAAGTAAACTTGATTAGTGAATTATTTAATACTTGCACTATTTGAATATATGTTCGTATATAAGAAAATAAAGGTGAGACGACGTTGCGACAACTTTTAATCGACAAAACGTCGTTTTTCGACAAAATGTTTTACGGTCACATTTTGACGTTTTAGTTAAACTATTTATTTATGTAAATCAAATTTAAAAATGAAATTTTTACTTCTTTAAATAAATTAAAATATGTCTCTTTATATTTTAAAATCATATTTAAATAATACCAAAATCTCTAATTTTATGGTGTATGTAAAATTGACGAAATGCAATAAAATTTGGTTATTTTTGTAAAACGATTATTAACGTATTTTTAAATATATAAATATACTTTTATTATCTTTATTATATGTTTTAAATAAGATTCACCTTTTTACATAAATATTTAAATCCATTTATTTAAGCCTTTATTTATTATTAACAAAACTTAACTTTTCGATTTGTTCTAAAATCCAAATTTATACTTTTTAATTATTAACTATAAGAATGATTGATTATTTATTATATATAACATATTTATTTTAAGTTTTAAACTCCTTTTTAAATTTAAAATGAACGAAATCTCTCATTTCTGAAGTAGAAAAATTACGGGTCGTTATATTCTCCTCTACTTAAAAGCATTTCGTCCTCGAAATGAAAGTTAGATAAAGGAATCTGTCTCATATTCTCATCCTCAAACATTCTAGCTTATTTCTACTGATTATAGAAAAGAAGAAGGTCAATATCATAACAACACTAAAACAAATAATGCCAAGCTACATACAGAGATTCCCCACATTAACCTGAGTATCTATCACGTACTTACGGTTATATTTACATACATCAAGTCAAACTTCTTTCCTACCCATCCTAGTGCATACTGCATACTTAAGATAAAATATACAACAACCAAACAAGACTATACATCCAAAAACAACCACATTGGTACTATATCAACATAAATGAATACATCCACATAACCCATCTTCTGTCCTGAGCGTGTACTATACCTGAGATCTATATATGTACATACCAAAGCATCAATCCAACAACTATATCTTAGTGCCTACTATTTGAGACAACTATCCAATTACTAAGTAGACAGACTCAAAACATCATACTATATGTGATATTTGATTCGATCTATTAGTCGAATCAATAACTTTACTTTCGAACTAGCATCGATCCTCCGATTTTCTAGTGCGGGCTTTGATCAGACTTCTTGATCACAAACCCTTGCTTTCCTTGCATAGCTCTCAACTATGATAGAAAACTTGAGTACATAATCACAAACCCTCATCAATGTTTGCCGTCAAGAATCGACCGATAAATCCTTTTTCGGATTGGTGTAGGCACCTCAAAGTTCTGTACTCAAATCATAGATCCGAATTTTTGTGCTAAAATAATCTACATTTAACTTATGTACTTATTCACATTCAACTTTACCTAATACATTTCTTCAAAATTTCTGTTCATCCAAGTTTATTTCACAACCATTTACTTTCTTCTAAATACATTATTACTTAAGCACACAGATATGACTTAAACTTGTATAATATACTTTTGCTTCCTAAGAGTATATATACATATCACCAAACTTCAAATTGTTATTAATTCAACTAAAGTATTTAACTAATATGGAACTCTGCTATTATCTCAAATTAATAAGTTATAAAACTCAACCCTTAGTTTTCTTTACCTAAGGTTTCCATTTAGCTAATATTATTTATCCAATTCATATATTAATAAGACAACTGTACTAAGTGTACACCTTTTTCTCATTGATTCTATGGTTAACTACTTAGCTTATTTACCTATCCATTTTCTAAATCAAATTTCTTAACCTTAAATCCATCAAATACCTTATTGTAAAATTGTGAAACTTAATTCACATGATATTTGTTATTAACCTTTTTCATCCAACAATCAACCTACTAACCATATTATTCAAAACTATCTACTTCTAATCTTACTACATTTTGAATTACAAATGTTACCCAAAATGTATAACTAATACAAAGTTTTATATTAGGATAATATTTCTTATATCTTTTATTCTTAAATTTCACTTTGATTTTAACCTAATCAAAGAGTGTAAATTTCAAATTATCTTAACTCCTTTATAAGTTATAGAACTTATCCTTTTATATTATATTTACCCAAAATTTCAATTTTGGCTTATCTTTTTCTAAGTATGCATTTTCTTTTTTACTTTCTTTAGTTACAACTTATAGCTTCAATATTATCATCAAATATCTTATAATCAAATTGTGAATTTTACTTCCCAAGATATTTTAGCTTCAAATAATGGCCCGTTTTTCCATACCCTTTGAATCGATAATAAACCATACATGTCCAACTCAAATTGCATGAGTAAGCGGATCATTAAGGGTAGAAAGAAAATAAAGATAGAACATAATCTCACACGAATGGAATAACATATATTATTTCAATAAAAATCTTTACAGCGGAAAATTTTAAATAAATATCAGAGTCTAACCTGAATTCAGACAATTATAAACATGTGTCCTTACAATTGCTGACAAACATCAAACAAATTACACTAAGTACAACGGATAATAGAATACGTCCATATGATGATGAAGATCTCAATCTCTCCTCTGGAAATGCCAACCGTTTTCAACTCAACCTGAAACTACTCGGATCTGAACGAGTATAAAAAATATCCGGATCAGGCTTGATAAAGCAGCGTGAGATACTCGAAATTTAAAATGACCATGATATCAAAACCTTTGAAAAGAAGGGTATCTCATAAGACCACGCCCACACATAAACATGGATGAGTTTTTACCTTACGATAACCAAAACACTTCATACCAAAATACACTTTATATTATTGTTAATGACATTCTTTTGAAAGCACTTTTCAAATAAACCGATTCAAATAAGATATCAATATCTGGACTAAGTCTAACGGAATATATCTGGATTGAGTCAATGGAATATACCGAACAGAATATATGATACCATAAAGGGGGTAGTTGAAATGTTTGCAAGTCATTACAGCTATTTTGAAATACAATCAAAACCGTAAATCCCATATTGGGATTGGATTTCAAAACATGATAGGGAACTTGTGGAAAGATCAATCTGTATCCATGGCTTACGTCCATGACTCAGACGCCGTTATACAACAATACAAATGGCTAAAAGTGGATACAATCTGCGAATAACATCCAAGGACTCGGACTTCGTGTATCCCTGCCATGAGGCCCATACGTATCTGGTACCTGGGGCTCAGAACATCCGATAACCCAAATCACTACTATCCGAATGCGAGCATACATCTAACCACATAGAATCCCATCGTAACCAAGGTGTGAGGCTCGCGAGGCTACGCTCAATTTCTTCAAAGTCACGCTTTTCATACAAAACCACGCTTTGATCGTAACAAGTTCCACTTTGAATGCCACACTGCCATTCCATGTCACACGACTGATTTTGAAGAAAAGTATAACTTTCTGAGCTCGTATGTGTCGAAAAAGGGTGTTAAGCTAAGAGAAGTTGCCTTCTCCACCGCCAACTGATATACGTTTATAGAAACCACTCAAATATGATTTAGAATACAATGTCAGACAAACATCCATACAAGTTCATTCTAGGACTGAACAAAACCGAAGGCACTTTCCTCGGCCATTATTTGGCGAGAAGCCCTTGCAATCCAAAAAAATCTCCATCACGAGGAGACTACTGCTATAAATAACTCTATAACAGGGGCCAACCAGAGCATATTCAACAAGCAGTCTTCACGCTATAAAGATCCACGATCTTCAATAATCATCATCTTTAACATGTCTTCACTTCTGAATGTATACATTGGTTCGAAGTGGTTTTCGGATGGAATCATCCAAATTCGATTCCGGTTCCTTTGAAACCAATCATCGCTTTTAAAAAGATGTTAAGTTTATACGTGGATATCAATCATCAATCAATTACTTCATCTTTTAAATCAAATATCTTTCTTAGATATAATCTTTTCAAGTTATTCCATTTTATTTTCAAATGTATATGGAATCATTAAGCCTCATTTATCAAATCATATGATTTATTTAAACCTTTTTTAAATCCTAATCATTTTCTCTTTTACATAGGAAAACCTATCCAAATCATTCATTAAATCTTAATCAAAGATTTCTTATATTCAAGTTATAAATTTTAACTTAGGAAAAATGTTCCCAAATCATTCATTAAATCTTAATCAAAGATTTTTTCTTAACTTCAAATCATATTCTTGCAAATCGAAGATTTTCATAATAGAGCACTACTGCCATCTTAGATATGGTAAATTTCACCTCTAGGGACTAATGGAAAGTTTCACCTCCAGGGACTAATGGAAAGTAATCCTACATTATGAATATCGTTATCTTTAACGATCATTGTCTTCAATATATTTTATTTCCAAAAGTATTTTTATTCTTTTATCTTGGAAAAACTTAAAAATGATCTTTTTAGAGTATTAGGGCTTTCCTTTCGATCTATTCCACCCGTCGCCTAAAAAGAGAAAACATAGGCCAGGTAAGTTCAGGGCACTGGTTGCTCCATCCCTAACCTTAGTCAAACACCTTATTTTATCTTTTCAAATCTCACAGGCGGGACAAATATACTAGTCGTTTCCACATACTCAGTTTGTTATTACGTTCAATATTCTTCACTTTTTGTTTAAGTGGTATAAACAATCCATCTTAACAATTTATTCAAACTCTTATTAAAACTTTCAAATCATATTTACATTACTTAATTATCCCTTTAAAATCATTCACAAAAGATTTAGAAAAGAATTGTTAGGTTTAAAACTAAATTTCAAAAGGTTATAGAATTCGCAGCATAAAAGTACTACGGAAAGTGCTATATAAGCTTATTTGATTTAAACAACTTTTTAATATTTGAAAAATCATATTTTCCATTCCAAATCTCTTTTAAACCATTTTAATAGATTTATCAAATTTATTTCATATTTTTAATCATTTAAAAATATCATTTATAAAGGAATCCCTTTTTGAATTCCGAACTGCAAAACCGCGATGTTTTTAGAAAATTGTTTTGAACATATTTCAAAATCTACTCGATGAAATCTTGATTTTCTTTCTTCGTTGGAAAACTATTTTCATTGTAGACCAAAGAATTTTTATTTCAAAAAAATCCGACTTATAAATCATTCTCTATATCAATTTGAAGTTACGGTTCGAAATTTACGAAGTACCGCTAGGCGACGCGCTCGATTTTGACCAATTTTGTGAAATTCTTCGGGACTTGTCCGAAACACTTCAAAAATTTTTAAACCATATTTTAACTATTTTAACTCATTTAAAATCATTAAAAGACTAAATAACTTCCATACACACATTTCCACGGATTTAATTCTTATTTAATTAACTATGCTTAACTTCTAATCATTTCTCTAATCATTTATCAAACCAAGTTATCATCCATATCACAAACATATAATCAACCGTAATATTAACCAAGTTATCATCCAATATCAACCAATATTCTACATATTAATTTCCAATTTAACATGTGTATTATCAACTTAAGTTTTATTAAAATAAAACTAAGTTTTGAGTGCTCACCTTTAACCAAATTGATTAACTTCCTACCAACATCCATATGCAACAACACTTCACATAAACTTCAACTAATCAACTTCGAAAAATTCGGCAGAGCTTTTGCGGTACCTTGAATTTGCTCCTAGCTCCTTGGAATAAAATCGACGACACTTCCTTCTCTTTTTCTTGCTCTAAAGCTCACGACTTGCTTTCCTTCTTCCATAAGTTCGGCCGTGCTCTATTCCACTCCTTCCTCAATCATTTCTTCACTTCTTAGATGTTAAACCATGTTCTAATGGTATTCTAAGGTCTTTGGTAAGATTTGGTGGTGTTTGAAGTTGATTTGATATGGTTTTAAAAAAGTTAGTAAGCATTTTAAAGAGAAGAAGAAGGCATTAAAGCTCTAAAGAAGAAGAAGAAGAAGAAGAGAGCTTAGAGAAGGAAGAATAAGAATAATAAAATGTGTGAAAAAAGTGAGAAAGTGGATGTTTATTTATAGAAAAAGTTTTGGATTAAAATAATTTTTTTGTAAAAAGACCAAAATACCCTTACTTACTTATAAAGTAATCTTATTTTTTTTCAACACTTAACAACACATTCCAAATCATTACTTTATGTCATTTTCACTTAGATATTAAGTAAAGTAAGTAATAATTATATTTCTTTGATTTGATGTTTTACCTTTTGCTTTGAAATGACATTTTTGTCTTTTTGTGCTTACTTTTTCTTAATTGTTTTTTAGTAGTTTCTAACCTTATTTATCAAAAGTAAACTTGATTAGTCAATTATTTAATACTTTGCACTATGAATATATGTTCATATATAAGAAAATAAATGCGCGACGACGTTGCGACAACTTTTAATTGATAAAACATCGTTGTTCGACAAAATATTTTATGGTCACATTTTGACGTTTTAGTTAAAATATTTATTTATGTAAGCCGAGTTTAAAAATAAAATTTTTACTTCTTTAAATAAATTAAAACATGTCTCTTTATATTTTAAAATCATATTTAAATAATATCAAAATCTGTAATTTTACGGTGTATGTAAAATTGACGAATTGCGATAAAATGTGGTTATTTTTGTAAAACGATTATTAGCGTATTTTTAAATATATAAATATGATTTTATTATCTTTATTAGATGTTTTAAATAAGATTTACCCTTTTAAATAAATATTCAAATCCATTTATTTAAGCCTTTATTTATTATTAACAAAACTTAGTTTTTGTCGATTTGTTCTAAAATCCAAATTTATACTTTTAAATTATTAACTATAAGGATGGTTGATTATTTATTATATATAACATATTTATTTTAAGATTTAAACTTCTTTTTAAATTTAAAATGAACGAAATCTCTCATTTCCGAAGTAGCGAAATTACGGGACGTTGCAATTATGGGGCATGTTGATGAGCATTTTGGAGAAGTCTTTTGGAGCTATGAAACTGAAGTACCTTATGTAGATATCTGCCTATACTCCACCATGTTATGTAGTATGTATTTCCCAGCATATGTATGGATAGACAGTTATAACTATCCCGCTGCATTTGTATTTGACTCTGATCAATTATGTATAATTAAAATGTTGAATGTGATGTGAGATTCTGTTATTGTGTTACCAGCTATCTTTATTTTCTTTTACATCCCTAATAATCTGCCTCCTCGGCACTTGGATTTATGGCGCGTGAATACCGTGGATGTATTAGTGTGGATTTCTAAAGGTCGAGGAGAGGAGACGGGTCGTCAAACATGGTATCAGAGCAGAAGGTTAAGCGAGAACCTTGGCTTTGTTAGGGCATGACTCATTGGAGATAGGGTTAGTAATGCCCTAGAATGAGTTTAGTATGAGAGAGTGCGTAATTAAATTTTTTAACTTGAGTAAGTATATTCATACTGTATAGCATTCCCTAAGATATTTCGTCTATATATCCTAAGGATCTTTTTCTTACTATATACAGATAGTAGAAAATGAGTGGAAGAAGAGTACGAGGTCGGGGAGGAAGTAATACCATAAATGGTCAAACTCCCATAGCTACAATAGTTGAGGAAGCAGTAGTTCCGATACAGCCCCAAATTAACTTTGAAACTTTATGCAAGAACTATACCTGCCTTGGTGATAAACCTTTCAAAGGAACAGAAACCATCATTGAAGTACACGCTTGGATCCGCTTTTGTGAAAGAATTTTCAAAGGGCTAAATATTGGAGATGAGCAGAAGATATTCTTAGCTTCTTAGCAACTACAAGATGGTGCTTTAGTTTGGTAGGATTCTATTACTCAAAATGAGTCAGAGGATGATTTTTCATAGGAACGATTCAAGAAAGTTTTAGAGGAGCATTATATGCCAGAAGCAGGAAAATCCCTTCTTTACCGAAATTTTATGGATTTTAAACAGGAGGAGGATATGTCGTTTGAAGAATATGTTAACAAATTTTGGGTCTGGATTGATGGATACGTCCCGTAAAAAGAATGAAAAGTTTATTTCTGAAATGACGAAGCAATACCATGTTAGAATGATTGGGCATGTCAAAGAACCATTTATAAACTTAATAAACATGGGAGACAGATTTGAAGCTTTGGATAAGTTAAATCCACTCATCGTACAAGAGGGTAACAGCAATAACTGGAAGAAGAGGAAATTCAATGGCAAGAAGCCATGGCAGGGAAAACTCAAATGAGGAACTCAAGAGAACTGCTTTAAGGATATCACTTGTAATAATTATAAGAAGAAATGCCATATTGCATAGAATTGTTGGGGTCCTAAAACTCAAAATGTTGCCTCTCCTATGGTTCAGAATTATCTCTGCTATAATTGTCATAAACCAGGGCACCTGATTAAGTATTATTCCCTAATGAAGAAAGGAGAACAAGCCAAAGTTTATGCTATCAAGGATGAGCCTTCAACCTCCAAAGATGCAAAGGAGTGTTGGAAGGTAATAATTTTATCAAAGATGTTTTAGTTAGAGTATTATTTGATATAGGAGCTTCTCATAATTTTATTTCTAAAACAACTGTAGAAGAATTGGAATTTAAACCTAAAATTGTTGACGACCCTATTTGCATAACGAATCATATAGGAGGTTCCACTAATATTTGTATGCACTATGAAAAAGTCCCAATTTCCTATCATCTCCATCACTTTCCTTTTGATGTTTTCGTCTTAGATTGTACTGGATTCAAAATTTTACTTGGTATGGATTGGTTTACTAATGAAGCTATTCTAGATTGTTCGAAAATAATAGTTGTAGTGAAAATAAATTTAGGGAAACTTATAGAAATACATTGTGAAGATCTTAGTCCAAGAAGGTAAGTTTTCTTTGAGCTTTAGATATATCCCAGACAAGATTAGAAACAATACCCGTTGTTAAAGAATTTGCAGGTGTCTTTGAGGAAGTAAAAAGTTTGCCCCCACATCGAGAAATCGAATTCCGTATTGATTAAATCCTGGTGTGGTGCCAATTAAACAACAAGATGGAAGGATGGCTCCGAAAGAAAGGGATGAGTTGAATAACCAAACCCATGAGCTATTGTAGAAAGGACTGATAAGACCTAGTCATTCAAGTTGGGGATCAGCCATATTTTTGTTGCTAAGTCAGATGGATCTTTGAGATTGTGTGTAGACTATCGAGATCTAAATAGTCAAATAATTAAGAGCAAGTATCCCCTACCGTGAATAGATGACTTGTTTGACCAGTTATATGGAGCTCGAGTTTTTTCTAAAATGGACCTAACTGCAGGATTCCATCAATTAAGGATCGCAGAAGATTGCATCTATCTAACTGCATTCAAAGGTCCGAATACTTTCTATGAGTAGTTGGTTATGCCTTTTGGGCTAACTAATGCACCCGCTTATTTTATTGACCTTATGAATAGAGTGTTTAGAGATGTGCTAAACAAATTCATGTTAGTCTTTATCGATGATATCCTTACCTATTCAAAGACAAAAGAAGAACACGTAAGGCGTCTAGAAGCTGTGTTGGAGATATTGAGAAATAACGTACTTAAAGCCAAATTCTCAAAGTGCAATTTTTGGGAGAAGGGGGTAAGATTCCTTGGACATATAATATCAAGGGATGGAATTTCAGTAGATCTAGGAAAAGTTGCAGCTATTCAAGATTGGAAGCAGCCACAAACTCCTAAAGATATTCGTAGCTTCTTAGGTTTGGTAGGATATTACAGAAGATTCATTCAAGACTTCTCTAAGATTGCCTATCACCTAACGAAGTTGACAATGAAGGATGTTAAATTTATCTGGACTCCTAAATGTGAAGAAGCATTCCATGAACTAAAGAAGAGGTTGACAACTGCTCCAATTTTAGCAATCATAAGTGGAAATAGTGAATTGACCGTTTATATAGATGCTTGTAGAGAAGGAGTTGGTGCAGTTTTAATGCAAGATAGAAAGATGATTGCTTACGCAAGTAGACAGCTGAAGACACATAAGAAGAATTATGCAACACACGACTTAGAATTATTAGTCGTTGTGTTCGCTCTAAAGATATGGAGACATTATTTTATGGGCAAGAATCTTTCATTGTTTATTTCGATAAATTTTTGAATTGACCTTAGTAAATAATATTCCATCTTTTAGGTGAAAAATTCAAACTCTTCACAGACCACAAATGTTTGAAGTATCTTTTCACCCAAAAGGATTTAAACATGAGACAACAACGCTGGCTACAATTTCTCACGTCATATGATCTAGATATTCTATATACACCCGGGAAAGCCAACGTAGCAGCGGATGAATTGAGTAGAAAGTTAGCTACTATTTCTTACTTGGTAGTAACTACAACTCTTCTGGAAAGAATTGCCAGTAAAAAGGAAGAAGATAAACGGTTTGAGAAATACATTAAAGCAGCCGAAGAAGGAAGAAATTCAAGCTTTAAAATAGATAACCTTGGAGTAGTGCAGTTAAATTGAAGAATTTGTGTTCAGGATGTTGAAAATATTAGACAAGAAATACTAGCTGAATGCCACACAACCAAAGTTAGCATTCATCCGTGGATTCATAAGATGTACAACGACATGAAGCATATATTTTGGTGGAAAAGTATGAAGAGGGACTTATCTATCTATGTCATCCACTATCAAAATTGTCAAAGAATTAAAAGTGACCGACAAAAGAAGGTAGGATTACTTCAACCTTTGGAAATTCCAGCTTGGAAGTGAGATCAAATATCCATGGATTTCATTGGTGGCTTACCCCGAAAAAGGAAAGGAAATGAAGCTATAGCCAAGTCGAGCCATCCAAGTTCAATCGTTCAAGGAATTGTAAGCTAAAAACGTTGAGTAGAGAAGCTATGTTGATTTTCCATTCGCCAAAACCAAACAAAATGAGAACTCTAAATTGTTAAGTAGAAAATATTTATATGATGTTTTGCAAGTTATAAATGTTGTTTGGATGTTAATAATTATGTTTGATAAGGGTTTGAAAAAGAAAGCAACCATCATTAAGTCATTTGCAAACGTTAGTAAGCAAATATATACATAAATGACAATCACGTGACATTATAAACAAAAGTTGTTAAATTAATTTGCAAGTTCATATGACATGTTAGAATATGTTAAAATGATTATGAACGTTTTTTGAATGTTTATTAGTTGTATGTTGAATATATATGTTCAAACAAGTCATGAATTTACAACACGTGTAATCACATGGAAATCACTTCAAAAGAAATGAAATGTCATATGCAATCACTTATACCTTTGAAAAATGATGAATATGCTTTAGAAATAATTACTAAGTATTTAAACATGTCTTGGCAAAATTTGGATATGAATCTCAAAATACGCCTTAAATTTGACACGTCGTTAACGATAGTTTGTGTTTTCGCATCATAAGTTCAAAAGAACGTACAAAGTGGAATATAGTTCGTTCTTCGACGTAAGAATTTTCTGAATCCTTATATCCATATCTTTCATATAAAAAAATAAAATCATGATTTCATCTTGTATATTTTGTAATATTGAAAAATCAATTTTTCAAGAAAAATCCAATTTTTGCACTAAAATGACCAAAGTTGGAAATTGATAAAATAATCATTTAAAAAATATGAAATAAATTATAAAAATATTTTAAAATGTTTTAAAGTGACTTAAGTTGAAAAGGTGGTTTTCTAAATGATATAAAAGTTATTTTGAAGAATATAGCTTTTAAAGCATTTTTGTAACACTATTTGCAATACTTTTTGCAACGCTTTTGAATAACTTTTGAAATAAAGGTAGAAACTTAATAATTCCTTTTCAAATCCTTAATAAATGGTTTTAAGTAATTAATAAGGCATTCTAAAAGAAATTTTAACAATTCAAAATTATTTCAAAGATGGTTAAACAAATAGTTAAGTGGTTTAAAAAGAAAAATGAGTATGCGGAAACGACTAGTACATTTGTCCCACCTGTGAGATCTAAAAGTGAAAATAAGGTGTATAACTAAGGTTAGAGATGGAGCAACCAGTGCCCTGAACTTACCTGGCCTCGGTTTTCTCTTTTAGGCGAGGGGTGTAGCATATCAAAAGTAAAGCCCAGATGCTCAACTTGGATTTTATAAAAATAATCCACTTTTACTCATTATTAAAATCCGGAGAGGGAACTTGTCCTATTCGTGGAATTTAAAAGGTGATCTCACCATTATTCCACCCATACCACTCGTTGAATACGGAAGTTGATTTTGAATAAAAGTAGAATGATTTCTATAGTCCTATTTTCTCAAAAGATACTCATTAATAATGATTTGAGAAATATTAAAAAAGATGTTTAAATGATTCCGTATTCACTAAAATAATATTTTGAAAATATATATCTCCCGAAGATATTTTGGTAAAGGAAAATGAATGAATCGAAAAACAATCACCTAATTACATCATTTTTTTGTCGACGATTGGATTTCGAAGGAATCAAGGTCAGATTTGGGTGATTCCTATCCGAAAACCACTTCGAACCAATTTACGTATTCGAAGATTGAAGATGTTTGAAGACGAAGATATTGAGACGAATAATAACGAGTGACTACTTATTGATTAAATGGGGATAAACTCCCGATTCACTATATTGTAGCAGTGGTCTCTTTGTTATGAAAAACCTCAAAACCACAAGGTCTTCTCGCCTAGTAATGGCCGAATAAAGTACCATCGGTTTCGTTCGATCTTGGAACGAACTTGTATGGATGAAATGTCTGACCTTGCATTCCAAATCACAATGAGTGATCTCTATAAAGTATGTCAGTCGGTGGCGGAGAAGACACCTTCTCTTAGTTTAACACCCATTCCCAAGACATACAGCTCAGGAAGTTATACGTTTGTAGAAATCAGTCATGTCAATGTGGAATGACAATGTGGCATTCAAAGTGATGTGTTATGTGCTATGTGAAAAGGTAATCGTAGCCTCAAGCTTCATCAACCGGAAATGATCGAAACATGGTTAGATGCAGCAAGGCTAAGTGGGTCATTCCCAATTAGGGTATAATCATTCCCTTCTAGATATATTTCTTCCCGCTATGACGTTTGAAATGTAAATTCATGTGGTGTATGCTAGAGCGCGCTCGGTTAAAGGTCGGTAACGGCCAGAGGATGACATATTCAGTACTATCTAGTTACAGAGATAGGTCGGTCTTGTGTTGGTAGAGGGAAGATGTTTTATGCCTCGGGACATCTATCTAGAGGTGTACCCATCATAAGGTAGTCCCTTCACCTGGTCATTTGTATGGAAATACATTCTCCAATAAGAACTTGCGATTTTGTTTGTAGAACCTAGTATGCTAGAATTTAATAACGGTAACAATTTCGGCTAAGATTAATAAGTTTATTTGCAATTGTTTTCAAAGAATGTCATTAAAAATAATATCCCAAAATTTTGCGTAATAAAAGGTTTTGGTTATCATAAGGTAAAAACCCGTTCCATGTTTATGTGCGACGTGGTCTTATGAAATACCATTTTGTTTTCAAAATATCGTACTATGAGTTCTCACACCAGTCTCATGACTGACCTGGAGTTTGTTTTTCCCTTTAAACTCTAGGTTCCCTATTTTTCGAGCAGCCATGTAGTCAAGATACCTTAGGAGCATTTTGGAGCATGTTGGGGAGCATTTTGTAGAAGTCTTTTGGAGCTATGAAACTGAAGTACCATATATAGATATCTACCTATATTCCGTTTTGTTATGTAGTATGTATTTCCCAGCATATGTACGGATAGACAATTATAACTGTCCCTATGGATTTGTATTTGACTTTGATCAATTATTTATAATTAAAATGTTGAATGAGATGTGAGATTCTATTATTGTGTTATCTTCTATCTTTATTTTCTTTTACACCCCTGATAATTTGCCTCCCCGGCACTTGGATTTACGGCATGTGAATACCGTAGATGTATTGGTACCGATTTCTGAGGATCGAGGAGATGGGTAGTCACATGTCAGCTCCACCAGAGCCTACCTAGGTCCATATATTTATAAAATTTGTTATTGGACCTGAGCCAAGGCTTGGTTGGTAGTTGACATGCTTCTGAAAATTTGACTCAGAGAGGCTTCTCTACATTCTTCCCACTCTCCCATCTCTTTGACTCTTTGAGCTTGGCTATGCAACACTTTCGCTAGATTCTCATTAGTGCGTACATGATCCACTCTAATGGTTCTTGAAGAGATATACTCTCTTACAGTACCGTGCTAACGAAGAATTGGTCGTCTCTTACCATTATAATAACGGTTCTTGATTTTGCATTGATGGTTGTGATACGATCACGATGGATCAACACAGATGGTATGGCTCCCATAAAGGGATCTCAGCTAACAAATTTCTCAAGTATTCTACTTCTTCACTAGTTATTGCTAGTGCTCTCATCTCAGACTTCTTAGTGGATTGGGCCAAATAATATGTTTCTTATATTTCCAAGAAATATATCCACCTGCTATACTATAAATATATCAACTAGTTGCTTTAGAGTCATTTGATAAAGTGTTCCAATCTGCATCACTACATCCTTCAAGTAAAGTTGGAAACTTCAAATAATGTAATCCTAGGTTCATAGTTCTGTTAAGGCATCTCATAATACTTTCAATGGCATGCCAATGCTCCATACTAGGTCTACTAGTAAACTTGCACAATAATCTCATGACATAGGTTACGTTGGGTCTAGTACAATCAGTGGTGAACCGAAGGTGTTGATGATGCTCACATAACTGTCCTGCACCTTCATCACTGTTCCTAAATAGCTTTACACTAGGATCATACGTTGTATTAGTAGGTTTACAGTCAAAGTAATTGTATTTCTTTAACATCTTCTCAATATAGTTAGGGTAATCCAAAGAAATTCCATTATAAACCTAGTAATCTTAATATGAAGGATTGCACTCGCTTGTCCAAGATCTTTCATATTAAAATTGGCACATAGTATGGATTTTATTGAACTCAGCATGACTTTTTGAATCGAATATAAGTAAATCATCCACATGTGAACATATGATAATGCAAATATTATTCTTGTATTTATAATAAATATATTTATCACTTTCATTTACTTTAAATTAATACAAATATATTATCAAACTTTTCATATCATTGTTTAGATTCATGTTTAAGACCACAGAAAGATTTATCTAATTTTCAAACTTTATGTTCTTGATCAGGATAATAAAGTCTTCAGTGTTGAATATGCGCTTTGCGCTTATATGATTTTTGTTTGATGATAATAAACATATATACATTCGTTTAAATGTATTTGTTAATATACTATTCTATTTTTCACAGTTTAAATAAATATTTGTTGAATAAAATAAATTACACAGAATTTGAATTCAAACAGATATTTTATTCAAATAAATATTTATTACATTTTTGAATAGTACAATTTCAAGCTCTCACTATAACTATACAACTTTGATTACAATTATATCACATTTTTCACATTTACATCAGCACCTCACTACATATCACTCACACTCGTATTTATCTTCAACTGCATTCCAGTTTGAATCCAGTATTTGAGCAATCTGCAAAAATATAAACTAACGCAGTAAAATTGAAAAAGAAATATTTTTGCAATTCAAAAATAAAAGATAATTTTTGAAAATAATATTTGCCTCAGTTATTTGGGTTGTTCGTCATAATTTATATTTGAATTCATCATACACGAACAACTTGTGACATACACAGTATATTACTGTATATGCCACAAGGCCGTGCACGCCGATATATACACTTGTTTGATTTACAGGGACAGGTGAGCACAGGTCAAACCCAAATAAAAAGCCGGGTTCAACTCACATGCAATAACATAAAAATCACGACTCGAGCACAAGGTCAAACCCGAGCTGTGAAACTGGATTCAATACAGGTACGAATGGCCAAAACTCAAGAATCAAGTGTCGACTAGTCTAATATATACAAGACAGTAACTTAGTGCCAACATGGTCAGAATGAAGACAAGTACACTTGAACAAAATGAATAAGTGGAGCATCTGTGTAAACTGGGCAGCATATACATATGTATGTATACAGATGGTCAGACCAAACAAAAGCACAGTGGCAACATCAAAGTACAGGCTAGAAGCTCAAGTACATCAGGTACACCAGTGTGCCAGAGAAAGAAAGGATGGAAGCAGTGATACAAGTATGCAACAACAAGAAAACCAGTTCAACATGCACAACTAAATGAAACAGGTCAAGCATATATGGATATGCAGTGACAAAGTGACTGCAACAAACATCAGCAAGTACAAGATGCCCAACAAAATGAATATCAATGCAAACCAGCAATTAAGCACATGTATGCAGATCAGTGTCGACAACCAAGTAAATGCAGAGAACAGTGCAATCATGAAGATTGCAGCAAAAATGCAGACATAACAGGTAAAGTGCTACAAGTTGCAGACTCGAAGCATCAGTGAAACTAGGTTACTACATAACACAGAAACAATGAAACTAAAACAATGAAACTGACTTAAAGCACAAAAGTGCACAGCAACCATCATGAACACAGTGAAGACCACAAAGGCAAGTATGGACAGAGCTCGAGCACAGTTAAAACTCAAGCAAATGAAAATATCACAGTGACATGCTACAACTTCAAACAGGCAGTGCACATGTGAATCAAGTGACCAACCAGAAGCACAACATGACCAAATGTATACAGTAATGCAACATGGAGTGTGCAAGTGCAATTCGAATTGACAAAACAGTTTCAAGTTACAACAAGCAGTTGCAACATGGCGAACAGAGACATATGTATATGAAGTGACAATTCGAGCAACAGTTGTGTATGCATCAGTAACCAAGCAAACAGAATCAATAATACAACAGTGACAAATATCATATGGAAATGCCCAACACAAATGGCCAGAGACGAAGACTACAAGATGAACGAAGAAATTCACGAAACCAAAAATTTACGTAATCAAAACATCGCAGAAGTCAAGTCAAATCAAACCGTGATGACCACGGCAACTAGCTCAAACCAAAAATGCCAGCAAAAATCGAAGTTGAACAAGTCAGAATTAAATACCGTGGTGGCCAAGAAAAGCCGTAATCATCAATATACGTTTTTGATCAAGTCAGAAAACATCTCAATCATCGAAACAAAATCAAGTGGCCGTGATGAATAATATGACGAATTCAAACAAAATTTATACTAACGCAAAAATAGGGTTTTGAATCCTATATAAACCCTAGGATCATCATCGGCAAATCCATTCGAGTTCGAGCATAACAAAGAACAAATCATCCAACTCGAATCGCGATCGAGTTCAAGCATCAACCAGTAAAGAAAAAGAGATTAAATTACATACCGAAGCAAGGAGTCGAGCTCGATCGAACAACGAAGCGGCCAATAGCGAACGAACGAGAACGAAGCACACGTAAAGGCGCAGCTTCAAAACCCTAATTTTGGAAGCAAGGAGCAAAGAGCCGAAGCCCTACTTTTAGTTGCAAAGAAGAACAAGCCGCCATCTCAAAAAGGAACGAACGAAGAATAAAGCAGCCATTTTTTCTCAAGATAAAAGGATTGGGCTGGATTGAAGTTAAAAGGGGGCCGGCCTTGTTAAAGAATAATAAAAGAGGGTTTAAGTTTTAAATTAGGCTTTATTTTTAATTAGGGTTTAGGGTTATTTTCTATCGTTTTTTAATTGTTGTTTTACGTTTCGAATCAAAGAATTTGTAAATCACCACCTAGGGATTAGGTCGTGTCAGATTGTCTAGTTAGAATTAGTTCAGTGAGCAGGGTGTGCGAGTTTGCAGAGCTCTATAGGCGGGAGCAGTGTTTGCGAGTAATCAAAGCTCTATAGGCGGAAGCAGAGTTTGCGAGTAATCAAAGTTCTATTGTAGGCGGGAGCAGAGTTTGCGAGTAAAAGTTACTCTATAGGCGGGAGCAAGGTGTGCGAGTCTAGTAGAGTGTTTGTGAGCGGGAGCAAATGTTTACGAGTCTAGTAGAATGTTTGTGAGCGGGAGCAAATGTTTGCGAGTCTAGTAGAGTGTTTGTGAGCAGGAGCAAAAGAGTCTGCGAGTCTAGTAGAGTGTTTGTAAGCGTGATACTGTTTAATTCTAATAGAAATCTGTGAATGCAGCAGTAGGCAGGGGTTGCCGAAGCTGGGTAAATTTTGTGTGTGATTTACTTTTCAGCATATTATTTTTGCAGTTTATTTCTGAGTTTAAATCAAGAAAATTTGCTATAACCCTATTCACCCCCCCTCTAGGGTTAATCTAGATCCTACAAGTGGTATCAGAGCCCGGTATTTTGTTTTTTAACTCTAGAGTCATGAATCCATCAAATAATATTTTTGTTGAGGGTCGTTTCAATATTATTCCTTCTATTTTCAATGGAACGGATTTTTTGAATTGGAAATTAAAAATGGAATTATATTTAAAATCTGTTAATATTAAATGTTGGGATATTATTGAAAATGGGTGTGATTTAACAAATAAGAAAATTATCTCGATTAATGCTCTTGCTATGCATATATTATATTCCCATATTAATCGTGATAATTTTTATTTCGTCTCTCATTATGAAAATGCACAGAAAATTTGGAAAATTCTCGATGCAATAAATGGTGCAAAAGTCAACAGCAATGAGAAGTCCTCCACAACCGACTCAGTTAAAGAAATATGCTTAACATGATTGGTAAATAGCAGTTGTGATGAGGAAGATGATGATGGAGCAGCCGAGCTGGCATTACTAATGAAGAATTCAAAAAGGAATTTTGCAGCCACGTGGAATAAAAGCGATAGCAGTGAAAGTGAGAAAGCAGATATGAGCCTTCATGGGAATATAACCGATAGCGACGACGACGAGCCAAGCGAGGTATCAAAACTTACTCACTCTGAATTACTTATTTATTTCCACGAAGTAAATGGCTGTTTTGAACGACTTAGGGAGAAATATGCTAAACTTGAATCACAAAAAGACACTTTGATAGAATTAAATGAACAACTTGACCAATTAGTTAAAACCTATCAAAGTAGGATCCCTAAGTGTGATAAGTGTCCAACATTTGAAGAAGAAATTAAAAAATCAGAAATTAAAATGAAATCACTTGAAAATGAAATTCTGATTTTAAAAATTGAGAATACTAGAAGAGATAATTATATTAAAAAGTGCACACAATTGTTAAACGAAAATGAATCTCTCAAAATATAAGTCCAACAATTGTCAACGACATTAGAAAATTTTTCCAAAAGTGAAAAATCGTTGAATATGTTAATAGGAAAACAAACTGTCAATATTGATAGACAAGGACTTGGATATACTCATTCTGAATATGTTAGAAATGAGATTAATCAAGAAAATTCAATGTGCACAATTTGTAGAAAATTTGGACACAATCAAAATAATTGTTGGTATAGACCCAAACACGTGAAAACTATACCAATTTGGGTTCCAAAAGGCACAAATATAAAATCTTTGAAAGTCAAACAAATTTGGGTGGCAAAAGGAACATATATAAATAGTTTTGGGTCTCCACAAACATATTTTTCATATTCTGCCACTAACAATCATGGACCTATAAAAACAAATAGGTCACATAAATCTTTCACCATGTAGGTGTGGTAGCAGGCTAAGGAACAACAACGGTATTCTCTGGATTTTGGCTGTTCCAGAAATACAACGGGCGACAAAGCAAAGTTCCTTAGCCTAGTATAAAGGTGACAGAATCACAATGGACAACAACGAAAAATTATCGTAAAGGTAAAACAGGTAAATTTGTTTCTGAACGATATATTAAATGTGATAATCTGCACCGTAATAAATCAGCCAGTAATGTGATGATGAAATGAATGATGTCTTTAATTCTGACTTATTCTTAATTGATATTTTTTGACTTGTTCTTACTTTGATTTGTGCTTAAAAGTGGACCAACCATCCTTTCATCATTAAACTTAATCTGTTTGGTCAATTTATGATGTTGACTGATTACTGTCTACTCATGCTATAAAAAGGATTTTAAGAAATTTTTGAAATTGTTGAAACTTTATGAAATTGTTGAAACTTCAAGAAATTGTTTTGAAATAATAATGAAGTTTTAATGACTGTTGATAGTTGTTCATCCTATGGTTTCAAAGTTTAACACTATGATATTTGTTTGAGTGGTAACATGGCTTTATTTCAAATTTCATTCTGAGATAGTTTGTTGAGATTTCACAAATCTGGTCTTTGACATCCAACGAGTGAATATTGAGTGAAATTTAAATTCAGATGCAGATTACACTGGTAATATAGTTGATAGAAAAGTTATTAGTGTAACGTGATTAATTTTTGAAACATTCATTTGCTGCATCGTTTTTCAAAGAAAATATCTGCATATTTTTCACTTGAAATAATTTTCAAATAGCAGAAAATTTTCTTATAAAACCCCCTCGAGAAAATCATGTTTGACCATATTTACAGATTAGTCATTTTTGAAAAATTGATTTTATAATTTTTGAATTTGATTTTAAATGACTATTTTGACTAATCTAACTCCCTTTGATTATCGAAAAGATGAATAGTGATTGAAAAAGTGATGAGTGTTGATATTTATCATATATTATAACTCGAAAAAGTATAATTAGAAATTTTTTTAGAATTTCATAACAAGAGTTATAAAAAATTTTGTTGGGTAAAAAATTCCATGATCATTTCTATTTCTATCATCTTTCTATCGACCATCACTCATCAAAATTACATATAGTATGTAAATTTGTGGTAGTTTATAAAGGAAATTATTCGTTCTTCAATTTATTATTATAAAGAAAATTATCTGTGCTTCAATTCATTATATTCTTCAATAAAAATAAATATCCAAAGTATTCACTCTCATTTAAAAGTCCTCACGGTTATGCATGGGTGAATTACTTGGATTTTTGATTATGTGCTTCCATGCTCATTTAAAAGTCGTCACGGTTATGCATGTATGGAACGCATATCAAAATTAATCGATTTAAATAGACAAGTTGATTCTAATCCCATTTAAAAGTCCTCACGGTCATGCGTGGTTAGAAGATACTTGATTTCATTTTTAAATTAAATTGGAATACTACTAATCTCATTTAAAAGTCCTAACGGTTATGCATGGTTAGTAGATATTCAAATTTCCTGAAATAAATATACCACAAATAGACAAAACTATATGGATTTTTGATGATTTTATCCCCATCACTTCTGAAAGTGGAATATGCGCCTGACAAGGGTAATTATGATTTTTGTTTGAGTTTTATTGAAATTTGATATTTATATTCAATTGAGTTAAATGTTTGATTCATGTCTGTCACTTCATCCCTATTTTTATAACACTGTTATTCTTTTGCTGATAACAAAAGGGGAGAGAAAAGTTAAGATTTTGTCAAATAGAATCAAGCAAAGGTCAAATAATTTTTCATTTGCATATAGGCTCATTTACATATTTTTATTTGTATGCATATATGTAGCGGGAGTATTGTGTAGAGAGGGAGCATTCAAATAGGGGGAGCAAATTGAACGATCAAATACATTTAATACATTCAAAATCTTAAATATATGTTTGTTATCATCAAAAGGGGGAGATTGTTGAATATGCGCTTTGCGCTTATATGATTTTTGTTTGATGATAATAAACATATATACATTCGTTTAAATGTATTTGTTAATATACTATTCTATTTTTCACAGTTTAAATAAATATTTGTTGAATAAAATAAATTACACAGAATTTGAATTCAAACAGATATTTTATTCAAATGAATATTTATTACATTTTTGAATAGTACAATTTCAAGCTCTCACTATAATTATACAACTTTGATTACAATTATATCACATTTTTCACATTTACATCAGCACCTCACTACATATCACTCACACTCGTATTTATCTTCAACTGCATTCCAGTTTGAATCCAGTATTTGAGCAATCTGCAAAAATATAAACTAACGCAGTAAAATTGAAAAAGAAATATTTTTGCAATTCAAAAATAAAAGATAATTTTTGAAAATAATATTTGCCTCAGTTATTTGGGTTGTTCGTCATAATTTAAATTTGAATTCATCATACACGAACAACTTGTGACATACACAGTATATTAGTGTATATGCCACAAGGCCGTACACGCCGATATATACACTTGTTTGATTTACAGGGACAGGTGAGCACAGGTCAAACCCAAATAAAAAGCCGGGTTCAACTCACGTGCGATAACATAAAAATCACGACTCGAGCACAAGGTCAAACCCGAGCTGTGAAACTGGATTCAACACAGGTGCGAATGGCCAAAACTCAAGAATCAAGTGTCGACTAGTCTAATATATACAAGACAGTAACTCAGTGCCAACATGGTCAGAATGAAGACAAGTACACTTGAACAAAATGAACAAGTGGAGCATCTGTGTAAACTGGGCAGCATATACATATGTATGTATACAGATGGTCAGACCAAACAAAAACACAGTGGCAACATCAAAGTACAGGCCAGAAGCTCAAGTACATCAGGTACACCAGTGTGCCAGAGAAAGAAAGGATGGAAGCAGTGATACAAGTATGCAACAACAAGAAAACCAGTTCAACATGCACAACTAAATGAAACAGGTCAAGCATATATGGATATGCAGTGACAAAGTGACTGCAACAAACATCAGCAGGTACAAGATGCCCAACAAAATGAATATCAATGCAAACCAGCAATTAAGCACATGTATGCAGATCAGTGTCGACAACCAAGTAAATGCAGAGAACAGTGCAATCATGAAGATTGCAGCAAAAATGCAGACATAACAGGTGAAGTGCTACAAGTTGCAGACTCGAAGCATCAGTGAAACTTGGTTACTACATAACACAGAAACAATGAAACTAAAACAATGAAACTGACTCAAAGCACAAAAGTGCACAGCAACCATCATGAACACAGTGAAGACCACAAAGGCAAGTATGGACAGAGCTCGAGCACAGTTAAAACTCAAGCAAATGAAAACATCACAGTGACATGCTACAACTTCAAACAGGCAGTGCACATGTGAATCAAGTGACCAACCAGAAGCACAACATGACCAAAAGTATACAGTAATGCAACATGGAGTGTGCAAGTGCAATTCGAATTGACAAAACAGTTTCAAGTTACAACAAGCAGTTGCAACATGGCGAATAGAGACATATGTATATGAAGTGACAATTCGAGCAACAGTTGTGTATGCATCAGTAACCAAGCAAACAGAATCAATAATACAACAGTGACAAACATCATATGGAAATGCCCAACAAAAATGGCCTGAGACGAAGACTACAAGATGAACGAAGAAATCCACGAAACCAAAAATTTACGTAATCAAAACATGGCAGAAGTCAAGTCAAATCAAACCGTGATGACCAAGGCAACTAGCTCAAACCAAAAATGCCAGCAAAAATCGAAGTTGAACAAGTCAGAATTAAATACCGTGGTGGCCAAGCAAAGCCGTAATCATCAATATACGTTTTTGATCAAGTCAGAAAACATCTCAATCATCGAAACAAAATCAAGTGGCCGTGATGAATAATATGACGAATTCAAACAAAATTTATACGAACGCAAAAATAGGGTTTTGAATCCTATATAAACCCTAGGATCATCATCGGCAAATCCATTCGAGTTCGAGCATAACAAAGAACAAATCGGCCAACTCGAATCACGATCGAGTTCAAGCATTAACCAGTAAAGAAAAAGAGATTAAATTACATACCGAAGCAAGGAGTCGAACTCGATCTAACATAGAAGCGGCCAAGAGCGAACGAACGAGAACGAAGCACACGTAAAGGCGCAGCTTCAAAACCCTAATTTTGGAAGTAAGGAGCAAAGAGCCGAAGCCCTACTTTTAGTTGCAAAGAAGAACAAGCCGCCATCTCAAAAAGGAACGAACGAAGAATAAAGCAGCCATTTTTTCTCAAGATAAAAGGATTGGGCTGGATTGAAGTTAAAAGGGGGCCGGCCTTGTTAAAGAATAATAAAAGAGGGTTTAAGTTTTAAATTAGGCTTTATTTTTAATTAGGGTTTAGGGCTATTTTCTATCGTTTTTTAATTGTTGTTTTACTTTTCGAATCAAAGAATTTGTAAATCACCACCTAGGGATTAGGTCGTGTCAGATTGTCTAGTTAGAATTAGTTCAGTGAGCAGGGTGTGCGAGTTTGCAGAGCTCTATAGGCGGGAGCAGTGTTTGCGAGTAATCAAAGCTCTATAGGCGGGAGCAGAGTTTGCGAGTAATCAAAGTTCTATTGTAGGCGGGAGCAGAGTTTGCGAGTAAACAAAACTCTATAGGCGGGAGCAGGGTGTGCGAGTCTAGTAGAGTGTTTGTGAGCGGGAGCAAATGTTTGCGAGTCTAGTAGAATGTTTGTGAGCGGGAGCAAATGTTTGCGAGTCTAGTAGAGTGTTTGTGAGCGGGAGCAAAAGAGTCTGCGAGTCTAGTAGAGTGTTTGTACGCGTGATACTGTTTAATTCTAATAGAAATCTGTGAATGCAGCAGTAGGCAGGGGTTGCCGAAGCTGGGTAAATTTTGTGTGTGATTTACTTTTCAGCATATTTATTTTTGCAGTTTATTTCTGAGTTTAAATCAAGAAAATTTGCTATAACCCTATTCACCCCCCTCTAGGGTTAATCTAGATCCTACATTCTGGTTGGTCCATGTAAATTTCTTTTTTCTAATTCACCATTCAAAAAGGAAATTTTACATCCATTTTGTGAAATAGTAAATAATAAATTTAAGTACGAGAAATCCGCACTCGAATAGATGCTATTCTAGTAACAAGGGAAAAGGTATCAAAAAATTCAATATTTTCTCTTTGTCTACATCCTTTAGCTACAAGACTAGCCTTATATTTATCAATGGTACCGTCAGGTTTTAACTTCTCATTAAGTACTCACTTACAACCCTATAATTTTGCAAACTAGAGGAAAATCAACTAAATGCCAAGTTTTATTAGATTCTGTGTTTTATTATACTTAAGAGATTCCATTTCATTATTTATACCTTCTTGCCGGAGGTCTGAATCTAAAAATGAAAAGTTTCTTTAAGACTAGCAAGATTCTCTTCTAGTGTATAAACATAATATTTTGGACTATAATATTTAGTTATTCTAGCTCTTTTACTTCTGCTCGGTTTCAATTCCCTCGGTATGTTCACTATTTTCGATTATTAGAATACCAACAGTAGATGTGCCCCATTATTTCTTGGTTTAAATGGAAATTTATGTTTAAAATAATCGGAATCTTTTTACTTAATAATAACATGAGCATTCAAGTCAAAAAATCTATAGGCTTTACTATTGAATGCATATCTAATAAGAACAGATTCATATTGTAACAAACCATATTTACATATCGGAGGATCGTAAAACATTTTTATTTTATTTGTATGAGGTCGTATGACTCTAATATTTTGGAGAGTGACTCTTAGGGACAATTTTCACATCTACGATTTTTTCCAAATTTCTAAGTCGCCATTTTGGCCTTGAAAATTTTATTTGGACTATATCTTTTGCTAGGAGCCGAGTTAGGTTCTCAAACCACTTCCATTGCTTCAGGATGATGATTTCTTATTCCGTAGAATGTTCATAATAGAAAAAAAGATATGTCATTTGAAAGTAATGGCAGTTTCAACTTTTGGCTGCTGCTGGCCAGTTTTATTGGTTAATTAACTAAGCCCATACTTAGGCCTACTAATCCGCCTTGAATTGTATGCTAATAAGAGGCTGTAAGAACCGACCTAAGTCATTTCCTTCTTCCCCAAAATAGATTTAAACCTCCATTAGTCCTAATTTCATCAAAAATAATACATTTTCCTTATTAATCTTAGCTAAATCATTAACTAGAAAGGGGATTGGTACAAGGAATCTTGAGATTATCATTTTTGCTGATTTGGGTTCATCTCCTTTGCTTTTACTTCAAATTTGAGAAGAAAAATGATGTTTTAGGTATTTGGTGAGTGATTCTTGGCCTCTCACTCTCCTATACTTGTTTATATAGTTAAAATGATTATTTGAACATGTTTTTGGATTTAAAATGGTTTTCTAACTTTAACCACTTGTTCATGTATGTATATAACTAGAAATATGAGATTTTGTTTAAAATGACTTTAGAAATGGGTTTAGCAAAATATTAACACCTATTCACTTGCTATTGTAATATCTATCACTCATATGCATATGTTAGTATAAAACTTGGATTTAGGGAAAAAATAGTGTGATTATTATATCTTTATATATTAATTGTATGAATGGATGTATATGCATGTTATCCCATGATTGTATGTTGTGATTTGATGTTGTTTTCTAGTGTTTTGGATGTTAAGTAGATAGGTTGACAAATCAGGCAAATCAGAGGCAAAATCGATTAGAATTGGACGAGACTTGGAAGGCAGAATATGGAGCATAGGTGGTGCTCATAGTTCAAACTACAAGCTCCAATATGCAAAGTGCAGAAGTCAATGTCAACTTCTCAAGTCGGTACCGAGTTCTGTAGCTTCCTCCATGTCTGCAACGACTTGGTGATGTGTAAGGTACTAGTTAGTAGAGTTCGTCTAAAGTTGGATCAGAGATTGGCTAAGGATAGAAGCAAGCGTCGACTTGTTTCTAGGATGTGAAGTGGGGAGTTTAGATGACATGGAAAATTGAATTAGAGCAAAGAAGTCGGGATTTAAGCACCAAGTCATGAAGTACTAGATGCAAGAAGTGAGTGGGAGAAAACTTGGCCACTAGTTGGTTAAGTACGGAAGTTGGTGCTGAGTTCATAAAGTTGGTACCGAGTTCTCATCCTTGGTCCTATAGGGACCGAATTTCTGGAGTATGGTTCTGGAGTTCTAGAGTTCGTGCTGATGGTGTTGGCTTGTCCATATGATGATTGACAGTAGTATAATAACATAATGAAAGTTAGAATTTTCAGATGGTAACTCGATGACAAATGGAGTTAGGTTTCGAAGATAATGGCTCGATGAAGAAAGGAGTCGTGGAGTGGGGAATGTAGAATGGTCCTTCGGAATAACGTCTCAATGAAGAAAGGAGTCGTCAAGTAGAGGAATGAAGAATGGTTTCTTCCAAGATAATGGAAGTTAAATAGAGCAAAGGAATAGCTTGAATATGCGTACTATGGGATCAGTGATACTCGGAGTGTTTTTTTTATACTCAAAACAAAGGTATCGTGTGGACGTTTATGAGTAGTGAAGAATGGCTACCTTGGATCAGAAGAATGAATCTGCGTACCCTGAACCGAAAGAATGGGTCTAGTACCAGCTTTAGGCTAAAGTGAGTACAATTGAAAACTGGGATTTCCATTTGTCCGTAGTAGAAGAGTGGTCATACGATATATCATATATCCAGAGTACACTGAGTGACAGCTAGTATTGTTTGATGGATGTTATGTCTGTTATGGTTGCTTCACTAGCCACCTGTCACTATAGGGTTTTCATCGAAGATAGTTAGTGTAGATAGGGATACCTAGACATCCTTTATCACACTTGGTTATATTACACCTTTATGATATATAAGTAGCATATTATGTTATTACGTGCTAACTCTTTGGTTACAGGGACATGTCAGGTATGATTTATATACCTTGCTCCTTACCATATCAACTTGTATAGTATTTTGATCCATTTACCGCTCACACCAGACTTTTAATTGACTTGAGATTTTATGCTTTGCTTCTTATTATCTTAGGTGCTCTTAAATGAGTAGACTAGATAGCAGGTCTAGGTGCGATGCAGTAGCTGTGCAGAGGACGAGCTAGAGGGAGCTATCTCATATTATATATGGATTTCTATACTTGTTCCGATGTGCAACACTATGGAGACTTGGTAATGTACACTTATTATTAGTATTATGAGATAATTATTTAAGTTATTTCTGTCTTATAAACTCTATTTCATAATGTATAACTCCGTGTATCTGTACTATGATATTTGGATCACTTAGTTATTACTGTCTCTCCTATTTTATATCTATGCTATTATATTTTATTTCATGTAATGTGAGATATAATATAGGTTCTATGATGTTTTGTTTCATTTTTAAACCTGGACGGTAGCTCTACATTGATCGGCATGACAGCGGCGCACTATCTTATGTATATTGGATGCCGATGGTGCAAGGTGGTCGTCAAACATATGTTCGACTAGCTAATTTAATTCTTATAGGATTAGGAATATGGACATAAGCTAAATATCCTTAGGTTCTAAAAAAGACCAATTAGGTTTGTGATTTTTCAAAATCTCAAAAAGTGAATTTTGTTTTCTTTTAGATTTAGGAGTTCTATTTATAACATAGCAAATATTCAATCAAATAACCCCCCTCCCCCTAGTATGATGCTACACCTAAAATCAGTGAAACAACTACAACTAATTTCTTAATGACCCTATTTTTTCTTTCATCTTTACCATTCATTTTAGGTGAATAGGGTGCAATTCTCTTATGAATTATACAGTGTAAGTTATAAAATCCAATTAATAGGCTATATTCATATTTTGTACCTTTATCACTAAAATGTCTCTTAATTTTCTTATTAAATAGGTTTTCGATTTCAATGACAAATAACTTAAACATATCTAGTGCATCACTTTTATTTTTCATGAGATAAATATAGGTGAAATCCGAACGATCATCAATAAATGTAACAGAATAGCGTTTACCATACCTAGTTAATATACCATCAAGTTCAAATATATCAGAATGCATTAAATCAAAAGCTTTCGACTCTCTAAATAAAGATTTATATGGGGTCTTTTTTTGTTTTTGCTTGGCTATAATATTTTCACTTTTCTTTTAAGGATTAATTCAAAATTACTCATGTTGTGAATAATTCATTTTTTACCATAACAAAGTCTAGTACGGAAAAAATATTAAAATCACACAACATATAAGCAGAATTATCTACTTTATTCAAATCAACATTCAACCTATAAAATCCATCTACAGCATAACCTTTACCAATAATAACACCATTTTTACTAGTGGTATACAAATCAAACCCTATAGTTTAGTAAAGCCAGCTTCATTCAAAAAAAATCAAATGCTAAATTATTTCTTATCTCTGGAGTATGCATCACATCTTTTAGCAATAAAGTCTTTCCAAAGGTAAATTTCAACTCTACGGACCCAATTCTAGCAACAATAGTGGTTTGAGAATCTCCCAACAGAACTTTCATATCATTAACAACACCGTATGTTTTAAACATTTCACGATCATAGTAGACATGGAAGGAAGCACCAATGTCTACCTACCACTATTCTAATCCACCGATAGGCCGATCTTAGAATTCATGGCCAGTAGGGCCTCTTCAGTCAGGTTAGCCTGCGGTGTAGGATTTGGTATATTCCAACACTCGCGTTCCATATGCCCTAGTTTGTCGTAGTTGTAACATAAGAACAATTGTCCAAAGTTATTTCTTAGGGGGAAATTTAATGTTTGTTCCAATGCTGATTGTGGCGATCCTGATTCAGTTTGCGATTCTGATTTTTGAAATTTTTAGTCATTTGGTTTTAGAACCGCGTTTATGGATTTCTTGGTGTTGTTGTCAGAAATAACAAGCATCTCATCTTTCTGGTCCTATTTTCTGGCCTTCTCCTCAATGCGGAGGCAAGTAATCAAACTTTCTAAGCAACACTCCTTATTCTTATGCTTGAGAATATTTTTAAAATCTTCCAACTAGGGATAATTTATTAATTAATACAACAACATGAAACTATTAATCTAAAACCATACCTTCGAAGATGATCTCATATGCAATTTTATGAAGCTCGTTTAACTGTGTCTCCATCGATATATCGTTTGTCATCTGGAACTTCAAATAGTGGTTGACTACAAATTTTTTTGCTCGAGCTTCCTCGGTGTTATATTTCTTTTACAGTGCATCACAGATATCCTTTGCTGATTTGTCTGAGTTATAATAGTCATACAGTTCATTGCCTAAGCCATTGAGAACATAGTTGTTGCAGATGTTGTCATGATCCTCCAGTCCTACAATACAATTTTCTGGTTGTCCATTGCTTGTTCGAACAAAGCTAGCCTTTCAGTTGTTAGAACATACGCCACCATCTTGACTATCAGATAAAACTACATCTTTTGCTTCCATATTTTGAAATGAAGTACCTCAAATCTGAATGGTTTCTATGCGATGTAGCCAGCAGATTCATCGATCCTCGAAGACATGATTCAAAAATGTCTTAAATTTTTTCTACCTCATTCATTGAATGGTATTGTCTACGTGGCTGACCCGCGTAACTTATAGTTGTCTTTAAACATTTTATCATTCTACCAAATCTATGCAAGGAAGTATGAATGTAGCACCATCCCCAGGATAAAACAACCTTGTCTTTTGGATCGATAGTCTCTTGAACCAAAGACCATCGAATCAGTAGCACCCTTAGTTTTATTTTATAACAATGCTCAGAAAAGAAGATTATACTGGCAAAGGAATCATTACCATTTTTCAGAAAATAATGTGAAGTGTTCTATTTCAATTCATCTATTTTATAGAAGTAAAAATAGATGGGATATTTCTTAACGAAAATATAAAGTGACGGAGCATGTGACTGCGTATCCCGCCTAATCCATGTCAGATTGAGTTGGTTGGTCAGCACACGTGTGTGGTGTTCATGCATAGTCTCTTAACTTAACACAAGAGAACATATTAGATGCCCAAAGGGCCTAATATTCCTATTGAGAATCCTATATGAAATATGATTCTTCTCTAATACCCCACAATGTGGGAATATTCACTAATATGAGCCTTTATCCAATTTTGTCATATTTTTAATAATTCATTTTTTCCTTTTCAAAAATTACAACGCTTACTCGGTACATCTACTCAATGTCAACCGAGAAATCGAACCAGCTCTAATGCTCAAATTGTGGGTTTATTTACTAACCCGCAAATGTTAGCTATAGTGTTGAAAATTCAAAGTAGATTATTATAAGTATTAACTACACTTATAATGGATAATATTTGTGTACTAATACCGATACTATCTACATGTTGGAACATACCGTATCTATTAGCACTAGAATAGGTCACTAACACCCAAGAATAGATTTTTGTAGAGAGATTAATGAAGATAGTAAATTAAAACAAAGGAATATCATAGTAGAATGCAAAAACAACAACATAAACATGCACACCAGAGTTATTGTGGTTCAGCGTAAATGCCTATGTCCACTTTGAATGTAGTCTTTATTGCTTTTTCAATTACTTGAATACATATACAATCCGTTAACAAACAGCTTGAATACAAGTTTAAGTAGAAAGAGAATAAGTATAGAAAATGGCAGAGTCTATCTGAAGTTTTCCCTAAAAAAGATCCCTCAAACTGGACCCGTACCCCTCTATTTATAGACGAAGATAGACTGGACCCCCTATCCGATCCCATGACTAAGATGGTTCAGCCCATAGCTAGGAGTTAGGTAGACCGAACCAAGCACCTCGATCCACCATGATCAACCCCCTTTTTCTAATTTGGAATCCTTTGAACGTTGGCTCGGAGTAGCTCTCATGTACGCTCGAAGCAAACTAGACCACGCCTCGAAGTAATTCATGCTCATGCTCGTGTTGATCCTGTAACGACCCGGAATTTTGGGCAACAACAATTTAATAATCTGTATCAATAATTTAACTGGTTTGATATTTTTTTATAATTTTAATTTAAACTGATAAATTTATTCTTTTTAAGGTTAATAAATATTTAATCTGCTAATTATTGATCAATATCTTTTTAACAATTTAAAATTTGATAAGACTATTTTTTCAAAGCTAATAAAAATTTTATTCTGTTTATAATACATATATTTGATATATGTTGTGAATAAGAATATCTTTTGTTTTAAATAAAGATGAATTTTCAAATTGTAATATATATATATGTGTGTGTATATGTTATAATTTGAGTTATTTTGAAATTTCTTTAATCTATTGATAATTTATAATTATAATTTATAGCTTTGTTTCAAAATTTATATTTTTCAAAAGATAATTTAGTTTAATTCAATTTGTTTTAAAAATATAAGATAATTGTTTGTTTTTTTAAAATATGATAGTTTGAAAAGAATTTAAACAAGCTTTGTTTTGTTTTCTTTTAAAATGCTTATTATAAAATGGTTATAAGTGTATAAATATAAATGTTAGATTTTAAAATATATGTATAAGAATTATTTTCATTTTAATTAGTTTTAGAATATTTTCTCTTAAAAGTAAATTTATATACACATATGTAAATTATATTTATTAATAGAATTAAATAAGTAAGTTATATTTATATTTAATTTAAATGAAAATTAAATTAAAAACACTTAAAAACATGTGTTATCATCTTAAGTTGTATTAATAACATTTGTAAAGAAATGAAGCATTGCGTGACATTTATCCAATTTAAAAACAAGTGTCTTCATCTTTGAATTTTTCTTTCTTTAATTATTATAAACATAACATTTTCATTTCCCTTGGTCTTCATTTCTTTTTTTCCAAATTAATTGGCAACCTGAAAATTTGAAATCAAAACTGAGATTTAAACTAAAAAGAAAAATCTGCAAAGCAAATGTCAATCTGCAAATTAAAGATTCTTCTCAACAATCAAAATCCTGCAATTAAAATAAAAATCTACAGTTCAACTTCAATTTAAAAGCATGCAATGGATTCAACTTTAACAACATACAGTAGGATTTTATCTGCAAGCAAATGAAGATCAATATTTAGTGATTGATATTGGGTGATTAGTTGATACTGGATGATTTGGATACCTATGTTATGTGATATGTTGCTGTGTGAGATGAATGTTTGATGTGAATTATCTATTATGATAATGTGATTCATCTATCTGTTTATATCATCGTGTATATAAGTTAAATGTTTAAACCCTTAAGAACAACTTGGACATTAAAATGGCGTTTGGTTTCGGTGAGGCCGGGATCGGGTGTCCATATTTGGATATCCGAAAACCACATCGATTCCAATTAAACGTTAGGTTGTGAATCCAAGTGGAGCTTAGTGAAGACTCGAGGTGTAAGAACTATACGTCAGTATAACTCTGTGGGTGATTACGTAACGAGTTTGATGGAATAGTACTTATAGGTTCGAGATGGTGATTTAGAGTGCAAGGGCTATGGTCGTAGACTCTGAGGGTGATTCCAAAATGAGTGCAACGAGATAGCGCCTTCGGTTTCGTTCTAACCCAGAACGAACTTGTATGGATTGAATGCTTTCAGAACAACGTCAGGTGGACGATGAGCATTCTAAGATAGATGTGTTCTATGAAGGTAATCGTAGCCTCAAGCCTCATCAACCGGGAATGGCTAAAACAGGGGAGGTGCAGCAAGGCTTCGTGGGTAGCTCCCACTTGAGAATGAGATTTACCCCTGTCTAGAGGTCCCTTTCTATTTCTGCTTAGTGTGTGGTTGGTCGCGCCAACTACGAGGTGGTCTTGTTTGGGACTGTCCAGTAAGGGATGGTTCTGGCCTTGTGTTGCAGGGGAGTTAGGGTGGCTCCTCGTTACGTTGACCTAGGCAACGTACTGTGACGGGAGGTACCCTAGTAGCCCTGCCATTGATGGAAACCCATTCTTCCTATGAGACCCTACGGTTTTGATTGTATTACCCACTTTTGTGGCTAGTAGCTGGAATTTAATAAATGTAACAAT
Source organism: Allium cepa (assembly GCA_030765085.1). NCBI lineage: Eukaryota > Viridiplantae > Streptophyta > Magnoliopsida > Asparagales > Amaryllidaceae > Allium > Allium cepa. Next base: position 63,288,322 of record CM060933.1, read on the forward strand.
TTCGGCTATTTCTTATTTACTTGAAAACCCTAGACACTGTTATAATATCACTGGATTTCCTATTAAATATTTTGGTTAGCGTAAGGTAATTTTTTTTCCATGTTTATGTGTGGGAAGTCTTACGTGATACCTTTTCTTTTCAAAGGTTTTTCTAAAGTTAAGCAATTTTAAACCGTTTACTCACACCAGACCTCTGTCTGACCCGAGTGTTTGTTTTCTGTTTTATTAAACTCTTGGGTACTCATATTACGTATGAGTAGTCAAGTGATTCAGGTTTTCTTGACGAATTCTGGAGGAGTAATGGAGCAGGAGGCTTCCACGTGTAGATATATTATGGTTCCGCTGTGTTTGTTGTATCTGTATCTTGTGTACTTGAGTTGTATAGTTGGACAGATGTTTATAACTGTCTAATATGTGTTGAATAAGTTGTGTACTCTGATGTAATATGATACTGTGTAATATTTTATGTGATATATTATATTTCATTCGTTCCGCTGTGAGTTATCTGTTGTTGTTTTGTTCTTCTTTCTCTTTCTTTTCTTCTTCTATCCCTTTCTTTCTTCATTGATGATGCGATTTCCTGGAGATAGGAAGTCGGGTCGTCACAGCTAGTATCAGAGCATTAGGTTGAGTGAATACCTAGGCTCTGGAGTGGTGTCTTTCTTGAGAGAGCGTACTTGTAATTTTTTTATATAACTATATATATATATATATATATATATATATATCTGATCAGTTGGGTTATCTGTTCGGATTTTCCAACATAATTTTTAGAGGTAGATGGAGTAGTGGTGAGTGTGTGTAACACGACTACCACTGGTGGAAGAGGTCCATATGTTTGAAGTTGGACGTTTTTGTCGAGACTGTAGACCTAATACCGTCTCGAGTGAGATTTGTAGTTTGGAGTAAGGATTTCTCCGATATCCGAAGGAAATCTTTCTAAAGATTTAGAGTTTACCTTTGAAGTGTAAGTTTGGATCTGTCGGAAGTGTAGAAGTAAATGATGGTATTTTGATAACTGCGTGATGAGATGCAGTATCCATGGATATTTCAGAAGATGTTTTTTTTTGAAGCAGTTTTGAAGTAGTTGAGGTGCAGTCCATCTGTGTAGAGTTATTTGGATCTTAGCATGGAGATTTACTGTTTTGGAATATGAGACTAAGGTCTATAAGTTGTTTCGCTTTGGCAAGGTCTCATTTGTTATTCCTTAAGAAGAGCGAGATGTTGATGCTTGGTTTGGAGCCCGAATTTCTTGAGAGGATATCTGACATCTCGAAAGTTCGTTGTGTGGTTTGTTGATAGTTTTGGTTTTTGAGGAGCCTTTGGATTAGATGTTTTTGGTTAGCTGTGGTAGCAGTGCCACTCGAAGTGTTCGGTGTGCTGTTGAGAAGGTCTTTTAGCTTTGCAGTATCATCACGGTAGAGTTTGGAAGCAGCAGTAGTGTAGTTGTTTCTCCGATGGTTCAGAAATCTTATGGTTCTCTTTCAGCAGCCGGGCAGTTGGTGAATGTTTTTGAAGAGTTAACCTTGTTTGGAAAAGCTTAAGGCTGTTCTATTTGGTAAAGAGAGGACGGTTTCTTTGGAATCCGAACTAGGTAGGATCGCAAAAGTGATTTGCGATTAGTTTGGGAATTTTTCTTGAGCGATCTTTTGTCGAAAACTGATGATTCTCATGTGGTAGTAGGAGCTACTGAAGAAATCAGAAGTTTGTCTGCATCTGGAGTTGAGTTCCATATTGTTTTGGTTCCAGAAGTGATTCTGGTAGTCAGCCTAGTAGTAGAGTTGGTGTAGCAGCTCAGAAATTTTTAGATTCGGACTGGTCAGATCTAGTTTTTGAGTTCGATTCTGTTATAAGGTTGTGTGACCGAGTCAGATGAGTCACTCGGATTTTATGGATTTGATGAACAAAGTTTTCCGGATATATTGGATAAGTTTGTACTCGTGTTCATCAGCAGTATTCTCATCTATTTCAGAATCAGAGTTGTGCAGCGGAAGTAAGGTAGCAGCTGTGCAAGGAAGGAAGTAAGTTCAGATTACTATTGCTTGGGAAGTAGAGCTTGTGTTCTGGATTTCGACGGATTTTGGAAGACTTTTCTATTGGATAGGATCCAGAAACTGGTTTGCTTTGGTCTAGTTGTTTCTGGAAGCATCAGCATAGGTTGAGCTGATCAGAAAGAGATTGGCAGCCCAGGATTGTCTGTTGAGTTATGCTGATGAGAAATAAGGAGTTTGGAATTCGAAGTTGGAGACTTCATTTTTGTTAAGATTTCTCTGGTTAGGAAAGCAGTAATCGGATAAGATTGGATGGCTAGTTTTGAGGCATTTGAGATTTCTTATCTGTGTTTTTGATAGGATAAGATTGAATTGCCAGTTTGGATAGCTGGAATTCATTGTATTTCACGTATCTCTGAGGGAGTACATGTATGATTCATTGTTGGTTGTGGAATCTATAGTTTAGTTGGATTTTTGAAGTTGAGCTAGACTTGAGTATAGTCTGATGTTCTGTTTAGATTGATGGACCTAGAGATGAGAGGAGCTCTGGATTTTGGTGGTGTAGTTTGTTAGCTTCTATAGAGCGAGTCTCCCGATGATTTATACTTGGGAAACTCGAGATAGTATTAGAAGACTTATTCTGATTTGTGTCAGGATAATAAGTTAGGTTTGTTTGTTTGTTTGGTTGCTTTGGTTATTAGTAACTAGATGTTAGGAATGCTTGGCTGTTTGAAATTAAAAATTTTGCTGGATTATTAAATTACCTTTGCTTTTAAATTTCGGGGACAAAATTCTTTTAAGGGGGGAGGATTGTAACGACCCGGAATTTTGGGCAATAACAATTTAATAATCTGTATTAATAATTTAACTGGTTTGATAATTTTTCTTTATAATTTTAGTTTAAACTGATAAATTTATTCTTTTTAAGGTTAATAAATATTTAATCTGTTAATTATTGATCAATATCTTTTTAACAATTTAAAATTTGATAAGATTATTTTTTTCAAAGCTAATAAATTTTTTATTCTGTTTATAATATATATTTGATATTTGTTGTGAATAGGAATATCTTTTGTTTTAAATAAAGATGAATTTTCAAATTGTAATATATATATATATGTGTGTGTGTGTGTGTGTATGTAATAATTTGAGTTATTTTGACATTTCTTTAATCTATTGATAATTTATAATTATAATTTATAGCTTTGTTTTAAAATTTATATTTTTCAAAAGATAATTTAGTTTAATTCAATTTGTTTTAAAAATATAAGATAATTGTTTATTTTTTTTTAAATATGATAGTTTGAAAAGAATTTAAACCAGCTTTGTTTTATTTTCTTTTAAAATGCTTATTATAAAATGGTTATAAGTGTATAAATATAAATGTTAGATTTTAAAATATATGTATAAGAATTATTTGCATTTTAATTAGTTTTAGAATATTTTCTCTTAAAAGTAAATTTATATATACATATGTAAATTATATTTATTAATAGAATTAAATAAGTAAGTTATATTTATATTTAATTTAAATGAAAATTAAATTAAAAACACTTAAAAACATATGTTATCATCTTAAGTTATATTAATAACATGTGTAAAGAAATGAAGCATTGCATGACATTTGTCCAATTTAAAAACAAGTGTCTTCATCTTTGAATTTTTCTTTCTTTAATTATTATAAACATAACATTTTCATTTCCCTTGGTCTTCATTTCTTTTTTTCCAAATTAATTGGCAACCTGAAAATTTGAAATCAAAACTGAGATTTAAACTAAAAAAAGAAAAATCTGCAAAGCAAATGTCAATCTGCAAATTAAAGATTATTCTCAACAATCAAAATCCTGCAATTAAAATAAAAATCTACAGTTCAACTTCAATTTAAAAGCATGCAATGGATTCAACTTTAACAGCATACAGTAGGATTTTATCTGCAAGCAAATGAAGATCAATATTTGGTGATTGATATTGGGTGATTGGTTGATACTGGATGATTTGGATACCTATGTTATGTGATATGTTGCTGTGTGAGATGAATGTTTGATGTGAATTATCTATTGTGATAATGTGATTCATCTATCTGTTTATATCATCGTGTATATAAGTTAAATGTTTAAACCCTTAAGAACAACTTGGACATTAAAATGGCATTTGGTTTCGGTGAGACCGGGATCGGGTGTCCATATTTGGATATCCGAAAACCACATCGATTCCAATTAAACGTTAGGTCGTGAATCCAAGTGGAGCTTATTGAAGACTCGAGGTGTAAGAACTATACGTCAGTATAACTCTGTAGGTGATTACGTAACGAGTTTGATGGAATAGTACTTATAGGTTCGAGATGGTGATTTAGAGTGCAAGGGCTATGGTCGTAGACTCTGAGGGTGATTCCAAAATGAGTGCAATGAGATAGTGCTTTCGGTTTCGTTCGAACCCGGAACGAACTTGTATGGATTGAATGCTTTCAGAACATCGTCAGGTGGACGATGAGCATTCTAAGATAGATGTGTTCTATAAAGGTAATCGTAGCCTCAAGCCTCATCAACCGGGAATGGCTAAAACAGGGGAGGTGCAGCAAGGCTTCGTGGGTAGCTCCACTTGAGAGTGAGATTTACCACTGTCTAGAGGTCCCTTTTTATGTTGGCTTAGTGCGTGGTTGGTCGCGCCAACTACGGGGTGGTCTTGTTCGGGACTGTCCAGTAAGGGATGGTTCCGGCCTTGTGTTGCAGGGGAGTTAGGGTGGCTCTTCGGTACATTGATCTAGGTCACGTACTGTGACGGGCGGTACCCAAGTAGCCCTGCCATTTGATGGAAACCCATTTTCCTACGAGACCCTACAGTTTTGATTGTATTACCCACTTTTGCGGCTAGTAGATGGAATTTAATAAATGTAACAATTTCGGCTATTACTTATTTACTTGAAAACCCTAGACACTATTATAATATCACTAGATTTCCTATCAAATGTTTTGGTTAGCGTAATGTAAAAACTTTTCCATGTTTATGTGTGGGAAGTCTTACGTGGTACCTTTTCTTTTCAAAGGTTTTTCTAAAGTTAAGCAATTTTAAACCGTTTACTCACACCAGACCCCTGTCTGACCCGAGTGTTTATTTTCTGTTTTATTAAACTCTTGGGTACTCATATTACGTATGAGTAGTCAAGTGATTCAAGTTTGCTTGACGAATTCTGGAGGAGTAATGGAGCAGGAGGCTTCCACGTGTAGATATATTATGGTTCCGCTGTGTTTGTTGTATCTGTATCTTGTGTACTTGAGTTGTATAGTTAGACAGATGTTTATAACTGTCCAATATGTGTTGAATAAGTTGTGTACTCTGATGTAATATGATACTGTGTAATATTTTATGTGATATATTATATTTCATTCGTTTCGCTGTGAGTTATCTGTTGTTGTTGTGTTCTTCTTTCTCTTTCTTTTCTTCTTCTATCCCTTTCTTTCTTCATTGATGATGCGATTTCCTGGAGATAGGAAGTCGGATCGTCACAGATCCACTCTTGAAACCAAGCCAAGCTAACCAAACTCATGCGACCGTACCACCGAGGCCGAACCACATCTAACCAAACCACTAGGGCCGATCCACCTAGGTTGACCCAATATGGCCGAACCACCTCTACTTATCTTCCTCGACTAGACATTACATGACGACCCACCAAGGCCGAACCACCAAGGCCAATCCACCTAGGCGACCCAATATGGCCGAACCACCTCTAATTATTTTCCTTGACCGAACACCACATGCTGACCTACCTAGGTCGAACCACCGTAGCCAATCCACTTCAACTTATTTTCCTTGGCCGATCCACCAAGGCCGACCTATCTATGACTCTCCATAATAGTTATCCTACTCCAACCGACCCACCATCGAATACCCAACCACATATACAGACCGATCGAAACAAGTTACACCGATCTCTTATACTTCCAATCCTCACTTAGCTTGAGTCTCATCTAGGTCCAACCATATCCTCTGTAACTATTGCCTCGCAGCCGGGCCAAGTAGCTGGGTAACAATACCTATACTAATAAATATACAATCTACATAATTGTAGTAACTTGCATATGTGTACGGTATTGCAAACTTATTTTATCTTCATGTTTTACATAATGTAAAAAATATAAAAATAATTGCAGTATTTTTTATGGAAGCAACTGCGTTTATCTAAATATTATGTCTTAGCCACTTCGCTTATAAAAAAATCTTTTAATCAGTTAGAATGCTAATATGCATTATTATCTATTCCATGTTACATAGAATGGTATGGAAAAATTTCAATTGGACTTACAACGTAGTAATTATGTATGTTCGTATGGTGTTTTATAAAGCATAATATTAATTTGGTAGATTGCAATGATTTTCCTTTTAATGTGAATATATTTGACATTCCTTATTACCTTTTCATTTAGAATGCCTTTCCAACTATATATAGAACAAATGTATTTGTTATGGTTGGAAAAGAATGAGTGGTAGTGTTTATAGGTCGAAAAGGGCATAAAATATATTCTAGACACTATGTAATGACCTAGAATTTTATGACTTTGATTTTTGAATATTTAATTAATTTTAAATATTAAGGGTTTTTAATAGTCAAATAACCCTTTTTTATTATTTAATAATGATAGTAAACTCATTTTGAATATTTTTACAAAAATAAATAGTTCGATGAAAAATGGAAAATGCGATCGAAATTCATTTTTTCGATTTCCAACTTTTTGTTGAATGAATGTTGTTGCACACATATACACATATATGTGTTCAAATTTATACACATTTAATAAGGTTGCAAATAGTACAAAATAAAGTAAACAAAGTTACATTCTTTAATGGTTTAACTTATAACTAAACGTGTACTTAATTCCTTAACTTGTGCCACTTTTTAAGGAGACTTGTTTCACAACAATTTTGATGATTTGATGGGTTGAACACTAAGTCATGATAGCGTGATCCTAGGGTGGTCTAAGGATGTACTTATGGCCAAAAATAAGGAGGGGTTTTGGAGGGTAGTTAAGTTATTTTTCAAAGGGGAAATGAGAGTCATTTGGCAACCATTTTATTTATATAAATTCCATACTCATTCATTTATTTCCCTTTACAATTCCACCTTCTTTTTACTCCATTTAATTTTCTAGTTTTCCAGTATCAAAACCAAGACTAACAGTAGAAAAAAAAACTCCAACTCTCTTCATACCCTAGTATAGTTCTTAGGACAGCATGGAAAAACCTTCTATTTATACAAAACATGAAGAAGTGGAGCATATTCCCCAAAATGGCTTATGGTCATGCACATTTTAGAGGAAGGGAAGGCCTTGTACGTGAGCAAAAGAAAGAAATGGAGGGGGTAGGCGCAAGAAAAAAGAAAAGAAAGGAAGTTGCTTTGGTTGTTGTTGGGTAAGGGAAGGATGCTAGTGATCTTTCTCTAAAGCTTGGTCGAGTATATATTGAGATAATCACTTCGAAACAACTTTTAAATTTATAACATATTGTAAAAATATCATTGTTTATGTTGTAGATATAGATTTGTATATGTAGAATTTGATGTCGTTTGATTCCCACTTGAAAGCGGATGACAAAAATATCCATTTTTGTGGGAGGCTAAAGCAAAGGAAGTCTAAGTGCTTCGAAGTGAATAGAGCACGACGAAGGCACTTCGAAAAGATTTGATTTTTGTAGAAGGATCTAATTGGATTCCACGCAACCATTGATTTGCATTTCATTTATGTATGTGTATTTGAAATGCTTGTATGTCAGAAGTTTGGTAGTTTGACCATAGTGTATGTAAATTTGGATATGGCTTAAAAGTTGACTTCTTTTGATGAAGAAGTAATTTGCACTTGATGATGTGCTAGGATAGTCTCTAAGCCTCTTTCCGAATTTTAAATGTTAGTCTTATGGATTTTAAATTAACTTCAAACTTTTATTTTGAAGTAAATTGTTTTCTATACTTATAGTAATATAAAATATAGAAAGAAATATGGTTTAAAAGCTATTTGATTTACAAACAAGTTTTAAAAGTTATGGTCCATATAGCGATAGTCACTATGGATGCACTTTGAAAATCTTCGATTTTAGTAAAGTATAAAAGGTTATGTACTTTAATTATTCTGGAAATTATTTTCAGAAGTATTTTATAAAGGTTGTACACGTATTTAAAAGGGAGTTGGCAGTTTTAAATATATTTTAAGGAATTATTTGAGTTATTTAAGTAAATGGTTTAAAGTTTATGAGGGAAAGTCTTATCTCTTCAAATCAAAAATAGGTTTTATTTAAAGATCCTCTAGTAATGTTTTGTATAAAAATTTTGAATTTAGTTTAAGTATTGTAAATTGTAATTTTTAAAAGTAGAATGTTTTAAAGATAGTTGAGATTTAAATTGTAATTTTTTAAAAGATTTATTCTGGGATATTTAAGAAAGTGGGTTATTTAAAAGAAATCCCTTTACTTTTCAAAGTAATTTTTTTTAAAGGTAGCAGCTTTAAGTTATGATTTGAATGGAAGTTTTGAACTTTGTTTAAAGTGTTTTTAGAAGATTTTTAAAGAGGAAGAAAGCTTGGAATAAAACACTATTGTTGTAATAAATGGTTTTGGGAAAATGAAGGAGATCATAGAATATACTATCGATTATAGTAAATCATTTTGGTAAATTGGAAAAAAAAAGTTTGTTTATTTTAAAAAGAACACGGAATTTATGAAGTCTTATACTTGACATTAAGCTTTGAGGTTGGGAAACTTCTATCTATCCTGAAAGGTAAGATGCTACCGAGTCAAGGTTTGAGAGGTAATAATACCCCAACTTCAATGACTTCATTGTTAACCAAAGGATAGTTTAAGTTTGAAATCAAAGACTGATGTTAAGTATATGGAGTATTATTTACATATATAAATTTGGTTACCTACGGAAATTTAGTAGCCCTATACTTGGCACTAAAAGCCAATGAGTAGATTAATCCTCTATCTGTGGGATCTAGAATTAGAGCGTTTGACTAAGGCAAGGCTAAGAGCAATTAGTGCCTTGACTTACATGGTTTCATTTTTGGATGAGGGATAGAGTAAATCAAAAATTCAGAAAAAATGACAATTGGAGGAGATTTGATTTCTATAGATAATCATTTGAAACTTATGGTAGTCTGGAAAGTATTCTTTTCATACTTATCACCAAATTCCGAGGTAGCGAAACTTGTCTCAGCTGTGAGAGTTTAAAAATGTACATGAAGGCAAGGATAGTACGCTAACTTGTTCGACTACATTGTTAATCGATAGGTAGTACAAGTTTGAAATCGGAAAGTGGTGGTAAGTATATTTGGTCCAATTTCTATATAATCCATTTACTTTCACCAAAAGTGTTTTGGGTTTATTATTATCAATATTTTTAAATGACATTTGTTTTTACCTAATTAAGTGTGTTTTTGGAAATGAAATCTTTCTTAAGATTTTATGAATATACTTATACCTTTGAGATAAGTATATAAACATGCTTTCTAAGTATTGAAATGTGTAGTGATTTGTAAATATACTTACACCAATGAGATAAGCATATGAGTACTTTTCCAAGGATTGAAAAGAGTACGCATGCATATGTATATCTTTAATAAAGGTATTTAGTACAAATAATTGAAAGGAGATTTTAACAAATGAAAGGATTAGTTAAAGAGGTTTAGTGGTTGCTATGTGCTTAATCATGCTAGGTTTCTATGCGAAACTTAATCTCTGATTTGATTGTTAGCTTATTTGATAGTTAAATAACTGACTATTAAATCTTGGCTAGTTTTGACTTAGCAAGTATATGGAAGCTTCACGTGTTTATACAGTTTGAGATCCCTCGGAAGAACTCATTCCTATGAAATGTCTCTCGCTTTAGAGGTATATATTCCAGATCCCCTTTGGATTCTTATATTGTTCGCTTACTTTTGAAAGAATCGGATTGAGTCAACCAGAAACTGTCAATTGTTGATTCGAAGAGATAGGGATCAAATAAGTTTTTTGAAAACCACTTCGAACAGGCTTAAGCATTCGATTTAAAGACATCTCGAAGATGATGGAAATTGAAGACGGAGTTTTTTGAAGTGTAAGGGCTACTTGCTACTAATACCGAGAGTGATCCAAAAAGAATGTAGGAGAAGTAGTGCTTTCGGTTTGTTCACATCCTGAACAACTTGAATAGACGAATGATGACATTGCAACAGGTGTTTGCATTCCAAGTGGGATTTACTAAAAAGGTAAACTGTAGCCTTGTGCCTCACACCCGGAAATGACTAAAATAGGGAATATGCTTCAGGGCTATGTGTTTCACTACTGTTAGGGTATGATCAACACTTGCATCTATATCCATATTTACGGATTATGTATGCTTAGCCCATTGAACGGTTTGTCAAGTTTGCAGCTGGGATGATTAACATTTTCGGTGCTATCCAGGAAGGGGTAGGCCGGGCTATGATTCGCAAAGGTGCAATGTTTGTAGCCTCGGTACATTTTATCCAGATGTGTACTGTGATGGGTGATACCCCAACAGCCCTGTTATCGATGGAATCCATTTTCCAATACGTGCCTTCTGAACTTAGTTGTATACTAAATATTCAGTTGAATGTAATTAATGTGACCATTCTAGCAATGTCATATATTTATTTTCAATCCTAGATGTTAACTATAACATTATAAGATTTTTTATATAAAATTATTTGGTTACCATAAGGTAAAATCCTATCCATGTTTATTTACGATGTGGTCTTACGAGATACTTTTTTTTTTGAAGGGTTTATAAGTATAAAAATCCATATGATTTTAGTTTCTTTCTCCGTTTACCAGACTCATTCTGGTGTTATTTTCTTATAATGCTCAGGTCAGACCCGAGTATATTTCTAGATTTAGCGATGGATGCTTTAGAGATTCAAGTGACGAGCTGGAAGCCTCCAAGACTTATTCACGTATTTTATTTACATTCCATTTCTTTTATTTATTTATCAGCATTTGTGAGGATATGCTGTTATAAATATCCATGCTGATAATTGTTTAGTTTACTTCATTTATGTATGTATATTAAAGTTTTATTTTCGTAAAGATCTGTTGTATATTGTATATTACTCATCACAATGTAAGATTCTATTATGTCTTTTCTTTTCTTTCATCCTAACAATCTCCCTTTCTAGTACTCAGATGCTTGGCATGTGAATACCGTGGATGTATTAGTGTCGACTTTGAGGGTCGAAAAGGCGGGTCTGTTATACTCTGTTAATTTTAGTTTGAATTTTAATTTCATAATGGCTATTTAGGAAAATATAACTCATGGTAGTAACTCATGATAGTAAACTGCTAATATATGATACTGAAGAAGATGAAACCTTTCATTATCCTTCATCCACAAATAAATTATTCCTAGATTTAAGCTTTAAGTTTACAAATTTTATTTGTTCCCTTATTGCAAATGCTGTCACATTTTGTATGTTCAGCAAACTTGAAATGTTCTAATTCTAAAAAAGAATGCTAAACCAGTAACAATTCGCCTTTTAAACCCCCAAATGGCGTCACTAATATATCCACCATATTCATGTACCAAGCACTCAAGTGTCAGAAAGAAAACTTGTTAGGGTAAAATAAAAGAAAACGAAGCAGAACAATGAAAAAGAGAACACAACATCAGAATCTCACAATGGAACAATAACATATAATATAAAAATGCAGTACAAACCGTCACTCAAATATACATAGCATTTCAGAGTCAAAATCATAAGTACTATCTTCGACTTGGGTAGTTATAACAGCCTGTCCCCACAAATGCTGATATATACATAGTAGTAATGCAATGGTAAAAAGAATACTACGATAGGTTAATGAAAGCATCCAACTGATCTCCAGAAGCTCCAAAGAACATCTATGAAAACCTGCCTTTTCTAGGCTGCTCGAAAGAGCACCCATGGAAACAAGGAAAATATAAAATCATGAGTCAGAAATAAGTCTGCTGTGAAAAAATCAAGAAATATATGTCCAATATATAATGGTAACTTTTGGAACCATACGGATTACCGTACAGTTTCCCTCTTAAAGGGAACCAAACCATCTGATAAGTACATAAGGTGATATAATAGATAATGTCTAGGTGTAGAATATAAACCCGAAAGTAGTTATGTCACTTGCATCTCATGGCACATCAATATTTAACTACAATCAAAACCGCTAAAGTGCGCATGCTTAATGGATTTCCACGGAGATGCCCTAAGTAAACCAAGGCGGATCTCCTAAAAAAGGGTCAGAACTACCTCCGAGCATCATATATTTCTAGATAGAATATACCATAAGATAAACATAGTGGCCCATGCCCAAACACGTGATATCAAATATTATCAACTCCCATCGGTCGCATGTTAGCTAAACCCCAGACTATGCTCCAACCCTATTTTCTGTCATTTCCAATATCAAGGTCACTTTTGGCATCTACTACACAAGTCTTCATCACTCGAACAGAACATGAATCACTCCATGGATCCTAGAATAAGTCGGCTGACAATACTAACTCTATCCTCTCTCTTGGAATCAACCTCGAAACACATAGTACAATCCTCCATTAGACAAGGGAATGGAACATTGCAGCCGAGGGTAGTCCCCGACCATCATAGACGGATCGACCCCGATCCCCAAAGGCTGGGGGCATGCCCTCGGGTCTGGTTTATCATAATACTGGAGGACCTGCGGTCGATCCTATGAAGCTTGGTGCAAATCGGAATTTGGATACTCATCGAGAGAAGTATGTTCTGGAATTTCCTTGTGGACTCGAGGGTAGTTCGGAAATGATGATAGGAGACTACCGTTAGATGACAATGACAAGTTTGCCGAGATGATTAGATGAGCTATGCATGGAAGATTAGTGAACAGGGATATATATGATGTGAATAGAAGTCTGTTCACTCCAAACATCAGGAATGCCAGAAATCCACCGAATTTTAAACTACTAACGTTGGAAGTATATGATGGAATGTCGGATCCAAGTATGCATATGATGAGGTATATGTGGTGCGTGGAATTATTGGGGGCTTCAGAGGAGGTCATGGCAAGGTGTTTTCCACTTTATTTGATGGAGTTAGTTGCGCTCTAGTTTTGGCAGCTAGAGAATAGTTCAATAAGGACATGGAATGATTTGGTAGATTAATTCATGAGGTAGTTTCGGGTCCACATCACGAGACCCAAGAATGTTATGATATTGATAGCATTGATACAGAGGATTGGAGAGTCTCTAACGAGTTTTCTAACATGATTTAATGCCACGGTGGCATCGGTGGATTGATCAGACCCATGCATGGTTTTGATGGTAGCTGTATCAGGAATTGCCGATGGCATGGATTTCAAGGATTCATTGACGTGGGATCCAACTATGAATCTTGGGGAGTTTTATCATGAAGCAGAAAGGTTCTTGCGGCAGGAAAACGCATGAGCCGACAAATGAAGGTGAATGCTATGCAAAATGAAGGATCGTCAGAAGATGCAAACAAGAATGATGAAGGAAAATGAAAATTGGATGATAAGTATGATGGGAAAAAAAGGTGATGGAAAGAGCAGGAGCCGATGTTCTCCTCCTAATCGGATTTGACGGAAAGCCTATAATGGATTTATTTAGACACTAGGAGTCGACTCCCCTATCGAAAACCGATGAGGAGGGATCCCACCAAGCGAAAGCGTATGTCTGGAAAGAACTGCATGTTCCACTAATTGAATGGGAACACCATGGATAAATGCAAGCATTTAAAGGATAGGATTGAGGAGCACGTCGGGAATGGCAAACTGCCGTGATATGTGAGGAATTGGGAAACGACGATGGAACCGGAGATGCCACTGTCTGCATCGAAGGGAAACAGGAATAGCCCTGGATTGGGTCATGGATCGTCATCAATTGATCGTGATGATAAGGGTCGAGTTTAGATTTGGACTCCGGTCATAATAATATTATTATTATACTCTATGATAAGGCGGCTAAGTCACATACATGTGTATGTAGGCATGCTCTAATATGATGATGAACCGTCGTGCCTGGAGAGGCACCCTTTTACTTTTTTAGTTTTGTGGATTTCTGCATGCACGAACTCTTATTTATTAAGTTATTTATGATCCGCATTACTGCGATGGATAGATCGGGACGCGATTATTTTCTCGATCGGAGTGTTGGGGCAGTAACCACAAGGTGCGAGTCCGATCACCGAAAAGCGACATAATGGATTCGTACGTGGATTAAGTCCTCGACTGGAGAGTCAAGACCGAAGAATAAAACCCAATATGACAATAGATATGGATTATGCATGGCAAGGAGTAGGTCGCTTCATCGGAGAGCGATAGGATCGGCCTACTCAGTTCATTGACGCTTGATAAGAGTCCGAAGAGACCGTAATCAGCTTAGGACTTAGTCTAATACATCAATGAATGTTCAGGGAAACTGAACCAGAGTATGGGTGTGACGACCCGGAATTTCGGACAATGTCAATTTAATAATCTGTATTAATAATTAAATTGGTTTGATAATTTTTCTTTATAATTTTAATTTAAATTGGAAAATTTAATCTTTTAGAGGTTAATAAATATATAATCTGACAATATTGATCAATATCTTTTTAACAATTTAAGATGGATAAGATTTAATTTTCAAAGCTAATAAAATTTCATTCTATTTATAATATATATTCATGATATATATTGTGAATAGGAAAATCTTTTCTTCAAAATAAAAGATGAATTTTCAAATTGTAATATATATGCATGTATATGTTATAATTCGGAGTTGTTTTGAAATTTAATCTATTTATAATTTATATATGTATGAATGAATTCTAATTTAAAGCTTTGTTTTAAAATTTATATTTTTTTCAAAAGTTAATTTAGATTAATTCAATTGTTTACAAATATAAGATAATTATTTATTTTTAAATATGATGGTTTTAAAAGGATTTAATCAAAGTTTATTATTTTAAAAACATTTCATATGCATAAAAACATTTCATAAATACAAATGTCCATATTACATAGATATAAGATATAATTATTTTTTTAATAAGGTTTTAAACACAATTATGCAAAGATTTTTAACACTTGTAAACTTTTTAAAATATGCTTGAGACACTTGTTCAATTTATCAACAAGTGGCAATATTTTCATTTTAATTTTTAAATAAATGTTTTAAGAAGAAAATTAGTTTTTCACAAACACTTTCATTTCTTTGTTTACTTTTCTTAACTTAAAACAGAAATCTTTTTCAAAACCCGAAAACTGGAAAAGAAAAATCAAATCAGAAGTTAAAATTGAAATCTGCAATTTACAAAGCAAAGTTCTTCTCAACAATCAAACCTGCAACTTGAAAGGGGAGATCAAGATCAAATTTCAACCTTTTAAATCATCAAATTTAAGGCATGCAGTAGGCAGTAGGATTTCAACATCAAACATTTTTCCAGATTTAAAGATTCAGGGCTTGGAAATCAAAACTGCTCTGCTTATATATTAGTGAGTAAACATTTTTTTAAAAGCAGTTTAACTCGTGACTATC
The DNA here is from genome assembly GCA_030765085.1 of Allium cepa. Lineage (NCBI taxonomy): Eukaryota > Viridiplantae > Streptophyta > Magnoliopsida > Asparagales > Amaryllidaceae > Allium > Allium cepa. The sequence continues at coordinate 63,303,841 of CM060933.1, forward strand.
TTTAATCCATGTGTTGATCTATATTAATGTTGCATGAAATCTTTCAGTTTTTATATAATTGAATTGGTATAAATATATGTGTGGAAGTGTGTCTGTATGTATAGCTATTCTGTTCTCTGTTGTTTCACAGGCCATGTTTGCTTTCGGAAATTCAATTCTCTAAATTAAATCAACATTAGTCTTCAAAATATAAATGGAAGTCGTTTGTTAATGTATAAGGATGATTTTAAAAATGGAATTAGGATTTTTATTTGAGTAAAATATTTTTTTTAAATTAAAATCTACAGTAAGAATCAACTTCATGTCAAAATAAATACTCATAATTCTATAATTTGATTCCAGGAATAGGTTAATAATTGGAAATGATGAATTTAGGTACCTAAATCATAATTTTTAGTTAAGTGATTTCTGTGAAATCAGAGATGAAGAGTTTTTGGGTTTATCGCCAATTCATGGCTATCGACGAATTGGATGGAGTCAAGACTTTGTTCTAAGGAAGCTGGTAAGAGGATGCATTCAAGAAAAATACTGGAAGTATTTTTCGTTGGCCGTGGTGATGGGATTTGATCGAACTAGGGTTTGGTTGTACTTTTGGGACGAGGGGTTTTGCAGGGTATTTGTGTTGGCCATGGAGGATCAGAATGTTTCGCGGGGTGTTTGTATTGTTCGGCGAAGTATGGAGCATCATCAGGTACGTCGGCGAGGTTCATCGGCGTCAGGTTCGTCGACAATGGGGGAGGTTTGGTGGTCGAAGTTTATGCAGTTTTTCGAGTGATTGGTCGAATTTCGTTTTGCGCTTGAATTGTTCGATCTGGGTTTATATTCATGCTCGCATGAGTTTGTGTGATCGTCGGTGATGGTCGCGACGAACTATGGTGGCCGGAGGCGTTTGGGTAGGTGCACGTGTACGTTGTGTGCACTGGGAATCGTGGTCTGGGGAAGATGAGTTGAGACTCGAAGGGAAGCTCGTGTTTTCATGGGGATCAACTCGAAGTTGAAGAGTGCTGGGTTTGCTTCGGGGTAGGCACGTGTTGTTAAGGTGATCGACTTGAGTTTTTGTGGTATTTGACACGGGTTTGGCCCAAGTCGCTTTCTTTTGCAAAATCAAGTCATAAGTTTTTATAAAGAGGATTAAATTTTCAAAGTTATAACTTGATCTTTTAAAGTAAATTGTTAATCAAACTTTTGAAGTGTTAATTGAATCTATTTTCAAAATTTAAATTGTTAAGATAATTTCTTTTGGAAGTAATTAATTTAATTATATTTTAAATTTTAAATTTAAAGGGAGTATTTTGAATTTAAAGTATTAAATCAAAGTTTTAAAGTAATTTTTTTAAGTAATGTTTTAATAACTAAGTTTTTAAATTTATATTGAAAATGAATAAGTTTGAATTAGAAAATTAAAGTGTTTTAAATTTCAAATTGATTTCTAAATGCTTTATTTTCAAATAAAGTTTAAGTTATAATTTTGAAAACCAAATAGAATAATTTGTCTTCAAGTTATTAAGATTTGATTAATTCAAATAATTAAATTATGATGATGATTAAGGTTAAATTATTTTGATAAGAACTTAAGAATACTTAATTAAAATATGATTTGTTAATAAGTAAAAGATTAATTAAGATAAATGTTTTTCTTAATTAATTAAGGATTTTCTTTAAATATAAGAAGTTAATTAATTAATTATTTAATTAATTTTAAATGATTAGTTAATTGCTTATTTAATTTTAAATAATCACTTAATTATGAATTAATTAAGTGTAATTACTTAATGAATTAATTAATAGTGAATTTCTGGATGTAATTAAGGTAAGAGGAAATTACTTATGGAGGTAATTAATGGAAAATTACTCATGGGAGTAATTAAATGGAAGTAATTAATGGTTAATCACTAGATGTTATTAATCTAAGGATTGATTAATATAATTGTTTTGAAGTTAATTAATTATGGAATAATTAATTAATTAAAGAATTAAGAATTATTTAATGATGGGATTAATTACTTGTTAAGTAATTAATTGAGAGAGTAATCATCTAATAAAAGTAATCAGAAGATAATTACTTATGTAAATAATTAAGGGTTTAGTTACTTAGTTATTTTAGTTAATTAATTAATGTGATTAATTAATGAATGTGATTAATTAATGAATGTGATTAATTTAAGATTAATTACTAAATGTAATTAATTAAAATTGTAATTAATTAATAAAGTAATTAATTAAGGATTATTAATTAATTGATTACTTAATGAAGTAATTAAAGAATAATTAATTAAATTAATTAATCAAAGGGTTAATATAATTAATTAAGAAGTTAATTAATTAAGATAAGTAATTACAAATTGTTAATTACTGTTTATGATTAATAAGATGATTAGTTATAAATTAATTATTTAATTAATTTAAGGGTTAATTAATTTAAAGGATCATTAGTTAATATAATTAATGAATTAATCAAGATTGATTAATAAAGTGATTAATTTAAGTGTGATTAATTAATTGTAATTAATTGAGGATTAATGTAATTAATCATAGTTGATTAATTAATGGAAGCAAATGTAGGATCATTAATTATTGAAATTAATCATAGTAATTAAAGGTTAATTACTGAATATGGTTAAGAATAATTAATTTGTGAATTAATTAAAGAGTTAAAGGCTAATTACTTGAGAGTAATTATAAGATGATTAATCAAGGAAGATTAATTAAAGAAGATCATTAAGAGATGATTAATTTATTTATTGGGAATAAATTAATGAAGAAGGATTTAGGTAACCCAATTGATTAAGAGTTAATCAATTCTGCTTTTGGATGATTGGTTAATATTGATTGACTAATATTGGATGTTGAATGATGTTGGATGATTTGGGTATGATATCTCTGATATGTGATATGCTGTTTTGTGAGATGAATGGTTGATATGAATTATCTATTGTGATAATGTGATTCATCTATCTGTTTAGATCGTCCTGAATATAAGTTTAATTGTTTAAAACCCTTAAACAACATGGACATTAAAATGGCGTTTGGATTCGATGAGACCGGGATCGGGTTTCCATATTTGGATATCCGAAAACCACATCGATCCAAATTAAACGTTAGGTCGTGAATCCAAGTGGATCTTAGTGAAGACTCGTAGTATAAGAACTATACGTCAGTATAACTCTGGGGTGATTCCGTGATGAGTTTGACGGAGATAGTACTTATAGGTTCGAGATGGAGATTTAGAGTGCAAGGGCTATGGTCGTTGACTTTGGGGGTGATTCCAAAAGGAGTGCAACGAGATAGTGCCTTCGGTTTCGTTCGAACCCGGAGCGAACTTGTATGGATTGAATGCTTTCAGAACATCGTCAGGTGGACGATGAGAATTCTAAGATAGATGTGTTCTATAAAGGTAATCGCAGCCACAAGCCTCATCAACCGGGAATGGCTAAAACAGGAGAGGTGCAGCAAGGCTAGGTGGGTAGGACCCATTTCAGGGTGAGGTCATTCCTATCTAGATGTCCCTTTTATTTCGACTTAGTGGGTGGTTGGTCGCGCCAACCATGGGGTGATCTTACTCGGGACTGTTCAGTAAGGAATGGTCCCGGCTTTGTGATGCAGGGGATTGGGCGTAATCCTTGGTACAGTGACCTAGGTCATGTATTGTGACGGGCGGTACCCCGGTAGCCCTGCCTTTGTATGGAATCCAAAATCCAACAAGTGCATGTACGGTTTTGATTGTGCCCAACTATGTTGGAACGTGAGATGTAAGCATTCTAGCTATTTCTGTATTTTATCTTGAAAACTCTACACACTGTTATAATATCACTGGATTTTCTATCAAATGTTTTGGTTAGCGTAAGGTAAAAACTTTTCCATGTTTATGTGTGGGAAGTCTTACGTGATACCTTTTCTTTTCAAAGGTTTTTCTAAAGTTAAGCAATTTTAACCCGTTTACTCACATCAGACCCCTGTCTGACCCGAGTGTTTAATTTCTATTTTATTAAACTCTTGGGTACTCATATTATGTATGAGTAGTCGAGGGATTCAGGTTAACTTGACGAATTCTGGAGGAGTTTTGGAGCAGGAGGCTTCCAAGTGTAGACATATTTTGGTTCCGCCGTGTTTGTGTGATATCTGTATCTTATGTACTTGAGTTGTATAGTTAGACAAACGTTTATAACTGTCTAATATGTGTTGTATAAGTTGTGTACTCTGATGTAATATGATACTATGTAATATTTTATGTGATATATTATATTTTATTCGTTCCGCTGTGAGTTATCTGATGTTGTTGTGTTTCTTCTTTTCTTATCTTTTCTTCTTCTATCCCTTTCTTTCTTAAATAGTGATGCGTCTTTCTGGTGATAGAAAGTCGGGTCACTACAATGGGAAATAATGTCGCTTCGCCGGAGAGCAACAGGATCGGCTTACTCAGACGTCGATTATGGATTGTGCTCGGGAAGGACCCGAGTAGGTCATGGATTTGGACATGGGCCCGTAGTGTTCTTAGATTTGGTATCGACATGGTAAGGTCGAGGATTTGGATAAAAACATCTGGCGAGATCGCGGATTTGCAGTGGATATTAGCTTCAAATGGCTATGGATTTGGACATTGACCCGGAGCGGCCGTGGACTTGGGTATAGCCCCATAGTGGTCCGAATTTGGCTAACGACCCAGAGAGGTCACGTATTTGGATATCAGCCTCGAACGGCAATCGACTTGGGTTTGGATGGATTCGAATTTGGGTGAACAAGGATCACAGATACAAAATTGGATATCGACTCAAAATGGCCATGGATTTCAAGAACGATGCGGAGAGATCATGGATTTGGATTGGCAACAGTTTGGATTCGAATTTGACAATATAGCTATCGATGGATTATGCACTTTGGATTTTTGATTTATACCAATTCAAAAACACACCTTCCTATTGAAAGGCATGTTTTGGGGGACAAAGTGTTAACCCTCCTTTTGACAAGGCAGTATATAAATGGATTTACCCCAACAGACTTCACGATTATCAAGGAAAATAGCAATGAGAGATAGTTACTAGGATTAGAGATTGATTATATTTGAAACTATGGATTATAGATGAATGGATTCGGATAGACAACACTTAAAAAACGAATAAATATGGAACTAATACTTCCCCCAGAAGAGGGATTGGAATAGAGATTCATAATAATGGGATCAGATTAAGCAGGATACACACAACCCAACAATGATCGCGTCATGACTCAACAACCACAAGGTGGATTGAATGAAACTTTGGGAACAAAAGAAGGGACATTAGGGAGTCTATCCTAGGGATTTCACATCAAATGGAGCAAGTTGGAGGGATCGGCCCCTATCCCTCCAGAGGGATCGACTATAATCAGCCTTCACAACATATTGCAACCAAGATCAATCAATAACTCGAGTTCTACTAATCTAATTGGTATGAAACTTGGAATTTAAACATAATACAACATAGAGAAACTCCTCTAGGGATCGCACATCATTTGGAGAGTTTGGAGAGATTGGCCCCTATCCCTATTTAGGGATTGGTTTAGTTGGATTTGCAGTCATGATCGATCAATAACTCAAAAACCTATAGATGCTATCAACATGAAACTTGGATTAGAAGCATATTACAACACAAGGAACACACGATAGAGATCGCATGACCAAAGGAGCAATCTGATGGGATCAACCCATATCCTTATATAGGGATTAGTTTAGTTAAATTTATAGTGATGATCGATCGACATCTCAAGATATGTGAGTGCGATCGACATGAAATTTGGAGAGCAAGAAGATAATATCATGAGGGACCCACTATAGGAATCGGACCTAATGATCCACCAAAATAGGGATTGGTACCGATCTCTATTATGGGCTTCGATGGGCCCCAAACTTTCTAGGAAGGCTCGTTTTGGCTTCAGGGTTCCAGATCTAGGTTTTAAGCGAGATGTTTTTATGTCTTCTCCTATAAATACAACAGGCATGGCATCAGAAAAGGGATCTGGATCTTCTTTCTGCTTCATTCTATGTTCTACTTAGGCTAAACTCTTCCATTTTTATTCTTGGATTTCATGGACTTGTAAGTGTATCAGTAGTATAAACGAATAACAAGGAAAAGCTTTGGAGTAGATGTACGCTGGAGTTAGCCGAACCACTATAAGTCTGTGTCTTTCTTTACTTGCTTTCTGATTATTTTAATTTTGTTCTTCATTTATTTTTCTTCTTATTTTTTATCGGGTATTGGTGCTTTCACATACAATTGGGTGTTGGTAGCATTTTTTGTGCCAACAATAATCGCTTCCAAAACATGGACTCGTATACAAGTTTTGAAGTGGTATTTGGTATGTAAAACACTTCCTGGACTGTTCAAAACAAATTCGATGAATTTCTGGAAAACTCAATTCTAGTTTTTTTAGAAGTAAGCGAATAATATATAAAGAGGAATCCACCTCGGGGGATCTCTTATATATAAGTTTCTAAAACTAGAGAAGTTTCATATCAATGCTCCTTCTCGAGGGATCTCAAATCGCATGAAGCAGTGAAGCTTTTATGTAACGAACCGTAATTTTACTACTTCGAAAATGAGAGATTTTGTTTGTTCTAAAATTAAAAAGATTTAAAACTTAAATAAATAACTTATATATAATAGATAATAATAGAAGAATTATTTATTCTTATAATTGATCATTTAAAAAGTAAATTTGGATTTTAGAACAAATCAACAAAAGTTAATTTTAGTTAAAAATAAATAAATGCTTAAATAAATAAGTTTAAATATTTATTTAAAAGATAAATCTTATTAAAAACATTTTATAAAGATAATAAAAGTATATTAAAATATTTGAAAGTATGTTAATAATCGTTTTACAAAAATAACCAAATTTTGTCGCCTTTTTTCAGTTTTACATACACCGTAACATTAGATACTTTAATATTATTTAAATATGATTTTAAAATATAGAGAGACATGTTTTAATTTATTTAAAGAAGTAAAAATTTCATTTTTAAATTTGGTTTACATAAATAAATAGTTTAACTAAAACGTCAAAATATAACCGTAAAACATATTGTCGAAAGTCAACGTTTTGTCAATTAAAAGTTGTCGCAACATCGTCGCACCTTTATTTTCTTATATAGGAACATATATTCAAATAGTATAAGTATTAATTAATTCACTAATCAAGTATACTTTTACTAAATATACTTAAAAATTCTAGAATATAATTAACAAAAAGTAAGCAAAAAAGACAAACATGTCATTTCAAAACAAAATGTAAACATCAAATCAAACCAAATATAATTATTGTATTCTTTACTTAATACTTAAGTGGAAATGATATAAAGTAATGATTTGAAATGTGGCGCTAATTTTAAAAAAAATAAGGTTGCTTAAAAATTAAGAAAAGGGTATTTTAATCTATTTACACAATATTATTTTAATCCAAATTTTTTTCTATAAATAAGCATCCACTTTCTCTTTTTTTACACTTCTTCTTCTTCCTTTTCAAGCTTTTCTTCCGCTCTCTAATGGCTTCCATGCCTTAAAAAAATAAAATAAAATAATATATAAAGAGAAAATTCACAAAAATTTCAGCAAAATCACTTCAAAACCCTTCTCTGCCTCCTTCCTACCCACGGCGACCCCTTCCACCTCAAAACCCGAGCCAACCACCACACCCTAGCCTAGGCCGTGAGCAATATAGCTCCTCCAAGGCCAAGGCCGAGCACATCAAGAAGAAGGTGCAAAATCGGGAAGCTTCGGAGCAATAAAAAGAGAAGATGGTGCTACCGGAATAAAAAAGGAAGGTCTACAGAAAAGATTGGTGGAGTGGAACTAATCGTGAGTACTCATTGTTTATTTAAAGTTAAATAATCCTTATAACTATTTTAATATGTCCATTAAAACCCTTGAATAAATTGTTTGAATGTTTGATAACTTGGATGTAAAATTGATTGATTATATGATTGTTTATGTGATTGATAACTTATTTGATAAATGATAAGAGAAATGAATAGTAATTATCCATATTTAATTAAATGAAAATTAAATCCATACAAATATGTGTATGAAAGTTACTTAGCCTCTAAATGATTTTAAATGATCCAAAAAGGTTAGGAGTAATATTATGATGATATAATATTATAAAACGAAACGAAATGGAATATGAGTTTAAAATATAAAAATATTATTTAAAATGGGTTTACAATGATTTAGAAATGTTTTATAAACATTTAAAAGTGTTTTCAAGAAGTTCGAAAAGAAACTGAAAAAAAAGTCAAAATTATGCGCGTCGCGTAACAATAGTTCGCGATTTCGCGCCATAAAAGTTAAATGTGTGTACAAAGTGAAATATAACTCAGAATTCTTCGAGATAAGAATTTTCCGGTCTATTATATACATAGTTTTTCAACGAAGAAAGAAAATCAAAATTTCATCAAGTAGAGTTCGAAATATGTCCAAAATAATTTTCTAAAAACATTGCGGTATTGCAGTTCGGATGTAACGACCCAGGATTTTTAATAATTAAAATTTGAATATTTAATTTATTTTAAATATTTATAAGTGAATTTATAAGTCAAATAAATTTTTATTTGAATTTTTGGATTTAATTGAATAATTAAATCAATAATTTAATATGTGAAATTATGGAAATAATTGAAAATCGAGTTAAATATGGTTGAAAATGATTTGTAAAACTTTATTATATCATATGGGAGTTAGAAAGATATATTAGAACTTTTAAAATCGAATTAAAAGTTTAATTGTGAAAATTGAATATTTTAATATTAAAATCGACTAGTGAAAATAGCCAATTTTTGAACAGTCTCAGAATTGAACGAAACCAGTTCCATTGGATCCGTAATAGTTAGTTATTACCGGATTTCAATTTTCATGTCAATCGGAGTTATCGTTTGATCGTGGCAGCTCGAAACGCATCGAATTATTTTTAATTTTAATTTGGCGAGTTAAAATAGCCATTTTTCAAAAAGTCTCGGATTTCGACGAAACTAGTTTCATCGGATCCGTAATGTGATATTATTGTAAGGTTTCAAATTTCAAGTCAATTGGATTTACCGTTTGTCCGGTACAAATTAAAACGCCTAGAAATCGATTTAAATCGGTTTAATTTAAATTGAACGTTTGTAGCCATAACTCGCACAGATGATCGAATTAGCTTCCGAAACCTGTTCCATTGTGTCCGGAACGCGGGGTAAACCTTAGAAACGCTGGTTACGGCGCGTAAATCGGAGTTCGGAATTTCCGGATGAATAGTGTCGTTCGAAACTCTATAAATAGACCCCCACTCTCTTCATAAATTAAAAAAAAAAAATAAACAAAACCCTAACCCTAAATAAACTGCAGCCGCCACCCTTGCTATGAATGGCCAGAATTTAATCCCTTTCTTCCCTCAATCATTCACAATCCGTTGACATTCACGCGAAGTGTTCAACACGGAAGTCGAAGAGCATGAGGAGAGCTAGAGATCTATACGGTTGAGATCTGAAATGACGTCGGATGGTGGGAGCTAGGGGAGGCCGACGCCTACAGTTCGCGCGTGCGTTTCTATGCAATGGAGAGGCCGAACTTGCTATGGTTACAGCCGAGCATAGGGGAGGCAACGAGCATTCGAGTGGTGTAGCCTGATCGACTCGGAAACAATTGTAGAGGGAGTATAATTCAACCCTAATCTATATGTGATGGGTTTGGGTGGAGCGGCTTTGTCTGGAGATGGAAACGTGATGATGAGGAAGATGGGTGCACGGCCAGATTTGCATGTGTGATGGATCAAGGGCTATGATTGATTATGGTTAAGAAAATTTAAATTAAGTTGTAATAGTTATATAAATCGTGTACAAACTTCAAAAATTCATAACTTTTTCATACGAGGTCGAAAAAATGCAAACTCAGTTGCGTTGGAATCGTATGGACGAGCACTACGCAATGGAGTTGGTTTGGAGTCGTTTGGAGTTAGTGAGAATTTTGGGTAAAATTAAACGTCCGTTTAATTTTATTCGAAATAAATCGCTAAAACGAAATTTAAAATCAAGGTGAGAACTTCTCACTCAATCGAATCAGTTTCGATTTTATTTTAAATAGTTAGATTTAAAATATTTGAATGCATGCTTGAATGATGATTGATATCTATTGATTGTTAAAATAGACATTATGCGCCGTTAGTAAGCGGATGTTATTTATTAAAAACATATACCGCGAATATTTCATAAACAGTGAAATTGGTATTATATATAATATCAATATATATATATTGGCATATGTATATATTGCAGTTATTGATTTCCCGCATTTTTTGTTTAGCGGATGAGACCCTATTGCGCCGTTATTAAGCGGATAATATTTATTAAAAACATATACCGCGATAATTTCGTACTGGAGCGAAATTGGTATTGTGCTAATGTTTGTGGATGCAGGAAACAGGTTGGAGGGATCCAACTGGATTCCTCAACAGTATTTATTTGATTTCAGATATTTTGATATTTGATGGATTATCATATCGATATATGATATCGTTGTTGTCGTGATTGACTATTTGGTGTGTAGCATCATTGGACCCAGATTTTGGGATTTTAAAATGATTTTTAAAGTGATTTTTGAAAATATACTTTATTTTTGGAATTGATCCATTATAAATAAATAAACGTTATAATTTTTAAAGTTATAAAAATTATGATTTTGAGAAATATAGTTAAAAGCTGATTTTTGAAATTATGGAGTTAATAATTTTATAAAATAGTTTAAATTGGGAAATTTGAATTTATTGTGAAAAGTTTAAATATAGGGTTTATAAAATTTAATTATTTTATAAATCAAGAGAATGATGAAATTATAAAGGAAATTAAAGGTGTTTTAAAGAATAATATAAATTGATTTATATTAAGAGATTTATAAATGGATATTTATAAATTGAAATATATACATTATAAAACGAGTTTTTATAAGTGTTTGAATGAAATGAAATTGAATTTCATAAATGAGTGAAATTTATAGAATTATAAATGTTAAAGTTATAAATGAAATTTATAAATAGTAAGATTTATAAATTTATAAAGTTATTAAAAGAATGGTTTTGGATAAATAATTTAAATCTTATAAGTTATAAGATTTATAATTATGAGGTTTAAAAGAACGATTTTGTAAATAATCGTTTTTATAAGCATTTAACTTATAATGTGAACTTTTGGTTTATAATCGAGTTATAAATCGAATAGGTTAATAAAGAAGATGTATAAAAAGGAAGTTTTTATAGAATAAATAGAAATGGAATTTATGAACGTTGTTTTATAAATTCGCAAACAACTTATTTTGATAAGTAAATTGTTGAAACCTATTAATGGAGTTATATTCACATTTTTGACTGTGAATAATCCTTTAAAATAAAATGAATAAAAGGATGAAATTGATTAACGTAGTATATTCACGTTTTTGAATAGTGAATAATATGTTAAAGAAATTGTTTTGAATGTGATGATTTAAATAGAATTAAAACAACCTAACGATGTTTTAAAATGTGTTGAGATTCGAAACCATAGATTTCAACATTTATTGTTGAAATAGACGTTTTTGAGAAATAAAAGGAAATGGTGGACTATAACACTGTTGTTATAGTAAATGATTTCCGAAAGGAAATGTTTTGTATAGTATTGGGATTTTTATATCTATTTTAATTTCGAATCCCTATACTAGTGATTTTGGGTTGTCGTAACGATGTTTTACGCAACATTCGTTTTGGCCCAAATAAATATGTTTAAGAGAATGATTTCCTTAAAGAATGAAATATATACTTAATCTCGATTGAAGTATATTGAATATTTTCTAAGTGTTGAAAATAAATAAAATTTGTGAATTACTTATGAATAAGTAAGTATGGAAATGTTTTCCAATATAAAGGGAATATCTTAAGAATTTATCTTTTTTGAAGATAAATTGAAATGAATAATCGAAATCGAATATTCATAGATATTTTGGATTATAAATTCAATATGGAATTTATGAATGAAAAGGAGAATTTGTTTAAAAATAAATATTGATTTATTTTTGAAGTGTGAAAATTTTATATCTTGTAAAGATATTTTTGGGAAATAAATAATTTGGAAAATTATTTGGAATCTGGTGATGTGTGCATATCCATTGATAGTTCAATAACCGACTATCAATATTTCCCTTTGAATGGGTATTTGATGTGATTTGTTTGAATGTGAATGCCACACTTATTTTTGAATAAGCGCTCACTATTCGGGTTAACCGGGAAAGGACCATGGGGTCGTATAACCCATTCCGAATATGTGATACGTCGTTATGATAGCATTGAAGATCGGTGTTGAAGACCGGATATTTGCGAGAGCGATAGGATGACCTATCGATTGACTCTGCACCGAGTTGCTCCGGTATAGAGTTCTCCATATGTGATGGTGAATCCGATCAGGATTGTGAATATCCGGATTGCAAGGACTTCTTTGTAAGTGCCTTCGGTTTTGTTCGATCCCGGAACAGACTTGTATGGATTGTATGTCTGACATTACAAGTTGAGATATAAAGCTGATTTCTTTCAAATATATTTCTGTTGGTGGCGAAGAATTTATTCTTTTAGCTTAACACCCTTCTCTGAGACGTACGAGCTCAGAGGTTATATAGTTGAAGTTATCAGCGATATATTCCCAAATTGGTAATGTGACATGCTGAGTGTTGCTGAAATGATCATTGTGTTGATTATTTGTGATAGGATCATTTATTTGATCGTCTATCTTGGTGATCATTGTGTTGATCATTTGTTGACCCAAAGCATGGCTTTTGTATAAAGTATGTTTTTGTGGACGTGACTTCGTCGAGCCTCACAAACCGGTAATGGTCGAAACAGGAATTGTGCGGCAAGGTTTCCAGGGATCGCTTCCCTAGGGTATGACCATTCCTTCTGGAAAAGGGTAGTATCATGGTATGGAGCCCAGATACTTACTCATGTTGAAAACACTTTATGATTGTGTGATGATGGTGACGAGCGCTCGGTTAAAGGTTCCAAAGGACCGGGGGTGGTATATCTGAGGGTTTGTAATATCCCTTGGGAAAAGGGATTCCCGGCTTTGTTTAGCGGAGAACGGTGGTTCTCGGGGCGTCCTTCCAGAGGCGTTTCCATGTGGCAATGGGAAGTTCCTTGGCCTGACCATTTGTTGGAAAATCCATTCTTCAAATACGAGCCTTGTACGGTTTTAGTTGTATAACCTGCTATGGAATGTGGCGGTAACCCGCTATTGAACATGGTAGCTATAGTAGGCATAGTTCGAAATGTCTATGTTGGTTAAGATTTATATTCTACTTTTGAAATGAATTTTTTCCTACACTATGCACTAGTAATAATATCAAATGTCTTTTAAATGCGTATCAAGCATCTTTGACTATCATAAGGAGAAATCTCCTCCGATTCTGCGTTTGCATTGTGTGTGTGTGCGGGAGGCCTTATGGTAGTCTCATTTTTAAAAGCATTGCGAATTGACTTTAAAAATATTCCTCTATTTTGTTTTCAAAGATAAATAAACTGTTTTGAGTTCTCACACCAGTCTTGCTAAGCTTTGGGCTATGTGATGGGGGGTTCTCGCTTCGCGGTTTGGTGGCGAACGGGAGACTCTTACTCCCACACATCCTCTTTTAGGGGGTTGGTTAGGTGTAACCTGAGACAGTCGAGAGGCTGGCCGTAAAAGCAAGGTCTGGGGTACCAGTGTAAGCCACGGTGGGGCTGGGATGGTTGAAAAGCCTACCGGTTGTGACCACTGGCTCGTTCCGTTACATTTGGTATCAGAGCATATGGTTAAGCGACAACCATGGTTCTGTTGGGTATTACTCATTAGAGATAGAGTCAGTAGTACTCTAGAATGAGTTGAGTGTAATAATAACTATGAGAGCGTATTTGTTAGTGAATATAAAAAATTGTTTTGTATTGTGTTGACTTATCGGTTGATTGTTTATAGATTCCGGTCGATCTAGTCTGGCTAACTATCGTAGAAAGGGGTTTCTAAACTCTTAAACAAGATAAATCGACATAATATTGTTTTAAATTGGGTAAATGAAATAATTTTACCTTGATTATATTTTATATATAAAGAAATAATTTTTCAGAATTATTAAAGTGTATATAAGTTGATTGTTTAGTTGTTTGAATAATCTAAATAAAAGAATAATTGTATAAGTAAAGAATTATAAGAATTGAATTATAATTAAAGTGATTTACAATTGTGAAATAAACTTATATATAAGAAGTGAAACTATATGAATATATTTATGAATATGGGTTGTAAATAAAAAAATGAATTTAAAGTTAAATGGAAATTTACTTTAGAAATGGAACTATAACTTAAAAAATGTTGAATGAAGCTGATATTAGTATCAAAGTAAAATAATAAAGTTAAGTGATAGATATGAACTTGAGTTATATAAATGAAATTCAACTTTTGTAATTGAATTGAATTAATGGATTGAATAATAATCAATTGAATGTAAATTAAGTTGATATGAAATAATGAATATAAGTGTTAATTCATTAAAATCTAATGTTATTAGAAGTTGAATAATTGAATAAAAATCAATTTAATTGAACCAATTGAAAGTGATGGTGTTAAAACCAAATTGAATGAATATATGCAAAGTGATTTTGTTGTTATATGGTTGTTAGTTGATTGATTGTATATAATTCATTAAGTGTTAATGAAATTGAGTCAATGAAATTGGAAGCTAAAGTAATTGGAAATCCAATTTGAAGTTAAGTAAATTTTGAATAGAAGTGAATTTGATTTGGAAGTGAACCAACTTGAATATGAATTAGTGAATATAAACTAATTGAAAATGAATGTTAGTAAAAACATCCACTATTAATGAATCAAATGTGATTAAATTGAAAACCATTTCATTGAATATTAATAAGAATATGAATGAATATATTTTGGTTATGAATGTTAGTTGGTTGATGGTTGAATATATATTGCATTTGTTGCTTTTACTACATTTGATATGTTGGCATATATAGTTATTATGTTGCTATATGTTGTATATTGATACTATTGTCTACATGCATGTTCTCATGTTGTTTGTTGAGTAATTAGTAGGTGCGGATCGCGTTTGCTTCGCATTTGGAGCTCGCTTTCGCGCTATATTAGCCGTATATGCTGGCTAATAAAATATAAGGTACATATCTCGGATTACATATCGTACTTTTACAAATTTTTCCCTGCGGGATGCCTCATTACTTGATGAGATGTATATTTGTGATATATATACTGTCATTTTTTTTTTCGGATCGAGCCGCGCAAAGGAGACTATGGCGAATTTTTCCGAAAATTTAAGGCGTTAGAAAAAATTTGAGAAAATTAGAAAATTTTGAAAACTTTAACTTTGATTTGGAATGGAAAGTTAAACAATAGTAGTTGTTTTTGAAAAGATAACTAAGTATGATTGGAAACTTAGTAAAGTTATTATAAGAAATTTAATTATGAATTTTGGAAAATTAATATATTCTATAACTTTTCTTACTTGATAATTTCGAGGACGAAATTCTTTTAAGGGGGGAAGATTGTAACGACCCAGGATTTTTAATAATTAAAATTTGAATATTTAATTTATTTTAAATATTTATAAGTGAATTTATAAGTCAAATAAATTTTTATTTGAATTTTTGGATTTAATTGAATAATTAAATCAATAATTTAATATGTGAAATTATGGAAATAATTGAAAATCGAGTTAAATATGGTTGAAAATGATTTGTAAAATTTTATTATATCATATGGGAGTTAGAATGATATTTTATAACTTTTAAAATCGAATTAAAAGTTTAATTGTGAAAATTGAATATTTTAATATTAAAATCGACTAGTGAAAATAGTCAATTTTTGAACAGTCTCAGAATTGAACGAAACCAGTTCCATTGGATCCGTAATAGTTAGTTATTACCGGATTTCAATTTTCATGTCAATCGGAGTTATCGTTTGATCATGGCAGCTCGAAACGCATCGAATTATTTTTAATTTTAATTTGGCGAGTTAAAATAGCCATTTTTCAAAAAGTCTCAGATTTCGACGAAACTAGTTTCATCGGATCCGTAATGTGATATTATTGTAAGGTTTCAAATTTCAAGTCAATTGGATTTACCGTTTGTCCGGTACAAATTAAAACGCCTAGAAATCGATTTAAATCGGTTTAATTTAAATTGAACGTTTGTAGCCATAACTCGCACAGATGATCGAATTAGCTTCCGAAACCTGTTCCATTGTGTCCGAAACGCGGGGTAAACCTTAGAAACGCTGGTTACGGCGCGTAAATCGGAGTTCGGAATTTCCGGATGAATAGTGTCGTTCGAAACTCTATAAATAGACCCCCACTCTCTTCATAAATTAAAAAAAAAAAAAATAAACAAAACCCTAACCCTAAATAAACTGCAGCCGCCACCCTTGCTATGAATGGCCAGAATTTAATCCCTTTCTTCCCTCAATCATTCACAATCCGTTGACATTCACGCGAAGTGTTCAACACGGAAGTCGAATAGCATGAGGAGAGCTAGAGATCTATACGGTTGAGATCTGAAACGACGTCGGATGGTGGGAGCTAGGGGAGGCCGACGCCTACAGTTCGCACGCGCGTTTCTATGCAATGGAGAGGCCGAACTTGCTATGGTTACAGCCGAGCATAGGGCAGGCAACGAGCATTCGAGTGGTGTAGCCTGATCGACTCGGAAACAATTGTAGAGGGAGTATAATTCAACCCTAATCTATATGTGATGGGTTTGGGTGGAGCGGCTTTGTCTGGAGATGGAAACGTGATGATGAGGAAGATGGGTGCACGGCCAGATTTGCATGTGTGATGGATCAAGGGCTATGATTGATTATGGTTAAGAAAATTTAAATTAAGTTGTAATAGTTATATAAATCGTGTACAAACTTCAAAAATTCATAACTTTTTCATACGAGGTCGAAAAAATGCAAACTCAGTTGCGTTGGAATCGTATGGACGATCACTACGCGATGGAGTTGGTTTGGAGTCGTTTGGAGTTAGTGAGAATTTTGGGTAAAATTAAACGTATTCGAAATAAATCGCTAAAACGGAATTTAAAATCAAGGTGAGAACTTCTCACTCAATCGAATCAGTTTCGATTTTATTTTAAATAGTTAGATTTAAAATATTTGAATGCATATTTGAATGATGATTGATATCTATTGATTGTTAAAATAGACATTATGCGCCGTTAGTAAGCGGATGTTATTTATTAAAAACATATACCGCGAATATTTCATAAACAGTGAAATTGGTATTATATATAATATCAATATATATATATTGGCATATGTATATATTGCAGTTATTGATTTCCCGCATTTTTTGTTTAGCGGATGAGACCCTATTGCGCCGTTATTAAGCGGATAATATTTATTAAAAATATATACTGCGATAATTTCGTACTGGAGCGAAATTGGTATTGTGCTAATGTTTGTGGATGCAGGAAACAGGTTGGAGGGATCCAACTGGATTCCTCAACAGTATTTATTTGATTTCAGATATTTTGATATTTGATGGATTATCATATCGATATATGATATCGTTGTTGTCGTGATTGACTATTTGGTGTGTAGCATCATTGGACCCAGATTTTGGGATTTTAAAATGATTTTTAAAGTGATTTTTGAAAATATACTTTATTTTTGGAATTGATCCATTATAAATAAATAAACGTTATAATTTTTAAAGTTATAAAAATTATGATTTTGAGAAATATAGTTAAAAGCTGATTTTTGAAATTATGGAGTTAATAATTTTATAAAATAGTTTAAAATGGGAAATTTGAATTTATTGTGAAAAGTTTAAATATAGGGTTTATAAAATTTAATTATTTTATAAATCAAGAGAATGATGAAATTATAAAGGAAATTAAAGGTGTTTTAAAGAATAATATAAATTGATTTATATTAAGAGATTTATAAATGGATATTTATAAATTGAAATATATACATTATAAAACGAGTTTTTATAAGTGTTTGAATGAAATGAAATTGAATTTCATAAATGAATGAAATTTATAGAATTATAAATGGTAAAGTTATAAATGAAATTTATAAATAGTAAGATTTATAAATTTATAAAGTTATTAAAAGAATGGTTTTGGATAAATAATTTAAATCTTATAAGTTATAAGATTTATAATTATGAGGTTTAAAAGAACGATTTTGTAAATAATCGTTTTTATAAGCATTTAACTTATAATGTGAACTTTTGGTTTATAATCGAGTTATAAATCGAATAGGTTAATAAAGAAGATGTATAAAAAGGAAGTTTTTATAGAATAAATAGAAATGGAATTTATGAACGTTGTTTTATAAATTCGCAAACAACTTATTTTGATAAGTAAATTGTTGAAACCTATTAATGGAGTTATATTCACATTTTTGACTGTGAATAATCCTTTAAAATAAAATGAATAAAAGGATGAAATTGATTAACGTAGTATATTCACGTTTTTGAATAGTGAATAATATGTTAAAGAAATCGTTTTGAATGTGATGTTTTAAATAGAATTAAAACAACCTAACGATGTTTTAAAATGTGTTGAGATTCGAAACCATAGATTTCAACATTTATTGTTGAAATAGACGTTTTCGAGAAATAAAAGGAAATGGTGGACTATAACACTGTTGTTATAGTAAATGATTTCCGAAAGGAAATGTTTTGTATAGTATTGGGATTTATATATCTATTTTAATTTCGAATCCCTATACTAGTGATTTTGGGTTGTCGTAACGATGTTTTACGCAACATTCGTTTTGGCCCAAATAAATATGTTTAAGAGAATGATTTCCTTAAAGAATGAAATATATACTTAATCTCGACTGAAGTATATTGAATATTTTCTAAGTGTTGAAAATAAATAAAATTTGTGAATTACTTATGAATAAGTAAGTATGGAAATGTTTTCCAATATAAAGGGAATATCTTAAGAATTTATCTTTTTGAAGATAAATTGAAATGAATAATCGAAATCGAATATTCATAGATATTTTGGATTATAAATTCAATATGGAATTTATGAATGAAAAGGAGAATTTGTTTAAAAATAAATATTGATTATTTTTGAAGTGTGAAAATTTTATATCTTGTAAAGATATTTTTGGGAAATAAATAATTTGGAAAATTATTTGGAATCTGGTGATGTGTGCATATCCATTGATAGTTCAATAACCGACTATCAATATTTCCCTTTGAATGGGTATTTGATGTGATTTGTTTGAATGTGAATGCCACACTTATTTTTGAATAAGCGCTCACTATTCGGGTTAACCGGGAAAGGACCATGGGGTCGTATAACCCATTCCGAATATGTGATACGTCGTTATGATAGCATTGAAGATCGTTGTTGAAGACCGGATATTTGCGAGAGCGATAGGATGACCTATCGATTGACTCTGCACCGAGTTGCTCCGGTATAGAGTTCTCCATATGTGATGGTGAATCCGATCAGGATTGTGAATATCCGGATTGCAAGGACTTCTTTGTAAGTGCCTTCGGTTTTGTTCGATCCCGGAACAGACTTGTATGGATTGTATGTCTGACATTACAAGTTGAGATATAAAGCCGATTTCTTTCAAATATATTTCTATTGGTGGCGAAGAATTTATTCTTTTAGCTTAACACCCTTCTCTGAGACGTACGAGCTCAGAGGTTATATAGTTGAAGTTATCAGCGATATATTCCCAAATTGGTAATGTGACATGCTGAGTGTTGCTGAAATGATCATTGTGTTGATTATTTGTGATAGGATCATTTATTTGATCGTCTATCTTGGTGATCATTGTGTTGATCATTTGTTGACCCAAAGCATGGCTTTTGTATAAATTATGTTTTTGTGGACGTGACTTCGTCGAGCCTCACAAACCGGTAATGGTCGAAACAGGAATTGTGCGGCAAGGTTTCCAGGGATCGCTTCCCTAGGGTATGACCATTCCTTCTGGAAAAGGGTAGTATCATGGTATGGAGCCCAGATACTTACTCATGTTGAAAACACTTTATGATTGTGTGATGATGGTGACGAGCGCTCGGTTAAAGGTTCCAAAGGACCGAGGGTGGTATATCTGAGGGTTTGTAATATCCCTTGGGAAAAGGGATTCCCGGCTTTGTTTAGCGGAGAACGGTGGTTCTCGGGGCGTCCTTCCAGAGGCGTTTCCATGTGGCAATGGGAAGTTCCTTGGCCTAACCATTTGTTGGAAAATCCATTCTTCAAATAAGAGCCTTGTACGGTTTTAGTTGTATAACCTGCTATGGAATGTGGCGGTAACCCGCTATTGACATGGTAGCTATAGTGGGCATAGTTCGAAATGTCTATGTTGGCTAAGATTTATATTCTACTTTCGAAATGAATTTTTTCCTACACTATGCACTAGTAATAATATCAAATGTCTTTTAAATCCGTATCAAGCATCTTTGACTATCATAAGGAGAAATCTCCTCCGATTCTGCGTTTGCATTGTGTGTGTGTGCGGGAGGCCTTATGGTAGTCTCATTTTTAAAAGCATTGCGAATTGACTTTAAAAATATTCCTCTATTTTGTTTTCAAAGATAAATAAACTGTTTTGAGTTCTCACACCAGTCACATGACTGACTTGGAGTTTATTGTTTTCCTTCCTAAACTCTGGGTGCCCACCAATTTCCACACGGGCAGTTAAGAGTTAGGTTTATCAGGATATTCTGGATATTCTGGAGTTGCTGGAGGCAAGCTGGATGGCATGGCGTATACTACTATATAGTATTTCTTTTTCCGCTGCACTGTTTATTGTTGTTGTTGTACACTCTGATGATATGATGTAATGAAATGTGATGTAATGTAATAACTGATATAGTTCTTGTTTAAAGATTATTCATTTATCTATTATATATTGTTCCGCTGCGAATTTTGAGATTCTGATGTGATTCTGTTGTTTTCTATTCCGTTCTATTTTCTATCTCTTCTCTATTCTCTGTTTTCTTTTCTCTCCATCTTCTATCCTCTATCTTTTTCTCTCTTTTTCTTTTCTTAAATTCTTTTTAAAACCCTAACTATTCGGTTTTTCGGCAACGAAAAAATCGATAACGTTACATCGGAATCCAAAAAGGGATTTCTTTATAAATAATACTTTTAAAGGATTAAAAATATGAAATAAATTTGATAAATCTATTAAAATGGTTTAAAAGATATTTGGAATGGAATATATGAATTTTCAAATATTAAAAAATTGTTTAAATCAAATAAGCTTATATGTACTTTCCACAGCACTTTTATGCTGCAAATTCTATAACCTTTTGAATATGAGTTTAAACATAACAATTCTTTCCTAAATCTTTTGTGGATGATTTTTAAAGGAATAATTATGTAATATAAAGATGATTTGGAAGTTTTAATAAGAGTTTGAATAAATGGTTAAAAGGAATTGTTTATACCACTTAAACAAAAGTGAAGAATATTGAATATAATAACAAACTAAGTATGCGAAAACGACTATTACATTTGTTCCACCTATGAGATCTGGAAATATAAAATAAGGTGTTTAAATAAGATTAGGAATGGAGCAACCAGTACCCTGAACATAACCGGCCTATGTTTTCTCTTTTTAGACGAGGGATGGAACTGATCGAAAGGAAAGCCCGGATGCTCTAAAAGATCATATTTAAGTTTTTCCAAAATAAAAGAAAAAACAAATTTTTTGAATATTAATTAACCGCTTAATATCTTTTATTCGATGATTAGGACGAAGGAACCGGGATCGAATTTGGGTGATTCCTATCCGAAAAAAGGGGACCGGATTTGGGTGACTCCTATCCGAAAACCCCTTCATACTAATTTTCGAGATAAAACATATTGAAGATAATGATCATTGATGAAAAAGATCTTCATGATGAAGGATTACTTGCCATTAGTCCCTGGAGGTGAATTTTAACATATTTAAGGTGGCAGTAGTTCTCTTTATGGAAATATTTGATTTGCAAGAATATGATTTGAAGTTAAGAAAGAAATTTTTGCTTAAGATTTAATGAATGATTTGGGAATATTTTCCCTAAGTTAAAAGTTATAGTTTGAATATAAGAAATCTTTGATTAAGATTTAATGAATGATTTGGAAAGGTTTTCCTAAGTAAAAGAGAAAATGATTCGATAATATTCCAAGATTTAAGAATGGTTTAAATAAATCAAATGATTTGATAAATGTGGCTTTATGATTTCATATACTATTGAAAAGAAAATGGAATAAATTGAAAAGAATATATCTAAGAAAGATATTTGATTAGATAAAAGATGAAGTAATCGATTGATGATTGATATCCACATATGAAATTAGCATCTTTTAAATCGATAATTGGCTTCGAAGGAATTGGGGTCGGATTTGGGTGATTCCTATCTGAAAACCACTTCGAACCAACGTATACGTTCGAAAGTGAAGACATATTGAAGATGATGATTATTGAAGACCGTGGACCTTCATAGCGTGAGGACTACTGTTGAATGCACTGGGTAGCTCGCATTGTAGAGTTATTTATAGCAGTGGTCTTCTCGTTGTAGAGATTTTTCGGATTGTAAGAACTATTCGCTACTAGTGGTAGTAGTAGAGTGCCTTCAGTTTCGTTTAGTCCTAGAACGAACTTGTACGGACGAATGTCTGACATTGCATTTCTAAGACACAACGATTGACTTTTACTAATATACATCTGCTTGGTGGCAAGGAAGGCAACTTCTTTTAGCATAGCACCCTTCTCTGAGACATATGAGCTCAGAGGTTGTATGCTTGTGGGAGTCAAATAGTGATCAAAGAAATGGCAGTGTGGCATTCAAAGTAGAACATGTTATGATCAAAGCGTGGTTTTGTATGAAAAGCGTGGCTCTGAAGAAATTGAGCGGAGCCTCATATCTCGGAAGATGATATGGGATACTATGTGGTCTTGTAGACACAAATTTGGAATAAGTGTCCAATACATTAGGCCCTTAGGGGGATACGTCCCTCAAGTCATCTATTGCCCCATTTGAATAAAGTGGTTAGCTTGAGAAAAGCAGGGAACTACCGGTTATCAGTGGTAGTATAGCAAGTACAGTTCCAACTGACTAGTTTGAGAAAAGCAATTAAGGCACCGTGGGAACTATGTTTGTTATGCGTGGATCGGAGAAAAGGTCACTATTTCCCTATCATGTTGGAAATCCAATCTCAATATAAGATTTACAGTTTTTATTATATTCTTAAAATAGCTGTAATGACTTGTAAACATTTCAGCTACCCCTTTTTGGTATCATATATTCCGTCTGGCATATTCCGTTGACCCAGTTCAGATATATTACCTTAGACTTAGTCAAGGTATTGATACCTTATTTGGATAAGTTTATTTGAAAAGTATTTTCAAAAGAATATCATTAAAAATAATTCAAGCCCATTTTGGTTATAAAAGTGTTTTGGTTATCATAAGCTAAAAACTTGTCTGTGTTTATGTGTGGGCATGGTCTTATGCGATACCCTTCTTTCCAAAGGTTTTGAGACATCGTCATGATCTATACATTTAAAATTTCGAGTATCTCATGCTGCTTTATCAAGCCTGATCCAGGAATTTTTAATACTCGGGTCAGATCCGAGTAGTTTTAGGTTTAGTTGAGGACAGTTGGAGTTTCTAAAGGAGAGTTGTAGATCTTCATCATCGTATGGACATATTCTATTATCTGCTACATCTATTGCATTTTTTTTGTTGTTTTCAGCATTTGTAAGGACAAAAATATATAACTGTCCATGCTTAATCTAGGTTAGACTCTGATATTGTATTTTAAAATTTTCCGCTGTAAAGATTGTTATTGAAATAATATATGTTATTCCATTCATGTGAGATTCTATTCTGTCTTTATTTTCTTTCTATCCTTAATGATCCGCCTTTTCGTGCAATTTGAGTTAGACAGTGTGGTTTATTGTCGATTCAAAAGGTATGGAAAAATGGTTTGTTACATTTTAGATACCTCCTAAGTTAATATTTGGTCAAGTTAGATGGTCGAATAATCGACTATCAAATACAAAATAGATGATTGTAAATGGAAATCAAATCTTGTATACTTATCACGCTTCCAATTTTCTTAATTTATATTATCCCTCAATCAAGAGTGAAGTCTATAGGTTAGAGCACTGTTGCTTATAAACCCTACTCGAACATCAGTCTTAATTCTCACAGATGGGAAAATGTACTTTATTGGCTTTTAGTGCAAGTATGTGACTAAATACTTTCCATAAAAAGGTAAGCGCACAAAGCACGACTAAGCCACACAACGCACGATTAAGTTTCACAAATCACAGTTAAGCCACATAAGCGACACCTTATCCCTTTATATAGTTAATTAATCCTTTTATTAATTAATACCTCTTTGTAAAAACTTGTGTGCATATAATTAAAATACCTTTACAAAAGATATATACATGTATACTATTATTTCATTATTCATTTTTTTCCTATTTTTTACAATACTTAGAAATTTGTCCATATTCTCATTCCAAATGATATAAGAATATTCAAAAATATTAAACAAGATTTCACATTTGCACAAGTATACTTTTATGGATAAAAACAAACATCATTAAAAACATTGTTACTATAAACCCTAAACCATTTCACTTATAATTATCTTTAAACATTCTGTTTAAAGATCTAATTATACTACTACATATAATCAAAAAGTTAAAAGACAAATGCTATTAACACATTGTCATAACAAACCCAAAATGAATTCATACTTTTCATTGTCTTTAAAAACATTCATTTTAAAGATCTAAGTATAACTGAACTTATTAAACAAGTTAATGTACTTTTAACTAACTTTATAAAACCATTTATTATAACATAAGTGTTACAATCCCAAACCACCTCTTATTCTTCTATAAAAACTTAACTTACCTTTCCATCTTATATATTTACTAAAAACCCTTAAAAATAACACACAGATACACACTAATTTATTTGTAAAGCTAAGATATTTAATAAAATTCTAAAAATAATTTAAAAGACATTGTATTACATAAGCATTTTAATTACTTTATTAAAATAATTAATTAATTTTCTAAAAACTACAATGCTTCTACTTTAAAATACTTATAATATTTTAAAACATTCATTAAAATATTACTTAAAATACTTATTTTATAATTTATTTGAAAACTTCATAAAGGCATGTTTTCTTTTATTTAAAATAAGCCTTCTACTTTAATAGTTCCTAATTAATTATTAAAAATATATCAAAATTCGAAAGCATTTTTAAAGTATTCTAATATATGTTATAAAATATTACTAAAAATTGAAGTAAAATACTTAAGTTTAAATCCATTTCAAAGCAATTTAAATTCTCAAATAGAAACTACAACATCTATAAAATGCTTAGTGGTTCAGAGAAAAGAACGTTTAAAAAATGCTATGGTTGATTGTTATAAATGACCGTAACTTGGGGTAGTTTAAATATCAATAAAGTTTGATCAATTTTAGAGAAGCTAAAAAACTTTAGCATCCAATATTTTTACAATAAATATAGATAATACATCACAACCATAGCGAGAAATCACTAAAAATCTCTTTACAATTTCTATAGAAAATGTCATACATAAAACATTGCGCATTTATAGCTACTATTGCGATAAAACTACTTTCAAATCAAGTACTATTAAAATAAAAGTCCAATCAAATCCTTTATGCTTTGCTTCAAGGTATGCAACAACTCATGGAAAGTCATACAAGTCCAAACACATCATTTACATATGTCATTTGCTTTACTAAGCAAGAACCAAAACAAATATCACAACTCATAGTCAATTAACTTATTATCATTTAAACAATCAACATATACACTTCATATTCATTTAAGTGGTGAGTTAGCTCATCCATCAACAAGCAAACAATCAAGAACAAGCTCCAACTTCCTACCACAACCTTGCAAGCACCCAAAGCCCTCCTACCATCATCCAAATCTCACGGTCTAACCTCTCGCCCTCCATATTTTCTCACGGCCTTAACAAGTTCAAGGTTTGTGCTCCAAATCTTCGAGCTTTGAGTTGTTAGATGGTGTTGTTTTGTTGTTATAAGGCTTGTATAAGAGTTTGTAGAGTTTGGAGTTGTTTTGAAATAAGTTGTTCTTAGAAAATTACGAAGAGACGAAAGTGGATAGTGTTTGGTTTAAATTTGAAAATTTGTAAAAGTGTTTACATGAAGTTTGTGTGTTTATATAAGCAACAAATGGTGTTCCCAACCTTCCTCTCACCCCCTAGCCCGCCACACTCCCCTCGGTAGGAAATGCGGATTATGGATCTTAAGGCAGAATTAATACTGGAGGGGGGTGAATAGTGTTTAATTAATTTCATGAATCTTTTTGAAACCATTTCAAATTAAACCCAAACAGATGTCACAAACACAGAGACAATCACATAACCAGACACAGATGCAAATAGTAAATAAGAGAAGTAAAGGAAAGAACACACCAGAATTTTGTACTGGTTCAGAATTATCCTACATCCAGTCCCATACAATTTCTTATGCAGATTTCTTTTCAAATATTATGTCGATATTACAACCTCAAGTTCAAGGCCACGAGATACACCCTCCTGTCTTCGAGTCTAGGGAAAACTATCTTGATATAACTAGGTTACAAGATCTCCCAATTGATTTACTGGCTGCAATCACACCCAATCGATTTACGGGCTACAATCACACAGTTTCCAATCACATTTGATAGAGTGAGACTCGATACACTTCGATCTTTCGATCTTTGATTACAAATGATCTTATAACTCTGAATAGCACTGAGATCTTTGAATGAAAGTGGCAGAGAATCAAACTAGAGACAATCGAGTTTGATTCACGTAGGATTTTGGTAGAGTTTTGTTAAGAATGTTTGAAAATAAGGATTGTAACGATTCGGAATTTTGGTCATTTGGTTTTGAACATTTAATTTATTTTAGATATTGAATTTGAAATATTAATTGATTTTAATATGGAGATTTTGGATAAATTAGGGAGATGGTTTAAAATTTTCAAATATACCTATTAAACAGATTTGGTGAACATTAAATTAAATATTTGAAATTGGATAAATATGTGAATCTGGAGATAAATGTGGATGGAAATGATTTCTAAGTAGATTTAAACTCTATTCGAATTAGAGTGACGACAGTGGACTTTTGAATGCAATTAAAAGTCAATAAATTAAAATTTGAAATATATATATATATATATATATATATATATTTGAAAGTGAAATTTAATATTTGAAATAGTGTAAATAATTGAATTTGCGATTTATTATGAATCAAAATGGTTTGAAATATCGACATAAATTATATTTGGATTATAATTGAGCTAGTGAGCTTTTAAAATTGGAATTCCAAGTAATTTTGTCAATTTTGAAAATTGTTCTATTTAATTGACGGGTTAAAATAGCCTTCCGGGGCATAGTCTCGGATTTCAACGAAATTGGTTCCATTGGATCCGTAATAGTGTATTATTATCGGATTCTAAATTTCATAGTGATTGGAGTTACCGTTTGGTCGTACGGGATAGAAATGCGTTGAATTAAATATCAAAAATTTAATATTTTAATTTGATTCGAAAATCTATCTTCCACATACAATCGAATTAGGTCTCGAACTTGTTCCATTGTGTTCGTAATAGGGGTAAAACATTATAAACGTCAGGTGATATGCTTCGTTTGAAGTTTGTCCAAAAAATACGTGATGGTGAAAATATTATTAACATAATATAGTCACGCAAATATATACATGTGCAACTATGCCCTAACCCTAAACAGTTCACGCAGCCGCCTCCACCATTTTAATGGCCAAAATTGTTCAAACCTTTCCTCCCTTCGATCTTCTCATCCATCCAATATCATCAAAATCTTTCTAAACGAATATTTTAAAGCTCTCGAGACGAGCAAATCCAACGGTGGATTTTTGTTATCATCCTCGTTTGGAGGCCAAATCTGGCAGCGTTTGCTCGGCGATCATGGGCGTTTTTCGAGACGAACGTGAGGCTAAGTGCCTCGTGCTTGTGGCCGAAAGTGGAGCTCGTCTAAGGCTTTAGGCTGGTGGTCTCTGATCGACTTTCGGTCAGGTATGGTGGTCACGACGATTGATGGAAAAAGGCGCTGTAGTGGCTTTTCTTTTTCGAACGTGATAGCCAGAGCGTATGCGAGAAGATAAAAACGTGTGGCCATATTTCTCCATTCCTGATTGCATGGCCTAGAATAGATTAGGTTGTTAAAAATAGAAGGAAAATGTAATTGTGTATCTTTGTCGTACGTGGTCAAAATTGGACGAAACAAGCGGTGTTGGGATCATATCGACGAAGGCTTTGGCATTGAATCGAAGTGGCATTCATTTGAAGCTAAAATATTTTTAGTTTCAAATAAAAGTTTAGTGTTTTATAACGCTCATAACACAATAAAATATTTTTATGCTAGTTAAATTTGAAATTATGAAGCGATATAAATTTATTGATTGCGGTTTGATAAATTTAATTGTCAACTAAATTTTCATTTGGATTTACCATTAAAAATTAAAGTTGATAGTTAAATTTGAAATTGGAATATAATTACCAGTAAAATACCAATATTCATAGCTATAAAATTGTTGTGAATTATTTCGACTATTTGGATAATTGATTGTGGTGGATGCCAATTGATTGATATATGGACGATTAGATGTTTATTAATTTATATATATATATATCTTGTTATCACCTGGTAAATTATTTACAGCATATAAAACTGTAAATTGAAATATTTTGAATAAATTTAGAAATTGGTTGAAATGATATATACCTATGACACTGTGATTTGGACTGAAATGATATATACCTATGACACTGTGATTTGGACTGAAATGATATATATCCATCCCTGAATTAAATTGGAATAACTGATTCACTTCGCCATATGATAGAAAATTATATACGGACGCCGGATTGGTTAAATTAAATGATTTTAGAATTTTTGTTTTGAAATTATTTAAATGATTTGATTTTAAGAAGAAAAAAATTGAATTTACGAAAATCGAACTATTTTCGAATTTGGATATTGCTAATAAAAGTAATATAAAACAATATTTTGAAATTGAGCTTGGAATTGTATTTTATTTGAAGATTTGGATTTTAAGTTGGATATTGAAGGTTAATTGGATTTAAATGTTTTGAATCGGTATTTTGAAAATCGAACTCGAAATCGACATAATCGAAATGGTTTTAATTTGGAATTGGAATGGTTTTAATTTGAAATTGGAATTGAAATTAATTAGAGATTGAAATGTAAATTAAATTGGAATTTAATTGAAATTTTATACAAGTTGAAATTTGGTCAGAAATTGGAATCAAAAATGGAAACTGAAATTGACTTGAAATGGAAAATTTGGACTTGAATCAGTTTGACTTTGAAACTATTTTCAAATAAATTATTTTAATAAAAAATAGTTAAATCTATCTTTTTAAATATTAAAATTATTTTGGATTTTTCGAATTATCTTACTATATAAACCATTTTAATATTTAAATTATTTCATATCAAACTGTTTTAACCATTTAAACTATTTTTAACTATTTTCTAAAAATTCCAACTGGTCAAAGTGGGATTGTTTATATTTAAATCTTGGATATAAATGCGAATTAGGTTAAAGTGAAGTTATAACCTAAACTGAAATTCGAATCAAAATTTTAAAGTAGAGTATGATTTTTGACGCGAATATGATGATTTCGAAATGGGTTTCATTTTCAAGTAAATATGATATTTCGAAATGAATTTGATTTTGAAGCGAATATGATATTTTGATCTCAAGTACGAACTATTTTTGAAATGTAAAAGTACCAACTGGTGTGTAAAATGACTTTTGGTTGTTAAAGAGACCGGGACCTCTTATTGGCATATTCTTGATCGATATTGGAACCACTTTAACAACTGTGTATGTGGAGTGACGGTCCAGAACGAAATGGTTGGATTTGGAATACGTTTGCAGGATTTGAAGAAAGAGAACGATGATGAGTTAGCCTGGCACTTGTGCCAATTTGAAATGATTAAAACAGGAGCTGTACCGGCCAAGTGGGGAAGCTACCACGAGCAGTCACACTTCTTCGTATTACCATCATTTACATTGTGATTGAATTGTGCGCACCCTTGGATTTTGAGAGTGGTGGACGCGGTGGGCTATTATGGCTATGATGTGTTACCACCAACCGGGAAGTGTAAACTGGTAGATGTGCAGTTAATGCCTTGATATTACCCCGTTATAACCCTACTATAACTCATAGTGGATTTCTACCGCTACGATTTTTCCATGTACCCCAAATATTGCATTTTCACTTTAAGCCCCGCTATTTCCGCTATATCCCGTTAGTCCCGCTATATTCCGCTATTTCCGCTATATCTTCTTTTAAAAATGAAATGAAAAATGACATTTACACATTATAAAAATTATGAAATTAATTTATTTAATTAAAATTTCAATATATTTTCAAAAATGAAAATTCACTAATATTCTACTAAATTCAATTATGTTATATAATATTTTTATGTTTATTTATAGTATATTCACACATGTTTTTATTTTAATTATTTACGTATTAATTATATTCAATTGAATGTTAATTTTTCATTGAATTACACTTTATATATTTATAAAAACATTAAGCATGAGTTTTATATGCCATTTTAAAGTCATCCGCTATATGCCACTATATCCCTGCTGTATCTCCGCTATGATATTTTGCACCTCCGCCGCATTGAATCTTCCGAGTGCTTTAACTACATAGACTGGTAGTATCCTACCTTATACATTGCCTCACATGCCTAGTCATACTTTTATCCTTATATGAAATCCCTATGATTTTGGTTTAGTGTTGTCGTATCACGGCGCATCCCTATGCACCAACGGTTTACTGGTGTTTTATATGCAAACTGTATGACAATGCTTAAAAATATGTTAAGGGGGGTTAATGTAAAGAGAGATTAATGTAAAACCTTAACCCTAAGAAAAATATTTATTTTACCGATTAGATATTATATATGTAGTGTATTCTACTACATATAAATATTTTGACAAATCCTTAAGAGGTGGAAAATCCCGTAACATCTCTTGAGTTATTGCATGGACGTTATATACTGGATAGGAGATGTGAAATTCCGTAAACATCTCTGGCGCTATTATGCTCATGTTATACAATATTGATTTGACTTACATAAGGATATTTTAGTCCTGACTCGACTGTTTTGTCTTTTCATTACTCTCGGATCAGACTAGAGTTTTTAACTTATCAAAGATTATTCTCTGGAGGACGAAGATTTGGTATATTACTACTAGTATTATCCCATCATTGTTTGTTCCACTGCATTATTTTATTTGTTATGTTGTATATATAACTCTGATAAATGTTGTATAATTTATAATCAAATGTAAAGTAAACAGCTTCATGAACTATTCATTTAATCATTATATTTTGTTATTCCGCCGCGAGATTTTATATTGTTTTGTTCTTCTTTTCTCATTTTTCTTAATTAATCCCATTGATTATCTATGTTCCAGATTGTTTGAATTGGACAAGTTTGAATTATAGTCGATTTAAACCTTTTGAAATGTGGGTCATCACAAGAATGGAAGAGAAAGAGGAGAAAAAAGAAAGAAATCTTAAGTGAAAATTCATTGAAAACTACTGATATATATATAGGAGAATAACGGTCATGTCCATTCGTGAAAGGTTATGATGAATCGTCACTTCTTTTGAAAATTCGAATTTTAAAATCTACGGCTACCATGACGACATGGGGGGTATAGGCATGTCGACATCCCCTTGTATTTTTTGAAAATTGATTATTGTTTAAAAGAGATTTTCTTTCTACAGTTTGTCAAAACAATCTTAGAACTTTGTAAACTATTTTGAATATACTTTATGATTATAAAACCTTTGGAAAGTGATGTTACAAAATATAAAATAATAAATACTAAATATATAAATATTTTGAGATTAAAGCTAAAACCTTAAAACCAGGAGATAGTTTAAAAACAAGAAATGATTTTGAAATTACTATGATTAAAAATAGTTTTTGAATTAAGGCTAAAATATTTAAACCGAGGGAGAGATGTCTTTCTAAAAGGATAGTTTTGAAAAAAATCTAAAAATAAATCATTTTGAAATTTTCGTAGATTCCATTCCAATAGAGAAGGTCGTGGGTTCCATCCCACTATTAAAGTACGAAGATGAATTCTATTCCACAATTAAAATCTGAATAAAGATTTTAGTGCTATTATGAAGTTTTAACATAAATCTAGACTCTATTACTTATCTTAATATCTTGTACTCTTGAACCCTTGATAATCTAGATACTCATGAGTCTTCAGTCTTGATTTCTACAATCTTGAATTCGTCAGTCTTGAATCTCTATACTGTATAGTCTTCATTCTCAGTACTGGCATATATATATATATCTTGCATATACATATAAATCTAAACAAAGATATTAGTATTTATATTTTATAGTAAGTCCTAAGGTTGTTGTCATCAAAACCATCTCAAGAACTAATAATCTCCTCCTTTTTGATAATGACAACTTATGTTTATAAAATATACTCCACCAAACTCTGATTCTACTCCGACTCCCCCTTATTCCAACAATCCCCCCTTACTCTACTAACTCCCCCTTAATCTAAGCCTAACTATCCTATTTTATAATTCTCCCTCTTTGTCATTAACAAAACCTATGCTTAAACTGCATAACTCTCCCATAAACTAATACTATGGAACTAAATGCTAATAACAAAGTATATTAAGTGAAACATAGATCTAATGTTATTAAATATGATGTTACATTACGCATATATATGAAACATAGATGCAAATATATACAGTACACAAAATACAAGAATATTAACATAATAATAATCTAATGAGAGTCCTTGACGATTGGTGACTTGTGGATCGAACAATTAGGGTAATGGAGACAAAAGTTTCCATGTTGTTCAACCAAATTACCATTTTTGTCAAAACAAACTTCTCCGATGCAAACAACATTATTGTTCTCGTCCATTTGCGCTTCCTCCTCCTCTTCTTCTTCTTCTTCTTCTTCGCTATCCTCTAATTGATTATGAATACGTATGTTAGAGGAATCATCTTCAATCACAATAGGGTCTGCATGATTATCCATTAGAAATTTTGCAAATTTCTATGAATCTTGCCTTGTTTCTCTTGTTCCTTTGCCATCCTTATTTGCATGACTTGTAATTTAGTCAGCATTTGCAGAGAATCATTCATAATTTCCTCGATCTTCATTAGTCGAGCCAATATAGTACATCGGAATGGACCAGAATTAGGAGAAGGGAAGGAAATGATTGCATTTTGGTTTGACTTAGAAGAGGAGGTCATTACTTTGTATTCTCAGAAGTTTATTACAGTGAAAATGAAGTGAGAAGATAGATGAATTCAAAATATTGTGGTTATATAACCACCAAACTGATTTTAGAGGAAAAATCAAAATTTCAAATCTGACCGTGTTATGTAGACGTAGGAGGTAGAGGCATGTCGACATCCCTTTGAAATTTGGAAATTCTCTATTTATTTAAATATATATATGTTGCTATATCTATATTCTATATCTCAGTTATAGAACAAATACCTAGTTCTCTTCTTAATTTAGTAAAGGTTGATTGATTCAAGGGTTTGGTCTGAATATCAGCTATTTGATTCTCCATGTTGATAAATTCAAGAGAAATAATTTCTTTACTTATATTATCTTTGAGAAAATGATGTCTGATTTCAATATGTTTGGTTTTGAGATGATTAGTAAGATTTTTGGATAAATTTATTGCACTTGTATTGTCACAATAAATTGGTGATTATGAAATATTTAATCCAAAATCCTTTAGGGTCTGTTGCATATAGATAACTTGAGAATAAACCAAAGTAGCAGCGATATACTCTGCTTCAGTTGTTGATAGTGAGACAATATTTAACTTTTTACAAAACCAGAAAAGCAGAGAATGTCCTAAAAAGTGACAAGTTCCACTTGTTTTTTTCAGTCTGATTTACAACCAGCATAATTAGAATCACAATATGAGATTAAATCAAATGAATCATTTTTAGGGTAAAATAGGTCATAGTCTAAAGTGTGTTTAACATATCTTAGGATACGTTTAGCAGCTTTTAAATGGGTTTCTTTGGATTGAGGTTGGTATATTGTGCAGAAACAGACACTATGCATGATATCAGGCCTACTCGCAGTTATATAGAGTAGCAATCCAATCATTCTCATGTACAGCTTTTGATCAACATCTTTTGACATGTCTTCTTTATTCAAGGCTTCGCTGGTTGCCATAGGAATGGGTTTTCCACTCGCAGTGGTCATACCAAACTTACCAACTAGATCCCTAGCATACTTTTCTTGACTAATGAAAATATCACTATCTAATTGTTTTATTTGCACTCCTAAAAAGAAAGAAAGTTCACCCATATGACTCATCTCAAACCCTTTTGTTATTATTTCAGAAAACTCTTTGTTCATTTCATTGTTTTTTGATTCAAAAATGATATCATCTACATAATCTGTACTAATTGGATGTCATTTGTTTCTTTTAATAAAAAGAGTATCATACACTCTACAAATTTCAAAATTTGATTGTAATAGGAAAGATCTTAGTCTGTCATACCAGGCTCTAGGAGCTTGTTTCAGACTATATAAAGCTTTCTTTAATTTGTAAACATGATTTGGAAGCTTATCTTCTTCAAAAAGTGGAGGTTGTTCAATATAAACATCCTTTTTAACCAAACCATTTAAAAAGGCACTTTTGACATCTATTTGAAATAATTTTAAATTGTTGTGGTTTGCGAAAGCAAGTAGAGTTCTAATGGCCTCTAATATAGCTATGGGTGCAAAGGTTTCAGCAAAGTCTACTCCTTCTTCTTGACAATAACCTTGCACGACTAACTGAGCTTTATTTCTAACGACCTCACCTTATTCATTTATTTTATTTTTATAAACCCATTTAGTTCTTATTACAGTTTTGTCCTTCGGTCTAGGAACAAGTTCCCATAAATCATTTCTGGTGAATTAATTCAGTTCTTCTTACATAGCAAGAATCCATAAATCATTAGACGATGCTTCCTTTGAAATTTTGGGTTCAATAGTTGATATAAAAGCTACATTACTCATCTTGTTTAGTTAATTTCTAGTTCTAACAACAGATTCAATATTTCCTAGTATATTTTCTATAGGATGATTTTTTTAAAGCCTAGTCCTTTTATTACGATGAATAGTTTCATAATTTTTTTTTATTCAATTCATTATATAAAGTAACAAAATCATCCGCATCATTTATTTGAACAAAATCTTTCAAATTTTCATCAAAAGATACATTCATTGTTTCTTCAATGGTGTTAGTTTTTAAATTGAAAACTTTGTATGCTTTACTTCTATTAGAATATCCAATAAAGATTCCTTGTCGGATTTAGGATCAAATTTATCCAAATTGTCCTTTTTATTTCAGATAAAGCATTTACTTCTAAAAACTTTAAAATAAGATACCTTTGGTTTCTTATTGAAAAGATGTTTATATGGTGTTTTATTGGTTAGAGGTCTAATTAAAATCCTATTCAAAATGTAACAAGCTATAGCGACTGCTTCAGCCCAAAAATTTCTTGGTAATTTACTATCTAAAAGCATAGTTCTTGCACACTCTTGAATCGTCCTATTTTTATGCTCTACCACTCTGTTTTGTTGTGGAGTTCTTGGAAAAGAAAAATTATGAGTTACTCCTTTTTTATTACAGAAATTATCAAAATTTTCATTTTCAAATTCTCCACCATGAACACTACGAATAGTTTTGATTTTTAAAGAAAGTTGATTTTGAATTCTTTTTGCAAAAGTTTTAAATAAAAAAAGCATCATTTTTATGTTTTAAAAAAATTGTCCATGTAAATCTAGAACAATCATCTACAATTACAAAACGTATTTACTGTGATTTATTGACTGAATTTGAGATGGACCAAATAGATCAAAATGACGTAGCTCAAGAGGTTTTGAAGTTGAAATCATATCTTTTAATCTGAACGAACTCTTCCTAAGTTTTCCTAATTGATAAGCATCACATATACTATCTACTTTAAAATCCATTTTAGGAAGACCTCTTACTAGATCAAGTTTTGAAAGTCTAGATAAGAGTTTGAAATTCAAATGCCCAAATCTTTTATGCCAAATCCAAGGGTCGCTTATATTTTCCAAAAGACATAGGTTATCATTTGAGATTTCCATACTGAGAATATAAATTTTTTTCTTTCTAATTCCTTCAAAGATAATATTTGATATATTATCTTCGATGTGACACTCATTCTTTCAAATTTAATTTTGTAGCCCTTGTCACATAGTTGACTTATGCTAAGTAAATTGTGTTTTGGATTCCTAACTAACAAAACATCAAAAATAGTAGGAGTTTTAGAGTTACCAATATTGCCGATGTCAATCACATATCCTTTTGAATTGTCTCCAAAGTCTACTAGTCTTCCATCTTCATTAATTATGTCATTCATTATCTCCAGATTACCAGTCATGTGTTTCGAATATACACTATTAAGTATCCATTTGTTTTTCTTGATTTGCACCATTTGTCCATTGAGTGTTGATTCTTCAAAAGCTATATAACACATATGTTCCTGCATAACATACCAATTTGGTAGATAACTTGATTTTCTATAATAACTATTTGCAGACTTATGAGACAATGATGATTTGGAAAGTTTTGAAATAGTGTTAACAGAATCTCCCAAAATTGTCATTTTAAACTTTTTTAAAATTTAGATTATGATAACTTTGAAAACCTATGCTCTGATACCAAATATAGGAAATGGAGATTATGGATCTTAAGGCAGAAATAACACTAGAGGGGGTGAATAGTGTTTAATTAATTTTATGAATCTTTTTGAAATCTTTTCGAATTAAACCCAAACAGATGAAATTCACAAACAGAGAGACAATCACAGAACCAAACACAGATGCAAATAGTAAATAAAAGCAGTAAAGGAAAGAACACACTGGAATTTTATACTGGTTTGGAGTTACCTTACATCCAGTCCTACATAATTTCTTATGCAGATTTCTTTTCAAATATAACATCGATATTACAACCTCGATTTCAAGACCACGAGATACATCCTGCTGTCTCTGAGTCCAGGGAAAACTCTCTTGATTTAACCAGGCTACAAGATCACCTAATTGATTTACGGGCTACACACCCAATTGATTTAGGGCCACAATCACATTGTTTCCCATCACACTTTGATAGAGAGAGACTTGATACACTTCGATCTTTCTATCTTTGATTACAAATGATCCTATAACATCGAATAGCACTGAGATCTTTGAGAGAGAGTGGCAGAGAATCAAACTAGAGACGATCAAGTTTGATTCACTTAGGATTTTGACAAATTTTTGTTAAGAATGTTTGAAAATAAGAATGGAAGAGAAAGAGGAGAGAAAACAAAGAAATCTTAAGTGAAAATTCGTTGAAAACTACCGGTATATATATGAGAATAACGGTCATGTCCATTCATGAAAAGTTATGACGAATAGACGCTTCTTTTGAAAATTTGAATTTTTAAATCTACGACTACTATGTCGACATGAGGGGTAAGCATGTCGGCGTCCCCTAGTATTTTTTGAAAATTGATTTTTTTTGAAAAAAGATTTTCTTTTCAAAGTTTGTTGAAACAATCTTAGAACTTTGTAAACTATTTTGAATATACTTGATGATTATAAAAACTTTTGGAAGTGATGTTACGAAATATAAAAGTAATAAAAAAATATATAAATATTTTGAGATTAAAGCTAAAACATTAAAACCAGGAGATAATTTTAAAACAAGAAATGATTTTGAAATTAATATGATTAAAAATACTTTTTGAATTAAGGCTAAAATATTTAAACCGAGAGAGAGATGTCTTTTTAAAAAGATAATTTTGAAATTTTTCAAGAATAAGTCATTTTGAAAATTTCGTGGATTCCATTCCACTAGAGAAGGTCTTGGGTTTCATCCCACGAAAGAAGTCATGGGTTTCATCCCATTGTTAAAATGAGAAGGTGGATTCCATTCCACAATTAAAATCGAATAAAGATTTTAGTGCTATTATGGAGTTTTATTATAAATCTAGACTCTACTACTTATCTTAATATCTTAAACTCTTGAACTCTTGATAATATTGATACTCATGAGTCTTCAGTTTGATTTCTACCATCTTGAATTCGTCAGCCTTGAATCTCTATACTGTACAGTCTTCATTCTATATATATATATATATATATATATATATATCCTACATATAAATATATATATATATCTAGACAAAGATATTAGCATTTATAATTTATAATTAGTCCTAAGGTTGTTGTCATCAAAACCATCATCTCAGGAACTAACACCCTCACCCCTTCTCGTGCCCATCATCTCACCTTTTCACCTCCTTTCCTTAAGCCTTAAATATTCATAAACTACCCTCCTCAACAAATATCTTCTTTCCTTCTGGAAGCTTCCCAAAATAGGCTTGATGCAAAATATTTTTATTAGTTATTAATGATCTCCTAAGTTATTTAGTGCATGTAAATAAGTTTGAACAACTTATATTGAATAAAAAGATGTTAATCAATAAAATGATTTTCGGTCATATTATTGATATTTCTTCATAGAATTTATTTTTGTAAATATTTTTAAAAAACAAGTTTACCATCATTAGTTGTTATCTAAAAGAGGGTTGATAAGGTTAATTAATCAATTTAACCTCATTAAATCTAAGATTCAAATATTTAAGCAATTCAGATATTTAAATGAGAAGTGTTTGAAATTCTAGATCATTACAAAACTTTTATAGTTTAAGTTCGTATATGGCTTCCGATATGTTAAAATTAGAAAAATAAATTCACTTATTATATGTGACTAGCCAAAAAATTAGTAGATTTCATACTTGCAACATATGTTATTTATAATTTTATAATAAATTTCCATAAAGGCTCAAATACGATGAAATTTTCAATGATTGTTACATTCCTCAAATAATGCAGCTGAGCGAGTTTTACATATTCAACAAATGCATAATGATATTAGTTCAAAAACTCCACTACAACTCATCCTAAAATGTGCTAAGATTAGAGTCTCTTTGTTTACCGAATGACTACGTTGACCTATGTATCTACATTATCTATATATTATATTTCAACTTCAACGTTGTCGTATTTTAAATCATTATTTGCCCTATTTTGTTTTTTAGTTGTTAACTAGTGTTTAAAATAACCGAAGCAGCAATTTCAATTGCATAGTCTGTGTTTATTTGTTCATCATTGGTTGTTAAAATTAATTGCCACTTGTTATGTCGCTTCAGTCATTTTACTCATGTTACTTCGGTTCCTCGATGGATTCACATGAAGATGAAGTAAGGACTAAAATCTGTTGCTTTAGTTAGTTGAGTGGAGCAAAAGTTTTTTTGCTTTGGTTGGATAAAAACCGAAGAACAAAAGTTCACTTTCTACATCAGTCACCACATGACGATCGATGCAATTGATTATATTTTACTTCAATCATCACATGGTAACCGAAGAAAAAAGGAACCAGGTGGTTGATGCTCTATATATGTTCTTTTGCTTCAGTTTTCATTATGATCGAAGCAGTTGAGGTTCTTTTGCTTCAGCCGTTACATGAAAACCAAAGCAAATTCTTTCTTTCTCTCAGAATAAAATTATTCACCTACTAATGAAAGCCATATCCATTAATACATCATAACATATACTAGCAATACCGATAATTCTACAAATAGGGTCATTACAAAGCGTGCATGTTCCATTGTTTATGTTACTTTTATGCATGATATATAAATAAAAATAGGAAAACAATTATATGATGAAAGAAAAAAATGTCATGTTAATCTATTCTGCCTACACAGTACAGAAATGCCGCTTGATATAGAAATAACATATAATACAATTGATTAAAAATCATGAATTGTTAGGAGATGACTTGAAATGGGACCATAACTACTAGCTAACTTCATAGTAGTATTAAGAACAGCTAGTTTGGACACCATTGGCTTCAAATGAACATGCCATTAGATGATTTCTCTTTATCAGATTATAACCTTTTAGGTCATCATCGTTACCAGAACTTCATCTTTATAAATAGAACTAAGTGGTGAAAGCATTACTGGCATTGACTGATAAAGCCTTCTTGAAGACATTGCTAATTCTTCACGTTGATTGTACAACTTATAATAACCATCCAAATCTTCCTCGGTTACCAGCACTACATCCGAAGTAGGGTAGTTAATCTGAGGTGGACTTTTGATTGTAGGATATTCTAGCTTTTATCGCTAAATTTTATAACATCATGTTTAAGAAGTCATAATGAAGAACCATTTCGATTAACATTTTAAATGCAATTCAAAGCCTTTACATATGCATTCATTTTAAATGTATTACCTTCCAGTGAAGAGGAGTTATCAGCACACAAGGCCTTTTTGTTCTCACACATTTAAGAGCAGCATCAGGTGTCATATTCTTATATTCAACCTGATACATATATACAGAATGTATCATCTATGACAAGTATTTGTATTTTCAAAAAAGAAATATAGGTATTGTTATGAATGATAAGATGAAACCAGACAGCATAGAAAAATGGTGGTGTTGTATCCCCTCCCTGCTTTACGGTGGACATAAGTTATTCTCTTACAGTTGGCATTTTCTGCAATTACATGGTGAAGACAAAATAATGAAAGTGGAAAAGCAGATTAGAACAAACTACCTAAATAATAAAGACCAAATTGCCAATAGAATTATAAAGATTGCAAGTACGGAAAGAATACCTATAATTCTTGGTAAAGAAGAATTACCATGTCCTTTTCCAACCCTTCTCAGCTGAGAAACATATTTTATTATCTTCTCAATAGCTTCCACCAGATGTTAAACAAGAAATAGGATAGCAAAAAACAAGCCAGTAAGTTAGGTTCGTAAGCTAGTGGAATATATGTCGGATTCCCAATTATTGCAAATTTTATGCACTAAATTTTAGTGTTCTTATCAATTATGTTGGTGTTCCCTTATTAAACTAATGAAACACACTAATGGTTCCAGGAACGAAAAAGAAAATGTCATTTTGCTATTATTCATAATATTTACTCTTAGAATATTTTTCTAATTTGAGCAATAAAGTTAAGGATTATTATTATTACGTAGAAAAAATATATAATATAAACAAATAAGATGTTTAGCCTACTTGGTCAGACACTATGTTTCTACAAATTCCGTAAGTTGAGGATTATTAGATCGAGTTGTTACCTGTATCATTCAATTTAGAAATTTATTCAGAAACACCCAGAAACAAAACCAACAAAAATACCAATAGCAATTTGTAGTTAGCTTACACTGTGTAAATGAAGTAGCTTCTCATAAGGAAGATTTTCCAAAGAGAGTGCAATCTTATACCAAAGTTTCAATCAAGCCAGGTTCTGACATACAGAGTCAACTGAATTGAAAGGAGCGTTTAGGATGTACGATGAAAATATGGACATACATTTAAATTTATAGTAAAATAAAAAAAAAGATGAAAATTAAGATTGGTGATATAAGGTAACACATAAAACATTGTCAAAGTGCCATTATGTCATGATATTCAAATTATTTATGTAGGGTTCTTCCCATGCCACATCTCATATGGCATCTTAGGCATAGACATAGTGGTTAATATATTCAACATATGCGCTACGGTTTCCGATACATATCCCCAATAGGATAGAAGTAACTCTACCTTTCTCATCATGGAATGAATTTTATCTAATAAGGTTCAATTCCAACTCTTTGAAATACCGTTATGTTAGCGAGTATACGATGTAGCAACCTGATGGATAATTCCATTATATTTTTACTGTTGGAGCTCATGTCCAACATACTCACCTCCTCGATCAGATCAAAATATTTTAATCTTACAGTTCATCTAATTTTTTGTCTTATATTTATATTCAATAAATTTTTCATTGACATTGGAATTGTTCCTCATAAGATACACATATCCTATGCTACGAACATTTTCACCAGGAAGCGATAGACGTAAGTTAGTCAAGCCAAAATAAGAGCAGTTAAGATATGTTCCATAAGGAGTACAACTCATCCAAACTACCTCAAAAAGTAAGGGCAATAAAATCTTGGAGTAACACAAGTGGAGATATGAGAAAAGGCAGGAAAATTCAACAACTATGTGTCTATCCCAAGGTGAACTACTTGACAGGGACTCCTATCCGGTGGTCATCCACCGAAAAGAAATCGTTGTTTGATGGAAAACATACCGAACATGATTTCTTGTTCAGTAGTGAAACCATCTGATTAGATTTCTTGCCCGTACTGAAACCCCTGGATAAAATATCTTATTCGGCATATGGGAATGCCGAATCAATGGAGTGCCTAGTATTAACCTAGAGAGGAAGACCTACATGTCCACACACTAGACAAACCACTACCGGAAAAGCTTATTCTAAATCACTATATTTGACATTGTAATTACTATATATCAAATCTGTAAGGACAGTGGACGTAGGCACGTTAGGCCAAATAACTATAATTATGTGTATATTTTACTTCATTACACTTCTTTTTGTCATTACATGGTTGTATCATACATTCAGCATATACAGCTCCTCTTCCAATCGATCGAAGGTGTTTGCACATTTTCTATGCAAACATTATTGGTGCTTTCACTGAGAACCTTGTATCTCAACATGCCTTTGAAATCAAAAATCCAAGCCGGCACCACCGGTCGAAATGAAAGGTTCGATAGTTTAGAAACTAAACTGGTACTTAGTTGGACAAATAATCATTTAGCATGCCAGCATCTATTGATGTAGTCGCTGAAGATGACCTAAACAGTATTTTAACAGAGTATGATACTTGTTT
This sequence comes from Allium cepa, assembly GCA_030765085.1. NCBI lineage: Eukaryota > Viridiplantae > Streptophyta > Magnoliopsida > Asparagales > Amaryllidaceae > Allium > Allium cepa. The sequence goes on from CM060933.1 coordinate 63,346,794, forward strand.
CGCTCCCCAGCAACAGACTATATGGATCAGATCTTTGCACCCCTGGAATAGGTTCAAAATTGCTGGACAAAACACTAAGGTGTGAGGGAAGAACATCGGCATGGATACCTAGGAGGAAAAGGAAATCAAACTATGGTAATGAGTTTGGTGAGGAAAATCAGGGAGCAAGGAGAGAAGACACCAATGAGTTAGGTCAAGTTAGGATTCTGCCTGAAGCTACAAATAGGAAATGGTTCGATGCCAAACTAAATAGGGGAACCATTGAACAGGGGTGGCTATAGCTAATCCAACCCATCCCAGGAGACATTCTCCTTTTTTAGCTAAGATATCAACATATGGTGGATGGTCATCCCGTCGGTAACAATCTCGAGTCAGGATCGAGGATGAGACTGCATGATAGGTCATTAAAGAGGAAACGACGGAGAACGGTCACCTTGAAGGGTAAAGTCAACTTTGCTCAAATTTTCACATAAGCCAAGGACAAAATGTCCCGAATCATTAGAGAATGAATTCGTGGGAACAAGTGGAAAAGGGCTTAAGAGCAAGAATTGGTAGCTCCTTTTCCTTGGAAATAGAAACTGCTTAGCATCCCAAAGACTTCAATAAGCCAACCATGAATTTTATAAAGGCCTGACTGACCCGGTTGTATATCTGTAATGATACACCTAGCATATGCTGATGAGTGGGGCTAAGGAGGAGGTCTTATGCAATTGTTTCCAACTTTTCCTAGTAGACTTGGTCATTATGTGGTTCAGTCGCATCCTTTCAGCCTTAGTCACCGCATGGGCAATATTACAAGAAAATTTCATTAGCTAATTACGGGTACATGTAGAGCAACCAAAGGACCCATATTCATTGGATGTGAAACAAAGAGAGGATGAGTCGTTGAGGCAGTACTTAACCCATTTCAATGCATCTGCTGCCGTGGTACAAAATGAAGATAATGGGCTAATCTTGATGGCTTTGTGTGGTACTGTTCATCTCGATTCAAATATGGTTAGGAGGTTAACCAAAGGGAAACCAACAACCTTACATTATTTCTTCTGTGTGGTCACCAAGTACATGAGGTTAGAAGAAGCCATAATTGGATAGCAAGATGGAAGGGTAATAAAATTTGTGAAAGCCTCCAATAGTGTGAATGCCATTTCTAAGGGAAATAGAAACAATTTATAGGCAAGAAGAAAGACAATAATCAAGGTGGCTTGGGAAAAAAAGAGGGTAGAACGAAGAAGGATCAGGCCTTGATCGAGGTTCGATACATATACAGATCTGAATGATACTATAGAAAACATATACCTTGCAATGTAAGCAAAGCTTAAGTACAATAAACCTCAACCAAGGAAGGAGGCAGATGTAGATTTAAATTTAGGAAAATAATATTGGTTCCATGAGTCCTATGGGCATGGCATGAATGAATGCCACAATTTATGTGACCTTATTGAAGAGTATATCAGAAAGAGAAAACTAGAAAGGTATGTTAGAAATCCCAACACTCCTCTCGTTCCTGTCCGAAAACGCCAAAGCAACCCCCATAGAGGAACAGAGGAGAGGGAACCAGCACTAACCATGCGAAGGATGGGAGATTAGTAATAAATAATATTATGGGAGGACTCCATGTTGTAGATCAAAGCAGGGCTGAAATGAAAAGATATGCTAAATCATTGAAAATGGAGATGGTTTTGTATATGCTTGGGCGGGGAACGTGAAGCAAAAACACCTCGGTCGGGGCTAGTAGAAATAAATCTTGGTAACAATGACTTACATCGGAAGTAATATCCCTACACGGGTCCCATGGTAATATTAGCAATGCTTGGGTCAACAAAGTGCACCAAATCTTGGTACACATTGGGAGCTTAGTAAACATCCTATTTAAAGATGCATTTGATAGGATGACATTTACGATGAAAGATGTGACGCCATCCAACAAACAACTACACGGTTTTATCGAAGAAGGAAAATGTGCTTAGGAAAGCTGGATTTATTTGTTAAGCTAGGGAACCATCCTCGATCATCCATACAAAAGCAATCTTCCATTTTTGGTAAATGGATTCTTGATGTATAACACCTTCCTAGGGCAGCCCCCCTTATCCCATTTTGGTGCAGTTGTGGCCCAATTGTGTTTAATTATGAAATTCCCAATAGATCATGAAGTGGGGGTGTAAAAGGAGACCAAGACTATTAAAGAATGTTATATGGTGGAACATCTTGAGAAAAAACATTTGGAGAAGAGGAAGAGTGCAGCGGTTGTCCTTTGCACTAAAAAGTTAAATGTATAGCAATTAACAGAAGGTGCCCTCTCAGGTTTACGAGCAGTCCTTTTAATGAACTCGACCCGGAAGATGGAGGAGAAGGAGCCACAGCAGTGCCTGAAGGGGCAATTGAATTTGTAGAAAAAGATATTAATGATCCAACTAAGCTAATGAAAATAGGGTCCCAACTGGAGAACGATCTGAGAATACAGTTGATAGGATTCTTACGGGATAATTAGGATGTATTTGTATGGTCTCACGCATACAAATGCATAATCTCCCCTAACATCGCGTGACATGGCTTAAACATTGATTTGAGAAAACCCCCATGAAACAAAAGAAAAGTAGCATGGGCCCGAGCGATCGGTAGCCCTCAATGAGGAAGTTGAAACTCTTCTGGGAAACGAATTTATCAGGGCATCCCGCTACTCGAAATGGATAGCAAACCTGGTGCTAGTGAAGAAACCGAATGGAAAATAGCGAACATGTACCGACTTTTCCAACTTAAATGATGCATTCCCTAAGGATTGTTTCAACTTCCAATAGTTGATCAATTGGTAGATGGAACCGCAAAACATAAATTGCTATCTTTTACAGATGCATATTTCAGATATAACCAAATTTTCATGTATGTCCCAAATCAAGAGAATGCCGGTTTTATTACATATTTGGGACTCTACTACTGCAAAGTCATGTCGTTTGGTCTTAAGAACACGAGGGTAATATACTATTACCTGGCCAATACGATGTTCCTAGCCAGACTGGAATTAGACAATGGAAATTTATGTTGACGATATGTTACTAAAGTCCAAGATGGCCGAAGATCACATTAGTTACATGGGGGTGATGTTTCAAATTCTGCAAGAGTTTGGTATGAAGATAGATCCTCTAAGATGTTCCTTCGGAGTTTCCTCAGGGAAATTCTTGGGTTTTATCGTACATGCAAGAGGAATCAAAGCCCACCTAAAGCAGTTCATCTCTAAGGCGACCGACAAATGCGTTCCATTCTTTGAAGAATTGAAAAAAGAGAAAGGAAAATTCACCAGGACAGATAAGTGCCTAGCCCCATTTCTCTACTTATTGAAATGCTAGCAAAAGCCGTTAATTCTTTCCATACCGTAGAAGTTGAACTTCTATACCTATACTTGATAGTATCAGTAGATGCCTTAAGTGTAGCATGTACTGAGAGGAAGATCGAATACAATGGCGGGTGTACTACATAAGCAAATGCTTCGTTGGACCAAAGTCCAGATATCCTAAGCTAGAGAAATTAAGTTACTGTCTCCTAATAGTATCTATAAAATTAAGGCACTATTTACAGTCTCATCTTATTCGAGTATTAACAGTCCAACAAACAAGACAGTAATTGCATCGCCCTGACACTCGGGATGGTTAACTAAGTGGAGTAATGAGTTGAGCCAATATGAAATTACTTAAAATCCTCAGATGACGATCAAAGGACAAGCATTAGCAAACTTTATGCCGAATTTACTATCAGAGACGATGAAGTGGGAACTTAGGGCGAGGAAGCTCTTAAATGGCGAATGTTTGTAGATGTAGCATCAAATGAACATAACTCTTGAGCTGGAGTAGTGTTGATAACACCCGACTAATGAAAGCTAATCCATATAGTATGATTGGGGTTCAAAGCAACAAAAGATGAGTCTGAATATGAGGAACTTATAATAGGATTGGAGATAGCAAAGGAGTTGGGAATAAAGTCATTATGCTTACATAGTGATTCTCAGCTAGTTGTAAATCAAATTCTCAGGGAATTCCAAGCTAAGAGAGAATGCTTGGTATCGTACCTAAGGAAGGTGAATTCATTGCTCAACGAGATGGAGCGCTTTGTAATCAAACACATCCTAAGGGAGGAGAATTGGGATGTAAACAAACTGAAAAAGCTAGCTAGCTCGGGAGACGAGGTGCTACTCGACTCAGTGCCAGTTTTGATGACTATGTCAAACCCTAGCTCTGAGGAGGGCACGCACATGCGACTTTTAATGGGGAAGAAACCAGGATGACTCCAATCATAAAATACTTGAACAAAGAAACCTTACCGGATCAAAGGAACAAAGAAAGAAAGATTTTATGGAAGGCTCCTTATTTTGTCATTCAAGAAGGCATACTGTACCGAAGAGGATATTCAAACACCCTATAAGGTGTACAGTTAGAAGGGAAGCCTGAGAAGTGTTGCATAATATACATCAAGGAAGCTGTGGGGACCGCGTTGGGGTAAAATTTAGAAAAAAAGATGTTGGGATATGGATAGTTCTTGCGGTTGAAAGAGGCAAGTGCTACTACCAGCAATGTCGACGTGGTCAATCGACTGAGGTGATCCAGTGCAATGTCGCTGTGAAGCAGTCCAAGGAGAATTTCAAAAATGTTGATGTGAATATCGAGAATAAGAATAGTGATCAAAGAAGAAATAATAAAGCGGTAGAGATAGAAAGTCTAATTCTAGGAGGTACCCTAGGTCCTTGAAGTATGACAATTACGCCTAGTTGAATAATTCAATCGAAAACATTTACCTTGCCATCCAAGGTATGAAATGGTATAAGAAGCCGACTCTAAGGGAGACGATGGAGAAGGAAAAGAAGTTTGGGAAGTACAATAGATTTTATGAAACCCATAGTCATAACATAAACGAGTGTAGACACTAACGTGAAACCTTTAGTCATTAGTCTGGGATGTATTGTAGTTTTTCAAAGTCTCGTGGGGTGGTGGGTAAGGAAGTTCTAACCCATAAGGACCGTCGTTCTAGTAGGGACAAACCGGGCCAGTTGAGGATGAGCCCAGGCTGCTTGAAATAAGATTGATTATTAATGCGATTTCTAGAGGACCACATCCATCCAGCTAAGGAGACTGGAATGAAATGGAAAGATATGCAAGAACTTTGAAGCATATTGTGAGTGAGAGTTGCTTTATTATCGAAGATGGAGACCCAACAAAGCAGCATAGGACTGTGGTCGATGATTTTATTTTTAGGAACAAGGATGTTGATGAGTTGAATCGCCGACATTGGACCCTTTGGTGATATCGTCCCTGATTGAGTCGTCGAATGTGAGATCATGGAAGTTCAATCAAAATTTTATTTAAGAAGGCTTATGATAAGATGTTGTTGGATGACAAAGATCCAAAATCCCATAAATCTCGTATCTAGAGATTTAACTATACGATGATAGAACTTGTTGGATTTATAGACCTAACGATGGTATAAGGAGAAGGTAATCGCAAGAGAGTGCGGGTTCTTTAGACCAAAGGGCGTAGCAAGAGAGCAATACTATCCTAGGTCAATTATGAAACTAGTGTGCCCCTAGTCTAGGACATGCATTGGAATCTGGTTGTAAGCAGAGTCCATGAATGATAATAGTTTGTGTCCAACTGTTGAATTACAAGCTGATCAATCTTCAAGAGTGGAAAATTGTCCTTTCATCATGCTTTATTCAGATCATAATAGTCGATGCATGTTCTCCAATTATAGTTGAACTTCTTTACCAAGAACGCATTAGGTACCTACTTTGGGTATAGAGTATTGTGGATGAAGCAATTATTTTATAGCTTATCTACCTCCTCTTTCAATGCAGTAGATTGCTCCAGACCCAGGCTGTGGCGTTTCTACTTTATAAGAACATGTTTAGGGTTCACATTCAATGTGTGGCACTCTATCTCTGATGATATTCCAAAAATGTCAAAATGCTTCCAGACAAACACATACAGGCTCACTTAGAGAAAACCCATTAACTCTTTCTTCATCCTCGTGATGAGTTGAGATCCGATCTTCAGAACCGTGTAGGATCATCCTGACTAACCGGTATATGGATCGTCAACACCATAAGGGATTCCCTTGCATCCTCTTGCTCCTTCCTTAGGTCCATATCCTTATGGAACCGGCTATGTGACCGAGCCAGGCTTAGCCGGTTTATTTTGAGAGCGGTGGTTTAGTGCATCCCTTTCTTTGACTTCCTTAAGAAAGGAAAAAGGAACTTCATTTTGATGCAACAGTGCAAAGATACTTTTTAGGCTTTGGTAGATCACTTGGAGAGACCTCACATCCCGTCAAACCTTATTGCAAGATGAGGACTTGTTTGTTTACCAGGCACTGTCGATGAACGCTTTGAGTTACCGCATTTGTGCATGAGGAGTCTCGAATACAAAGACCAGTGTACTACATTAGTAAACAATTGGTAGGGGTAGAGTGGAACTACCCAAAGTTGGAAAATCTGGTGTACTACCTGTTAATCGCTTCGAGGAAACTATGTCCACTCTTCTAGGCTCACCCGATCAAAGTTTTAACCGACCAATCTTTGAGAGATCATGTAGTGACTAGAGACTTCTGGAAGCCTATTGAAATGAAATATTGATCCGAGCTAATAGGATATCACTTAAGAACCTCAAAGAGAAATCCAAGGTCAAGCATTGGCAGATTTCATAATCGAGTACATTACTCAAGAAGATACTTTAGAGAAAATTGGAGAGCTGAATGCAGGACTGAAGATGTACACCGCTGGAGCATCCAATGAGCATTGGTCTAGAACATATGTTGTGTTGATGACCCCCGAGGAGCATTCGATCAAGTTATGCCCTGAAACTTGATTTTCCCACTACAAATAACGAGGCAGAATACAAAGATTTGATCACAAGACTTAAAATTATGAAAGAGTTAGGCGTCAAAACCTTACACATCTTTTGCGACTCAAATTGGTGGTGTTCCAGGTGAGAAAAGAGTTTCAGGAACAATGGGTAAGGCTAGCTCCTTATCTGAACAGAGCCCTTGAGTTGCTTAATGATATCGAGTATTGCACAATAGTGCATATTCCCAGAGAGGAGATACAAAGACTGATTTGTTGGCCAAGTTGGCAAGCTCGGCAAGCTCGGTAAATGAACAACTCATGGGCCTTATCCCGGCGGAAGTATTATCATTTTCGAGCATCGATCAGATGGATTTCGATTGGATCTTAGAGGCTGAACATGAGAAGAGGTCATGGATGACTCCCATCAAGAATTATTTACAGAGGGAATCCTTCTTGACAAGAAGAACGAGTAGTGATGGCTCCTTCGCAAAACCTCGAGATTCATCATACAAGGAGTGGTATATAGGAAAGGATTCTTAGTCCCTTTGCTTCGGTGTGTTTCCATCGATGAAGTCAAGCAGGTCCTGCTGGAAGTACATGAAGGGACTTGTAGTGAATACACTGGAGGGTAGACCTTGGCGAAGAAGATTCTTCGCTATGGATGCTTTTGGCCAAGCGTTAACCAAAACACAACTGATTAGACCAGAGGGTGCTACAAATGCCAGAGGTTTGCCAAAGTTCCTAGAGCACCTCCAATAGGGGTTACGTAGACGGTCAGTCCGTGGCTATTTGCAATTTGGGTATCAATATCATTGGTGTGCTACTAATGTCCAAAGGTGGTGCAAGTACACAATCATTATTGTCGACTATTTTATGAAGCGTGGCCGCTAGCCATAATCACTACTAAGATTGTGATCAACTTCGTAGTCAAGAACATCATTGTCACTTTGGGGTCTTATAAATGATCATTTCTGATAATGGAACCTAATTCAACAATTCCGAGTTCAAAGACTTCTACCATGGGCATTACATTGAGAAGTGATTTGCAGCGGTAGCACACATACAAGCGAATGGATAGGAAGAAGCTGTAAACAAGATAATCAAGTCCATTCTATAGAAGCGACTGGGGAAAGCTAAGGGTAAGTGAGTAAGTGAAATAGCAACGACACTTTGGGCCTACATAACGACCTACAAATCCACGAATGGCCACTCTCCATTTTCCCTAGCCTACGGGTGGGAGGGTATGATTCCAGTCGAACTCGAAGTACCTTCTCATCATGTAACTCATTACAACCCCCAAACGAATGAGGAACTCTTGTTGGAGTCCCTTGACATGATCGATGAGAAGTGTGATGAAGCTGACTCGAGAGCAGCCGCGCACTAAAAACGAGTCATTTGATATTACAACACCAAGTCAGGAACTAGACCTTTGAAATTGTCAATCTCATTCTCAAATGAACCTTCCCAAGCCCCGTGAATATAGGCTCGAGCTAGGAAGGTCCATATGTAGTCAAACATAAGATTGGAGATGGAACATTCCAGCTAGCAACTGTAGATGAGATCTCACTCCCACAGGCATGGAATGGAAAACACTTGCGACGCTATTTCACTTAAGATTTGACTTTGTAAATATTTAGTCAGGTATGAGGTAACAAGACAGAATATGTCATTCCCTGTTAATATAAAATGAAAGACTTCCTAAATCTATGACTCTGTCTCCGTCTAACTATAAACTGTTATTTATGGCGAACATAAATGAATATGTATATGTATAATGCAAGCATCCAGGTACCCAGAGATAGGTGCAAATCAAACTTCTATAGTTGATGGTCGGACCCTTGAAGTAAAACCATTCTTAGCGTCCGAAGTAGATGCAAATTAACTCCTATAACCCTTGACTTGGGGGTAGGAATATAAACATTCAAGGGTGAAATAGGACAATTCACCCTAGAAGGTCTTGCACGGAGTTTGGTAGAGCCCCAACACCTTTCCATGAGGATGGCAAGATAAACGGCCAACTCCAGGAGTAAGGAAAGATCGTGTACAACAACACTGACATCTTTCCCAGAGGAAGGCAAGGCTGAACGTCATCGCCTAAAGTTAGGCGAGATGTCATTCAAACCTCAATCAATGCCTAGAGTCAGGCATGGTCGAAGACCAACATCCTAAAGAGGGATAATTAAACCACCATCCCACATGGTCAACTCCAATCGTTGCTTGGAGTCTAGCATGGTTGGGAACAAATATCATAACAAGGGATTTTTAAATCGCCATTCCAAGCGACCAACCTCAGTTGATGCCCAAAGTTAGGCATGATCGAGGGCAAACATTCCACCGAGGGATGTCCAGACCAACGTTTTGAGTGATCAAAATTCGATCGGACCCAGAATCAGACACAATCAAAGAAGGATGCTCAGAGATAGCATTTCAAGCCGTTAATCTCATGATGACCTATTTAGCGTAATGCAAATCGCTATTGAACTTCAAATAGAACTTTATCAAAGTCAAATGAGATAGGCCAATAATTTGGCCATGTGACAAAAGAGAAATGGTTCGCACATACATAAACGAAGATAACAAGTGCATTTCTTATAATTCGGACAAACCAACACAAAGCTTGGAATGAAAACCAAGTTTTATTAACACAACATCCAAAACAAAAGTGGGGGCCAAATTAGCATAAATCCAACCTAAAAAAAGCAAATCAGACCGCTATACAATAAAAGCAAGTGAACAATTACTTTTGATGCTTATGTCACTTTTTCATTTTCTCTTCTCTGGAGGAGTGTGCACTAGACTCCTATAGTTTCTTCTCGCTCCTACCCATAGTTCCATGGCCTTTTAATAGGGTGCTTTGTGAAGATCCGGCGAGTACACTTTGAGTTCTTCCAGGCATGGGGAGAGTGGCTAAAGAAAAAATAGTTTGGTCAGGAAGAGCTATGGACAAGTAGAAGGAATGAATTCAACTAGCTCTTTCTTGATCTCCTTAGCCAACAGAACTTAATTCTAAAGTATTTCCTGCATGTTAGACCCCGATGAGGGCTTATAAGACCTAGCTATTAGAACATCCTCCTCGGCCTGAGTTCCCAAGAGATCCACTGGTCATCTCCTCCTCCATGGCATGAATCATTTGTGCACTTGGTTTAAAGGCTGCACTAACTGGAACATTTAGAGTAGTCGAGAATCAAACACAACCACCGATTCAGTCATTGATGCTTACCGACCTAGCTAGGACCTACCTCAGGGAGGGTGATAATGGCAGGCTGACCTGAAAGTTGAGAAACATAAAAGGAGAGATTAGCAAAATCTACTAATGTAATTCAAGCCTTCTCAAATATGGGTGAGGTAAATGAGATACCTTTGCCAAACTTGGTCTCAGTATAAGACAGAGTGCCAACAAAAGTCCCCTCCAAGTTAGGGATAGAATGGCTGTCTTTTGCATGTGAGGTTCAACTGGATTATATTATAAATCTAATGGAGAGATGGAGGCAGACGGAAGCCCGAAATTAAGACTTGTGGTGGCATCCTGAATAGCAGACTCGGAGCTTTCACCTTGGTCCTTTTGGGCTCCGACAGCAAGATCCAGATGTAGGATGAGCTCGCCAATTCTAAGTGCTCCAATCTTATTTGCACTCAGAAGCTCTTGCTCTAACTCCTTTAAATCTACTACGCCTCCTCCTAAGGATTCCCGCTCTTTCAAAATCTGCTCCCATGCCAAGACCAGAGCCTTAGGATAATCATTATCGAGCCAATATAGATTTGTGGATTTGATTATGTTGGTGTTGTAATTGATGATTATTGGCTCGAATTTTTCTTTAATCCGCTTCTTCACAGCCTTGATTTGTTTCTCTACATCTTTAGCCTAAGATTCTTCCTTCTCTTTCGCTTGGCAAGAGTCCACCAACTCTTCGCAGTAGTTATGAGTTTTTATGAGAGCATAGTCATTTTCTTTCTCCTCTTTATCCAATTGTTTCTTCAGCTCATCTAATTCTTTGGTTGGACGTTCATTCTCTAGCAACAAAGCGCGGTTCCTATGATGGGCAGTCTTAATTTGCATCTCGCGGCTTTGTTTCTCTTGCTTGAATGACTCGGTCAAATCTACAACCTTTTTCTCCACCTCTGTCGACGACTTTTCATTCTTGCGATTTCCTCACTGAGATGATTATAGTCTCCTTGTCCTGCTTTACCTCGAGCTTTAGTCCTGTGCCTTGACTTTTTTGCTTTCAGCAAACTCGGAAATCACCTCTTCTAGTCTCTTCCATTTAATATACTATTTGTAGACATCGTTGACGTAAACCATGGTTTGACCTTGGACTTCCGAGAGAATATCCTTTCAAATTTAACTCCATCCAAGTAGATTTTCGAAAATCGACGCTTCAAGTCAGCTAGATGAGGATTGTAAGCAATTTGTTTCTCTGTCATGATGATGGGGGGTTCAACAGATTTCTTATCAGCCTTATAGAGAGAAAAGTTAGTGCAACAAGTTTGGATGACTGCTCAGATTGTCAATGGGTATGGTGCGACATTGTTTACTTTGTAAAGTGGGAGGCGGAAGAAAAGGCATATGAGACATCCATGAGCGAAATGTCATTGAGTTGAGTGCAGAACCTATCCAGACTTTAGGGTAGAGGTGAACTAGATCTGGATCTGTGCCATGAGGTTGAGTCCTAAGACTGATACCCACTGCCTTTGCCCTTTCTATCTCGGCTTGATTTCCTATTTATGTTTGAGTCATGGCCAGTGCCATGGGAATGTGTTTGTGAGCATTGCCTCTTATGCTTACCTATTTGATCCTAGAGGGAATCAAACGTGAACCTTTGCTCCATTGAACTTGCAAGTGAAATAGAGGCATGCTAATCCTGGCCGGTTAGAACTTGACGCAAAATAAGCAAGGCGTAGTGCGCACGTATATGTCATAATGTCTGTCTGTTGGATTGTGGGTCTGAATTTTGCTGACAAGGGTGATCTTCCTGTGCGGGTATTAAGCAAGTCACCATGTAGATGGAGGGCGGAATCGATATCCCCAAGCCCCATGTTGCCTAGACCAAAAGAGCCAATCTCATCTAGAATTAGCTTGAAATTACCATTAAGGTCCTTCGAAGGTAGGACGGGTGTCTCTTCTGCCACAGTGGCTGGTGGAGGTTGTGTAGAAGACAACATTGGAAGGATCCTTATCTTAGGGTGCTGCTTCAAAAGGAACCCTGGCAATCATCGCCATAGCCATTAGAAGACTCACGACCCATGTCAACATCACCATGATCTGCTCCATCGCCTTCATGTTCCTCAACGTGCTCATGCGCTTCTTCAGTTCCATTTGTATGACTTTGGATTAGGAGCACTCCTGGGTTCTCATCATCTTTCCTAGAAAAAGAGTCATCCTCATCGCTATCACTGGCTAAAGGTATGTAATCGACATTGCAACCCTCCTGTAGTAAGTTGTAAGCCATCAGGTTTTCGTGATGAGAAGCGATCTCGCCTCTCTTTGTCCTGCTGGAACTTATTGAAGAATCCTGAGGGTATTTGCTAAGGCCGTAGTACTAGGACTTCTTGGAATATCTAAAAGAAAAAAAAAGAAAAGGTTTGAGCTAATGAAATCACGAGACGTGCTCAAATGAAAAGGAACGAAAATGTGACTTACATCCAGACAACCACCTCTGCATGAATCTATATAGGCAATGGACAAAGAAGAACTCGTATTTGGAATAGACTATTCGAAGTACTCATTACTATCCTACAATCTTTGGAAGGTTCCAAATATGTGAGAGAAGGACTTCCTTTTTGGTGTTCGAAGCTGTACAAGTATTGGATCTCTTCATCACTTGGGATGAGTCAGGTGTTGGGCATAAATGATGTATGTGCTATGTTGGAAGGCATAGCTATTAGGATGTAATTGAGCCAGAACTAGCTTCATGAAATATAGGACTCGGCGAATGAATTGGTTAATGGTGGGATGCATCCCGCTAGGAACATGTATCGATTGCACGCTGTATATTGTACTGGGGATGGTGTGCCCACTATGGGCGCGTGGGAACCAATACATCCTTAAATAGGATGCTGTGTTTTTCACATATTCTTCTAAGAGATCCTTCGTCAATTTTAAAGGTAGTAGAATCTAGAGGGCCATCTAATATAACTGCACCATCGAGACTATCCGAAGCAACCACTAGTTCAGGACCTTCCACCTACCCGAGAGGGATTTCTAGGAGAAGTTATTCAGGTTGACGACTAGTAGGCCGAGATCTGGGTGGTATCGGAGTATGTCTCGCAATAGGAACTATTGCCGAGGTAGATTCAAAGTCCGATTCGGCATGCCTAGAGGTCGAAGGGCCTACAGCTGCTACGGAGAGAAGCTTAGAACATCTACGATCCATAGCTACCAAAATTCAACATATGAGTAATATCAGAAGTATTAAAGGTTATGTCCCCATGACGAAATGAAAACCCAGTAATGTGCAATGCAATTACAGTGTTTTGTGGCGTCGTACAGTATGTGCATCCACGAGTATACAATTTTGGCATTCTATGTTGTGCGACAGTTCATTTAAAGGCCAATTTACTGTCTGAAGTAACCGTAATTACTGACCATCCTAACAGACTTTTCATCACCAGCCACACATTGGCAGTCCCACAGCAGCAGAAAATTTCACTCGAAGATCCCCAGTTGTTCATTCAAAATATATAAAGCAACTCGAATTGTTCAAAAGCTCAAGTGAAATTCCCCTAAGTACGGGATCGGTGCCGACCTTTGAGACATGGACGTGACCGCGTATCTTCCTCCTCCTTGTCGTTCTCCTAAGCATGAACGTGATGCAAGTGCTAGCAACCACGACTTACAATGTCACTTCCTACCTAGAAAGGTGGATCTCGAAAGTGGTGAAGGAATTTATGTGAAGGTTCAAATCAGTTATGGTAGGTTGAATAGTGATTGAAGGCCGACGGTTGAGGCAATTGACGGTGACATTCAGAGGAGGCGTTAGTGTCGAGTGCAACAATATAGGGCAAAGAGTCTTTTAATGGTAGACTTAAACCTCAAAATCTCAAAAACAGGAATATAAGCAAAGTGAGAAGGCAAATGGCTGGGTCAGTATATATGACTCTAAACCAAGAAACTTAGGCTACAAAGTAGCTCGATTTTTCAAAGTCAGAGCCCGGTACCGATCCCTGGCCTGGGATCGATACCGAACCCCTAAAAAATAAAAATGAAGATGAAATACATGAAAATATATGTTTTTATGCACGTACACGAATATATACATGTATGTATATATGTTCCTAAATGAAACGTGGTGGACAACCTATCCAAATGTGTGTACATGCATATACGACACTTGAAAACTGGAATCACAAGGCAATGAATTTAAACTTGTTGGATCCAGGAAGAAAGTCTATTAAAAGTTTCAAGATTTGGAGTGAAGAACAACAACATCACATTCCAGGTTTTAAAATGCCATATGTCAACAGGCATGAGCCAAGCAAAGCATTACAACAAACGGTCAAAGACACTATACTTCATTGAAATAGTATAAAGAAAGGATAACAACCATTCGAAATATGGATTAAAACTATGTAGCAATCCCAACTTGTCTCGATTCAAAGTACATCATGTTGATAACAAGATGTACTTTAGAGGGCAAGTATTATCCACCCTTTTGACCAGGCTATATTTGGGCGAATCTGACTAGTTGAACTTGAAGGTTATCGAGACAGATTGTCCAGAGTGATGACTAGCGAACCTAGATGCCAACTACAACCAAAACTACAAGCTAAGAATATAGCTATCAGCTTCTAAAAGTAGTCCAACACCCTATGCATCAACTAACAACCACCTAAAGCCCATTTAACAAAGAAAATAAGGATCGGTGTCGACCCCTAATCTCGATACTGATCCTTGAAAGTTCATCGAACCATCCATTCCCCTAACAAATCATAAGCTATGATACTCAAGGCCCCTCTTCAAGCTTTCGGATTATTTGCATGTAATTGCCATCCAACATCTCGTATACATGAAACCAAGAACTCCATACCACCACTGATCCAAGCAATTCACCCAAAATCAAGCTTTTAACAAAGCAATCAAGGAGGAAAATATGTAGCCACAAGCAAACCATGCCTACTCAAGTCCATGAGGAAGATACATAATGCTATTTTATGGATCGCTACTGATCCTCGACTGTGGATCAGTACCAATTCCTAGAAAGGGTCATGATCTTCTAAGTTTCTCTCCATCTGGATGTGGGGAATATAGGTGTGAACACGGTGACCGGATTCTCGGCGACCTTCAACTATAAATAGAAGGGTAGGGTGATGATTTGAGGATCCTTTTAGTTGTATTACGAATTTACATATTGTTCTTATAATCTCGAAGATCATTACTGATCCATAAGAACATCTCTTATAAACAGCAATCAAATCAGCAACAAAGTTAAGTGGACATAGGCAACGATTAACCAAAACTCTATAAAGTTGGTGTCTTCTTATTTCTCATTTTCATTTACTTTATTCATTTATTTCCTTTCTTTAATTCTTTAAGTGTTTAAGCCGCTATTTTGTATAAACAGGTACCAATAAATTTATTTATTTATTATGAGTATCCACTCACATAGTAAAAGGAGAAGATGGATTCTGGATAGCGGATGTTCCAAGCACATGACGGAAAACCTCAATATGCTTACAAATATTAGACCAATGGATGAAGGTACTGTATCCTTCAGTGATAATTCAAAAGGGGTATATCATTAGAATAGACGACCTTGGCAATGATGGTAATCCAAATTTACCATTAATTACTAATGTTTACTTAGTTAAAAATTCAAAATGTGATCTTAAGTATTAGTCAGCTATGTGATAAAGGTTTCAAAATTAAATCTGGCTAAAGATGGTGTAATATTTTTGATCAAAATGATAGATTAATTTTTAAAGGCATATGAAAATGAAACATTTATATGTTAAACATAAAATTTAATAATGATAATAACGTATGCTTTATAGAAAATTCGAATATTCCATGGATATGGCACAAAAGGTTTTGTTGTATTTACTGTAGATTATAAAATTAACTAGCAAAACATGAAATTATTGGAGGTTTACCAAAAATAAATTTCAAAGTAAATAATCTATATAACGCATGTCAAAAGCAGATTTAAAAAATCTTCTTTTAAATCTGTAAATAAAATTTCTACGAATAAACCTTTAGAACTATTACATCTAGATTTATTTGGTCCAACTCAAGTAAGATCAATAAATCATAATAAATATGTTTTTGTAATTGTTGATGATTTTTCAAGTACAGTTAGACCTTATTTTTTAAAACATAAAAGTAATACTTTTTAAATGTGTAGAAATTTTGTAAAATTTCGAAATTCAAAATATTTTAAAGTTAAAAATATTCATAGAGATCATGGAAAAGAATTCAATAATGATGAGTTTACTAAATTTTGCAATAAAAAGGGAATTAATCATAATTTTCTTTTCCTAGCAGACTACAACAAATGGTGTCATGGAGAGAAAAAATAGAACTTTGCAAGAGTGTTCCAGAACATTACTGAATAGTGCCATTATACCCCAAATTTTTTGGGATGAAGCTATTGCTATTGCTTGTATGTTCCAAATCACATTTTGATTCGTCTTAAAACTAAAAGTGCTTCTTATTAACTTTTTTATCTACGTAAACCAAAAATATCATACTTTAAGATTTTTGGATCAAAATATTTTATTTTAAATACTAAAGATAATTTTTGTAAGTTTGACTCTAAAACCGATGAAGGAATTTTTATAAGTTATTCAAAAAGGAGTAATGCATACTGCATATATAATAAAAGGACTAACTCAATCGAAGAAACTTTGCATGTTTCCTTTGATGAAAATTTTGATAAAATAGATGATGATTCTGAAATAATCAGTATTAATCAATCATTAACTACTTTTCAAAATGAGCAGGATAAAAATATTGAAATTACTCAAGAAATAGTTAACTCACTAGAACAAAATAAAAATAAAGAAACTCAAGAATATTAAAAGATCGTCCAATAGAAAATATGCTAGGTGATGTTAGGACTAAAATTTTAACCAGAAAATAATTAAATGAAATGAGTCACCTAGCATTCATTTCTACAATTAAACCCAAAAATGATTAAGTAGCTGGAAAGACGAATATTGGATTATAGCTATTAAAGAAGAATTAAATCAATTTGAATGAAATATTGATGGGCTTAGTCCTAAGACCTAATGATCAAGATGTAAAAGGATCAAAATAGGTGTAGAAAAATAAAAGTGATGAAAATGGAGATATAGTTAGGAATGAATCTAGACTGGTTGCTCAAGGATACAATCAAGAAGAAGGGATCGACTATAGTGAGACCTTTGCTCTTATTGCACAAGTTGGAGCGATTAGAATATTTATAGCTTTTTCCTATCATCACAAATTTTGAATTATATCAAATGAATGTGAAAAGTGCATTCTTAAATGGATTTATAAAAGAAAATCTTATGTTGAACAACCACCCTTATTTAAGCAAAAAAATATCCAGATTATGTTATAAACTTAAGAAAGCTTTATATGGTCTTAAACAGGCACCATGTGCTTGTTATGATAGACTAAAAAGTTATCTAACAAATTATAGTTTTGAAATTGGAAACGTTGACTCAACTCTTTTTTTAAAACATCAAAATAATGATTTATTAGTGGTTTAAATATATGCTGATGACATTATCTTTGGTTCTACTAATTAAAAACTTTACACTAATATTTTTGAAATTAGGTGAAAAGAATTTGAAATGTTCCATATGGACGAATTAAATTATTTTCTTGGATTACAAATTAAATAACTATAAAATGGTATTTTTATTTCACAAGAAAAATATAGTAAATATCTAATTAAAAGATTTGGTGTTAATCATATGAGCAGTAAACCAATGCCAATAAGTACGACAGTTCACCTAGACAAAGATGAAAATGGTAAGGATGTCGATTAGAAACTATAAAGGAGTATGGTTGGATCACTACTTTATCTAATAGAAAGTCACCTAGATATTTTAATGATTATGTGTCTTTATGCCTAATTTCAAGATAATCCTAAATACTCACACCAAAGAGATATTAAAAGAATTTTACGACATCTAATTGAAACTAAGGACTATGGTCTTTTTTATCAAGAAATGGGTGGATGTCATACCAATAGAAAAAGCACTAAGGGTACTTGCCATTTTATTGGTCAATCCTTTGTCTCTTGGTTTTGTAAGAAACAAAACTTTGTCTCTTTATCTACGTGTGAAGCAAAATATATATTAGCTGATTTAGCTTACCCTCAGATAATTTATATGCAATAAATCCTAAAGGATTTTGGTGTTAAATTAATTAAATCGCCTATTTACTATGATAACACAAGTGCTATTAATGTAGCAAAAAAATTCTACTAATCACTCTATAATTAAGCACAATGATAAAAGACACCACTTTTTAAGAGATCGTTTTGAAAAAGAAAATATTACTGTAGAATTTGTACACACTGAAATTCAAATAGGAGATATATTTACCAAACCTTTGAACGAAAATAAGTATATTAAATCACTATGAGACATAGGAATTTGTTTAATAAATTATATAGTTTAATATGTTTTATTTCGTATATAATAATATTTCCATGAATTTCTAGATTTCAAACTTTTTTTTGAAAAATAAAATTAATAAAATAAAAATTTAATGCAATCTATCAATTAAAATTTTAAAATAGCTTTCTTTTTCTAAGGTTACGAAATTTACTTTTAATCTATCAATTACATTAACAAATTTTCATTTTATAAACCTTATTTTAAACAAAAAATACAAACTTCGTTCTCCAATAAGATTTATTAATTTTTAGAAACTAAAATAATAAACATAAATTAAAGTTCTTTAAACTATTTTACCATATATATATATATATATATATATATATATATATATTAATAAATCAAACCAGGCTCAAAATAAAGAAATAGAAACCCCCATGGGTGCACCGGGTGGATCCAAGCGGTCCATCGGTGGTGGCTTTTAATTTCATAGCAGAGCCCCTTTAAATGTTTCCCTCTCTTCCATTTTTCATTTTCTCAAATCAAAATGAATTCTCAAGCAATAGCCCCCATTTCTTGTTCCTAAAATTTCGAATTCTTATCAAATTTTCAAATAAAAATCAAATCTTTAACCATGATAAGAGGAAAAAGAAGTATCTCTTCAACTTCCTTCGATTCTATCGATGATTTAGTGTTGTATTATATGAAGAGGCTCGTATTAGACGTCTGTACTCGAGTATGTTTGATGGTTAAGTTTTGAAAGCCATGAAAATCCCATCAACTCTCAATGAAATTACTATTGGAACTTTTTTACATGAGTAAACTTAAGAGGACATTCCTAGAGCTTCCTCTATGAATCATTCTTCTCCTATACATACATCTCCATTAGAAGCTTGTATTCTTACTTCTCTTGACAAGCAATAACAATTAATTCAGACAATGCGTGAAGAACAAATGGAAAAAAAGAGAGAGCTTGGCGTTATTAGATCGCTTTTGACTCGAATATGCACATCAGTACAGACTGGAGAGACTGGGTTCGGTACGAATAGTGAGGCTAGCGCAGCACTTCACTCTACACCTTCGATCGGCATAGCTTTTCTGCCTATCCTGAGCTTCCTTCATCTTCCTTTTAATCATAGCTACCTTCTTTGTGGGTTTATCGAGTCCACGTACTAACAGATCTCTGGTTTCCACTGAACATGATGGTGATTTGCATAGTCGTCCATAAAGAGCTTCATTGGTTCACATGCCAATACTCGCCTGGTAACTATTATTATATGAGAATTCCACTAAGTGAAGATGATTCTCCATGGATCCTTCAAAATCCAAAATAAAGGCTCTCAATAGAACCTCCAAGACTCGGTTTACTGTTTCTATTTGCCCATCTATTTGAGGATGATATGTTGCACTCAATCTTTGCTTTGTTCCCAAAGCCACTTTTAATGCTTCCCAAAACTGATTGGCAATAATTGGATCACAATTGCTTACAATACTACTTGCAACTCCATGCAATAGGATAATCTCCTTCATATAAGTATCTACGAAACTTGTTGCAGTCTTTGTTGGTTTAATCGGAATTAAATGTGCGCTCTTGGTTAGTCGATCGAGAATAACCTAAATGCTTCATTACCTTTTCTCGATCTGGGTAAACCATCTATAAAATCCATCGATACTTATTCCCATTTCCAGTTCAAAATCTCAAGGGGTTTTAGTAATCAAGCAGTCCTTTGATTATCACCTTTGATTTGCTAGAAAATCATATATCTACTAACATAAATTGATATATCCTTCTTCATTCCTACCCACCAAAATACCCGCTTCATATTTTTGTACATCTTAGCAACTCCAGGGTGGATACGTAACTTAGATTTATGGCATTCCATCAAAACTTCTTGCCTAAGACCATTAACATCTGAAACACAAAACCTTTCGTTCATATACAATACTCCATGGCTATCTATCTCAAAACTCGAACATCGTCCTTCTTCGGCATTTTGCATAATCTCTACCGGAAGACTATCTTTTCTTTGCTTACTTGCAATCCTTTCGAGTAGAGTCAGAGCAACTTTCAGAAGAGCCAAAACTGCATTCCTACTTAGAACATTCGCTACCATATTGGCTTTCCCGAAGTATATAAAATTTCCAAGTCATATGCCATCAGGAATTCCAACCAACGTTGCTGCCTCATATTCAAATCCTTCTGCATGAAAAGATACTTCAAGGACATGTGATCCACGAAAAGCTCGAACTTTTCACCTAACAAGCAATGCCTCCACATCTTTAAGGCAAACACAACAACTAATAACTCCAAATCGTGTATTGCATAATTACGCTCATAAGGCTTTAGCTTCCTACTAGAATAAGCAATAAATTTTCCGTATTGCATTAATACCGCACCCAAACCTACTTCACGCATATGTATACACATTTAACCCTTCACCTATATTCAGAATAGCTAAGACTGGAGCATTGGTTAATCTTTTCTCTAACTTAATGAACGTTTCTTCACACTTCGAAGTCCAAATAAACTTAACATCCATCTTCATTAACTTTGTCAAGTGTGAGGTGATCTTAGAGATGTCTTAGTTAGATCTCTTATAATATCCTACTAAGCCTAAGAAGCTTTGAACCTTCATTGGAGTCTGCGGTGTCTTCCAATCTCGAACAGCCACTACTAGTTGCCAAAAATACCATCCCCTGACACAACATGTCTGAGGAACCTTACTTTCGATTGCCAAAAAAGACACTTAGAATGTTTAGCTCTTAAAACATGTTTTCTTAACATTTGAAGCGCCACTTTTAAATGGTGTTTATGTTCTTCCTCGGACTTAGAGTAAATAAGAATATCATCAATAAAGACCAATATAAATTTATTAAGAACATCTCTAAAACACGATTCATAAGATTTACAAAATAGGCGGGTGCATTGGTTAGCCCAAAAGGTGTAACCAACCACTCAAAGAAACAACCCGGTCCACTAAATGTGGTTAAGGGTATACTATCATCTGCTATCCTTAACTGGTAAAATCCTGTAGCAAGATCCATTTGGAAAAATACTCAAGCACCATGTAGTTGGTCGAACATGTCATCTATATGAGGTAAGGGATACTCCTTTCGAATTGTCTGCTTGTTTAGTTCATGGTAACCCACACAACGTCTTAATAATCCGTCTAACTTTGCAACAAAAACTACAGCTGTTCCCTAACTTGAGAGACTTGATGTAATTAGTCCCTTATTAAACAGATCATCTGTCTGATTCCATAACTCCTCCTTCTCACTCAAAGCCATCTTATAGATAGGAAGAATAAAAGGTTTCCAACCAGAAATTAAGTCAATACGAAACTCAATCTCTCGATGTGGAGGTAGACTGTTAACTTCTTCAAAAACATCAAGGAGATCCTTAATAATTACTATCGACCATAACTCCTTTTGGGGTGAATCTAATGCATACAAGAAACTACTCATTCACTTTCTAGGTTCTTCACATGATACTTTAATTAATTCTCAAACTTGGATCTTAAAAATATCAATTTCCCAACACTATCTAAGACAGCATCATTCCTTGATAGCCAATCTCTATCAAGTAAAACATCAAACCCATTAAAATCCAGTACAAACAGGTCACTTAAAAAGTGGTGGGTAAGGTAAGAAATCTGTATATCTTTACAAATCGTGCACAGATTAGTTTCACCTCCTATGGGGATAGACACACAAATAGGGCTTTCTACAATCCTTGGGGTAAGTTCTAATCTATCAACCAATTCTTTAGAAATAATATTATGGGAAGCCCCGGTATCAAATAATAATCGAACTAAAATGCCATTAACATATAAAGTACCTTTAAGAACCCCTTTTCCTTTCACATCCTTTGAAGCTGATGGTTCCTCTTTGATAGCATGAAATTTAACTTGCTCCCATTTCTTCGTCAATTGATAATCCTTCACCATATTCCCTGGTTAGTGAAAGTTAAAGCAGAGTTTCTTCTAAACCATCGTGGAAACAGGCTCTACTTTTTGAACCTTTGGATTCCTATAGAATCTTGCAATGTGACCCTTTTAATTACAATTGTTACAAGTAACATTCTTGTACCAGTTCTCCTGAGCCCCTTCCTTTGGCTTCTTTCCTTGTTGATTGAACTTTCTCTTGTTCGAGTTGTTATTAGTGTTGTTAGGTGTTGGTACCAGCTTCTTCTTCTCAAGAACTTCATACAACAAATTCATATCTACTAAGTCCACAAAGATCCCTTTAGATGGGTAGTCATCTTCTCATGAATCCTTCTCTCATCCCAATTGTGATAACTCATTAAATTTGGTTTCATATTCAGAAACTGAAAAATCTCCTTGCTTGTGATCCAAGAAAATCCTATACTGACAAGTCTTTCCTGCAGCGGGCATGTACTGGTTTTCAAACACCACTTTAAACCTAGTCCTAGGAAACATCCTCCAGGACATTCGCTGTGACTTAATCCCACTACACAGATGCTCCATCTTATAACTACCAAGATGACAGGAAACACTTCTACTCATTTGAAATATCCAGCCCCTTGAAAATCTTCACGTAAAAACAAAGACAAGCTTGGACTTTGACAATGGATTCCATGCCCTTGAACGGCTTTCCTCCAAGATTAATATAGTCTTTGCACAAAGCTGAAAAGTTTACACGAGGCTGCATAGGTGTTGCCTCTTCAACTACTCCAACTCTTCCAAATTTCAGAGCTCGACCATTGTTGTACTATGCCACAAAGTGAATCAGACAACAGCGATCACATAACATAAGGTAGATTTGCTATTATCCCAGTATTTACCACTGTTTCACATAACACATGGAAAAACCATCTATTATGTGTCATAGCCCATAAAGTCTTTGTTCTATTGAGATTTCATCCATGCCATTCAGACAATATTTTATCGGTTATCTGATTGAAATTATCAAAAATTTCATTTTGTCTCCTTACAAAAATTTTTGTTCCCCTCTCAATGTTGCCTATATTATTTCATGGTCGCATTATTTTAATTATTTCTCCCTCTTTCTTTTGTTTCAAGAGAAAAAAAATGTGTCCATTCCCTCAATTATTTTCCTTACCGCCTTTGCCTATCCCTCCTCTTAGCCATCGCCTACTACTGACCCTAGTCTTCTCCCATCCCGTCAATGTTCTTCGATAAAGCTAGGGTTTTCTAATTAGAGCCGCCTCTTTCATCTTTGTTATGAAATTATGGTTTCATGTAATCCATTGCTTGAAAGTTAAGCTTTGAATCACCCTGCTCCCTTCCTTCCTTGTAGATTGGTATTTTTATTTAGTGACTATTGATGGTTGCGGCTCCTCATTGTCGAGTGTTCTTCAATTGATACTGGTATGATTTATTCCCCTTTCAATTTATATTGTTTTCGACTTCTTATCTGTGGCCGATGATGATTTTGGTTTCTTATATAGGGATTTATTTCCTAGATATGCGAATATATGATTCGATTTGAATTTTCCAAATTAATTTTCTACGCTTTCGATTTATATTTGAATGTTATTGATGATTTTCTTATTCTTGAATTTTTGCTTTGGTTTTCGTTTGCTAATTTGATTGCTATGCTAAACCTTGTTTTTCACAATGTTACCTGACCATGTGTTCTTGACTTCATGTATGAGTTAGTGGATTGCTATGTTGGACCTTACTATCCAAGGCAGTGTTGATTGGAACTGCCTTGTTCAAGGCAGTGCACTTTAACACTGAACATGTGTTGAATATATACATGTATGCATGTGTATATGTGTGTATCTGCATGTGTATGTGTATATTTATGCTGCTCACTATACTTATACTTGAACTTATGCGCTTGTTCTTTTACTTGTTTGTGTGCTTTCATGTGCTTGTGCCTTTACTTCATGTTCTGGTTACTAATTTGTTGGTTTGAACTGCCTATTGCTCACTATGTACATATATACATGTATATACATATGTGTATATGTGTATATTAGTTATGCTATCTTGGTTCATCCATGTGTATACATGCATATTTGTATGTATGTGTTCTATGGTTTAGCTTAAAACTAATACTTGTTCACATGTATTCTTGTCTGCACTTTGTTTTTACTTGGATTAGTGCTTTGCAGTAAGTTCAACTATCGGTCGAGGTAAAGTTGTGCACTTTGATTCTAATATCATATATGTATATACATACATACATACAAATGTATGTTTATATGTGTGAATGTTAGTGGTTCGAATGTGTGGTTAGTGTTAGTGTCTTGTTCAATTTTTTAGCACTTGTTCATTTTGTGCCTTGTTCAATTTGTGGCACTTGTTCAAGGTATGAAATTGTTAGTGATATGGATTTATTATTATTCAATTTATGGCACTTGTTCAATTACTGACATGTTTGAACCTATGAGTCTAGTTTAACTCTTTTATATGCTACCAATTTTGTTTTGTGCCTTTGAAGGTTTTTTTAATGGTGCTTTGATGGGGCTTTGCTTTGGTTTGATGGCGCACTGCCACTGCCCTGTTCAAGGCAGTGCACACCACACTTTTTGAACTTTTTTTATCTTTGTTGGTCCATGTTGTTGAAATTTTGAAACTTGTTTTTGCTTTGAATTTCCATGTATATGCATACATATGTATGTATATATAATTAATGTTGGTGGTTAATCTAGTTCGTGCACTTTCATGTGCTTGTGCCTTTACTTGTTTATGCAACAGTCCATGAGATTTAATCGATGCCCGGCCTTGTGATATTCACAGTGATACACTGTGCATATCATAAGTTGTTTATGCGCATATACATTTGTCCCTGTCTAAAACATGAAGAGAAAAAATCCATAAACTAAGGCAATATTAATTTTCAAATTCAATTTAATTATGCAATTTAGGTTTTTTTTCCTTTTCCATTTTATTGCATTGTTTATTCCACAAGTATAGGAGATGGTTGGATACAAGTAGGAGCAAGCAATTCAAGATCAACACATCAAATATAAACTCGAGTGAGTGTGAGTGAGAGCGAGTAAAAAATGTTATATATGAGAGTATAGAGAAAAGTTGTATATATGAGAGTGACAGTGAAAGCTGTATTGCATTTGAATTTGATTTAAAATAAAATATTTGTTTAGATAAGATTGTGATTCATTTATTTCATTTGGGCAAATATAATTTAAGTGTAACCGACATGCATATCAATCAATATACATGTTGTATAATAGGAAATTCTAGAAATAATACTACAACATTAGACAACATATGGTTTTTTGTTGTGTTAGTTCATATCAGAGGAAGGGGCGTATCTGTGGTCTGATGTGGAATGAGACGGCATGGGATCTAATGACAGATAGATATGTGATCAAACAATAGAGCATACCTATTGTCTGATGTGTTTATTCTCATAGTGGTGGTCATGGTGTTATCGGCTCATCTACCACATCTTCCTATATTGCTCATTATTGTTTCTTGAATAAGCAAGATGACTTTAGAATACTTAGACGAGATTATCTTAAGGAAAAAGGTACCAAATCAAACATGTCAAAGATGATCAAACTACTCGAATATATATACACATACACACACATATAAAAATTACAAATAGGCTCTCTCATAGACTAAACTCATTCTAGGATATTACTAATCCTATCTTTAATGAATTGACCCCAACCAATGCCTAGGTGTTCACTGAATATAAGCTCTGATACCTCATGTAATGATCTGCCTTTCTTATTTCCAAAGATGACACTTAATGCATTTATGGTATTCGTGTGTCAATCATCTTGGTGTCTGAATGATAAGCCATTAGGGTAAAAGAAAAGAAAAGACAAGAAGAAAAACATAGAATATCACAACGTAAGTTAAATCATATATAAAAGAACATAAAATAGTGAATGCAGTCATTCCAAACATGAAACATCAGAGTTACAACATGTACTAACTTCAACTAGGGACAGTTATAACTGCCTGCCCCTATAATGCTGATATTTAACTATACACTCACGACGAAAATAAAATAGATAACTAGATAACAATGAAGCCTCCAATTCCATGCTCCTCCAAAATAAATCTATAAGAACTTAGGCTACTTGGCTACTTATAAAATTAGAGTACCCAAGAGTTTAATAAAAAGAAAGAAAAACTCTAGGTCAAACATAAGCTTGGTGTGACTAAACTCAAACCAAATGAATTGTTATACTTTTAAAAACTTTCGAAATACAATATATTGTAAGACCATATCAAACATAAACACGGATAAGATTTTACCTTATGATAGCTAAATCATTTCAAACAGAAAACTAGAGTATTATAACAATGTCTAAGGTTTAAAATAAATATATGACATAGGCGAAATGCTTGCATCTCACATTCCAACATATTTTGGCACAACTAAGTCCATAATGAAAAAATGGATCCCATAAAATGACAAAATAAAGACAACCCCTTGCACAGTACATCTCTAGATAAAATTTACCAAGGATGCAAAATAGTTGCATCTCTACCAATACAGAATCGACCTACCCCTTCCCAGATAGTACTGAATATAATCATCCCTTTGTTGCGATTAATAGCCATACTGAGCCCTGAAGCATACATCCAAAAATATCGACCAAGATCAGGCATAATCATACCCTAATGGGAGCAACCCCCTTAGCCTTGTCGCATCTCCCATATTTTAGTCATTTCCAGGTTTGAGGCTCAAGGCAACGATTTCCTTTTTATATAGCAATCCCATCTAGAATGCTAACACTGCTTTACAGGCAACATTGCAATGCCAACATTCATCCATACAAATTGTTCAGTATATAAATAAACCAAAGGTACCACCAACCAAATTGTTCAGGATATAAACAAACCAAAGGTACCACCTCTACTACATCCTTTTTGGAATCCCCTTAGGATTAGTAGCAAGTAGCACTTGCACTTCAAAGAACTCCGTCTTCGATTCTATCATCTTTATGATGTTTCCCATTCGAACGCATATATCGATACGAAGTGGTTTTCAAATAACTTATGCTTATCTAATCGTAGTTTCTCCGAACCAACAATCTATAATGTCAAACTGCTCAAGTTATCGATAGTAGATATACCACATTCTGGGTGTAGGTATAGTTTGCAAATTAAAAATATGACATTCTATACTGATCGTTACTTTTTGATTTCAAACAGTACTATCTCTTGATTAACAATGAAGTCGAATAAGTAAGAACACTATCCTTGCCACAACATGCATTCTTATTTCTCAGGATAGACACGAGTTTCCATACCTCAGGATTTGGTGTCAAGCATAGGATGAAGTGCTTTCCATATACTTAATTAATCATGACCCATTTATCAAAATCCGCACTCATATACTTGTCACATTTTCAATATTTCGACTTCTCTATCTCTCCCCTATAAACTCTAATTCTTGATCTCATAGATAGAGGGAAGTCTACTCATTGGCTTTTATTGCTAAATACAAGATGATTTACTTTCCAAAAATGTGTCAATATTTTAGCATAAATTATTACATTTGTTTGATGGTACTTAATGGCACAGACAAAGAAATCCCTTGTATTTAAAACATCATTTTAAAAGATAGTTGCTTTTAAACAAAATCTAACCTTTGAAACAAAGCCATTAAAATTTAAACCACTTGTTCAGATAATTAATTAAATTCTTGAAAATATATTTAAAATTTCAAAATTTCTTTCTAGTACTTATAAACACATTTCGAAATACTTTTTAGAAATATCTAAAGTAGAAACTCATTTTCTTTTACACAAAAAATATCGTTTTACAAACTGCATCCATGGCGACTATCGCTATATGGACCATAACTTTTAAAACTTATTTTATAGATCAAAATATCTTTTAAAACCTTTCTTTCTATATTTTAAACCACTTTAATAACTTCGTAAAAAGGTTTGAAAACAAAAGTTAAGTTTGAAAAATGTTTTAAAAACATTCTTAGAAAACAAGATAGTAAACTAGTAATATTATCATCCACAATAATGGCAGCAACGGCTATATTATCTGCTCCCTCTCCATCTTCCTCTTCGCCTCCTTCTCACCCTATCTTACCTTCTCTTCCCCAACAGGTTGTTGCAATCCCCTCGGTCCCTCCTCCTCCTCCACCTCCGCCGCCTTTGCCGCCTCCAGGCCCGTCCACCATTTCTGCCCCGCTAATTTCCTCTTCCTCTGTTCCTGTTCCTTCTCCAGTCTTGTCTCCTTCCTCTACACGTTCATGGTCATCTCTTTTTTCTACCAAACCACGTAATGCTGGTATTTTTACTCCTTTGGACTACAAACTCAACTATCTTGGCGAACCTCTTATGCCCCCAGAAGAATTGTATACTGAAGGCAAAAACTATTGGGATGATTATTTAGTTGGATTTTTTCTTGGTGTATCAGTGAATTACATGGCTGTCATCTCACACGTCAAGAAATTCTGGAAGCTCAAGGGTTCATATGATATAAAGTCGAATGGTACAAATTTCTTTTTCAAATTTAATTGTCAAGAGGATAAAATAAAAATTCTGAAAGCAGATCCCACATTCATACGTGGTCAAATGTTTATCATAACAAGCTGGAAACCATCCTTTGGCACAGTGCAGTCTCAAGTTAAAAATGTGCCAATTTGGATACATTTATATAATATACCACATATAGCTTGGACTTTACTAGGTATTAATTGGATTGCCTGTCATTTGGGTAAGTTAATATGCTTCAATGAAGCTACAGAGAAGCAAGAACGTATGGAATATGCTAAGTGTTTGGTAGAAATAACGCCGGATAAAGAGTTACCTGATTATATTCTTATTGGAGACAAACAAGATACAATACAAAAGGTGTATGTTGAATACACATGGAAACCTCTTATATGTACTGAGTGCAAAGTTTTTGGCCACTCCACCTTATCTTGTGACTTACATGGTAGCAAAGAAGATATTAATGCTAAAACTGGTGATAAACATGTCAACAAGGAAAAAGCAAAACAAATGACAGACAATGCAAAACAATCCCAAAATAAAACTGTACAAGAAAATAGCAAAAAAGATGGAGTTGATATGAACAGAGTTAAGCAGCAGCACTGGCAAAAGAAAATAGAACAAACCAATGAAATTCCAGCAGAGACACAGAACTCCAAAGAAAATAATAAGATAAAAGATTCTACTGGATATGATAAAATGCAGAAAAATAATGAAAAAGCTAAAGATGGTAATATAGAGACCAATAACTCCTTTTCTATGCTTGCTGGTATGGAGGAAGGTGAAATAATTGAGATTCCTGATGAAGCTCAAACAGATACAGAAATGACTACAGAGCACAATAGCAATAAAACTATGGACAAACACCTTGATATTGGAAAACAAATCAGCAACAGTGAAGCAACATGTGAACTAGATTCAGGTATTACTCAAGTTATCTCCCCAAAAAACAGAAATAATATTGTGACAAATAAGTCATTACAAATGACAACCACTCCCATCCACAATACAGACATTGATGCTACAAATATTCAAGTTCCCAATAATACATCAAATAATTTACAAATAGCTAGCAGTAGAAAAAACTCTACTACATCGAAAAAGCAAGTTAAAAGTCCTTATTTGAAGCTAAAGCCTCCAGCTGACATTGCTTTATATCTGCCTGATACTCCTAGTTCAAGGCATAATGCTACTGACAACAATATTGAGACTGATGAAGAATGCTCCAGTGAGTCATTGGATGATCTAAATGATAACATGGATTACACATCTGAACAAATACTTGTTAAAATGAGCAACAAAAGCACATCAGGGAAGAAGAAAAGATTCACCAGGCAATCTGCCAAAGCAAATAAAAAGAAAATATGATGGATAGTATGGGATACTGGAATATCAGAGGTGGTCATGACAAAGCAAAAAAGTTTGAAATCAAACAACTTATAAAGGGCAACAAACTACAACTTCTTTGCCTAGCTGAGACAAAATATACTGAACTGGTTACTAGTGAAGTAGCAAAATTTATTGCTCCTTCTTGGTCTATGATACACAATCACAATAATGCTCCTTATGGTCGCATCATGATAATCTAGAACCCCCATATTTATACTGTCAATACTGTGGCTACACATAGACAATTTATACACTGTAGTATTCTTCACTTGCCCACTAATACTTCTTTTTTTACTACTTTTATATGTGCGGAAAATACAAAACATAAAAGGCAATACCTGCTTGACTTGCTTCCTTCTCTTCACCCAAATACTATGCCATGGATATGCTTGGGGGATTTCAATTGCATGCAATTCTCTGATGACAAAATAGGAGGGCTTCCTCTCAATCTCAATGATGTTTCCCCTCTTAATAACTCCATTCATACTGCCCAGCTCCAACAGATGCCTAAGACTGGTGTTTTCTATACTTGGAATAATTGCAGTAGGACTGGTTCTCGTACATTCTGCAGGCTGGATAGATCATACTTAAACAATGATGCTTATACTATCTGGCCTTCCCTATTAGCTCATTTTCATCCACCATCCTTATCTGATCACAGTCCTATCATCCTAGTTTGGGGAAATGC
Organism: Allium cepa; assembly: GCA_030765085.1. NCBI lineage: Eukaryota > Viridiplantae > Streptophyta > Magnoliopsida > Asparagales > Amaryllidaceae > Allium > Allium cepa. The sequence continues at coordinate 63,377,676 of CM060933.1, forward strand.
TTATATAAAAGGTCCCTCATCCTTCAATTTCTTCAACAGTTGGACTAAAGAAAGTGATTTCATGAGTTTAATCCAGCATACATGGTGTGTTAATAAGTATGGCAATCCCATGTACATACTTCATGCCAAACTTAAAGACTGCAAAATCAATATCAAATCTTGGGCTTCAGAAAAATTTGGTTCAGGTAATAATTTATCAACCAAAATAAGAAATGATCTAAACAATATTCATATTATGATGCAGGCTAATCCCAATGATACTGATTTATCTAACAAGGAGCATCACTTATCGACCCAATTAAAAGAAGCAATTGTCACTGAAGTTAATATGCTGAAAGCTAAAAACAGGAAGAACTGGGATATTGGAGGTGACAAAAATTCTAAAATCTTTCACAATTCTTTGAAGATAAAAAAAGCTGCTAGCATCATTCATAGGATAAAAGACAAATATGGTCATGAAGCTACCTCCCAGAATGGTATCAAAAATGCTTTTCTCTCTTATTACAAAGATCTCTTCTCTAACAATGAAAATAATCCTGATCTTCATATACTTACTGACTTAAACTTTAAGATAATAAATGATGAACAATCCAATAATCTTATAAAACAGATTACTAAAGAGGAAATAACTGATGCTATATTTAAAATGAAGAAAGATAGCTCCCCTGGTCCTGATGGCTTCAGTGCTCATTTCTTTCAAAAATGTTGGAGTATAATAAACTCTGATTTCTGTAATGCCATACTCCACTTTTTTAAGACTAATATTCTTCTTAATGGCATTAATCATGCTAAACTTGCTTTAATCCCCAAAACTAACCTACCACAAAGTGTCACTGAGTTTAGGCCTATTGCTTATTGCAATGTAATTTATAAATGCATTGCAAAGGTCATATCCAAACGTATGAAAAATTGCTTGAAAGATTTAATTTCTTCTAATCAAAATGGATTTATTCTTGGTCGAACAATTACTGACAATATATTGCTAGCTCAAGAATTAATTAGGGGATATAATAGGAAAAATATTTCTCCTAGATGTTTCCTTAAACTTGATATTCAAAAAGCTTTTGACACAATAAAATGGGAAGCTATAATATCTATTATGTCCAGATTGAACTTCCCCCTTCCCTTTCTAGCTTGGATTCACTCTTGCATTTCCACTGTTAAGATAACTTTAGCTATAAATGGTGAAAGTTTTGGATATTTTAATACTGGGAAAGGTATAAGGCAGGGGGATCCTATATCCTCCTCTATTTTTGTCATTGTTATGGAAGTTTTAACACAACTTTTATGCAGAGATAATAATAACAAACTTATTGATTATCACCCTAAATGCAAAGTTCATAAAATTTCCACTTTAATGTTTGCTGATGATCTTCTTCTCTTCACTAAACCAAATATCAAATATATTACTAATACTTTTGCTACATTAGATACATTCAAAAATATGACTGGATTGCAAATTAACAAGTGCAAATCTCATATCAGTATTGCTGGTGTGTCTGAAATTATGTTCACAAACATTCTGCAACTCTCAGGTCTTCAAAATATGGATAACAATGCAACTTACCTAGGTGCTCCTTTATGTAAATCTAGAATTAATACTACTCAATGCCTCCCAATGTTTGAAAAAATAACCCAAAATCTGAATACTATGAATACTGCTAATATATCTCAAGCTGGTAGGCTTATGATAATCAAAAGTATTGCTACTGCCATGTGCACTTATTATTTTCGTTTATTTATCATACCTGCTAAGCTTATTAACATGCTTAATCGTGCTTTTAACCATTTTATTTGGCATGGGAATATTTACTCTAACAAACTCACACCTATTGCTTATAAAAAGATAATCACACCTTTCAAAATGGGGGGATTAGGCATAATCAATCTCAAAACTTGGAATATAGCTGCTAACTCTAATTATGTCAATAAATTATTAACTGATAAGACTGGTCTTTGGGCTATCTGGAATAGGCACTATAATCTTAAAAATAATAATTTCTGGACTATGATACCTGAAAACAATGCTAGTTACCTCTGGAAAAAAATATTAAAGCATAGGCAGCTATTTTTACCTTGGGTTCAATGTGACAAAAACAATGCCTTCTGGTTCTCTCCTTGGTGCTCTCCTGGTATGATTCTTTCAAATCTTGTTGACTACAATCTTATCTCTAACTCTGGTATCCCAGTGCATGCTACTGCTAAAGATTTTATCACTGATGATGGTGTACAATTGCCCCATGTTTCTTCGACCACTCTGTCTTCTGTTTGGAGCCATATCAGTGATAAATTCACTAATCAGAATATATATGGTCTTGCTTGGTGTGCTAAATCTCACAGCATTTCTAATGTTTACAACTCAATAATATGCAGCACTTCAACCTCTAATTTTGCCTGGTACTCTAGAATTTGGCAAACTGGATCTAAACCTAAGCATAACTTACTGCTCTGGAAATGCCTCAACAATGCACTACACACGCAAGACAATCTTATGAGGAGGAATTTCATCGATCAATCCAAATGCATCCTTTGTAATCGTGCAACTGAGAATGTTGGCCATCTTCTTTTCAACTGCCTTTTTTCCTTTCAACTGTGGAGACGAACTCTTTTACACATAAATGCACACTCTCCTGTTCGTGACTATAAATTAGAATGGATACGTATCTTCAAAGCCACGCGATGGAAATCGAGTTCATCCATTTGCCTTCTCAAATATCTTAAGCTTACGGTGGCTGCTATTTGGGATGAGAGAAACAATCGTCGCTTTGCCAAAAAGTATTCTTCTCTCACAGCCGTGCTAAGTAATATCATCAGATGAATTGTTTTCTGACTGTCGTTTTTCCTTATGTTTGCGTAATTGCCTTGTACTTTTAATTGTTTTACTTCTTATGGCTCTGTATCACTTTTCCTTTAATATTTAATAAATGTGGACTGTCCACAATAAAAACAGGCTGGCCTTGCCAAAAAAAGATAGTAAACTAGTCTAAAGGAAACAAGGGATCTCGATGTCAAATAAAAATCAATTCAAGTATGCTAACTATACCAAGCAACGTTCAACATTAATATACATAAGTAGATAAATATAAAAAGTAAATAACATTCATAAGGCAAGGAAAAAATGTCACTTGCAAATTATTACATATGCACTTCGAAGTGTGTCATAGCGACCAATTCGCTACGAACATTTCAACTTCATTTCAAATCCCCTACAAATTATCGTATATGCCATCCGCTTTCAAGCGAAAACCAAACCAAACAATAGCACTTTTATAAACTTATAAATATAAGCAACTGACCAAAATTATTTTAACAGGATGATAAATTTTCAAACTTGATTTTAAAGTGAGCTTTACTCATCTAAATCACACGACCTTTTACCAAACTACCACAACCTTGTAATCAACATACGGATCTAGCTTCCTCTCTCCAAAACTTGATTTTCAAGACCTAAAGAAGGTCAATCAGGCTCAGGCCAGGACTAGAGGGCTTGGACTTGGTCTAAAAATAGGATTTTAGGTTTTTGTTTTGGTGAATAAGTGATTTAGAGAAGAGAAACCAGTTGTTTTAGCAACTTGTTTATGGAGTAAAATTGAAAAAGGAGAGACTTTTAATTTAATTTCTTTTGAGAAGAAATGAAAGAAGAAGAGAGTGGAAAGGAAGAAGAAAGAAATAGGAAAAGAAATGGAATGAAGTGAAGTGAAAATGGAAAGAGTGGAGTTGCTTTTATAGAAAATGGATAATGGGAAATTGATAAATTACCTTCTCTTTAAAAAAATACATACCCTTCACTATAATTTGACAATTCACCCTCCTCTTCTCTGAATACACACACAACCCCCTTTCATTCATGTCACTACTTCACTCTTATGTGTGTTCTTATGCTTTAGTTTGTGTGCTTTTTATTTTTAAATTATAAAAAAATTCTACTTTATTAACTTAATATTTTAACCTAATCACTTCATTAGCCAAAGCACATGTTATTCTGTACATATATACTCTAGTGTGTACAATATATTCCGACAACTTTTAGGTGATGAAAAGTCGAAAATCCGAAAATAGATTTTAGGTCACATTTTTTATTTTTCTCTAAACTAACTATTTTTGTAAACCATCATTAATTATTACATAAAAGAGGCCTTTTTGAGTTATAAAATGTGTTATTTAATTATTTAAAAATATATAAAATATTCATATTAATAGTAGAAAAAATTTATGGGTCGTTATTGTTAACCCGCCTTTCGGCAAGGCCGTAGACAGGCGAACTAAATCGACTACTCGTTTATCGAGACTGGAATACAATGGTTTTAATCAACTGGATGGATAGGCGGTCAATCACTAATGATAATAATGATTATGAATCCGGGGTTCGGCATAGTCGATGGATAGTACTCATGGGATACTCGAAATATGGGTTTCGACAAAAGTTGGGTTGTCGTTAGTCAGCCGGGGTTTACATCGAGTCGTTCCTAGGTTTACTTCGAGTTTTCATGGAGTTTGCTTCGGGTCACATTGAGTCATGCTTCGAGTTGCTCTGGATCGATGATTGGAGTGGATCGGTGATTGGAGTGGGTCGGCATTGAAGGTGGCTCGGCATTTGGATGGGTCAGTACGAAGGTGGTTCGGTCACGATGAAGTGGGTCGGTAGTGGTATGGATCGGTAATGGTGTGGATTGGTGATTGGAGTGGATCGGTGATTGGAGTGGGTCGGCATTAAAGGTGATTTGGCATTTAGATGGGTCGGTGCTTGCTTGGCTCCGAGATTGACCCGGGTCGGTGTATGGAAATCCCCCAGTCTGCTATAGAGATGGATTGTGGGTCGGCATGTTTTAGATCACCCTGGGTCGGCATCATCAAAAGCTTGGATTAGCATCTCTGGGTTGGTCCAGGGGAGTGGGAAGGCAACACAGGGGGATCGACATATTTAGAGTGGTCGGCTACTTCGAGTCGTGTTATGTGTTTCTTAGTGCCAGCTGTGGAAAAGGGGGTGGATCGACATAGAGGAAATAACTTGGGTTAGCAATGTTTTGCTCCGAGTCGTGACACAGTTTGCTTCGAATCAAGTATAAGGCTTCTTGGGGTCATTACCTAGGAAAACTCATGTTAGCATACCCATAATCAGAGTCGGTTGTAGTGAGGGGTTGTGTATCGACTCTAGAACTGATGGGCCTGGATCGCATAAGAAGCCTATGAACTCAGATTTTGCCTATAAATACAGCATATGGGGATTCAAACAAGGGGATCTTCACTTTGCTTCTCTTCTTCTTCTTTATTAAGGCTACTCTGCCATTATCATTTTAGAAACTACGGATTGTAACTGTAATTGATTCTCATAATAATAAAAAAGAAATTTCTGGAATGGACGTAGGCCAAAGTCAGCCGAACTACTATAAACCCTCTGTTATTACTGCTTGCATTTTAATTTTAACCGTTCTTCATATTTATACTCTCCACATACATTCTATCTGTGATCTATGACTGTGATTTGGTGCTTTCATCTGGATTTGGCTTTTAGCGACCAATTTTGACACTAACATTTTGGTGCTTTCATTGAGAAGGCTAGCACTCAGGAATTGGAAAGCTAGGATTTTGGATTCAAAGGCTTAGGAACTTGGATTTTGGAGACTATGGCAAAGCAATCAACCAAGAGACAACGGACGGAAAGAAATCGGCAAGAAGGAAGTCAGGAGGCTTCCTTTGTGTAACATTCCAGAATTTGTTAATTTAAAATTTGGTGATTTATTTGAAATTTGAAATTAAATTGAAAAAAATTTCAAGAGAAATAAAATAGTATTAATATTAATATTACAAGATATATGGATATAAATAAATATTTGATAGTTTAAGCTTTATATAAATAATAATAATAATAAATAATGGAAAAAATACAACAAACAAGAAATTATCTTAAACCATAAAATAAAAATATATGTGATAAATTACATGTTGATAGTTAAACTTTGAATAGAAATAAAATTTAAAATGTGTGTTTGTAATAAAATCATGTGGTTATAGAATGACATAGGAAACTCATACAAGCTTGCATGTAGATTTGTAAACCAGGAAACTAAGACTTATGCAAGAAGATAAACAAGAAAAAAAATCTACAAAATAAAAACAAAACTTTGTACTTACAAAAATCAAATTAAGATTGTATGTTAACAAGGATGGAAGCATGAGCATTAAATGCCATCTTCTCAGCATATACAAAATCATATCAGCCGAAATAAAATTTTGCTTAGTCAAAGCAAAAAAAAATCTGATCAAAGAGAAAAGGTTGTCACAGTTAATACCTACCTCCCCTACCCTGTACAACGCCTTCCCTATATATATATATATGCATGCATATTTGTTTCAGTTCATTCGTTCATCAAAAATATAGCATGCCTGAAAGAAAATAAAAACAAACATTTTTATTTTACAAATTCATGATCATATAACAAAACAAAATAGAAATTTTTTTTAAGCAAATTATCTGCAGGGTTTCAAACAAGGGAAGTTCTCTGTTTCAGGAAAATTCAAGTGAGTAAACTTATTTCTTTAAATTGAAATCTAAGTATTTAGTTCATGAAATCTTGTGTTGTTGTATATGGAAAAAAAATTTGTTCTGTAGGTTCTTTTGTGATTCTAGAAATTATTATACGATCTGTTCTCTTATACTTTTGTTTCAGAGCAAAGAAAATTGAAGAAAAAATTCAAATAAACTTCATACAATCCTTTTTAGCTTAGGATTTTTTTAAACAAAACAAGTTTGCTTCAACTTGAATCACAGTTAAAAAAAAATTTAAGCTTGAACATGAAGGGTTGTCTGTGCAACTTGTAATTTACAGTAAAAACAAAATTTTGTGATGAATTCAACTATTTTAAATCATTGATTTGATCACATAACTTGATGAACATACCAAGTTATGGTTTTTAAAAGTAATATGATGATTTTTACTTAAGTGGTTTAAGAGCAGTTCGAATTTAAACCAAAATTGCATTTTTCCTAATTCCTGGTGGACGATTCAATTATAATCATTGAAATTTGGCTTGAAGCTTGTTTGAGCTTCTGTGGTGATGAGAAAATTGCTAAATAATTTTTCGAATGCATGAATTTGTCGAACGAACCCAAAGTAGGGTTTAAGTTCAAAGTTTGCAATGGGTTGGACGCGTGATGATTTCATCACCATGGAGCGATCGAGTTGCACGTGATGATGTAGGAGGGTAGTATGGAGCATTGACGTGCTGTGGCCGAAGTTATGGCGTCGCTGGTGGTCTGAGGAGCGGCGGCGAGTCGAATTTCGTTTGGGTATGTTCAGGTTCAGTTGAAACGAAGAGGTGGATTTTGATTTTGAGATTTTTGTGTTGAATCGAGCTTCGATTTCGAGTAGGAGGATGAATTGCGACTTGCCGAAGGTCGCAATGGCCACCGGAGTGGCGGCGTGGTGACGTGCACGATTCCGATATGGTGTCAGCAGTGTTTGAACGGTGGACGACTCGAGTCGATACTCGAGCAAATGTATGCGTTGCTTCGGGTTAGTGATGCAAGCGCATGAGAGTTCCTGGAACTAAAATTTATACTTGAACCAAAACTAAAACTTAATGGAAAAAAAGAGAAGAAGACACGTGCAGAAGAGTGTCTCGGGTGATATGGTGAAAAAAACTCGAAGTGCTACTCGAGTAGAGTAAGGGGAAGCCTCGGGTTTTCATTCAGAACTGGAAAAAAAAAAAAGTTAAGTAAAATGTTTTTTTAAAAAGTTTAAGCACTATCGACCCAATAAATGTTTAATAATTTAAGTTAAGATTTTAATTCAAGTTTTTAATTATTTTAGTTAACACTTAACAATGTTTTAACTCTTAATTAATATTTTAATTAAGTAAATGATTTAAGTTAAGTATAAAATTAATTAACTTTTAAAGTTTGAAGTTAGTAATAAATTGATTTTCAAAGTTTAAAGAAGATTTTTAAAATGTTAATTAAGATGAAGAATTAATATCAATTTATTATTTTAGAAAGCAATTAAAAATAATTGATTTATAACTGTAATTAGAGATTGGTTAAAGATTTCTAATGAAAGTAATTATGTGATTAATAAATTTAAACCACATGATTTATTTATCTGAATTAAAGGTGTTTTGATCGTTCTTGAATACTGTGTGTTGGATTAATATTCCTGTTATGTGATGTGATGCTACATAATAATGCTTTGTGCCGAGCTGTGATATTTGTATTGGATATACTGCTGTGTGATTGTGAAAACCCATTGGCCCGTAAAACGGCATTTTAACTTCGATGTGACAGGGAGTCGGATTTCAGTTAGTTATCCGAAAGCCACATCGAATCTCAAATATGAATCTTTGTGATTGATACATCCACGTATTTTTAAAATTGACGCTCACTATTCGGTTTAGCCGGGAGAGGACCTTTGTGTCGCATAACCCATTCCGAATATGTGATTCGACATTATGGATAGTATTTGAAGACTGTGGTGAAGACCAGGTATTTGCGAAAATGATAGGACAACCTATCGATTGTCTCTGCACCGATTAGCTACGGTATAGAGATTCCCTAAGTGATGGAAAGTCCGATCGGGATTGGGGATGCCCAGACTTGCAAGGACTTCTTCGAAAGTGCCTTCGGTTCTGTTCGAACCCAGAACAGACTTGTATGGTTATATGTCTGACATTACAAACTGAGATATAAAGCTGATTTCTTTCAAATACATATCTGTTGGTGGCGGAGAATTTATTCTCTTAGCTTAACACCCTTCTCTGAGACGTATGAGCTCAAAGGTTATGTAGTTGAAGGTTATTAGTGATATACTCCTAATTTGGTAGTGTGGCATGCTGAGTGCTGCTGATCATTTGTTGATTGAAGAATGGCTTTGTGAAAAAGCGTAGCTTTGTGGACGAGACTTCGTCGAACCTCACAACCCGGTTATGGTCAAAACAGGAATCGTGGCAGCAAGGTTATTTGGGGGTAGCTCCCCATGAGGGTATGACCATTTCATTCTGGATTATGAGTGGTATCATGGTATGGAGCCCAGATACTTACTTTGTGGTTGCTGCAAACTTATTGCTTTGTGGTTGTCGGTTGTGAAGCGCTTCGGACAAAAGGTTGGTAACGACTGGGAGGTGGCATACTCGTGTCAGTTGTTACCTAGTCACAGAGGTAACCCAGCCTTGTGTAGCAGAGAACCGGTTAGGTTCTCGAGGGCGTCCCTCCAGAGGCGTTCCATTTTATGTGGGAAGTTCCTTTGCCTGACCATTTTTTGGAAATCCATTCATCCAATACGAGCTCTTTACGGTTTTAGTTGTATAACCTGCCATTTACTTATGGTGGTCACCACTGTTTAGATGGTAGCTATAGTAGGCATAGTACGAAATGTCTATGTTGGCTAAGATTAATATTATACTTTCGAAATGTTTTCTACACTATGCACTAATAATAATATTTAAAAGAGTTTTCTCGTATCAAGCATTTTTGACTATCATAAGAAGAAATCTCCTCCAAGTCTGCGTTTGCATTGTGTGTGTGGTGGGAGGTCTTATGGTAGTTTCATTTTCCAAAAGCATAACGAATTTTCTCTACAAATCTTGTTTTATTTAAAAGAAACGGTTTTGTTTACTCGTACAAGTCACATGACTGACCCGAACTTTACTGTTCCTTTTCTAAACTCTGGGTGCCCATAATTTTCCACACGGGAAGCCTAGAAGCAGGTTTTCTGTGTTTTAGAGCTAGCTTGGAATTGAAGTCTTCTGGAAGCTTTGGTTTTGGAAATCTCCTAAAGTGTTGGAGTTTTTGAAGACCTTGTTGAAGTTGAAGTATGTTGGAAACTTGCTGAAGTTTCTGTTGTCGTATTATTGTTGTATCATATTTGTATCACTCTGATATTTGGATAGATGTTGTATTAGATATTGTATCCTATTGTATCTATGTTGATATATGATATTCATTTTGTTTCTGCTGTTTATATTCATCTAATGTTGTTATAAGCTCCATTCAATTGGAGTTCGATGTTTGAATCTTTGGCAGTCGAATACAAGTGAGGTATTTAGTGTCAATTTTCGAACATTGGATTTCGGATCGTGACACTTTGGAGCTAATTAAGCCTCAATCTACATCACTGAACGAGATGCAGGTCATGATGAATTCCATGCAGGAACAATTGATGAAAAGGCAAGAGAAAATAATGCAGACGCTTTTCAGATAATTTGGATAAGCAGGGATTGCAGGAGCTCAGGTCTATGGAGCTGGATCAAAAGGAATAAACCGGCAAGTAGATGGAGTGGTTCAACAGGGGGTAGCCCCTAATCAGCAAACAACTATCAATCTGGATGGACCTAGACCCGGGGGCACACCATCCGGTAATGCTAGACTGATCCACGGAGGGATAGCAGATGACACTGTGCAGTCCTACGCCAACGGGAATATAGAAGTGCATGACAAGGAGTATGTACTAGAATTCCCATAAGGACTTGGAGGGCAGTTAGGAAATATGGACGGGAGGCAACCCTTGGTAGGTAACACTGGATTAGCTGACATTACTAGGCGAACTATTTGTGGAGGTCTGACAAATAGAGATTTGGAGGGAGTAAACAAAAATCTGTTTCCCGTAACATCAGGATAGCTAGGAATCCACCTGATTTCAAGTTTCGCACTTTGGAAGTATACAACGGTAAGACGGATCCAACTTACCACTTAATGAGGTACACAAGACATGTGGAGGTGCTGGGGAATCAGAGGAGGTTATGGCCCGGTGTTTTCCTTTGTACTTGACCGATATAGCTGCTATGTGGTTCAAATAGCAGAAATATGGATCTACTGGAACATGGACAAAACCGGTGGATAAGTTCTTGAAGTAGTTTTGAGTTCACATAAAAAGGTCGAAGAATGTGATGACACTGACGTCAGTTAAGCAGAGGGCGGAGGAATGGCTCATGACTTTTTTAACTCAGTTTAATGCAGTAGTTGCTTTGGTGGGTCGGCCAGATCCATCGAAGGTTCTGATGGCGGTAGTATGAGGAGTTAAGGATAATTCGGATTCAAAGTGTTGTTGATACGGGATCCACCAATGGATCTTGGAGAATTCTTTCACAAAATTGAGTGGTTTCTTCAATAAGAGGATGTATGTTTGGATATGAAGTCAAAGGAAGTAAACATGGTTAAGGATGGAGAACCGTCCGGTGAAAGCTCGGGTAAAGACAATGATAAAGGCAAGAGGAAGCGCCGGGGAGAACCAAAATTCTCCACTTACACATGACTGAATGAGACATTGGAACGGATATACTTGGATACTCGGGATCGCCTTCCTTATCGAAGGCCGACAAGGAGGGAACCCTTAGAACGTGAAAGGGAATCGAGAAGGCACTGTTTCTTTCATGACCTAAACAGGCATGATACTAACATCTACAAGCATCTAAAGGATATAATCGAGGAGCGTGTAAGGAATAATCAGTTGCGGCAATATGTCAAAACTTGGAATGCGGTGGTGGAACAGGAGCAGCCACCGCCTACCTTGAATGACAATGGCGCGAGGCCCAGGAATGATTGTCGGTTGTTCATCAACTAATCATGATGGTTTGGAATAAGTAACAAACTCCGGGCAAACGGCTAAATCACTTACTCATATATAGGGATGGGGATATCCCTTAGGCATGCTCTGAGATGATGATAGACCGTGACGCTCTAGTTTGTGAAATATGTTATTTCTTTTTGGCTTGGACACTTGCTTTTTCTGCTTTGGTTTTGGAGTTCGGTTTAAACTCCTAGTTTTGTTTGTTTTTGGGTTTGGATTTTGGTCTGGATGCTTGATTTTTGATTTGGACTTTTGATATGGATTTCTAATCTGGTTTGAATTTGGATTTTGGATTGGATTCTGATTGACTTTTTGTCTGGATTTTGTCTATAAGGTAGTTGGGTATGGATTATGCTTGGCAAGAGTCCGAAGAGACCAGGATTCGGCCTAGGACTTAGGCCCTGTGTTATCCATCAGTTACTAAAACAGGTCGTTGGGTATGGACTATGCTCGACAAGGGTCCGGAGCGACCAAGATTCGGCTTCGGACTTAAGCCATGGCATCTCTCAGGGTTCGGGGATAGTGAACCAGGAACACAAAAGGATTGAATAACATAGTTCGCCAAGCATGGATTACGCTTGGCAAGAACTCAGAGAGGTTATGGATTTGGATAATGGCTATGAACAACTAACAATTTGGGCATTAACCTGGAGCAGTCCCTAATTTGGATATCAACCTGAAGAGGTCACAGTTTCGGTTATTGGTTATTATATATGGATGGATTAGAACTCGGCTATCAGATTCATATTTCGGCTTTGGATCTAGACCGGTGAGGTCTCGGGTATGAATTTTAGGACCCGGCGAGGTCCCAGCTTTGGATTTGGACCTGGCAAGGTCCTCAATTTGAATTACCAGACCCAGAGAGGTCTTGGACCCGGATAAAATAATCTGGAGAGATCCTGGATTCAGTTAATAGATTTGGGATGGATTCGGAATTGAATAATGACTTAGAAAAGTCATGGAGTAGACTATCAGATGTGGATGAAATTGCTTGATAATGAATGAAACAATGACTTCGAACATCGGATTTGAGATTATTCAAAACACATCTTCCAATAGCAAGGCATGTTTTGGAGCGCAAATGTTAACCTGCCTTTTGGCAAGGTCGTAGACGTGTGGATTTAACTAAATCGACTGCTCATTTTTCGAGACTGGAGTATGATGGTTTTAGTCAACTGGATGGATAAAGGGTCAATCATAGATGATTACCATGATTATGAATATGGGGTTCGGCATAGTCAATGGATAAACGTCACGGGATACTTGAAATATGGGTTTCAAAAAAGTTGAGTTGTCGCAAGTCACCCGGGGTTTACTTCAAGTCGTTCCTAGGTTCGTTTTGAGTTTTCATGGAGTTTGCTTTGGGTCACATTGAGTTGCGCTTCGAGTTGCTCTGGATCGATGATTGGAGCGAATCGGTAATTGGAGTGGGTCGGCATTGAAGGTGGCTCGGCATTTGGATGGTCGATAGGAAGGTGGTTTGGTCATGATGAGGTGGGTCGAAAGTGGTATGGATCAGTAGTGGTGTGGTGATTGGAGTAGATCGGTGATTGGAGTGGGTTGGCATTGAAGGTGGTTCAGAATTTGGATGGGTCAGTGCTTGCTTGGCTCCGAGATGGACCCGGGTCGGTGTATGGTAATCCATGGGTTGGCTATAGAGATGGATTGTGGGTCGGTATCATTACAAGCATAGATCGGCATCTCTGGGTCGGTCCAAGGGAGTCGGTCAGTAAAACATGGGGATCGGCATATTTGCAGTGATTGGCTACTTCGGGTCTTGGTATGAGTTTCTTCGAGCTAGCTATGGAAAAGGGGGTGGATCGGCATAGAGGAAATAGCATAGGTCGGCAATGTTTTGCACAAGTCGTGACACAATTTGCTTCAAGTCAAGCATAAGGCTGCTTCGGGTTATTACTTAGTAAAACTCAGGTTGGCATACCCAGTATCAGGGTTGGTCATAGTGAGGGGCTGTGGATTGGCTATGGAATTGATGGACCTGGATCACTCAGAAAGCCCCGTAACTCAGGTTTTGCCCATAAACACAACATGTGGGGCTTCGGAAAAAGGGATCTTCACTTTGCTTCCCTTCTTCTTCTTCATTAAGGCTACTCTGCCATTTTTGTTTTAAAAACTCTGGATTGTAACTGTAATTGAATCTTATATCAATAAAAAGAAAATTTCTAGAGTGGACGTAGGCAGAGTCGGTCGAACCACTATAAATCCTCTTTATTACTGCTCCCATTTTAATTTTAATTGTTCTTCATATTTTTACTCCCTACATACATTCTATCTGTGATCTGTGGCTGTGATTTGGTGCTTTCATCTGGATTTGGGTGTTAGTGACCAATTTTGGCGCTAACAGTTACATGTCAATTATAGTTTCATTTTTGTGAGGAACTCGCTTTAAAGTTATTCACAAACAATTATTTGTCAAAATACGATGTATAAACAACTTATGTGAATGTTATTTCTCACTCACTTTAAAGTTGCTTATACATTGCCAGTTTAAATTTCATAATAAACTAGAAATCATTAAGTTTTTAGTTTGCATGGAAGTGGCTAATACAAGTGGAAGCAAATCAAGTGCTAAAGGTAACAAGGTATTGCAAAAATATACCTATTCATATCTTTAATGGGGGTAGTATACATGACATGTAAAGAAAAATTTTATCACTCTATTTTAAAGTAATGTATGTATCCTAACATAACTTCGAAATATAATCTTAAGAGTGACCTACGTATATTTGAAACTATCTAGAGACATATGCTAGCATAAGTATCTATATAGGCATATGTGTTTCTGTATGTACCAAAGCACAAAGCATGTAATTTTCGATTAACGTTGCAAATAAAAAGTAATTAGAGGTATGTGACCTCATTCGATTGTTTGAGAACAAGGTATAATCCGAAGATAATACAATTTAGTCCAAGATGTTGTTGGGATGGAATTTTAATAAAAATGATGTCAAGGATAGTAATAAAGCAGGAAAAATAAATTCCATTCATGATTTTTTTTCAAGTAAAATCTAATCCGAAATGTGCCTCTTTTTATTTTTTCTACAAATACTATTATTCATTTAGTTTCGCTGAAATCTCTAATACTTTTATAATTTGAAACCTCTTCAACTTTTTCAAATAATTAAAATATGCATATACCAAAGTTAAATAAATATCATCATATAAAGGAAATGATTCATTTGTATTTATTCTCATGCATGAAATTTTTGTTTCTTTATGTCTCTACATTTGACATGGTATTTTATTTATACACTATTTGGAGTAACATTTATCAACATGTTTATTATAGTAATCAGTTTATTCCAAGTTTAATTACATTAGAAAACTATCCCTTTGATCCCTAAAAACTTCTCTGAATTAACATATTTGTATAATATTAGTATGGTTATAGTGCATTGATATCCCTATCAAAATGTTGCATAAACTTCACATAAGTAAAAGCATTATCGTTGATTACTTATATCGAAATTGTAAGTGAGATTGATTACTCTAAGGTTGGAAGTGAGTTTCAAAACACCATATTGTATTGTCATATAAATGAAGGCTTCATAAATAAATAAAAAAGTGAGAGCTCCTTTCAGCATAGCCTTCAACTTTTCAGTGTGCATAGAGCCAAATTTTTCCATGAAAAACAATCATGTTCAAAAGAAAGTCTTTCATTGAGACATGATAGAGCTAAATTTAGTGCTCAGCTCATAAATTTTTCTTAACTTAGTTCGACTTTATAATACTTCGAATTCACTTTCCTGGAGTCAGCCTGAGCATTTTTATTTTGGAATTAACTACATAACAGAGGTACTTTCTGTTAAATCTTGATGATACAAAATCACTAATTGAAGGAAACAAATATGCAAAAAGAAAGTAATCATATGTGTTCATTATGGAAATGCATAAATTATTAGATCACATTTGAAAGAGATGACAAGGAAATAAATGCATCTGTATGTTATGGAATTATATATATGCAAAAGGATATGCATATTATTTCTTTCCTAGTAATAGAATTGCTTTGGGATTATTTTCTTCTATATTCGCTATTTAAAGGAATGAGTGAATTACTTGTACATTTGCACCATTTGTTACCATTGCAACTTGCCTCCATTATCTTCTTACCAAATCTTGGTAATTTAATCAATGACTTACATGAATTTACACTGGTAATATATTGAGGGTAAACTTCATTGTAAACATATCCCAACAATCAGTCAGCGATCTTCTTATAGGGTGTCTCTTCTTGTTAACCCTAATTTAGGGCTTTTATATGAAAACTCTTCTCTTGATCTGTTGGAACTCTCTCATGAGTAATAAAATCTCTCTCCTTTGGACTGGATGTATATTATCTTGATGGCAGTGGAACCGGTATAAATATTGTGCATCTCTTTTCTTTTCTATAGTTATTTACTATTTATGTCGAATAATAGAATAATTGTTGCTAGGCTAAGTGATGTTTAAATTGGCAAATCTAGATCTTGTTTATTGTTTTTTTGCATTTTTGCAACCTTTGCACAAAAGATTAGTATTGGAGCAAGGCGATTTGTTTAAATTTATGCATCAATGGTTTCTATAAAGAGAGTAGATCCGGTGGTAATTATGCTATTACTTATTTGATGAAAAAGAAGATTTTTGGCATATGGAAGATAAAGATAGAGGAGATTATGTTGAGAGAGAAGAGCATTCTGGTCTTGGAACTTTGGTGATAAGGAATTTAGTGTGTTGAAGGGTCATTTGAATTCGGGAACCTATATCTGCTTCACCGCTCAACGTTGATGAGTGAGTCTTATGTTGATTTCCATGGGAAATTTTGGAGACTACAAAAGAAGGTTCCCTTTTTTTTGGTACACCGCATTTGTAGTCCTCTTGGTTCTTCCAGTATTGATGGTGGGGCTCATAATATTGAAGAGTTCAGCTGATGTAGCTGATTTTGGTGACGGATTTGTCATCGTTGAGGCTTATCAGCTTGTGATGTTATCTTGAAGAGTTTAGTTCACAGAGCTGATTTTTGGCGAATTTAGTGCCATTGAGGTAAATCGTCGATTTTGTGATGTTGTCTTAAAGGACTTATGCAAATCATGTGTGGACTTTGTGGACATCATGAAATTGCTAGCTAGCATTGGATTTATTGATTTGCATATTAGTGCATTTAAGTATGCCTTGAACTTGGTTCGTTTTTTCCTCAACAACTTGTGGTGCCACATAATGGTATATGGGAAGAGAGAGAGATTTGTCTTGCATACAGAGATTTGGGTTAGCCTTTTTTTACATCCATTGTCTTTTATTTTTTGGCTCTGTATTTGGTGATTGAAAGAATGTTTAAGCCTTGGTGGCATTGAGATTATTTTGGCATCTATCTTCTTTTGATTTTGGGTATTTGCAATATTTTGTTGGTGGGCATGGATATAGTCAGAGCTCGTTAGCAAGGTGTGATGGGGGCTGACTTTGCCAGAATCCATTGGGTAAGTATTCATTTCTAGTGCTATCTCGTTAAGAGATTTTGGTTGAAGGTAGAGTTCATTTTCTTAAAGAGTTTTATGTTGAAGAGAGTATTTGAATGAGGTAGGGCTTTGGAGATATGTGATTTTGCATCAAGATGGAGTGTTAAATTTTGGTGATACAAAATCACAAATAGAAGTAAACAAATATGCAAAAATTAAAGTAATCATATGTATTCATTATGGAAATGTATAAATTATTAGATCGCATTTGAATGAGATGGCAAGAAAATAAATGCACGCGTACGTACCGAATAATATATATGCAAAAAGGATATGCATATTATTTCTTTCTCAATAATCGCATTGCTTTGAGATTATTTTCTTTCATCTTTTCTAATTAAGGAATGAGGGAATTACTTGCTATATTTGCACCATTTTTTACCAATGTAACTTGCACTTATTATCTTCTTACCATATCCTGGTAATTGAATTTATACTGGCTATATATTGAGAGTAGACTTCATTGTAAACTTATCTTGGCATTCATCCAACGACCCCTAATAGAGTTTCTCTTCTTGTTAACCCTAATTTAGGGATTTGGTATGTAAATTCTTATCTTTTCTCTCTCCTTTGGATTGGACATACACTATCTTGATGATAGTGGAACGAGTATATATATTGTGCGTCTCTTTTCTTCTTACGGTTATTTACTATTTATTTGGAGTAATAGAATAATTGTTGTCAGATTGAGTGACGTTCAAATTAGCAAATTATAGATCATGTTTACTATTTTTTCCACATTTGTGCAATCTATGCACAACAATTTCCATTTTCTACATGTGATAATCAGATAATTCCTCAATTTTAAGGGCAAATACAAACTAATTTAGGTTGATATTTTTAAGTAAAATAATTAATAATCATATGAATACATTAAATTGGCCTCAATAAGAAAAAACATATTCATTTGATGTAGTAGTACCACCCAAATTACATTTAATGGATTGGCAGTCGAGTTCAACTTATTTTTCCAAAAGAGCGATATGTAAATGATGCTCTTTATACCCTTGAATACCACGGTATTTATTTAGTGTCATTTGTTACTTAGAATTTTGGATTCTTTCAATGGATTAATGATAGAAAACTATTAATCATGTTTCTATATTACATAGGTAAAAGAAGCAGTTCACTTCATTCTGAGTTTGTTCATCTATAAACTTGAGGGTGGCCAAGAAAGTAATCTGATTCAATTTTTTTGTTTAAACATTGTTTTATTTTGATTGAAGCATAGTTTGAACAAAAAATTTGTAAGGAGTACATATCAATATTGAATACCTAATGATTGCAGAAAAATTTAATGGATCAATAACTTGGTGAAGTCAATTCTTATATAAAATTTTTGGTTCTTCATAAGAACTGATATTAAAAATATATAAAATGAAAGAAAATGGAAAAATTACTGCCGGTATCTTGAGTGTATCATCTAGTACATTGTTGCTATGTTTATCACATAGTTTTAATACTTATTCCAAAAAACCATACTGCCTTGACTCCGTAATATTTGATCATAACCTATAACAACCATTCCAAAGTTAAAACTGACTGATTATGAAACTAAAATGGTGTTTCATTTTGAAGAATACTGAAATTACATTTTTTTAGCCTAAAGGTGCTTTTTGTACAATTCTAATTCATTTTTCTACCCTTATCAATCTCATTTTTTATTTATTTCATAAACTCATTTTGGCTTAATATCCAATTTAGATGAGAATGCTCTCATTACCTTTAGTAAGGTAAAATAGTGTTTTTTAAACGCTATTAATGCCCCAGTTTATTGTAGTGAGTCTATCTTATAAAGGTGTATATTTTTTGTAAGATCAACCTTATAAATAACTTAAACTCACAGACATAATGGGACAATTTTATTTGAGTTTTATAATAAAAATCTATAGATGTAAAAAACAAGTATTATATAAAATTATGGGATATTGCCAACAGGGTTGGCGCAGTTGGTTGATGGTCCGGACTGCGTGATCGAAGGTCACGAGTTCGAGCCTCGAAACTGACAACCCTGTAACAAGTACCCGAAGTATGTGTTTGGCAGGCACATACTTCCCTAGAGTTTACAAGCGAAGCTTGGTTCTCTAGGTAATTCAAAAAA
This sequence comes from Allium cepa, assembly GCA_030765085.1. Lineage (NCBI taxonomy): Eukaryota > Viridiplantae > Streptophyta > Magnoliopsida > Asparagales > Amaryllidaceae > Allium > Allium cepa. The sequence continues at coordinate 63,396,845 of CM060933.1, forward strand.
AAAATTATGGGATATTGTGTTGAAATATAACATTTGAATTATATTTAGTTCTTCTTTTTATTTTTAAACAATTTTAATACACATTTCAGTTTAAATAAGGAATGCAACGATATTATAACCTTTTGTTTTTCTTTTTTATACCAACTTTGCTACTACACTCGAAAATCTTTGTCATTTTATGCTGTTTCAAACTGATTTTGTAGAGGGGTCCACTGTTAAATGATATTATTGCACCCCACCCTCCTCCTTCCCCCACTGAATTCAAAACATATGCCTAATTATAAACATTAATGGATTATTACTGGAATTCATTCAGTTAAAGTAGCATTGCCTATTCTACACTAGCAAATGAACTCGAATTAATATTGAAAAATATCAGTGCTTGATAAGTTTCTCTTTGGTTCTTAATGCTAATGTCCAATTTCATTCATAATAAACATGTGGTTATAACTGTCGAGCATGAAATATTTTAGTATGTTCTTTTATTATCAGTTCTATATTGATTATAACATTAATGCTTAGTGAAACTAAAAAATAAAAAAGAAGTAATCATGCTTTAAATTAGAGTTAGCAATCTTTTAGATCACCTACACCTCCATCGCCTAATAGCATGGATTTGGTTGTGTATAATTCTGTAACTTTTCTTATTTATAAAATTTAATATTTGGTCCTGATGGTACTTTTAATAATATTTTTAGCTCTATTTTAGTATGTTTTTTAACACAATAACTAAGTACACCTAGGTAGGTACCATTTATTCTCTAAGTTGATATAGGTTTACTAGAATTTGTTCCAACTGGACATGAATGTCTTAAGTAAAAAATAAAAAAAAGTGTTTTTGGTGTGTCTTCCTTTGTGAATATCCAAAGTGTTTCTATACATTTTCATCTTACTTTTATGCTTTTTTGTTTATAATTATTAGTTATGTTCTTTAAGATTTGTTTAAGATCTTACTTAGTACATTTTTTTGGTTTATTTCATCAATAAATGATATGACACTAACAACATCTTTCCATGTATGTCGTCACTTTTCAAATTACATTACTAAGGTACAAGTTTGAGGTGTGCATGCGCGTGCATCTTTATTTGTATTTGTATCTGCTTATGTACATTTATAAATGTAGCTAAGTTGATAGATGCATAAATAGAACTACGGTTCATCTGAAATTATAAAATATGTAAACAAGTGCATTAACGGACAACCAACGCGCTGTTCGTAAAGCGGTCAGTAGGAATTACAATTACATCGATGTTTTAACTCAAAGCTTTTGGACTCTAAAAAATAAAGCAGTTGGGCAAGAGGTTAAAGATTCGTCCGACTAATTTAAGATAAGTCGGACGTTATTCCTATTTGAATATTAATATTAATTGTTAGATATTAATATTAATTATTAACAACAATTATTAGATATTAAACATTAATTGATAATATTAATTTAATTATTGAATAAATAATATTAATTACTAATTATTTATTATAAAGTAAAAAATAAACTACTTTCACATTACATCCTACCCATCTTCTAATAAAAATTTTATCCACAAACGCCATAAACATTAAACTCTAACTTCAAATCTAATTTGTCCATAAATGCACCCTTATATTTTCATATGTATCCTTACACTATATATTATGTAAGAAGAAATGATTTAATTATGTTAACCTATAGTGTAATCCCTTAAATAATGTTTAATTTATGTTGAATGTACTTATTGTGCATGACTGCATGCAAAATTATTGTGTGCATTGTTTAACCTTTTGTTTTACACTATACAAAATTAATATACTAACTTAAAAAGGTTATGATAATATTCTAGGTGAAAATGAAATCATGTGGTGGCATTAAAGAGACAGTTGCAGGCCTATGCAGAATAGTCCATCATGCTTTGATCACTTAAATATTCTTATGTGATATAGATAAGAAAGTGAAGGTAACTTTCTTATTTATTACCAATTTAAAACATTGGTTTTTTTTCTTAGCTCTAATGCAGGAGTAATGTCTTTATAATTTTAGGAGAATAGGATTGAAAAATCTAAATGTATGAAAAACTTGATCGTTAATAATCATGAATGGGTTCAACACTTAATGTTGATGATCGGTATTTTTTAGGAATAATTTGATTTTACGGATCTTTATACTCAAAGAGGGATTATATGTTATGAGATCATGGCATGCCAGAATTTTATATATTGTATAAATGTATACTAGAATGAGAGGAACATCCATATTACCATAAAATAGAATAGAAGTGGAGCACATAATGGATATTGTGAGACTTTACTTTCCTGCTATTTTATTTTTGTTGTCTCGCGTATTAATTTTATTATTCAACTAATATCCTATTTCATTAATTTTAACTAAAATATGTTGTCTATTCTTCACATGAATGTAACTTATGATAGCCACAGTCAAAGTTGTTTTGTTGATTAAACTTTTCAAACTCCTTTATCGTAGTGCAAGATATTTTGGTACATATACAATAGTGCTCATAATATAATGTAGAAAATTTTCAGCACCCCCTCGCACCTTCCGCTATGTGCGCATTTCATTTAGTGTAGAAGAGGCAAGACCACTGAACGGAGCTCTTTCGGTGCCAGCGTCATGATTGGGTATACCTACATCACCTTTAGAGCACATATATTTTCATGACAATATTTATTGTAATAAAAAAATCCCTTGTTCTTACATGCTACCAATCTTATATATATGGTCGTCTCCTTTAGGATATCTTACGATGTGGGACTAATCATAATCCAATCTACACATCAGCTCTAATACAATGTGAGCCACACCAAACAGATCTCCACCTTGGCAAGCATTTTCAATTCAACTTGAAGTTATACAGAGTCCTCAAACACTTGGATAAGGTCACTAACACCTCCAGCAGTTTAGATTAGGTCGCTACCATCTCTCAGCAATTGGGCTAAGCTATTTTTACAAAGAGTTCTCTTTTTCATGGTTGGAGCAGGTCGCGTTCTAACTGATAACTACACCTTAATGAGAATCCCGAGCTCACACCATATATTGGAGTATACTTAGGTCAACGCTGCATCATATTGGTCCCATTGAACCATCGGCTCTGATACCATGTTGAATTTTTTTGGCGCTCCCTCACACCTTCCGATATGTGCGCAGTTCATTTAGTGTAGAAGAGGTAAGACCATTGAACGAAGCTCTTTTGGTGCCAGCATCGTGATTGGATATTCCGACATCCCCTTATAGCACATATATTTTCATGGCAACATTTATTGTAACAAAAGGAATCCATTGTTGCTACATGCTACCAATCTCATATATATATATATGCTCATCTCCTTTAGGATATCTTGCGATGTGAGACTAATCATAATCTAATCTGCACAACCACTCTAATACAATGCGAGCCGCACTTAACATAAGATAGTGCACATTTTTTGTTACATTTATGCATGCAATAAAATGGGGCGACTAATAACATTGAATGCATTTATTTTCCAACATGCTTAATTTTTGTTTTAAGCTTATAAAAGCATAAATAAATTCTAAATTTCAAATAATTCAATCAAATGTTAATAATGGAAAAAATTCGTGTGTAAAGCACGGGTTTACCCTAGTTCTATAAAGAATTGTATGTACAATTAAATATATACATACATATATATATATATAAATATATATATATATATATATATATATATATTAACCAATTATAGATTAAGTTTTAAATTGTTAATTATCATTATTGCGTTTTGGATTTAAATAATATGTACATATATGCATATAATATTATTTATATGCGATTACATCTATTAAGTAAGAAAATAATTAATAAATGAATATATATATATATAGTTCTAAAATTCAAATTCAAATTAAATTAATTTTTAATTTCAAATTTTTTTATCATGGCCGAAAGTAGAATATGCTTATATATAATTTACATTTTATTACACACACATTTGTAAATCAACAGATTCACATATGTGAATTTGTACCATAATCTAACCTATACATATACAACTAAGTGATAATTACATATTTAAAAAATTATATAAATTAAATGTTATATTTTTTGTGGCCTAGTTGTAACACCTTGAATGTTTAATTAAAAGAACTCGAATTTGATTCGGAGTCTTCAATAAAATGCTAGTAACAAGAGAGATCTACACAACTTTAATTCAATTTGATTTAAACTTGTATTTGGTTTGAAAAAGAAGGAGGAGATAGCTATCATGCTTGCAGTCTAGAGGCGAGGAGGGACTAGAGAAACTAAAATCCAAAATGTGGAGAGCGCAGGTTTTTATATGAAAAGGAAGGGAGTGGAAAAATAGGATCTATGTCTCATCTTTGTCCCTTTCTTTTCTCCATAAATTCAAAACCAAATACTAAAAATATTACACCATCCTAACCCCCAAATTTAGCCAGCCATTCCTATAGGCGAATGGACTATTTGCCATTTCACATCATACTAATAAATTAACGTTTAAATTAAATTCAAATGCATATCGATATCGTATATCTGTACGTGCGTATATAACTTTTATACACACACTATTTTCAATATTGATTCAAATATGTCAAATAAATTTTATAATTATTACTTCACAAATATTAATTAATTTAAAACAAATATAATTTAATTAAACAAGGTGGTACTTGGAATATTCAATATTGTGATTGTGTGACTCATAGGTGTAAATTCAGTCAGCCATTTACATCGAACAACTCGAACGTTAATGTTTACATGTCAGTTTAATCAGTGATGTGATAGTTTGACCGAATTTATCATTTACAAAGTCTTGGTAAAATCCAATTTTACCGTTTTAAGCGATCTCCCGTAGTGATAGTCATTTGCACTAATTATCTTCATCAAAACTATATCACATTATGACTTATGGAATTAAATATTGGTCAAAATTCTGGTATTATCGACATACAACTTATATAGTCCAAACACAAAGTCTATGGTTCAATAATAACAAATATTATTAACTGAATTGCTTTGGGCAGAGACTTTGACTTTGAGTCGACTATATGATACTAACATCATATAACCGAGGAGACGAATTCTCTATTGAATAATGTTTCACTTCCAATGCTTCAACTCTAAACCAGCTATAATCGTTTGATGAATGTCATGTCTTGATTTAACTATAATCAAAATAGAGTACCCACATTGAATATTTTCTATTTGACCTTAGTTATATTAACCAATAGAAAACTATCGAGTGAGTCATTTCATAATTATCCAATAACTATCAGTATGTACCACTTGGTACCTCCAACAGCCATGAATAATACATTGCCCAATATATGGAGAGCGTTACAGATCATAGCCTTAATGGATGTGTTGATATACATTTTCAATACTTCTTAACTTGGAATATTTAAAACGTTATGTTTATTATATTGTGATAAATTGCTCATGATTACAACACATTTTAACTACTATAAAAAAAGATACCAGATATGAATTTTCTGATATACTCAAATTAAATAGTTAATTAATATAACATATGATAACAAGTATATAATAGAAAAGAAAACACCTTTTATTACAAACGAGATTTTATTACAGAGGTAATAATTTATTATAAATTATAGAATTTCCCAAGGGCATGCCCCAAACCCTATCACTTCTTAGAGTTAGGGACCCGCCGTAATTTTTTCATTCATTCCTTACCATCCTCCTAGTCAACCTAACCTACAGGTCCCTTGATATGCTTTTTTTCTAGAAATTGGCAGCTTTGATTTCCACTTTTCCCTTCTTATACCTATGGAAATCTACTAGTTTTGGAATAAGTCGTCGCTCGTACTACTATCCTATTTGATACGCACCAACCTATAGTTAAAGACTCTACTACTTTGGAACTCAAAAGGTCAAATTCTAAATGAGCATTCAAAATAGAAGTCGCCGCGTGATTCTTTTTGTATTTCAATAACATCTGGTTTTGGAAAAAAAATAGTGTTGAATGTAATGATTTATACGCTTCTGTGAATGAATTAGAAGAACGTAAAAATTGTCATCCTTGTAAGCTTTATGTTCTTTAATGCTATGACAAAGAGTGGTTTAGCTTGGAACATTTTAAAAGAACACATTGTAAGAGTAATGTAAGTGCAAATTTTGCTTTTATTTTTGAAGATCTCTCTAGTTTTATGTTTCCAATAATCCCTTATTTTCTAAAAAAACATTTTCGATGCAAAAAAAAATTAATTTTTCAAAATATTCATTTTTTAGACATAGGGAAGTGAAGGCGTAAGTGCGTAACCAGTGGTTAATACATGAGGTGTGACAGTGTACATCATTATTATTAGTAGTACATTATTATACATGGTGGTTGAAAATAAAATAGTTGGTGGACAAGTTGGATATTATATGCGTTTTGCCAATTAGATGATGTTGTTAAACGAGAACCGATAAACTTAAAAGTCATTTTAACTCTATGGCTATTACTTTGTTGATCCTGTTGATGTTTTATGGGATGGTTTCTTAGTCTAAGTCTATTATATATTATTAAATCTATATATGAAGTTTGATTGGTCATTGAATTTTAAAGGTTTATTGGGAAAATAGTCTTGGTTTTTATTGAGTTGCTAATTGTGGCCAGCTTTTATATGTGTTTATTTTAGATCAATCAAATTTGAATATTGAAGATTTTATAAAAAAGAGTTAGTCACTTGCATTTAATCCAAGTATATAAGATGAATTTTTTTCATGTAGATTTACTTTTGACTGAAGTTTGTTTTCATACAAGTTTAGTTATGATTGAAAAAAATTCTATAGACATCTTTTTTTTTCATTAGCCATGGTTATGGTTAAGCTATTTTTTGATGAGTATTTAGATTTTGGTTATTACTTAAAAAATGGTTTAATAGAAACTGTAAATGAATAAACAATTATTTTATCAAATCAAAAAATGTATTCTCATTAGAATGAAGAACAATGTATACTTATACGTTGAAAATTACAACTTTACAAACCCTCTTGCTTTCTTGTCAACTAAATCAACTCATTTTCAATCATATAATTTATTTTTAATTCATTACTTAATTTTGTTTATAACATGTGTTTCTCTAAGATATTTAGAAGTTTATGTTTTAGTTTCAAATTCGAATTTATTGCCATCCACAAAACTTCTCTCTAATTTGTTGATCGCTTCTCATTATCATTTTTCTAGTTCACATGATTCTTTTATTTCTTTTAACTCTATCCCCTTTGAAATTAAATATTCTCCATAGATTAATATTTCGAGCGATCTACACATTTCTTCTGTACATGGATGATTAATTACTTAGAAACTAGATATTTTGACCTAGTCTGATTCGGTTGAGCCCGATATTTCTTGAAAGAATATTACAAATTTACAGTTTGATATATATTTTTTCATGAATAAAAATTTATCGAAGTAGCCACCAAACTGATATTTCAAGTAAACTAATTAAACAACAAATTAAATGGGTGTGATATTTTAGTTTATTTTGGGTTATTTAATTAGTTTTAATGTTCTTTATATTTAACCACAAAGAAATAGATTATATGTTTACACCAATAACTCATATCATTTCGACGTTCAGCCTATTCATCTCAAAACTATCCAGTGTTTTCCTATCTTACAAAAAAAGCATAGATTGTTTATTATGATTTAATACTTTTTCTTTTTCAATTTTCATTTTGAAAATATATCTAAATACAATATTTCAAGAGTATATGCTAAAACCATTTATAAATGCAAATGAAAATGCAATTTATCAAGGCATTCCAAGTGAGAGGCTCATTTTTTCAATGAAGAGGAGCAACTAAAAACGTGAATAACATGCATAAGTAGACTTACAAGGCTTTTTTAATGAAAAAGAAATATAATCACATAGAAGAAGTTTCAAAAATCACATAAGTAAAACTAAGTGTATCTTAGAATCGAATGATATCATTTAGCATGAAAATTTAAAGATAAACTACGAGTTCAGATAAATACAATTCAATTTATTATAGTTGATATATCTTTTTAACCAATTGGACCTTCTTCTAGTGTTCTAAAATAAAAATTAATGAAAATTACTAATTTCTTTATTATCAGGAAGAGAAGTAAAGCGTGAAGTTTGGACTATAGCGGCGACATGCAAACATTACTTAAATTATGCAACATATGGTTGGAGCATTTAGATTAATTCAACTAGTAAAACTTTGCTCAATAATTACTAATATCAACTAAAGTAAATTTGAAACAATCTTAACCTTTAAACATGCATAAATATAATACAATTTTTTTTTTCATACCAATCTACGTTTACAATTCGCTAAAAGCACCTAATTTTGCACTTCCTAATACCACATTATGGTATTAGAAAGTGCTAACATTTTATTTAAATGACAGTTTGATGTGAAAAGGGAGAAAAACAACAAATATTTAAATAATTTTAAAGATTAAAAATATAAATGCTAAAAGGGTGCTACGAAAAAAGGGTGTCATTGAACCTTCCTCACATTCATCTTCTATGTGTGTGTGAAGTTTAACTAGTCATTGAACTTTAATGGTTTTTTGAGACAATAGTTTTAGTTTGCATTGAATTGAAATTTGTTTTTCTTTTTCCATGTGTTTTTGTTTTGGATCAAATTTATTTGGTTTTAGATCGTTTGCATTTTCATAAAATTGTAAATTTTGTTTTTCATAAGTTTAGTATTGACCGAATTTTGCCTTTAACATGTTTAATTTTGATTGAAAAATAACTCATTGGGTATCTTGTCTATTTTCATTAGCATGGTTATGCTACAGTTCAATGAGCATTTAGATTTTGAGAATTACTTAAAAATTTTGGTCTAAGAAAAAATGTAAGCGAGTAAATCAAATAAAAATTCAATCAATTAATATAAATGTATTCATAATGTAAAGAACTAAGTATATTTATAATATTGAAAAAGTATCACTTTACATATTAACTTTATATATCATTTTCTTCTAAATAACTCAATTTTCAAATCTGCTAACTCATTTTCAGTTAATTTCATAATTTTCCTTTTTAGCTATAAATTGTATTCATGACCGGTCTAAACAAGAATGTTGCCCCAGCCTATTTAAAAAAATGATATTTAAAATCAATTAATGCAATAGGAATTGAACTTTGATCACTTGTCACATTAAGAAATGTGCAAACTATTTGAGACATAACATAACTACTGTCTAAGTTATACATAGATATTATTTAATTTTAACTATTTTCAGAGAATCATATTCGTCACCACCTTCGCCGTTGCCCCCTACCCGTCCTATGCCCTAGACGACTGCCTAGCCTGCCTACCGCTAAGGCCGGGCCTGATTGTATTTCTCTTTTATTTAAATAGTTAAAATGCTAATTTTTGTTACAATATATGTAAATCATAAAATGAATATGCTTTTATGTACATTGGTTTAGTCCCACATCGTGGAATAGGTTAAATCCTTTGCTCTGAAGCCTTTATATAAAGGTAGCTATGTAATGTAAATACATGTCTAATTCTAAAGAATGAATAATATATCTTTTGTCTTTCTCTCTAATGGCTTCCACTTTCTTCATTTCATAACACGTTATCAGCATAATCTTTTTTTCCGAATGTATTGGATATTCTAATCCAGAAGATTAGATTCGTTTTTTTCATGTAGGTACATCTCTTTCTCTTATTCAGTTACTGAAATCAGATCTATTTCTTCCTCTTATTCAACCATTGAAATCAGGTTTGAAATTTTCTAGATATGCTTTTCTATATTTATTTTGCGATTAATTTAGATCTAGATTTAAGTATTCTTGTTTCACAATTCTATATCTGTTTTCTAATTTTTCAGATTTGGAATTAAGTTTTAATATATCTTATCTTTTCAAGATTTTATTTTGTTATAGATCTAAAATTATAGATCTTATTCCACTGTACATATATTTTTTTCATTATATTTCAGATCTCATCCTATAATAGATCTGATTTTTTTTGTTCTTATTTTTCTGATCTCATTATATTGTAGATCTCAAAATCACACCCAAATAATATACCTTTGAGATTTGTACATTGTTTAAAAATGAAATGTTGTGATTTTTTGAATTTGAATTTGAATTGATTTCAAACTTGCTTATTATTGCATGTTTTTTTTGAGTTCATTATATTGGAAAGTAAGTTTTGAATTTGACAATTACTGTTGTTGATTCAAATAAATTTACTGATCTTGACTATGTTTTGGTTTGTGATATAGATCTACGTAATATATACATGTTTGATAAATGAAGTTTTCATTTTGAAAATTCTTTGATTTGGATTTTGATTTTGGAAATTATTTTGATATATATTGTTTATATTTCCAGAAGAAATATTTTATTATTTCTTAGAGAAACATATGCAAGAATAATGCATATTTAGAGGATCATATTAGTTTAGATCCAATATTAATATTGATTTAGTACACCTGAAGTGAATGGAAACGTTAATGAAAACATATACGGTAAACTTAATTTCTAGCATTTGAAATAAAAGTTGAGAACCTGCAGTTCCTATAATGCTAAAAGCTTGAGTTTCCATAAATTATTAAATTTCAAGTTTTCTTATAATAAAGACCAGAAGTTTCAATAAAGAGCAGAAACTTGAATTATAAAAAAAAGGATATGTATATATGTATGTATGTATGTACATACATATATATATATATAAGAGTTATTTTAGTTATTTTAGAAATTTTTGACTATTAAGAAATAAAATTTCTCTTATGGTATTCATTTAATTTTATTATTGAGTATATTAAACTTAGCTTTGAGATTATATTTTGCTAACTAAAGTTAGTCATATTGATTTACTTGTTTGTAAAGAAATCAATACGTTGTGATAATATTTTATATTTTATGCCACAATAATGGTAAATTGCATTCATTTTTTTAATCATAAATGCATTAAATGTTGTCGTCATGGTAATAAATTAAATTACCATATCATCATAAATGCACTGGCTACAGTAAATTAAAAGATATTGTATTTTTATGTTTGGAATAAGAATGGACATATGGTTCATTATATTGTGTATTCATTTTGGCAAATAATGCTCGATATAATGAAAGAAATATGTTTTAACAACAACCTGAAGTTGTATAACTCAAAGTCCAAGACCCGAAGTCTTGAATTATGAAAAGATTCTGATAAACTTTACAAGCTCGAATTCTAATAGACTTTTATTTTGTAACAATATGGTACAAAAAAAGGGGGAGAAGTTTACACAAAATTTAAGAACCTGAAGTTCATAACAAATTAATGAACTTGAAGTTCATGAATTAGAAGGCCGAAGCTCTATTGAAATTATGTAAAATGATAAGGCTGTATTTCCTGAAGAAGTTAAAAAAATTAATAAATAATCATATGAGAAAACGATGCTGCATTCAAGAGATTACAAATATCTCCAAATGAGTTATACCTTACCTTATATCTTAACATTTACACTATATTAACCAAATATCCTGAAGATATTATGTTACATGATATTTCAAACATCATTGGATGCGTATGTGTGTATATTAATCTCTTGAAAAGATGATTTAGAGATTTATTTATGTTTATATTGCAAAATCTAACATCCCAGAAGAGATGTTCTAGGAATTTTATTTTTGTTACATTGCAATTCCTTAAAAGGAAATACTATATTCCCTGAAGGAATAATGATATAATTTTTTTTGAGTAATGATAATAATTTATGCAAAAAAAAAGAAAGATATTGTATACCAACGTTACACTCCAGAAGTAGTGGTTTCATCTCTTCGCATCTTACTTTCATTTGGTGCATCTAATTTTGTTACTATATTTAAAGTTTGATATGTCATTTCAAAGATAGTTACAACAAAAATCTCCAGTAGGGATGTTTTATGTTATTGTAAAGCTAGTAATTATGTAATTTCTACAAATAGAAACATTGTACATTGATATGACATTCCAGTAGTACATATATATATATATATAGGAGATAAATTCACTCCAGAAGTAGTGATAATAAAATATCCCTAAAAGAGACTAATAAATTACGAAATGATAACATATCTTTAGAAGAGATTTGCTTATATATTTGGTAATTTTATTAAACCAAATAAATGCATAGAAATTTGATTATAAAGGATCCTAATTTAGTTTAGATTAGATCCTAAAAGTTTGAGAGCTATACATACGGTTCTGAGGAAATTTGTATCTGTAACATTCCAAGTATCCAGAAGATACTATTGTTATTTTTGCTGTAATTTTTTTTTACAGTACTCTCAATAGAGATGTGTAGAAATGTCTATATGCAATTAAAAATTATTTCTTGATAAGTAATCATAATTAGTGTTCAAAACTGATATTTGAGATATAATTGAGGAATAAAACTTAACAACTTGAAGTTGTGTGTATATTTTGTTCGAACCAGAAGTTCGATATGGTTCCAAACCAAATGTTTTGAACATTATCATGCGGTTTTGACAGGTTTGCATTGACATTGATTTATAAATAGAAATTAATAGTTTGGATCCTTGTAATAGTTTGTTCTAAAAATCACTAATTCAAATGAGAAAGAATATGAAAATTTTATAATATATATGTGATAAGTGGACGCACGTATACATCCATGTATGTAAATATTTAGCTAACAACTTGAAGTTTGTTATAAGCTCATCTTATAGATTATGCATAGATATTATTTACTGATTTAAAATTCAATCAACATAAATGTTGAATGACCTGAAGTCATGTATGTATTCAAATGATCTACACAATAAGTAAATTCCTCCAATTGCTTAGATCAATGAATGAGAACAAACTCTAATAATCAGTATCAATTGAATGCATCTTATCAACTAATAAAATGATTATCCTCCTATAACTGATATACACATAATGTATTTGCTAGCAGCAATGTGATAGTGGATTAAGATAAGAATCCAAAGAGGAATATTATTTAATGTGACAATTGTCATCATTAAGGGGGAGGATAAAGGGATACAAGTTCATTTTGATCATCAATGTTAAATATTTATTAAAATATACAATGATGCAAAATATTATCAATATTATCCCTAGTAGACTTTCTCCAATACAGATTTGAATCCTGAAGGATCAAAATTTGTAAACCACATCTGAAATATGGTTCAAAAGTCAGTTCAAAATATTTTTGGAGTAAGTAATAAAGATGTCAAATAAAGGAGGTGGGTGTTCTTGAAGAAACACCTAAGGATGCTCTGAAAGAGATCCATGACATGATTTTCAAATAACCCTAGAAGTGGGTTAGGTACCTAAAACATGATAATTAAAGAGATCTCAATAAATCATGTCTAGAACTGACAAGAAATAATCATCGATGATAAATTTGTAAATAATAAAGCGCTCATGTTTATAAATGGATTAAAGATCCTGGATTAAGGGAAAACATGACTGGCCATCATGAATCCTTTACCAATAGAGAAATATGGACATGTAGTCTGCAAAGTAGCGAAAGTACTTGAAATGCTTAATATACCTCGAAGGTATAAATGTGGTTTAAAATCATATTAAATAATGAAAGTATACAAATTCCTGAAAAATATAAATAACTTTCATTGTTATAAAGAATGCAAAGAATAAGGAGAGTGGATTTCAACCTACTTTTAAGTATTGTTGTAATGAAAATCTTGATATAATTCATGATGAGTAGATTACTTTCTATTTTTAAGTATTGTTGTAATGAAACTCTTAATATCCATTGAAGTGATAGTTACGATATGCAAATACTTATTAAAGTATACAAATTTCTGAAGAATATATATAACTTTTGTAGTTATAAAGAATGAAAAAGACATGAAGTGTTGATTACAAATTTCTTCTAAGTATTGTTGTAATGAAAATCTTGATACATCAAGATGAGTAGATTACTTCATGCTTTCTAGTAATGTTGTAATGAAATTTTTAATATTCATGAAAGATGTATAGTTGCAATGCGCAAAACTAATTTGAAGCACAAAAATGAAAGCACATGAAGTGTTTTTCATAAAAATAGCATACAAAATGCATAAAATGCAAACCATATTTGGAAGAAGCAATCTTAGAAAATTTGATTGCATCAAAGGAAACTATTAATAAATTGTATTATTAATGAGATACATATTTATGGATCCAAAAGTATCTATAACCAATTTAAGTTATCGAAAGGCGAATATGAATTGAGAGGAAAAATTAAAATCAGGGGGAGAATTCATAAGTATTTTATAATGCACTATTTTTCCTTAACTAAGATTTTTCCCACTGAGTTTTTTATTAGTAAGGTTTTAACGATGCATTATCTTGATCCAGAAGTATCAACTCTCTAGTAACATTTGAAATAAGTTATAATGTACTCTTTTTCCTTATTTAAGATTTTTCCCACTGGGTTTTTCTTACTAAGGTTTTAATGAGGCATTATCTTGATCTGGAAGAATCAAATGTTTTTTATTCAAGAAATAAATATGTTAGTTAAATTGTATTTTTATCCTTGACTAAGGTTTTTCCCATAGGGTTTTCCTTTGTAAGGTTTTTAATGAAGAATTGTATTGATCCAGAAGTATCAAACTCTATTTGATTCTATAAATTATTGAAATATGTAATACTATATTGTACTCTTTTTCCTTCACTAAGATTTTTCCCATATGGTTTTTCTTAGTAAGGTTTTAATGAGGCGTTATTTTGATCCTGAAGTATCAAACACTTAAAAGGAATATCATTTTGAATATGATATTTATGATTTCACAAGTTGCACTCTTTTCCTCTTTCAAGGTTTTTCCCATTGGTTTTCCTTATAGAGGTTTTTAATGAGGCAACAAATAATATCTATATCGACTGAATCGATAAATGCAAGCAAGATAATAATGAGGGGGAGCAATCATCATACATGTTTCGAAATGGAAAATTTCAAGTTATCAGAGCATTCAAGATTTTGAAGACGCATATTCTAGGGGGAGTGTTAGAATATATGTAAATCTTAAAATGAATATGCTTTTATGTTCTTTTGTTTAGTCCCACATCGTGGAATAGGTTAAATCTTTTGCTCTGAAGCCTTTATATAAAGGTAGCTATGTAATGTAAATACATGTCTAATTCTAAAGAATGAATAATATATCTTTTGCCTTTCTCTCTAATGGCTTCCACTTTCTTCATTTCATAACAATTTTCATTTTCATTCAAACTTATTACATTAATAAATGCTTTCCTAATTTGGTTGATAACTTCTTTTCCATTAAAGTTAAATATTCGTTTCATGTTAATTTTTTATGTTAACTCTATATTTTCCCTATATATTTTCTGATTAATAACCTAAGAGTTTGGTTTAGTTTAGTTTTGAGATATCATTAAAAAACAAAGAAATTTATGATTTAATAAATATTTTTTTATGAATAAAAAATTAATAGAACTACTCAGCAAAAAATATTTTCATATAAATTAGCTAAACTGACAATTTACTGTGTGCTTTTTTGTTCGATTTATTTTCATATCTAATAAAAGAACATAGATTGTTTGTTTACTCCAATGACTTGTGTGGTCATATTTTTTGTTTTTGTTTAGGAAAATATACTGAAATATAATATTTTAAGAATTAATGCTAAAATCATCTATAAATTCATATACAACTTATCAAGGCATTTCTCTTAGGAAATGATGCAGCCCAGCTTGAAGTAATCTTAGGTCGCGAACGACCTAATGGGAAGGATGATGGAGTGCCACAGAGATTTAGTGCGTTATTCCTTAATTCGCAATATTTTAGGTCGCGAACGACCTATATGGAACGACCTAGCAATAGTAACGAGTTAACGACTCAGCCTAGTGAAGGTTGCTCATGACCTAATGAGTCACGAGTTATGGACTTATGACCTAACAAGGAGCTGCAAAGAGGTATTAAAGCAGGGAAAAGTATGAACGACCTAATGTGAAAGGTAACTCACAAGCATCTGCAGTGAAGATAGGTCGGCAGCGACCTAGTATGTTGGAAGATCGTTCAAGCGACCTAGCGAGGCGAGTTAACGAGATAAGCAGACCAGAGCACCACTTTAGGTCGCAAGCAACCTATGTTGAACGACCTAGTGAGGAAGACGAGCTAACTATGCCAAGTCACGACTTAAGCGAGCTAGGCCGCATTCACACAAGCCGCATTACCTTAGGTCGCGAACTACCTTAAGCCGTTGGGTCGCGAACGACCTTACTAAGTCGCTGAAGGATAGGACGTTTGTTTTAAGTCGCGTATGTGGCTCGTGTGTGGTAATCTGTTGTGTTGTAAATAAGTATATATCGCATGTGTTGTAATAACTTGTAAGTCGCATGGATGTTGTAAGGTCGCATGTTATGACGTGCTCGTGTTGTGTTGTTTTAGGTCGTTTTCGACCTATGTTAGGTCGTAGGTCGCAGTATATGTGTTGAGGCTGTTTGCGTTGAGTTGTAACGCCTATAAATAGGCATGTGGGGTCATTTGTAATGGTTGTTGATTTTTGAATAAACTCTTGATTTGTGTGCTTTGTGCCACTTGAAATAGGTAGTTGAGAGTGATCTCTTATCTCCACCTACGGTATTCGAGTGCGCTCGAATCAACGTTCGTTGAAGCCAATTCACGGTATCAAGTGCGCTTGATCAAGGTTTGAAGAATTGTAGATCTTCTTTCACGGTATCGTGCGCGATCAACGTGTCGAAGATAGCTAGAATTCGGTATCTCGGTGATCAACGAATTTGGGCATTCGATATTCTTCATTCCTTCGATTCATATTGCTTCATCTAATCGTTTCACCGATTAGTTTGACACGAGATCTCCATTTCGTCGTCAAATCGTATATTTTCGCTGCGTCAGTTTGGTATCAAAGCTAGACTTAGCCAATCATAGCTAAGCCAAGTCTTGGAGCCAAGGAGAAGTGTTTGTTCAAAACCGAGTCAAGCTTGTTCAAGTTTGTGGGAGATTTGTTCAAGTGTAGATCCGAGCTAGTTGAAGGCCGTGCATCACTTTATTCATCACGGCCGAGAGTTGAAGTTTTTGAAGTTTGTGTTTAAGTTGTTAAAGTAATTGTGTTTGATTCAATCATGCCTCCGAGGAGAGCTAACCGCCATCAGAATGTTGAAGCGTTGTATAGAAGAGAAGAAACTGAGCAAATGGAACAACGTATCAATGAGAAATTTGATGAAGGCATTGGAAAGTTAGAGAAACTGATGATTGACATGAATGAAGGTCAAAGAAAAAGGTCGCCAATCTCGAACCATGGAGGAAACCGAGTTTCGCCATCGGTTACGGAAGCAAGGAGGGTATCGCCGCAATGTTACCGAGAAAGAAGAGAATCATCTGTTTCAATGAGAAGAGAACATCATGAGCATAGAAGTGAAGAGAGAAGGATTCCACGGGAGTATGAATATGAACCTTATCATGATGAAGAGAGACATAGTAGAAGAGACATGCGTGATCAAAGGGATTTTGATGAAGAAGGTAATAGAGCTAGCATTCATTATCGAGATCGAGACCAAGTTCGAAATTCATATCGAGATGTAGAAGATGACCGACGATGGGAGTCGGGTATGAAGATGGAAATTCCAGCATTCAAAGGTGGAATGGTAGCAGAAGAATTTCTTGATTGGTTGTCTAATGTTGAAGAAATTTTTGACTTCAAAGAAGTTCCTGAGAATCGAAGAGTTAAGTTGGTTGCTACTCACTTGAGAGGGAGAGCTATGGCATGGTGGCAGCAGACTAAACTTACACGGGAAAGAATGGGGAAGTCAAAGATTGAATCATGGGAGAAGATGAAGAAGCTGATGATGGCTACATTCTTGCCTTACAATTATCAATCACTCATGTATCAGAGGTTGCAGAATCTGAGGCAAGGGACAAAGACTGTTAATGATTATGCTGATGAATTTTATCAACTGATTGCTCGAAATGTCATTATGGAAACAGAAGAACAATTGACTGCTAGGTTTATTGGGGGGTTGAGAATGCAGATCCAGGATATGGTGAATATGTTTGATCCGAGATCTGTTGCAGAAGCGCATCAGAAAGCACTTGCTTGGGAGAAACAAGGGAGACGAGGAGGTGGTGTGTTTCCAAGTTACATTACTCAGAACAAGGGTGCTAGTGGGAGTTCCAATGTTTCTAAAGTTGTCAGTAAACCAGTTGTGAAGGAAGTTGAGAAAGCAAAGGTCAACAACAGTTTCAAATGTTATAATTGCCAGAAAGTGGGTCACAAGAGTAATGAATGTCCAAAGCCAAAAAAACGAACTATGATTGCTGAAGTTGAAGGTGAGGATGTTGGTGAAGGTTATTCTAGTCCAGCTGAGGAGGACGAACAGGACATTGCGTTAGGAGATGAAGGATGTAATCTGATGATGAGGAGGACTTGTTTAACACCAAACAGGAAGAAGAAGCTAGTTGGTTGAGGAGTAATATCTTTCAGTCAACATGCACTATACTGGGGAAGGTATGTAAATTTGTGATTGACGCGGGGAGTTGTGACAATATCATTTCTACCGAAGCTGTGAGAAAGTTGAAATTGAAGATGGAGAAACATCCAAATCCTTACAAGTTAGCTTGGTTAAGGAAAGGAGGAGAGGTGAAGGTGGACAGGCGAGTTCATGTTCCATTTTCTATTGGAAAGAAGTATAAAGACGAGATCTGGTGTGATGTTGTGGAGATGGATGTTTGTCACTTGCTTTTGGGAAGACCATGGAAGTATGATCGAGCAGTGCAGCATGATGATCGAACCATTAGCTACAGTTTTATGTTTGAAGGTGTTAAGATCATTTTGGTTCCAAAGAAGAGACAACAAGAAGAAAGCAAGTCAGAAGAGATTGAGGAGCTGAAGACTTTGTTGACTTTGAAAGAATTTGTTGAAGAAGTAGAAGAGAGTCCAGAAGTATTTTTGTCGATTGGACGTGAAGCTACTGAATCTGTTGAAATTCCTGAAGAAGTAAAACCAGTTCTAGACGAGTTTAAAGATGTATTTCCTAAAGAGTTGCCAACGGAGTTACCACCGTTGAGAGTTATTCAACATCAGATTGATTTTGTGCCAGGAGCTGTATTACCTCACAGGCCACATTACAGGATGAGTCCTAAGGAGCATGAGGAATTGAGAAGGCAGGTGGAGGAGTTGTTAGAACAAGGGCGTGTTCAGGAGAGCTTGAGTCCTTGTGCAGTGCCAGCTTTATTGGTACCGAAGAAGAATGGTTCGTGGAGGATGTGTACGGACAGTCGGGCTTTAAACAAGATCACTGTGAGATACAGGTTTCCTATGCCGAGGTTTGATGATTTGATTGATCAGTTGAGTGGGGTTGTTGTGTTTTCAAAGATTGACTTGAAGAGTGGATACCATCAGATTCGTATTAGACCGGGCGATGAGTGGAAGACTACTTTTAAAACGAGGGAAGGTTTATACGAATGGCTGGTTATGCCATTTGGCTTGTCAAATGCTCCTAGTACTTTTATGAGAGTGATGAACCAAATTTTCAGACCATTCATTGGGAAGTTTGTAGTAGTTTACTTTGATGATATTTTGATCTATAGTGGGAGTATGGAAGAGCATGTCCAGCATTTGCGTGAAGTATTGTTGATTCTACGACAGGAGAAATTTTATGCTGCAACGAAAAAATGTGTGTTCATGACGCACAGTGTTTTGTTTCTGGGATATATTCTGTCGAAGGAGGGTATTCAAGTGGATGAAAGTAAAGTGGAAGCTGTCAGGAGTTGGCCCCAATCCAAGACAATTACGGAAGTGAGGAGCTTTCATGGATTGGTATCTTTCTATCGAAGATTCATTCCACATTTTAGCAGTGTGATGGCACCTGCAACCGACTGCATGAAAGGGAAGAAGTTTGCATGGTCAGAGGAAGCAGGGTTTGCTTTTGAGAAGATCAAGACACTATTGACGTCAGCGCCAATTCTAGTTTTACCGAATTTTCAGTTGTTGTTCGAGTTACATACTGATGCATCGAAGGTTGGGATTGGTGGAGTTTTGAATCAGAATGGAAGACCAGTTGCTTATTTCAGTGAGAAATTGTCTGGAGCTAAGTTGGGATATAGCACTTATGATGTGGAGTTTTACGCAACTGTTCAGGCTGTGAAGCACTGGAGACATTATCTGTTTCAGAAGGAGTTTGTTCTTTACATGGATTATGAAGCTTTGAAGCATTTGCAAGGGCAGGACAAGATTTCAGCTAGGCACGCTTCATGGGTCGCGTATCTACAGCAGTTTACTTTTGTTGTAAAACACAAGTCAGGGGTGACGAATCGTGTCGCTGATGCTTTGAGCAGGAGGAATCATTTGTTGACAACGATGAAGGTTGAAGTGACAGGATTTGAACTATTGCCAGAATTGTTTGAAGAAGATCCTTACTTTGCAAAATTTGTTGAGAAAGTCAAGGATGGGAGTACTAATGAGTTTGTACTGGTAGACAGATTCTTATTCAAGGGGAATCGATTATGCGTACCAGATTGCAATTTGAGAATGAAAATTGTGAAAGAGTTGCATGAAGAAGGACATGTGGGTAGAGATCGTACATTGCAGTTGATTTCTCAAACCTATTATTGGCCATCGATGAGACGGAAAGTTGAAAAGTTTGTGCGTAGATGTCATGTTTGTCAAGTTTCAAAAGAGACAGCTACAAATGCGGGGTTGTATATGCCTTTACCGGTTCCTACAAAACCGTGGGTAGAGGTAAGCATGGATTTTGTGTTGGGCTTACCAAGGACACAACGGGGAAATGACTCTATATATGTTGTGGTGGACCGTTTCTCAAAGATGGTACATTTTGTTGCTTGTAAGAAGACGGCAGATGCAGTTCATGTGGCACAGCTGTTCTTTAAAGAGATCTATCGCTTGCATGGTTTACCAGAATCTATAGTTTCAGACAGGGATACCAGATTTCTGAGTCATTTTTGGCTAAGTTTGTGGAAGATGGTGGAAACAAAGTTGAAATTTAGTAGCGCCTATCATCCGCAGACAGACGGATAGACGGAGGTTGTGAACAGATCGTTGGGAAATTTATTGCGGTGTCTTGTGAAAGTTAATCTGAAGAGCTGGGATATGAAGTTATGTCAAGCGGAGTTTGCACATAATCATGCAGTGAATCGTAGTACGGGTTTCAGCCCATTTCAGATTGTATATTCAAGCTTGCCAAAGGGGCCGTTGGATTTAGTGATAGTGCCACAACCGAAGGGGACAGTTAAGCGGGCTATTGACTTTGTTGATGGGTTAACAGAATGCCATAGAATCGTTCAGGAATGGTTAGAGAAATTGAATGAGGAATATAAACGATCTGCGAATCTAAAGCGAAGAAACATTGAATTCAATGAAGGAGATTTAGTATATGCTGTTTTAACGAAGGATCGTTTTCAAGTAGAAGCCTATAATAAACTTAAAGCTCGAAAGATTGGTCCTGTGAAGATTGTGAAACGGATCAATAAGAACGCGTACAGGTTGAAGCTGGCAGAGGATGTGTACACTTCTGACTTGTTTAATGTTAAACATCTTATACCGTATTATGCAGAAGAACTGTTAAATTCGAGGACGAATTTTTCCCAACCAGGGGAGGATGATGCAGCCCAGCCTGAAGTAATCTTAGGTCGCGAACGACCTAATGGGAACGATGATGGAGTGCCACAGAGATTTAGTGCATTATTCCTTAAGTCGTAATATTTTAGGTCGCGAACGACCTATATGGAACGACCTAGCAATAGTAACGAGTTAACGACTCAGCCTAGTGAAGGTCGCTCACGACCTAATGAGTCACGAGTTATGGACTTGCGACCTAACAAGGAGCTGCAAAGAGGAATTAAAGCGGGGCAAAGTATGAAGCGACCTAATGTGAAAGGTAACTCGCAAGCATCTGCGGTGAAGATAGGTCGGTAGCGACCTAGTATGTTGGAAGATCGTTCAAGCGACCTAGCGAGGCGAGTTAACGAGATAAGCAGACCAGAGCACCACTTTAGGTCGCAAGCAACCTATGTTGAACGACCTAGTGAGGAAGACGAGCTAACTATGCCAAGTCATGACCTAAGCGAGCTAGGCCGCATTCACACAAGCCGCATTACCTTAGGTCGCGAACTACCTTAAGCCGTTAGGTCGCGAACGACCTTACTAAGTCGCTGAAGGATAGCACGTTTGTTTTAAGTCGCGTATGTAGCTCGTGTGTGGTAATCTGTTGTGTTGTAAATATGTATATATCGCATGTGTTGTAATAACTTGTAAGTCGCATGGATGTTGTGCATGTTGTAAGGTCGCATGTTATGACGTGCTCGTGTTGTGTTGTTTTAGGTCATTTTCGACCTATGTTAGGTCGCAGGTCGCAGTATATGTGTTGAGGCTGTTTGTGTTGAGTTGTAACGCCTATAAATAGGCATGTGGGGTCATTTGTAATGGTTGTTGATTTTTGAATAAACTCTTGATTTGTGTGCTTTGTGCCACTTGAAATAGGTAGTTGAGAGTGATATCCTATCTCCACCTATGGTATTCGAGTGCGCTCGAATCAACGTTCGTTGAAGCCAATTCACGGTATCAAGTGCGCTTGATCAACGTTTAAAGAATTGTAGATCTTCTTTCACGGTATCGTGCGCGATCAACGTGTCGAAGATAGCTAGAATTCGGTATCTCGGTGATCAACGAATTTGGGCATTCGATATTCTTCATTCCATCGATTCATATTGCTTTATCTAATCGTTTCATCGATTAGTTTGACACGAGATCTCCATTTCGTCGTCAAATCGTATATTTCCGCTGCGTAGGAAAGAGGCGCATTTTTCTAATGGTGTAGCAATTAAAAATTTGAAGAACATGAATAAGCAGTGTTTCATAGGCCTCTTTTCTTTTTAAAAAAAAGTCATGTAAAAGAAGGTTCAAGCGTCACATAAGTAAAACTAAGAAGAGTACCTTACACTTGAATAAAATCATTTACGCTGAATTGTTAAATACAAACTTTATGACCAACTAAATACACCTATTACACACAAAAAAAAGCAATAAAACAGAGTTTACAAGCACTTTGGACAAGTGGCAAAGGTATTATAATAAGTTTATAGCAATAACTCTATTCGTATATAATACAACTTGAAGCAACGATTTATGAAACTGTTTTTATATTTTACTTCATTTGGAATATTGGATGCGATTGTCATCCAATCCAAAAGGTAAATTTTGTTTAAAATTAGCATGAAACACTTTAAGAGTTAGGGGCACTGAACCGTAATGGTGTAAACATGTATGGAATAGTTAACGTACACCCAAAATAAATGTTTGTGCAGTTTTAGCTGAATTGGGAAAACTCAATACCAAAGATGGAAACAGTAAATTGAATAATAACATAAATTTGATTTGTAAGTTTTGCAGGTAGAAAGTGAATAGCAAGAATTATTTGTTTTTCTACTGTAACACAATTTTGGAACTACATGAAAAATAAACTTCATATTTGTACACAATCTTCATACAACATTGATGATGCTTTTGTCCAAATTCTGTAGTATAACAGTGGCAACCATGCATACAAAGCTCTTGTGAACATAGAAGTAACTACTTTAATATGGCATATTTAGTGTGAAAAAAAGAACTATTGTTCAAATACATTAAAAACCTATTTCAACTTTTAAGTTCGACAACTTATGATTCATTAAGATTGTGGACTAGTAATAAACCAAGCAGGAATTAAAAACGACAAGATTAATAGGAAAGGGAGTACCTTTGCAGAGTTTGGGTATACTGATCCTAATGCTCAATCAAGCCATGAATTATGAATCTTAGCTTTATCTTCTCGAATAAGATGCTTTTCGAGTGGATCCACCATGGAAGAGGTTGTATCAGGCGAAGGACCAGCAAAGAACAAACAAAGACCTACATTTTTGGATGATGGACAACAATGAATTCAAATCTGGAAGTTTTTAGCTTTACTGAAGATAAGTAGTGCGAATCTATGTTATGCACATGGGGTTCATCATATAATTAATCTAATGGTGCTTTTGTTGATTTTTTATTATTATATGAATGTGAGAACATAAGTTCATGGAAAGTAATTTTTTGATTAGTTTTTTCTTGAACACTTTTGATAAACTCATGTTGGTGACTATTCTTTAGTAATTTGAAAGCATACAACGTATAACTTTGTAAGAAAAATAACTTTGTACAAAGAGAGGTAACCTCTTCTATTAGTTATTTCTAACTTGGTGGGCATTACATTGCTAACACTACTAGAAACGGTTCGTAAAGCGGCAGAGCCTAGCGACGGCTAAAAAAAGCAGCCGTCGCTAGCCGTCGCTTGTCGCGAGTATACAGATCTACAGCTGAGCGCAACATTTCATTTCCATCCCCCCAAATTTCTTAGCTCCTTCTCCTTCCTCCCGCAACCAGCCGCCGCCATCCGCCACCAGCAGCCGTCGCAACCTTCCGTCGCCAATTTGAACCTCTCCAAACTTGCCGGTATCTCCTATTTTACATTATCTTTGTTTAATTTAGGTTTAAATTAAACTAGTTGATGATTTAGGGATTTGGAATTGGATGATTTAGCGGTTTGGAATTGATGAATATTTGTTATTAGTTTATGATATATAGTTTATTATTTGAATTGGGTATATATTGCTAAACCTAATTTAGAAAATTACTTGATTATGTATTTGAAAATGGTGATTATTTCGTATTAGGTGATGATAATTAGTGTTGATTTGGTGGTATTAATTAGTAAATTAATTGTACTATGTTGTTAAAAATTATGGCTAATTTAAAATCTAAAAAATCGTCCATGATTATTGAATAATATGTTTATTGATAAGTTCACGAGAATTTCTGTTATGCTGTTATAAGTGCTAACTACTTATTTAGTTCACAAATCGTTAATTAAAATTTATGTAGTTAAACAAAATTTAAATACGTTTTAAAGTTTTAGATTTAATTAATAAATATTTAAATAGTCAAATGAAATATAAAATAGTTTTTGTAGTTATTAAAATGGTAACTCATAGTTCCCATTTGTGAGATAAGCAATATTTTCTGAGTTACTGATAGTTTCCACGAATTTTGATTCATAGTTAAACGAATTCTATTTGGCTACATTACTAATAACAATTTAAGATTGTTATTTTACTACAGACCTCTAACACTTCAATATCAATATTTTTAATTTGTGCTTTATTTATGTGAACCCCTTAGATAATTTTTGGCCATGTCTGACAAGTGTTGTATATGATCGTCATATGGATATTCGTTTTTCCACAAAACAGACATCTATATTCAACCGATACAGCATTTGTTGGATTTGTCCTAGTATTTGGACAAGTTACAAACACAATAACGTAATCATATTTTATAAATCATTTCAGTTTAAACGGTTCAGAAAATTTCGATGGCACTTCCTTTTTTACCTATGTACATGCATTTGTATACGATATAGGGAATAAAGGGAAGTGCTGCCGAAATTTTTTAGAATCGTTTAACCTGAAAAGATTTATAAAATATGATTACGTTATTGTGTTTGTAATGAAAAGTAGGATAACCGGCCGTCAAAGTAAAAAAACAATAAACTTAAGAATTGAAAATTTTAATGTAGTATTTATTTGAATTTGTTAAAATAGTAAAGGGTTATATATGAATTTTTACAAGACTTTAATATGAAGTGTGTTATTCAATCTTCTAACCTACATTTTACAAATCAGGAAATATGTTCGATTATTTTCTCGATCATAGTTGGATGTATGAACCGCGAAAAGGCATGAAAGGATCAATAAAAGAATATTTATGTAACGGTGTACACGTATTTATTAGATTTTCTCAATCTAATAATCAAAATAACGTAGACATTCATTGTCCGTGTAGTAAGCGCAAACATCTGAAGCGTTGGAAACCAGATGTAGTAGAAGTACATTTGTAAAAATTTGGTTTTGTGCCGACTTATTACATATGGGATCGTCACGGAGAACTTGTTCAACCTATACCTGATCCTTGTAGTGTTAGATGACGATAATACTATGACCAATATTATAGAAAGCATGGTGCAAGATGCTGCACGATCAATGTTTCCTACCTTTGACCAAGGTGATGATGGAAATGAAAATGATGACGAAGAGCCGACCGCAGAAACTAATTTTTTTAATGATTTATTGGATTCTGCTAAGAGGCCATTATGGGATGGATGTACAAGCAGAACCAAATTATCAATAATCGCCGAATACATCACTGTGAAATCGAAATTTAATCTTACAGAATCTGCATTTATAGCAGTTGTACAAGTTGCAAAATGACACATGCCACCTAATAATTTAATGTGTGATAGTCATTATAAAGTAAAAAACTTATGCCTGCTTTTGGATTGCCGTATCAGAAGATAGATACATGTGTAAAGGGTTGCATGCTGTATTGGAAAGAAGATGCTCATCTTACTAAATGCAGAATATGTAACGAGGAAAGATACAAACCAAGAAAAAAGAAAGGAAAAGAAGTTCCATATAAGAGGATGCATTATTTACCCATCATTCCCAGACTTCAACGGTTATATGAATCTTCTACTATAGCATGTCATATGCGATGGCACAGTGTGAGAACACCAGAAGAAGGAACTTTGATACATCCATCTGATGGAGAAGCATGGAAACATTTCGATAAGACTTATCCTGAATTTGCGGCAAAGAGCCGTAATGTTAGGCTTGGCTTATATACAGATGGATTTTCGCAATTTTCTCCGTTTGGTAGTAAATATTCATCATGGCCTATTATTATTACTCCTAATTACCTCTATAGATGTGTATGAAAACTCCATATATGTTTCTAACCATTGTCGTCCCCGGTCCCGATGATCCGACACAAGGAATTGATGTTTATCTAAAACCACTAATCGACAAGTTGAAAACATTATGGCATGAAGGAGTTGAAACGTACGACATTTCGAGAAAAAGGAATTTTCGTATGTTTGCATCTTTATTATGGACTATTAGTGATTTTCCCACGTATGGCATGCTTTCAGGTTGGAGCACATCTTGACGTCTAGCTTGTCCTTATTGTATGGATGAAACACGAGCATTTTCATTAAAGTATGGAAAGAAAATTTCTTGGTTTGACTGTCATCGGTGTTTTCTACATATCAATCATAAATTTAGAACGGATAAAAAGAACTTTAAAGCTAACAGCGTAGAGAGTATGCTACCACCTAAGGTTTGGACAAGTGAAGAGGTATATGAAATTGTAAAAGACTACCTAAAGATACATGAAACTGGAGTACATGTTGAAATTCCAGGTAAATCGGACATTCATAGCTGGTGCAAGCAAAGTATATTCTGGGAGTTACCGTACTGGAAAAATATCCTACTCCGACATAACACTGATGTCATGCACAACGAAAAAAACATGTTTGACAACGTGTTTAATACAATTTTGAATGTGAAGGAGAAAACCAAGGACGATGCAAATTCAAGACGTGATATATTATACTTTTGTAAGCGGCCCGAACTTCAATTGTACAACGATAATAAGAGACCCAAAGCATGCTACAAGCTAGACAATAAGCAAGTAAAACTCATTCTAAAGTAGGTGCAAGGACTTAGATGTCCTGATGGGATTTCTTCTAACCTACATAGATGTGTTGACTTTAAAAACAGCAAATTGAGTGGGATGAAAAGTCACGATTGTCACATTATGATGGAGTATTTTTTTCCGTGATTTTCAAAGAACTGCTGCCTGCAAAAATATGGTGTGTTATAACAGAATTAAGTATATTTTATAAACAGTTTTGTTCTATGACGTTAAAGGTAGGTCGTATACGTAAACTTGAAGCAGAAATCCCTGTACTTCTATGCAAACTGGAGAAAATATTTCCGCCTGGTTTTTTTAATGTAATGGAGCATTTACCTGTTCATCTTCCATCTGAAGCACTCCTTCGTGGTCCTGTGCAATATGGATGGATGTATCCATTTGAGAGGTAATTTAATTAATTTCGGTTTTTGTACCATACCACCATATAAATTTAATTAAATTTTTTTTAGGTACCTGAATCATTTGAGGAAAAAAATTAGACAAAAAGCACGAGTAGAAGGTTCGATTTACAAATCATACCTTGAAGAAGAAGCTTCATTTTTTTTTCTCACATTACTTTAGTAACGATGTGAACTTATCGTTCGCAAGTGTTCCCCATAATGAAGAAACTATTGAGCAGGATTCTTCTCAAACAATGTTATCTATTTTTAGACAACATGGAAGACCTGCTGGAAAATGTGTGGAAATATGGTTAGATGATAGAGATTACCATGTGGCACACACATATGTTCTTCTAAATTGTGCTAAAGTTGCACCATTTGTCAGGTAATTATGAATTCATATATAATTCAATTATACATGTATATATTAATTATAAAGGAATATAATACATATTTGCAACATATATGAATCACAACATCCATCTGGCGTTCTCAGTAAACAATTTGCTCGATAGTTTTCAAACTACGTTCATGATACAGAAAACTGTATTGTTGATGAAGGATTACGACATCTTGCTATCGACCAAAACGAAATGTCAAGATTTATCTAATATTCTTCGTTAGTGGATTTAAATTCAACACCAAAGATTACGGGGCTGAAAAATTAACACATAACAGTGGTGTATTTGTCAAAGGATGTGATGATCCAGAGGAGCATATAAAAGATTTTTATGGCGTCTTAACACAAGTTTTAGAGTTGACATATTATATACAACCTGTAGAGAAAGTTTTTTTATTCAAATGCAACTGGTTTAACAATATTCCTGGCTCTGGAATTAACGTGCACAAAGATTATAAGCTAATTGAAATAAGGCATACGTCGCATTACTATAAGTACGATCCTTTTGTATTAGCTAAGTAAGCTTTACAAGTTTATTTTGCTCCATATCCGTCCTTAAAAAAAGATAAAGCAGACCAGTGGGCTGTTTTCAAAACGAAGGCAAGATATACATTTGATGAAAATACAATTCCAGATGAAGTAGCGTATCAAGCGGATCTCGAACCAAATACTGAAATAGTGATAACCGATGACATTGATGTAGGGTCGTTGACTGATGAATCGAATGTTTTAATAGATGCATTTGTAAATATCGAAGAAAATGATATAGAGTACGAGACCGAGTCTAAATCAGAATATGACGAAGATTGATCATAGATGGCATCGCTTGTTGTATAAGTGTGAGCATGTATTAACAATAATGACTATGTTCTGTAATATTCTAAGCTATGTAATAATAATGATGACTATATATGATCTGTATCATTCTGAGTTATGCATTATTCTTTTCATGTACGCTTTTTCGATGATTTTGTGCAGAGTATGCTTATGCGATGATTATCACTTGATTAATAATTATGTGATGATTATGCAATGATTAATGATTATGTGATATTGATTGATGATTATGTGATGCTTATGTTATCATTACTCTTTTCTAAGCAGTGTATAATATTATATATATGTTTGTCGGTTATGTCTGATAGACGACTTGATCGACGTAGTACATCTCGGTCAGCTTCACTTGGAACAGGTCCGAGTACTTCTGAGCCAGATCTCCGTCGAGTTGCGGAGATTGTTCCGAAAAGTGCTAGGTATGTATCAAACTTATTTGAATTATATTATATGAAATATATTGAATATATACATCAACATTTCTACAAAGGGTTACAGGTAGAGTCGTCCGATTTCATTTTACAAGTATCGAAGGAGGCATACAAGAGCAGGATGTTCGGGTGTTGGCCTCAGTGGGATAACATCCCAACACATATTAAAAATACAATATGGGATGATCTTATGGTAAATACAACTTTGTAATATATAATTATGCCTTATATGAAACCAAAAACAATATGTCATCATGCCTTATGATATTAGTTTTACGTATTCTGTTCTGATGATTGTTTTTTAATTATACAATCTCTTTTACATAACATGTATGATAATTCAATATGCAAGCAGCTGTGCGTGTGGGTCCGCAGGATATGGATGTTTTTGTAAACCATTGGAATAAAAAGATGCGGAAAAATTACAGAGAGACTCTGTCAAGGGCTAAGAGTTCAGGGAAAAAGCCAAGTTGGATGGAGGATGATATTTGGGCTGGATTCCAACAATATTTGGAATCTGAAGCATTCAAAGTAAGTTATATTGTCACTATATTTTTACGTTTAAATGTGTTGAATTATTTTACTTAATAGTTTGTATAAATTAATAGGAATTGTCGGCAAGAAACAAGGCTAATAGGAACAAAAACCCCGCTTTACATCATGGTGGCTCGAAATCCTTCCAACAACATAGGAGGAAATTGGTAAATAAATTAACCAATATTTATGTTATGAATGTATATATTTACTAGTGTCTCTTTACCATATATTCTATTCTTGTATATAATCTATTCTTGTATATACTCATGCAAACTATCAATATAATCTATTCTTGTATATATTCGGTGGGCAAAGTATGATAGGGAGTCCACAGCGGCTGAGTTTTTCAGAGTCACACATGTAGTGGAGCATACAGATGAGGATGGGAATGTTTCATATGATTGGTCGGACGACAAGGCTGCTTCTGTAATGGTAAATATGTTTATTTCTGTAATGAAAATATTTCATGTTCGTTTATTTCACAGTAAATAAGTAAATTGTATAGCAATTGTGTCAAATATCTGTTCGTAATTGTAGGAGAGATATAACGCAGAGTATGCACGAGCGATACAAGCGAGTAGACGGGAGTCGCTTAATGAGTCTAATCATATATGGGATTCAATCATTGAACCGGCAAGTCGAAACAGGCGTTACAGTTTCGGTAGTATGGTATGTACTCAACGTTTACATAGTAGAAACCTGTATGCCATGAACTTCTTATTCACTTGAGTTTATTACCAATAACTTGAGTTTTCTTATTGTTATTGTATGCCATGAACTTCTTATTCATTTGAATTATTTCACAGGCTCTTAATTTCCAAAGGGGATATAGAAGATCCATAGATGAGGAAGAGATTGCTCGGATGCAAACACAATTGGATGAGCTCAATGATTGGCGGAAGAGTCAGTTGGCGACGCAGATAGATGAGCGAATTGCTGCGTTGTATCAGGAGCATGGGTCAATGCCCGCGGAAGGAGGTGCATATGATGATGATGCTTAGCTGGTTTGTTTTGATGGGTATGCTTTATATGTATATATATTTATGTGTGTGTGTACATATTATGATGGGCTTGACATTTGGTACTTTGGATGTTGTGATTGATACTTAGTGTTTTGGTGGGTTTGGTATTTTTGTTGTTGTGATTGATACTTGGACACTTGATATGTACCGATCGTTTAATTTAGTTATGTGGTTTGATTTGGTTGATTTTCATATTCGGTTATGATGATTTTATTATATGATTTTGTAAATATATGATAAAATATGCTATATTTGATGATTTGGTTGTGTTGATATTGATTATATGGTACGATGGAATGGTATTATATGTGTGAAATGATGGAATCATATTATTTGAATTGATTGAGATTGAGGGTTGAACGTGTTGCAAATTGGTTGAAAAAATATTCCAGGTTTGCAATGGCTAGCGACGACCATTTGGTTAAAATAAGCGACGGCTCGCGACGGCTAGCAACGGCCATTTTGCAACGATTTGCAACGGTTTGCATCAACAACCCGGAAAACCAACAACCCCAACGGTTGCTTCCACGTGAACACTTGGCCGTTACAAGCCGTTGCAAAAAGAACAACGGAGCCGTCGCTAAGGCCGTCGCTTTCTTTAGTTGCAACGAGGTATTTTACAACGGCTGTTAGTGACGGCTCGTGACGGCTAGCGATGGCCGCCAACGGCTTTTTGCCGTCGCTAAACAGTTCGTCTTTTGTAGTGTAAGTATGCCTTTTAAATTTCAAATGTAAGCAATGTAAGTTAAATATGGGTTTATTATGTGTTTAATATATAAATTTAAATATGCATGTAGTTTGCTATGTCAAAAGCGTTCTAAACTTGAAAACCGTGTTCAAAGAGAAAGAGTGTTTCGAGTTTGGTCCAAATAAAAAACACTTCACCATTTTCATTATTATGCTCATTAACGTTATACAAAACTAACCAATTTAGTAAAACATTACAAAAACTTTTTTTTTTCTGAAACAAGTACTATATTTGTTAAAAACAAACAAGGATACAAGTTATAGCATGTAGAGAACAAACGATTGAAGGAATGTTAAATATAAATCCTACTCAAAAACCATCGTACATTTCCTAACACTACAAGAACGGCAACTGATAGCGACTGCTTTTAGCCGTCGCTGGCCGTCGCTAGCCGTCGTTAGCCGACGCTAAATGTCGTCGCTATTTACCTCGTTGCCCAATAGAATTGCGACGGCTCCTTCACATAAATAGCGACGGATCACGACTGCAAATGTGCCACGTGGAATTTTTTCAACGTCTAATAGGCGTCGCTAGTCATCGCAAGCCGTCGCTAATCTGAACAAAATGGCCGTCGCTAGCCATCGCTAGTCGTCGCTAGCCGTTGCTAATCTGAACAAAATGGCCATCGTCAGCCGTCGCTAATCTGAACAAAATGGTCGTCGCCAGCCGTCGCTAGCCGTCGCGATACTAAAAAAATTCTATGCACTTGCACAGCCCATATACATTTCAAACAATAACCATCAAATACCATCATCACAGCCACTATACACTATATTCATCAACTATAACCATCATATATCCATCATATAGCATCACTATACATTCAAACAATATAAAATCCAACAAAAACAAACAAAATCATATACAATCCCAACAACAATACATATCATGTCAACCAATACAAGTCATCAAAATATGTACATAGTTTCCCAACCAAAATGTGTACATAGTTTTCCAACCACAACTACAAACCGTTAACACAACCACAAGTCATCAAAATATGTACATAATATCTCAAAATATATATACACCAAGCCAACCAATATGTGTATATACCAAACTGTAACATGAGCAAACAAGCATACCTACTCCTCACCATCGCTGCCATCCTCTCCAGGCATCCTCCCATGCTGTTGCAAATAACCTGCAATCTGCTCATACAGTTGTTGCTCGAAGAAACTCTTCCTCCAATCATTTATTTCATCCACTGTTTTCTTCAACTGAGCAATCTCCTCTTCTTGCTGGGACCTCCTGTATGCACTCTGCAATCTCATTGCCTGTAAAATAGTTCATAATTATTTATATATTAGTATATATATATATAATATTATTAAAATTATTTAATTATTCATATCCATGTGTAAATTTATATATTAGTACATGTCAAAATTTAACTCCAGATTTCAATAGCTATACCGCACATTGGTCCGAGAAGGCGGGTCAATAATAGCATCCCGGATATTGTTCGTCTCCTCTAGCGTAAGCTCTTCCTGAGCAGTGGACTGTGCTACCCGAGCCCGCTCAGCTTCGTACCTCTCTACGATTACAAACAATTATTTTACACGATAAAAACTGAATTTCAAGTTTTTGAAAATAAAATAAGACAAAATATTGTTATTAATAATAAATTAGTTTATCATTACGGATTGGGATTTGTCATCCGTCCACTCGTACGAAACATTGCCTTCTTCATCAGTCCTCTCCACGGCATGCGTCACCATGAACAACTCGGCCATAGTGGGCTCGCAGTTGTATCTCGCGGCCTGAAAATATATAAATATTATTGCTAATCTGATTATAAAATATTTTAATAAAATGTAAACACAGTTTATAAATTTAATTACCAGCTCTCTCTTATGCTACTGGAAGGTTTTGGAGCCACCACGGTGCAATGCAGGATTTTTATTGCCGTTAGCCCGGTTCCACGCAGATAATTCCTACAAATTAAGATAAATTATCACGTATATATATTGCAAGATTTATATTAGATTTAAATAACAAAGCAAACATATATTACTTAGTTTTGCTGCCGGAGTGTCCCAAAGAAAAAGAAAATCAGTCCACACACCGCACCCGTCCAGTTCGGCTTTTTGCCTGAATTCTTAGCCTTGGACAATGTATCACTGTAATTTTTCCTCATTCTTTTATTCCAGTGATTTAAGAAAACATCCATGTCTTCAAGGTCAACACGGACTGCAGCCTGTAAATTAAAATTATTTTAAGTTATATAGATTATATCAATTTACAACTGAAATTCAAACTACTACTTAAAAGTAAATCGGCCTGTATTGCGTTCTTGACATGAAGGGGGGTGTCGGCCCAGCGAGGCCAACAACCATCCATCCGGCTCTGAAAAGCCTTACTCGAAACCTGTAGAATATAATCTGATGGCTCCACCTCAAAGCCCTTGCAAAAGTTATGATATACATGTTTAGTGGATATTAAAACTTATACTTTAAATAAAATTGATACTTACCCTGCACTTTTTGGAATAACTTCTGCCATCAGACGTAAGTCTGGTGCAGTGCCACTACCACCTGCACGGGGAGATGGGGATGGCATGCCTGTCATACTTCGTCTCCTGCCAGACATATCTACTATAGAAAAACAATATCATCACAGAACAATTATAGAAATTCACTACTACATGGCATGTTTCAATCGCTTTCACAGAAATAATTATAAAAATTTACTAGTACAAAACATGGATAAAAAATAAATAAATGATCATCACAGAACAATAATAGAAATTCACTACTACATAGCATGTTTCAATCACTTCCACAGAACAATTATAAAAATTTACTAGTACAAAATATGGATAAAAATTAACTAAATGATCATCACAGAACAATTATAGAAATTTACTATTACATCGCATGTTTCAATCACTATCACATAACAATTATATCAATAACGATCAGTCTTCATCGTTTTCTGATTCAGACTCAGTCTCGTATTCTATCTCATTTTCTTTGGTACTTTCGAGTGCATCAAATAAGACGTTCGATTCATCATTCAAAGGCCCTACATCAATATCATCAGTTATTATTATTTCTGTATTTCGTTCAAGATCGGCTTGATATGCTGCTTCATTTGGAATATTATTTCCATCAAACGTAAACCTTGGTTTTGTTTTGAAAACAGCAGACCAATCTGCTTTATCTCTTTTCAAAGATGGATACGGAGCAAAATAAACTTGTAATGCTTGCTTGGCTAATACAAAAAGATCGTACTTATAGTAGTGTGATGTATGCCTTATTTCAATAAGTTTATACTCTTTATGCACATTGATTCCGGAACCAGGAACGTTACTGAACCAATTGCACTTAAATAAAAAAATCTTTTCTAAAGGTTCAACATAATATATCAACTCTGGAATCTGTGTTAAGACGCCGTAAAAATCTTTTAAGTGCTCATCTGGATCATCACTGCCTTTGACAAATACCCCATTGTTATATGTTAATTTTTCAGCCCCGTAATCTTTCGTGTTGAACTTAAACCCATTGACGAAGAATATTGGATAAGTCTTCACATTTCTTTTTGGTCCAATCGCAAGATGTCTTAAGCCATCATCAACGACATAGTTTTTTGGCTCATAAATATAGTTCAAAAACCATTTGGCAAATTCTTTACTGAGATCGCCAGATGGATACTGTGATTCGTAGATACTGTGATGCGTAGATACTGCATATATGTAATATGTGTTATAATTACTATGTACGTACAAGTAAATTACAAGTGAATTAATTATTACCTGACAAATGGTGCGACTTCGACACAATTTAAAGAAACATACGTGTGTGCTACATGGTGGTCTTTATCGTCCAACCATATTTCCACACATTTTCCATTAGGTCTACCATATTGTCTAAAAACAGATAACATTGTTTGAGAACAATTTTGTTCAACGACTTCCTCATTTCGAGGAACAGTTACAAACGATAAGTTTACATCGTCCTTGAAGTAGTGAGAGAAAAAAATGAGGCTTCTTCTTCAAGATACGATTTGCATATCGAACCCTCAACTTGGGCTTTTTGTCAAATCTTCTTCTTCAGATGATTCAAGTACCTATTAAGATACTTATTACATATTTAGATATACAAATTTGAATTTGAATTTGACTTGAACATTGCACATGTTAATTTACCTCTCAAACGGATACATCCATCCATATTGCACAGGACCTCGAGGAAGTGCTTCGGATGGAAGATGAACAGTTAAATGCTCCATTACGTCAAAGAAACCAGGCGGAAGTATTTTCTTCAGTTTGCATAGCAATATGGGTATTTCTACTTCAAGTTTACGTATACGATCCACCTTTAATGTTGTCGAACAAAGCTGTTTATAAAACAAACATACTCTGTTATAACGTTTCATACTTTTACGGGCAACAGTTCTTTGAAAGCCACGGATATTAAATATTCCATCATAATATGAAAATCGTGACTTTTCATCCCATTCAGTTTACTATTTTTGAAGTCAACACATCTACGAAGATTGGAAGAAATCCCATCGGAAAATCTTAATTCTTCCACCCACTTTAGCACGAGTTTTACTTGCTTATTGTCTAGCTCACAGCATGCTTTCGGTTTTTTATTGTTATTAGGCTTCATATGAAGTTCCGGGCTCTCACAATAGTTTGCTATATCAAGCCTTGAATTGAAATCGTTCTTGGTTTTGCCCTTTACATTCAAAATTGTATTAGACAGATTATCAAATACGTTCTTTTCGTTGTGCATCACGTCAATATTATGTCGGAGTAAGAGATCTTTTCAATATGGTAACTCCCAAAATATACTTTGTTTGCACCAATTATGAATGTCTGACTTTCCTGAGATTTCAGTCTGGACTCCAGTTTCATGTATCTTTGGATAGTCCCTTACAATTTCGTATATTTCCTCGCCCGACCAAACCTTAGGTGGTTTCAAATTCTCTTCTCTGTTAGCTATGAAATTTTTCTTATCTCTTCTAAAAGTATGATTGGGATGAAGGAAACATCGATGACAGTCAAACCACGAAACTTTCTTCCCATATCGTAACGAAAATGCTCGTGTTTCTTTCATACAATAAGTGCATACTAGACGACCGGCCGTACTCCAACCAGAAAGCATCCCGTATGCAAGAAAATCATTAATAGTCCATAACAAAGAAGCGAATAACTGGAAAAAAAAATTCGTTGATGCATCGTAAGTTTCGACTCCTTCATTCCACAGTTTCTTCAACTCTTCGATCAACGGTTGTAAATAAACATCAATTCCTTGGGTTGGATCATGAGGGCTGGAAACGACAGTGGTGAGAAACATATATGGTGTCTTCATACACATCCATGGAGGTAAATTATACGGAGTAACGATAATTGGCCAGGATGAATATTTACTACCAAACTATGAAAATGGTGAAAATCCATCCGTACATAAACTAAGTCTGACATTAAGGCTTTCCGCAGCAAATGCGGGACAAGTCTTATCGAAATATTTCCATGCTTCTCCGTCGGTTGGATGTATCAAAGTTCCTTCTTCCGCTGTTCTCATACTATGCCATCGCATATGACATGCCGTAACAGAAAATGCATATAATCTTTAAAGTCTGGGAGTGATGGGTAAATAATGCATTCTCCTGTACGGGACTTCTTTCCCTTTCTTTTTTCTTGGTTTGTATCTTTCTTCGTTACATATTTTGCATTTTCTGAGGTCAACATCGTCTTTCCAATACAACATGCAACCTTTCACACATGCATCTATCTTCTCGTACGGTAGACCGAAAGCGGACATCAATTTTTTTACTTTATAATGACTATCGCACATCAGATTATAGGGTGGCACGTGTC
Organism: Allium cepa; assembly: GCA_030765085.1. Taxonomy (NCBI): domain Eukaryota; kingdom Viridiplantae; phylum Streptophyta; class Magnoliopsida; order Asparagales; family Amaryllidaceae; genus Allium; species Allium cepa. The sequence continues at coordinate 63,434,500 of CM060933.1, forward strand.
GTTTTGCAGCTTGTACAACTGCTATAAATGCAGCTTTCGTAAGGTTGAATTTTGATTTTATAGTTATGTATTCGGCGGTTAATGAAAGTTCGGTTCCGCTTTTACATCCGCCCCCAACGACCTCTTAGAAGAATCCAACAAATCGTATATTTTTTTAGCTCCCGCAGTCGGTTCTTCTTCGACATTTTCGTCTTCATCGACAGCTTCAGTTGTATGAAACATTGATCGAGCTGCATCATCCACCATATTTTCTATCGGATTCGTCATCATATTACCGTCCTCTAATACTTTAGTATTAGGTGTAGGTTCGATAAGTTCTCCATGATGATCCGAGAAATAATAATCAAGCACGAAACCATATTGATACAAATGTACTTCAACTATATCTGGTTTTCAATGCTTCAAATGTTGGCACTTACTACACGGGCAACGAATTTCTGTGTTGTTTCGGTTATTAGATTTAGCAAATCTAATACATTCGTGCACCGTTGTAGAAATGATGCTTTATTGATCCCTTCTTTCTAGTTCTGACTTCATACATCCAAGTACAGTCGAGAAAATAATTAAACATTTTTCCTGATTTGAAAATGTATGTTAGACAATTTAAATCATTAATTTTCAACCATTCTCCATTGTAAACAGTTCATCGTTGCAGAAAATTCAAAATAAAAAGTTCACTTAATTTTTTTATTTTTTGGTATTTTGGTTTTCATTTCGGTGGTCAGTCATCCTACTTCCCATTACAAACACAATAATGTAATTACATTTTATAAATCATTTCAGATTAAACGGTTCAACAAAATTTTGGCAGCACTTCCCTTATGTTCCCTGTATCGTACACAAATGCGTGTACATAGGGAACGTAAAGGAAGTGCTGTCGAAATTTTGTAACCGTTTAAAATGAAATGATTTATAATATGTAATTGCTTTATTGTGTTTGTAACTTGTCAAATACAGAGACAAATCCGAAAAATACTGTATCAGATGAATGTAAATGTCCGTTCCGTTACAAAACGAACATCCATATAACGATCATATACAACACTTGCCAGACGGGGCCAAAGCCAATCTAAGGGATAAAAAAATGTCTTTAAATTTTTTCAAATATTGTTGTTCTTTTCAAATTTCAACAATGTTTCAACTATTTAAATTTTATTTCATAAATTTGTGTATTTAAATTTTAGTTCAACATTCAATTAACAATTTTAGTTCAATATTCATTTATTTTTTTACGACATAGATTTAGCGGAATATTTGTTGTTGTTATATTCATTTCTTAATTTCTTTACAAAATCGATTTTAGTACAATATCAGTTGTTTTTAAAACCATTTTCTAATTTTTTTTTAAAAAATTAGATATTTGCAGAATTTTTAATGTTCTCATATTCATTTTTTAATTTTTTGTATAAACTTTATTTTTGTACAATATATACAACCTTTTGCATTTTGGCCGTCGCTAGCCTTATTCAAATGTCCGTGCCAGCCGTCGCTAAGTCAACAAGATAAATAGAAGAATTATCAATGAAGATAATTATAAAACAACAAAATCTAATTATCAAATAGATAATTAGAAAACAATAAAAATCTAATTATTAAATAAAAATTTGTCAATTTAAATTCACTTAACAACTTAAATTTGTAATTTATCGATTTCATAAACTATGAAATACTTTCATGTAAATTTACCAATAACCAAGTTAATCATTAATATACACTAATTTTTCACCTAACACAACTAACCATGTTAATCGTCAACACTAATTATCTACATCAACCATTTATTCAACTTCATGATAAACTAATTAATCTAATACCTAATTTAACTTCATGATAATAAACTAATTAATTTACCAAATCAACATACAACACTACTAATACATAATTTAACAACATACTAATACATAATTTAACAACAGATTCTAATTTAACAACAAATCCTAATTTAATTAGGGTTTAAACTAAACCTAAAAAAACATCAAATTTGCATTCAAAATAGATATTTGAAGCATAGCTACACGAATTTGGGTGATTTGGAGGCGGCGGAAGGCGGGGCGGCGGCTGCGGTGACGGGGGCCGGCGGATTGGAGGAAGGAGGGTTTAATTTTGGTGGGAAAGGAATGAAAGTTCTGCTCGCGGAAAGCAGTCTGTATATTTCGTATAGCGACGTCTAGCGACGGCCGCATTTTTTATCCGTCGTCGGCCGTCGCAAAAGCATGTCGCTATACGAAACCGTTTTAGCAGCGTAACTGCCCGCGAATAACAAAAATCAAAAGGAAAAAAAACAAGAAAGAAGCATAAAAGCAACTGTCGTGCAAGGCCACACTATCTAAGGATAAACTTCTACCAAACACTACTTAGCTTCTTACACTACGTGATTCCACATCCGAGTAAGGATTCATGTCGACCAAACTGTTTAGAAGATGAATTGAGACCACTTATACTCCAATTTATCCTACATTGGACTTCGTTTTTTTCATCTTTCTACCTTTAAATTTCGAGTGCGATATCATATTTTTCCACACAGGATTGTTTATTACATCAGCTGTGTGAGTTGCTGAAAATTCAAGCGCTGTCTCCTCTTGTCGTTGTTTCCTGGATTGTTTCGAGTGTGTGGGAATACCAACGTTGTCAGTAGTTTGGGATGTCTGTCCTTCGGTAGCAATATTCTGATCTTGCAACTCTTCAAGAGCTGATTCTGCCTCCACGTTGTCACTATTGGGATTCTCATCCTGTTGTGGTGATGTAGTGATCTGTTGCTTCTCATTTTGTCAATTTGTCAGGGGTTCCTGCTATGGCTTGTGTGTAATATCAAAACTCTTTTTATAATTCGTGTAAGTCGAACCATATGTGTTAAGAGTAGGCTCTATGATATTATTTTCCTGCGTTTCGTTGTCTGAGTTAGAAATCAACTGATTACATTCTAAGTCCATGTTTTGTGTACTAACTTGCTCTGATCGTGACATGTTAAATGCAGCATGATGTTTGTACAATAATTTTGATTAATCGCAATTGTTTTCATACGCTTGGAGTGACTAAAATTAAATGAACCCACCTCGTTCATTTTGTTGTCTGTGAGTTGGTTTAAACTATGTTGTTGAGCGCTAGAATCTACAATTTTCTCACTGTTTTCTATATATATTTTGGCAACCCATACCTTTTCAAACGGACAAAACTTCAGGGGATGACCAAATCAGTTATAATTTGTACAAATAACGGGCTTCCATTCATATTCTACCAATTGTACGAAAATCTAATTCTTCTCATTCACAATCATAATCATTAGGGAATTTACAATCATTGCTAATCTCGACTAGAACCCTAGCCCTAGCGTATGAAATTTTAATCATGCATTTTGTGAAGTAATCCATTTTTAAGGAATTGCCTAAAGCAGATGCAATTCTGCTAATTCCTTCTTCACACCAGAACTTCAATCTTAATCCTAGAAATTGCACCGATGCTGGAACCGCTTGCAACATTTCCTTTGATAGATTAAGTTTCGGAGAACACCGCTTCATCATCATCAACTTTCTATCGTAAAAATTCAGACCTTCTGCCAATGTCGTCTTGAAGTCTGCCTTGTCCATAAATTTAATAATGTAGAACCCGTTTCCTTAGTTTGAATAAAAAACTCTCCTAGACTATCAAACTCTTTCAATATACCATCGAAAAAATTGATAATATGGGCGTGATCCCACCACATAAATCACTACAGATTTTTCCCAGTAACTCTATGCTGCATCGAACGTCGAATTGGTCAATGAAACACATTGCTTTAGGCTAAATTATGTAGTGTTATAAAATTTCAATGGTGCAGAGGTTGAAATCTTTTCTTCCATAAACATCGTTTTCCAAATTTTGCTTATTGTATTCAGGGGATTTGCGTTCGATGCCTTTTGAGAATTGTTACTGCCAGATGCTCCTGTTGTTGTCCTAGGGTTATTCTAGTTCGTTCGATCATTTTGAATGGGTATGGGCTGTTGTTGAGGAGGCGTATGGGAAGATTTGCTTGGTGCTTGGACAGTACGTTATTGAGACAAATCATTTGGAAATCACCTGTACAAATGCATCTTTGTCCACATCTAATGAGTTATGAGGAAGGCAAAGGTCTGGAGGTGCGGGAGGAATGAAAGGCGGAGGTTGAAACTTGAAACAACGAGGGAGGGTTGGAATTGTCGAAGGCTGCCTTTGGAGGTAGAAGCCTTAGTTATGTCATAACACTATTTGTTTTGAAGATCTCAAAAATCGAACCTATGACCATTCATCTTAGAGCCTAAACTAACAAGCAACTAAGCCAACCATGTTGGTTGTAACACTATATTTATTATACATATAGTATAATATGATATACAAATTATACATAACATACATTATGCAGTCAGATTTTTGAAACAAACAAATTATTTATCCTTTATTTTAAATATTCATGTAAACATAAAACTGAAACAACGTAGCAGTAAGCATATTCAAATTAAACTAATATCACTATAATACAAAATAAGTGTAGACACACATATAAATTTCATTGAAGACAGTAATTAGAACAAAAGGTGCAAGGAAACCCAGCAAAAAATATGAATATTAAAATTTATTAGTATTTTTACAATAAATTGTTATAAATGGTTATACTACAATGCATAATAAAGTTATTTTAACATAAATACCTACATATGTAAAGAAGCAACAAACATTAAAATGAAAATAAGAGTGATTTGTAGTAAAGTAACGATTTACAAAATCCAAGAAATAGACAAAGTTAATTTGTTTTGTTATAAACTAAAATCTGTACACGCTATCGTTCCCTACTTTTGAGCCAGGCAATATCTCAATGAATCGGAACCACTAAACGGTTGTGAAGCATAGCCTGAAGTCTAGAAGTGCAAGTCTAGAAATCAGAATTCAGGTGAGAACCAAAGGATCGGTGTTGCACTTTGCTTACCACTAGAATGTACTTAGCCACTCTCAGGATAAGTTAAGCGGTGGAGCGTAAAAGGAAAAATACAAGTCAACAACATGACTCGGTGGCGAGATGAGCCATTACTCGGTACGCAATCTTGGAGCTTAACGAAGACTCAACAAAAATAGACAAAGGATTAAAGACAAAGCAAAAAAAATGCGAAGTCAGGAGATACCATATCTCGGCACTGAGTTGTGAAGCACAACACGGTATCAAGTTGACAACTAATTGCTGATCTGGCCACGATATTCCTTTGGAACGTCCTGTCGGACGTGAAAAACATAGGGAGAAAGTCTTGAAGCCTATTTTATTAATCTCCATCTATAAATAGGAGTAGTGCATCGAAAATTCATCTTTTTCTACTTTTTGAATTAATAATTTTTACCTCGACACTCGGTTGGATTATACCCAAGTTGTAAGCAATTGAGTTGTAAAATCACTCTTGTAAAAGAAAGTAGAACTCAGCAATAAAGTTGGTAGCGAACGTTGGCTATAGATTTTGGCCAAACCATTATAAATTCTACGTCTTCTATCTCATTTTAATTTCTTTATTCTATAAGTATCATCTGTTGACCGATTGAGTGTTTGTCCCATTTTTGGTGCAAACATTTTGGTGCTATCACTAAGAGCATTCAAGATTTTCATCCATAGATCTATCTTAAACTTTGGATTTAAACTATCCACATGCCAGATCTAGAAGTTTCTATTAGAAGATCTGTGATTATTCAGATTTGAAAAAAGTCTATCATAGGATCTAGAAGGGTTATGAAACCCAGGAAAGACAAGGAGAAGTCAACTATCTCAAGGCCCACCAAAGATGCTGAAAACAAAGGCTCTCAATACGAGGATGAAACAGGTCAACCTGCTCATGTTGAGGTTTTAAGTGCACCAGAGATGGTAATTATGGTACATTTGGACAGAATGATGATTGAAATGAAAAAAGATGCAAGAGTTAAAATGACATCCTGAAGCAGATTGAAGAAAGTATTGCTTGGATGACTCATTTAACCTAAAGGAGACGGAAGAGTCATAAGGAGTCATTATCTTCTGACTCGAAAGAGGAAAGTTCTTCATCAGATAGGAATCGAAGGGATGGAAAGTAGAAGATGAAAAGGAAGAGCTGGGACATTGAAAATGGGACTTGGAAAAGCCTCAATTGATAAGTCATTACTTGGCATCGAGTTGAACCACTATGTTGTAATAGATGGTTCACATTATGAGTTGCAAGAGGGGCTGGTGTTGGTGTTCAGCAGGTTGATGATGGTCAGGGTGATGGTGTTGAAGCAAATCAAACTGAACTATCAATGAGGGAACGTTGACAAAAAAGAGTCGACGAACAGTTCTTCCAGAGGTAGGGAACTCAGACGTTATAGAACTAAATGATTGTGTTTACGAAGCCAAACATTCAAGTAGTCCTTAACGATCATCGTCTAGTCGATCCAACTAGCCCAGAATATATAGTGGACCTGGTGAGAAGGCTGGAAAATGAGAACCATCATAGCAGGACCCCATTTACAAAGGATATTTTGGAGGAATAAGTCGAGAAGGCATGGTATGCATACAATGTCGTCATATAATGGAACGATAGATCCGAGACATCTTTTGAAGTATGAGTGGCATATGGATAGTGCTAGAGCAGCTAATGCCGCAAGATGTAGACGTTTCCCCATATTTCTTGAAGGAGTGGTTATTTGATGTGTTTACTAGGCTTGAGCCGAAATCCATATCTTCATTTGATTACAAGAAAGTTTATTGAGTAGTTCATGCTCCACACCAGTCGACCAAATGATGTGATGTCCTTATCAAGTATTCTTCTGGTTCCTTGGGAGACTCTAGAGAACTTTTTAAAAAGATTTATTACTGCTGTGATCAAGATGAGTAATGTAAAGGAGGATATTGTGCTGATAGCATTGATTCGGGGGATACATCCAGATATAGATTTTGGTAAATGGCTAAAGATGAAACAACCAACCATCGTGGGAGAATTCTATTGAAAGGCGACTCAGTTTCTATGTTTGGAAGAGGCAGACCTGGCTACTGGAAAAGTTGGTGGTAGGCAATTAAGTAATGTTCTGCAGAGCAACATTGCTATAAAGAAAATCGATGAGAGTGCCGGGAACATTGTAGTAAATGTTAGAATAACAATAATAATAAGAATAGAGGGAATCGGGGCTCCAGTGCAGGGAAGCCAAACTTCAAGAAGCGTCCAAAGTATCTGAAGCTTAAAGATTATAACCCTTTGAATATGCCTTTGAGATTATTTACCTTGCAATGGAAGGAACTGAAAATTAGATAACTTGGCTCAGAGAAAATCAACCGGACAAGAAAAGTTCTCATTGCTTCCATGAGATATATGGACACAATACCAACAAATGCCAACATTTGAGAGATATAATCAAGGATTTAATCAGCAAAAAGAAGCTACAACAATATGTGAAAGACTTAGAGGATAGCGAGCAAACGGGCAATCAACCCTAGGGGCAGATGACTCAATGGGAACATGCTGGGCCTAGTAGAGAAGGACCGAGGAAGCCTGAAATGAGAATCATGATCAATGCCACCACTCACGGACTTCATTCAACCATGAAAAGATGGAATGAGATAGAAAGATATGGAAGTTCTTTGAAGCATGTTGTGTAGGAGAGCTTTTTTGCTAAGGAAGATGGAGCTCTAACAAAACCACTAAAAACTATGACTGATTATATTTTCTATAAAAATAGACATGCAGATAGGGTATAGGCATCGACGCTTGACCCCTTGGTGATTACGACCACGGTTGGACCGGTTACCATGCATCAAGTTCTCATTGATTGTGGGAGATCGATAAATATTCTATTCAAGAAACTGTTTGATCAGATGTGGATGAGTGGGCAGGACCTTAATCCATGTAAAGGCCATAGAGATTGTCAGTTGTGTTGACTTATTGGTGGAGCTTTGTAAAGGTGACTGTGAGATGGCGTGGGTGCACATCTTCGTTTTGATTGATACGTACTCTGTTTTTAATGCTTTCTTGGGCTGACCATCCCTTTCCAGTTTTAGGGTAGCCCTTTCCTCGTGCTGCCGGATGATAAAGTTCCCTACTGAGAGCGGGTAGGAGCCATTCAAGTGATCGGAATATTGGCCGTGAATGCTATGTTATAGAGCTCAATGAAGAGAAGCGATGTGAGAAGGGAAAAGGTGCAGAGAAGACTCTCTGCATCAAGACAATTGCCACCTAGTAACTATCACCTAAGCCCTGGCCTGAATGGCATAGTAAATTTTGCAAAGCTATGGCTCCATGAAAGGAACCAAAGGATGCGAGGGCAGCACTGGCAGAGCTGACAATCAATATCATGATCAATCAGGATGACCCTACCGAGGTCCTAAATATCGGATCTCGGCTCAAAGTTAAGGAAGGAGTTGGTATGATTTCTCTAGGCAAACATAGATGATTTTATTTGGACATATCCCGATATGTATGGAATATCATCTGATATAGAGTGCTATACTTTGAATGTGGATCTGCAATGCCCCCCTATGAAGCCAAAGAGGCGCAGCGTATGTCCAAGCAATCTGCTACATTAAAGGAAGAAGTGGATAAGCTGTGGAAATGGCTTCATTCGCGATGTAATTTACTCTAAATGGGTATTGAATCCAATTCTAGTCAAAAAGCCAAACGGAAAATGGTGGACATGCATTAATTATTCAGACCCGATTAAAGCATGTCAAAAGGATAGTTTCTCATTGCCTAGAATGAACCAGCTTTTGGATGGAACTGTCAAACATGAGTTGTTATCCTTTATGGATGTTTACTCTGGTTACAATCAAATAGCAATGCATACCAAGTAATTTCGATCATTCTGAAGAACGCTGGAGCTACTTTTCAACGACGAGTGAACTCGATGTTTAATGATTAAATCAAACCTACTTGATCACATTGAGAAACTATTATGTTATCGAAGCCTTATGAAGGGAGAAGACATGTTTGTCTATTTGGCGGTATCTACTCATGCATTGGGCACAACTTTAGTATGTAAGGAATCCAGAATCCAAAGGACTATGTACTACATTGGTAAGCGATTCACCAAAGCAGAAAATGTGGGAAACAGTATAGTACAATGTGAATGAATCTCAAGGCTACTTTACACTAATGGGGTAAATAATGTTTTACAACTTATATGGAACTTTTCTGAATTATTTCAAGATTTAAATTCAAACATGGATAATTAACACACACGGGTAGTCACACACACACACACACGCACACACACACACACACACACACACACACACACACACACATATATATATGAATGTTACAAAAGTAAAGTAAAAGTAAGAGAGACGACACTATGAGTTTTATATTGGTTTGGATTAACCAATCTAATGTCCAATCTTATATAGTGTATGTATAAATTTCATTTCCAATGCCTATTTTAAACAGATAGCAAGCAAATAAGAATACAGTCTGGATTTCAAGGCAACAAAATACACCCTTCTGATTTTTGAGTTTACGGTAGACTCTCTTGACTTAATCCGACAACAAGATCACACATTTGATTTAATTAAGAAACAAGCACACCCACTTGATTTGAACGGGCAACAAGCATGCTCAAACAAATAATAGTACAGAGTTGATTCCAAATACAAACAGTTGCACCAATACAGAATACCTATAGCCCTTTTGATCACACTTTGATCTTTGAATCGATGAGTGAGTACTTTCAAATCAGTGAGTAAATTGTAGGAGATGAATATAGTAAAGTATAGATTGAATTTGAGTGAATTTAAAGAGTACAGAAAGTGGATTTTGTGAAATATACAATCAGAATTTGGAGTGAGACGAAAGTAAAGAAAGTAGTTAGTAAAACTCATTTCAAGTCTCATTTATATAGTGTATGAAGGGACATGTCAATTCAATGAAGAGATGTAACCAAAAATCACAACTTTCAAAATTCAAAAACACCTCTTCAACGGTAGTATGTCGACATACCCATGTACTCTAGATTGATATAAAAATGTATGTTTTGAAAAACAAAAGTACTTTAAATGTTTTGCAAAATTCTAAATTTCTGTAAAATTAAACATTGTTTCTAAAATACTTTAATATATAAAACTCTTATAAAATATTTATAAACGTATATTTTGTAACGATCTGGAATTTTAGTCATTTGAATTTGAAATATTTAATTGATTATAAATATTGAAAAGTTAATATTATAAGTTAAATAGCTTAAATTTCAAATATAGAGATTTATTTGATAATTAAATTATTGAATTTGATATTTGAAATTGTTTAAATAATTGAATCTTGAATATAACATAAATGAAAATGATTTCTAAAATTGATCTAAAATCTATTTAAATAAGAAGGAAGATAGTAAACTTCTAAATTGGATTTAAAAGTGATTTGAGTGATTTTGGAAATTCTTCGTTTTAATTAACATATAAAAATAGCCTTTTGGGGTACTATCTCCGATTTCGACGAAACTAGTTTCAATAGATCCGTTAGAGTATATTATAGCATGCCATCGAATTTCGTGGTGATTGGACATATAATTTGGACGTGCAGGATCGAAACGCGTAATAATTAATTAAAGGGATTTATATGAATAAATAGTTTTGAAAAGCTAGCTTCTGCATATGATCGAATTAGGATCTTAAACAAGTTTTATTGCGTTTGGAATAGGGTATAACATATAAAATGCCAGGTGACACACCTCGTTTGGACTTTGAAATTTTCAAGTGTGTCGAGTGGATATTTTTGAATATAAAAAATATATAATATATATCCACCATGCTGCCACATCATTAGCCAATACTCGGGCTTACCTAGCCCATGCTGATTTCCTTTTATAGTTGCTTTCTACCACAGAGGTTCTCTGTTTATTTTTTTAAATTTCAAACTAAACTTAACTAATTCCAAATGCTTACAATGATTGGAGCCACTAACGGCGTTTTTAGGCAATGTCACCAACTAGGAAAGTATAGAACTAAGGAAGATGAGGCAAATCAACGAAGGGATTGTTGTGCTTCGTGTTATGGTGCCAAGGAAGCGCTGCGATTCGCATTAGTTTTTTTTGGGTTCATCGCATGGTTCATGCGAGGCACTACATGGTGGCGCAGCAAGGGGAGTAGCACAGGCGTTGTGGTCGACAATGATGGTGGCTGACGGTTGATGATTGTGTGATGGTTTTGGGAACAAAGAAAGAAAAAAGTTGAAGGCATGCCTGGAAATGTCATGTACGAGATTTAAGGGAGAGGGAAGAGAAAGGGTAATTTGTTTTAATCATTTTTAATTAAAGTTAATTATGATTAATGGTTTAAAAGTTCGTTAATCCATACCAAATTCATATAAGGTCCAAATTGAACACAATGGGTCACGTTACGATCATATCGACGAAGACTATGCTATGAAATCGGATTGGATGGATGTTGAGCTAGTTGGAATTCGTTCAATTTTAATTCAAAACTGAATGTTTGGCGACTATTAAAAATCAAAGTAAGTTTATCTCACCTTTTTGGCTAATCAGAAACTTTATATAATCAATAAATATTATTCATTGAATATTTGGATATTTATTTCTGATCATTATTGATCGTTTGAATAATATACTAAATTATATTGTTAGTTTGGATATATTCCCGCCTATTGTAGCGGATGAGGCCCTATTTCATTTCCGTGTAAGAGAGGACGACCCTTTGTATACGTGTCCCACGCTCGAAGTGGTTGATTTATGTTTTTATGATTATATAACGTTTATAACGCAAGTGGACTGTTGGAGGGATCCAACATAATTCCTCACACTGTTGATTTTATTTTCTTATATATTATGATATACAATATGTTGGATGTTATATTGGATGACATGAACATGATTTTGCTTAATTAGTGCTTTGGTAGCACTATGCCTTATTTTGGTATTTTAAAAATACTATAAACTAATGATTTGATTTAAAAAGAAATTTCAAGTGATTTGGAATTTATTTATGCTTAATAATTTTTCTAAAGTAAAAGTATGATTTTAAGAGATTATAAATTTATGGTTTTATAAAATATTTTAATAAAGATTTGAACCGTGAATAAAGGTTTTTAAAATCTTGGAAATAAGTTCGTGTTTTAAAATAAAGGATTACGGTTTTTTAGGGGATTTTAGCCTCAAGGAAAAAATTAGAAAAAAATTTAGTTTCAGGGACAAGAAGTTTGTTTTTTAAGCTGAAGAACGCCTTTTAGTGTAAATCACAGAATGATAGTTGTAACTATCATTATCAGTTTACACTAAAACGTGTCATTCAGACTAAAAAGCAAACTTGCTGTCCTTAAGACTAATTTTTTTTTCAACTTCTTCCTTGTGCCTATTTACCTGTTTAAAAAGAATATAAAAATAATTAGTTTCCATTTTATATAAAGCAATGTGTATATAGTATATGCAAATGTTAAGATGTGATTATAGATATGGAGATTTATAAAGGCGAATATGTATAGAATGGCATTTACAAACAAAGTTAAGATTTGTAAAATTGAAATTCATTTATAAAGGGATGGATTTATAAACGATGTTTTGTAAATTAAAATGAACCTATTATCATTTAATAGGTTGGAGAAATAAATCGAACAGTGAATTTATTATAAGATGTGTAATGACATTCTATTTTGAAAATTTAAGGTGATGGTAAATTTGAGATTGTTAAACGATGTTTTATAAATTGAAGGAAATTTATAAGTGAAATTTATACGTATGGGAGCAAGGTAAAAATGGTTGAGATTATGTTTTGGATGGGGTTTTATAAATAAGCGGGATTTATGAAGGAATAGAGGTATAAATTGGTTCATAATAAAGAAATTTTCATGAAGGAAAGTTTTATAAAATGGAAAGGGATTTATATATATATAGTTTATAAATATGGGAATGGTCATGCTGGAAATTAAGTATGGATTTCTATCATGGAAATGTAATTATGTTTTAAAAGTTGGTTATTTATATTAATACTGTTTTAAAAGTGATTTATCAATGTTTTAATATTTTGAAAGGTCGATTATTTAAAATTATTAGCATGGTTTGAAATTAAATATAATTATTTATAAAAAAGTTATGGAAATTAATTATTAGCATTTATAAAAATGTTGAGGAAAATTATCATTGTTTTATTTAGGATGTTTGGGATTTATTAATTATTATTATTATTTTAAAATGTTTTAAAGTTAATATTTATTTATTTATTTACTTATAATGTTTACTATTATATATAGTGTTTTAAGTAAATGATTAGAAATTATGTTTTAAAGGTTTTCGAGATTCATATATAAGTTTTATAAATAGATGCGGGATAAAGGAATCTTTTAATATGTTTTGGAAAAAGAAAATGTTCTTTTTTCTATCAATTAGATTCTCTTATCGACATGATATGATTTCCATAGAACCGATAGGGTTGGTCCTAGGTCATCGAAGCATACGCGAATATGATTGGTTGATTTGCAAGCTAAGTCAGATGCAGACATATGGTAAGACAGTTGCATCAATGATAGATGAAAATGGAAGACTAATTAAAGGATAAAAGAATTTTATAAATCGTTTTAGATATTTATAAAAGAATTTTAAAAATGGGTTAATAGATTTATAAAAAGAGCTTATTAAATAATTTTGTGGATTTATAATGGAAAGTATAAATGATTTTAGAATTGAATAAAAAAATGGGAGTCCTCCCAAATGTTGGTGAACATACTTATACCGTTGAGATAAGTATATGAATCTGTTCCCAAGTATTGAGAAACATGAATTTGTGAGAGAGAGTATATGTGTATTTGTAAAAGTAATTTGGTACAAATATTTACAAAGTGGTTTGAGAAAATCAAAGAATTTGTTAAAATAGGCTTAGTGTTGCTTGATGCTTAACCAATGTTAGTTTTTCCTATGAAATTAAATCCTGATTGAATGTTTGTTATTCGATAATTAAATAATCGACTGTTGAAATTGGACCCAAATGTAACTTTCGAAATATCTACTAGAAACATGTGAGTTATATGGCATAGTCATCTCCAATGATGCAATATTGTATGTATAAATCTCGTTTAGTTTTCCCAGGACAATGGTAAAGAAATCCATCCACTAACGATTAGGAGGTGATCTTCGATCTTATCTTTAACTGTTTATTTTCTAAAGAACGGAGGTTGAGTTTATCGAAAATTATCGCATGTGTTTTCGAAGAGGCCGATCGGATAATTTATCCGAAAATCACTTCGATCCAACTAAAGAATTTTGAAGTGAAGACATATTGAAGACGATGGAATTTGAAGACGGAGCTCTCAAGTGTTTTGTTCAATATGGATGAATGTTGGTATTGCATTATTGCCTAGAGAATAGTATTAGCATTTCAAGTGGGAAGCGCTATATATAAAGGTAAAACGTAGCCTTAAGCCTCATCAACCGGGGATGACTAAACATGAGAGATGCAGCAAGGTTAAGTGGGTCGCTCCCAAGTAGGGTATAATCATCCCTATCAAGATTCTCTATTATCTCTCATTTGTATTCTTCGGGGCCCATTAAAGGAGGGGAGATCGTATTCGGTACTATCCAGTGAAGGGTAGGCGGTACTACGTTAGCAGGGGTTGATAGGTTCGACCTCGGTGTTATTTTATCTAGAGATGTAGCGTGATGGGCGATACCCTAGTAGCCCAGTCAGTGTATGTAATCTATTCTTCAATAAGCGTCATACGAACTTAATTGTGCACAACTATGCTGAAATATGAGATGCAAGCATTTCAGTTATATTCATATTTTGTTTTCACCACTGGATATTATTACGATACAAATGGATTTTCTATAGAAAATATTTTGGTTACCGTAAGGTAAAAACCTGTCTGTGTTTATGTATGGCGTTGTCTTACGAGATACTTTTGATTCTTAAATGATTTTCTAGAATTTAAAAATCCAGTTGGGTGAGTTTTCTCACGCTGGTTTTTCAAACTGACTTGGGTGTTATTTTATTATAATGCTCGGATCAGACTGAGTAAATTATAGATTGTTTTGGATGCATTGGAGCTCAGGAGATGAGTTGGAGGTTGTTAAGTCATATTCACGTATATATTATTTTTCCGCTATTTTGTCGTTGAAATCATCAGCGATTGTGAGAGCATGTTGTTATATATGTCCAGGCTGATGATTGTGACTGTTGTTGTACTCTAATGGATGTAAATAACAGTTTCTTATTTATAAAGATCATTGATATTATATAATATGTTATTTCGCTGCGAGTGTGAGATTTTGTCTTGTTTTTAGTTTCTCTTCCTTATTCTTTCTTCTTTCTTTTCCAAAACTATCCGTCTCTCCGTACGATTTGGATTGGACATGTGTGGTTTATTGTCAACTTGAATAGTTCGAATTGGCGGCTCATTACATAGTTTGAAAATAAAATAAATATTTGGATAATAATAAAATAAATAATTTGATAAGAGAGTATTCAAAAAAAAGTCAATATTCAACACTACAACAAAAAGAGTCTTTAATAGTGGCACATAACCGCTATAAAACAGAACTATCGTGATTTGATAAACGTTGTATATTGACATGTAATAAAACATAGTGGCAAGTTTACAACACAAAAAATGCTGCAATAAAATAGTAAGATTTCATAGCGCACATAGGCCGCTATAAATTTTAATTAGGCATAGCAAAAAATTTCTGCTATAAATAACATTTATATCAGTTATATAAATGATGTTTATCAACATGTTATAGTATATTCTAAATCGGTTTACGTGCATATGCTGCTATAAATCGTGTAGGCACGATAATGATTTTAATCCGCTATCCTTTGACAGTAACAACTTGCATTACATTACCTTTTTAAAGTGCTTATACTATATAACTGTAACAATTTTAAGCGTTATAATTTTGTTTCTGTGTGTTTACTGCATTCTGCTATATATTACGGTTTAATAGTAGCGTATCAAAATGAATCTTCTTTAAACACATAACAATATGAACAATATAAGAGTCA
Organism: Allium cepa; assembly: GCA_030765085.1. Lineage (NCBI taxonomy): Eukaryota > Viridiplantae > Streptophyta > Magnoliopsida > Asparagales > Amaryllidaceae > Allium > Allium cepa. The sequence goes on from CM060933.1 coordinate 63,450,431, forward strand.
AAGAATGTAATAATCATAAAATGTAATGCACTATATCAAACATACTATACATCCACAGATATTGTATTAGACATGAACAAACATACACATAATATATATTACATATGTTTTCAGCACATACCAAAAAATAGCAGAAAATGTTTTAAGTACACCACAAAAATGTGTCGATGTTTAGCTTTACTCGGTATACCCAGCTCCAGTTTCACCGACAAGAAGTACATGTCCTTTCGTTTCATAGCATCGCTTTACAAGATGATACAGCCTCTTGATACTTTTATTCCATACAATACCGCAAAAGAAACAGCACTTGTGCGAACATGCAAACGCAAATCACCCTCCTCCACCCAACCTATACATTTCCAACATGCAAACACAAATCACACTCCTCCATCAAGCGCAACGCCACTGCCACTTCAGCAACCTTCAAACCAGAACACATGAATACAGTCCAACAACCCTCAAACACCTCCTATAACTCAAACCTAAACACCTGAATTCAATCGCCACACTTCCTCTTCAGACTGCACAACCATTCAAACGACTTCCTCCATGCCTACAGCACAAACGCCCAATCTCCAGCAATATCCACTCGATCCTCCTTTTCAATCATAATCCGACCACCAAACAAAGCTGCACACCACTACTTCAGCCTCTACAATCACCACTGTCGCCTACTTCTGTAGCATATCTCCATCATAACTCTAACACATGACCATATCCCCTCAAAACCTACTGTTGAAACACCTGAAACTGTCTCAAAACACCCATTATCATCTGACCTCCAACCACCAAGCACAAACTGCCACTTGAAACTCCTCATCATCTGCGTATACACAAAATCACACGTGTAAGTCACCTGCTCCATCCCACAACACAAACTGCAATCATCAAATCAAACATGACAACTTCCACAGCAACCATAACCTATATTGATCAGTTTTTAAATCATAAAATTAAGTAGTTGTTTCGAAGTTAGGTAAATTATCTGCAACTATATCATATAGAATATCTAACCTTATCCGCCTTAAATGTGAACCGGAATCATGTACAAATTACAATAGTAAATAACTGCAATTAAATTGAAAGAAATGTTGTGTTTGTTATTGCTAATAGTTTTATTACATCCAAAATGATACATATGCACGGCTATTTATATTGTTTTCGATAGTACAAACAATACCACATTTATATTGGGCCTTTATTGCTTTATGGGCTTTACGGCACTTGAACCCGTATTGCTTTACTTGTGTTGTTGAGATAAATTTGACCGCTTCACTTCAGACCCTTTAACATGCCTCCTCAAATTTATTTAGGGTTTTCATCTTCTCCTCTTACTTTCCGCTATCATCTTCAACTTTTAATTCAGACTTTAATTTGAGAAAATTTCCAGATGAAAGCGGTGTGGTTAATACATCTGCTCTTTGATGGATGGCTGGAACATGATTTACTTGCAGCTTTCTCTTACAAAATGCAAATCAATTTCGATGTGTTTTGTATGCGAATGGAGGACCGAGTTAGCAGACAACGATACAGGGCTAAGATTGTCACACCAGATGATCGGTTTCCTAATGGATCTGATTCCCAGTTTGTTCGGTAGCGATTCAATCCACATGACTGCGGTTGTGGTGCTTGCTACATATCTGTACTACGCTTCAGTACTAGATCGAGAGACTATTGGCTGCTTTTTAGAGCACCGGGATATAGGACTCGTCCCTAGGTAATTACAATACCTAGATGTCGATCTTCGATCATCTGGGTCTGTAGCCCAATTGGCATCAAAGTAAGCCTGAATATTTAGCTCTTTTGATGTTTTTAATAGTAGTCCATGATTTTGTGTGTCTTTTAGATATCTCAGTGTGCGTTTGACAGCTTTCTAGTGTTCGTCTAAGGGCTTCTACATATATTGACATACTTTATTTACACTGAAACATATATCTGGCCTTGTTATAATTACATATTTCGGTGCACTCACCTCGCTTCTGTACAGTTTGATATTGCTTATAGTTTCACCTTTGTCTTTTGAAAGTTGTAGATTGCTGATCATAGGAGTTGGCAGTGGCTTGACTAGGTGCATGTTTGTTTTAATAAGAATCTCTGATATGTATTTCCTTTGATTCATGAATAATTCTATCTTTGATTTTTTGGTGATTTCAATTCTCAAAAAGTAATTTAGGTCCCCAAGATCTTTGGTTGAGAAGATCTGATTTACAAGCTAGATGACACTATTGATTTCTTCATTGATGTTTCCTGTTATAATGATATCACTACATATACAAGTATGTATGTTGTCCTCCGTTCACTTGTTTTTGTATACAGTGAGTTGTTAGATCTAGTTAAGTAGTATCCCAGTTTAGCTAATACTTGCTTGAGTTTTTCATATCATACTCTTGGTGCTTGTTTGAATCCATAAATGGCTTTGTGAAGTTTGCACACTAGTTCTGTTTCTTTTCCTTGATTGTATCCTCTAGGCTGCTCCATATACACTTCTTCTTATAATTCACCATTTAGAAATGCATTATTACATCCAGTTGTCTTATTCTCTACTGTTTGTGTAATGTTATGGTCAATAGGATTCTTATTGTAGTTGGAGAGAATGTTTTATTGAAATCAAACCCATATTGTTGAACATACCCTTTTATAGCAAGTCTTGCTTTGTATCTTGATATAGTCTCATCTATGTTTCTTTTGATTTTGTAAGTCGATATGCATGCAATGATGTTTTTATGACTTGGTGGTGATACTAGATTCCAAGTTCCATTTCTCATTAATTTCTGTATTCCTCATCCATGGCATGTCTCCATTCCTTGTATCTGACTGCTTCTTCACAAGTGTTTGGTTCTGATTGACTTATTGATGCAGTATATATTTTTGGTTTGAAGATTTCACTTTTGGCTCTTGTAATCATGCGATGTTCTGTTCTAGCAGGTATCTCCTCTTGATTTATGTTGGTATGGTTGAATGATTAAGAACATGATGACTAGCTTTCATCATGTTCTGGATCTCCTACAAGATTGGAGTTGCCCTGAGTTGATTGGATAAAGTGATCAGGAATGTTTGTTGCACTATGATCTGATCTGGTGTCGAATACTGTGAGTTGTTGTCCGGATGTTTCATGGCTTGCTTTATCCTTCTCCTCAGTGATCCAATCTGAGAGCATAGGTATGGATGGGATTGATATCCTTGGGTTATATATCTTTTGTGTTGTTTTGATTCCATATCTGCAAAAGGAAAAATTATTTCATTAAACACAATATGTCTAGATATGAATAACTTACCACTGTTGCTAAGACATTTGTTGCATTTTTTATTATTAGCATAGCCTAAGTACAAGGAGCAGATCTGAGACTTACTTTATGAGTATCATAGGGTCTAAGATAGGGGAAGTATAAGCACCAAAATACCTTTAGACTTTTATAGTCTGGTTTTATATTAAATAGTACCTCAGTTGGGCTTTTGTGCTTTAATACCTTGGTTGGTAATCTATTGATGAGATATACTGATGTTGCAAATGCATCTGACCAAAATTTCATGGGCATAGATCCCTGCGCTAATAAAATTAAACTTGTTTCGACAATGTGTTTATGCTTTCTTTCAACTATATCATTCTGCTCTGAAGTGTGTGGGCAAGTTGTTCTATTTATAATTCATGTTCCTTGAAGTAGTCTTTTAGACTTTTAAATTCTGCACCTCCATCTGTTTGAATGATCTTTAGGCTGCTGCTTGTTTGCTTTTCTGCTAGTGTGAGAAACTGGATTATTGCATTATGTGTTTCTGACTTTGATTTGAGGAAGTATATCTAGGTAAATCTGGAGTATGCATCAAAAATGGAAAGATAGTATTTAAACCCATAATCAGTATCTATAGGAGCAGGTCCCCATAGATCTATTATTACAAGTTCAAGAGATCTAGTATAGTTGGTAAAAGAATTAGAAAATGGTAACTTATGACTTTTACCAAGTTGACAATGTGTGCATACATAAGGAGTAGGTACGTTTTCAAAAGAAATTTCTTTATCTTTCAATATTTGCTTTACAACATTAAAACCAGGATGACCTAGTTTACAGTATCATAGATAATATACATTTTTGTTATTTGCTGCTATAAATTCTGTATTATTGCATTATTATTTTCTATCATTCCTACCTCTTGACCTGCCAGAAGTGAATTTGTATAGCCCATTGTCCAATCTACCCTATAATAATACATCATGACTTAGTAAGTCTCTAACTAAACAAAATTTAAGGTGAAACTCAAAGTATACATTGTTGTCATTAACAAACTATGAAACACTTATCAAATTCTTTTTGATTTTAGGAACTCCCAATAGATTATTAAGATAGAGTTGCCTTTTACCTTTAATACTACCATTTCCAACATATGATATACTTATAGCTTCAACATCACCCATATAAACAGTTTGCGTACCTGTATAGTCTTAATTGCCAAGATTGAGATTATGTATGTTACTAGTGATGTGATTAGTAGCACCTGAATCTGGGTACCACTCTCTCCACTCATCCCTTCTGATCTGCTAAGATTATCCGAGTCAGTCTATTGAGTTCTTGAACTTTCTGGTTGACTTCTTGATTGCAGATTTAACTGAGCAGTATTTATGTTTGGATTGAAGTTTCTTTGACTGTTTTGATGTTGTTGATTTACATTGAATTCTGAGTTGGATCTGAAGAAGCATCTACTTGCAATGTGACTAACTTTTTTGCAAATTTGACATTTTACTCTATTATTGTAGTTCTATCTTCCACTTCTGCCTCTGCTTCTTTGGTTTTGATTTCCTATGAGATTTTGTCTTTCTTGATTTTCTTGATTTCTGTCTTTGGAGGCATAGTTGACCATGTATTTGGTCTGAACTGTTTTTCTTTGCTCCACTCTTTCCTCGTGGGCTAACAGTGTGGAGTAAACATACTGCAGGTTTGGTAAAGTCTCTTTTGATGATATTATAGCCACCACGGACTCATATTCTTGATCTAAACTATTTAAAATGGTTAAGATCTACTCTATTTCAGATATCTTGTGCCTAGCAGTATCAAGAAGATCCCAATCTGTTTTTTTCTTTGATATATAGTCTCTCATTGACATATTTTCCTTTTTTAGATTTTGTAATTGCCTTTTATAATGCATGATTCTAGCTGCAGATTGCGAATTAAAAAGCTGCTCAATAGTTGTCCTTATTTTATATGATGAATTAAAGCCAACTATTTGAGACAACAAATTTGTGCTAATTGATGATAGTAACCAATATGATAATAGACTGTCTTGCCTTCGATATATGATATATTCCATGTTACTTATTAGTTTTCCATCTTTATCTGTAGTCATTCTTGCTGGAATTGAAACTGTACTATCGATAAAGCTTTCAAGTCCATATCCTATTATTGCTATTCATACTAGAAATTTACAAAGTAAATATTTGTTTTCATCGAGTTGGGCGGTAACAATCTGACCTTTGGGCTTGATCAGGGAAATGGTGGATGATTCGGTTGCTGGTGGTACTCCATCTACATCACTTTTTGAATGAAGCTAAGGATGCATCATTTCCCTCAACCATAATGATGATGATTTACTGAATCAGCAATTGATTATTTCAGATCTTTGATGTCCAAACAAGAAATAAAATGATCTTGGCGAGGCAGACAGTTAAGAGAAACTATGTGCAACCAATGATAGCCAGAGGTAAATCATATGATGAAAGGCTCCAAGAATGCTTTTCTGATGATCAGAATTATGCTGTCAGTTCACCAGATGGATGAGATTTCTCAGACCGTGTGAACTTGGCAGGGCATATTAGATATGGTTAGGTTCTTGAATGCAAATCAGATCTCTCGTGTGATGAAAATACTGATGAGGATCTTGCGTTCAGCCAAACTTTCAATGATGAACTTTGATTCTGAGGAGATTTTGGTAAGGCACAATAGCCATTTGGCGATGTGCTCTGATACCATGAAAGAAACATTGTATTTGTTATTGCTGATAGTTTTATTACATCCAAAATGATACATAGGCACTGCTATTTATATTGTTTTCGGCAGTACAAACAATACAACATTTAAAATGGGCCCTTATTGCTTCATGAGCTTCACAACACTTGAACCCGTATTGCTTTACTTGAGTTGTTGAGATAAATTTGACCGCCTCACTTCAGATCCTTTAACACAAATAAAAATCTTAGATAAAGAATACAACCTCCATGTCATGAGATGGGGATCGTTATAAAGTCATTAGTACTCTATGGTACGATATATGTAAACACTGAATAGGTCTTATTAAGACCTTTTCACATGCATGTAGTATTATATGACATTTAATACTGTATAGTTGTGTTATCATTATTAATAAAAATGAGATAAGTCTGGCTGAATCATATATATGAAAAGGAATGATGTAAAAGAGCAAAACAACCTGTGGTGGTCGAATGATTTTTCTTCTTTTTTACGTGCCTGGGTTCGTACGTATAGAACGATAACAAAATAAATCAATATCTTCGTAATTCTGGTAATCTCGTTTTGAAAAGAAAACTAAAAAACTGTACACTAAACCACTACTAATTTTATGATTTTTTTTCTATGGTTTATGCGCTAGAATAGATATTCGTATTAACTTTTACGATGCTTGTTATCCGGATATCAAAATTGTCAAAATAATTTGCCGTTTAGTGAGGCTGTTTCTTCTGTAGATAAAATAATCACCAATTTCTATGAAGGAGAATTTGATCCTGAAATATATTAGTATAACCATTAATCAAATGATTTGTATTCTCTAATTAGTGTAAAACATCTACCTACTGGCTCTGGAGGAACTCCTCCCTCTACTTTAAAAGTTTGACCTGAAGTATGAAAGTTTTTTCTGACCATGTAGTCATAAATACGTCGCTTAAGCCTGCAGTTTGGAGTCATCTTTATCTGAAAGTAACAACAGAGAAAATGTTACTAAATCATGGGAAAAAGTCATCACTACTCATAATTTTTCAGCATCCCAAGCCTGATTATCCATGCAAGTTTTTGAAATTGTAAGTGAAAAATAAAACTATAGAGAAATGAAACAATTATCTATATCTTCAAATCGGTTGGGTGACGGTTAAGTTAACTTGAATCTTCAATGGTCACGAACAATATAAGATAATGCATACCTTTTTTATATAAAAGAGAATTTGAAGAAGTAAATGATATGTATTTTATTAATAACTTTTGTTACATTCGGTACAGACCGCACTCTTTGTATTTATATACAGGACCGAGATAGTTACATGGGCCAGGTTGGGTTAATAATACAATATATCCGACCTCTTTACTAAACAGAATATGTAGCCGTAACTTTAGTCTATTTGCATTATTACACCCCCTCAAATTTATCTAGGGTTTCCGCCCTTCTCTTTGCTCCTGCGTCGCCATGGAGTTTTGCTTATGAAAACATATCAGTCCCTTTAACCTTGAGTTACTAAGGCGAGTTGGATCTCATAAATCTCACAGATATAGCTTGCCTTGTCTACCCCTTTCCTGAATTTCTTTTGCTTCATCACCAGTGTTGTTGTCAACCACCTTTAAGTCGATTTTGAATCTTGAGAAATTTTTAGTCGAAAGAGCCTTTGTTAAAATATTAGCGCGTTGTTATCCAGCAGGGATATAACGAACATCGAGCCTTCCTTTACTGATTTGTTCACGAATAAAAAGTGCAGATCGATCTCGATGTGCTTTGTTCGAGAATGAAGAACTGCATTAGCAGAGAGAGCCACTGTACTCAGGTTATCACACCAAATTATTGGTCTTTTATTGGCTTAATTCCAACTTCGTATAATAATTGCTCGATCCAAATTAATTCTGCAGTTGTGCTGGCAACCGCTCTGTGCTCAGCTTCAACACTGGAGCGTGAGATAGTAGCTTGCTTCTTCGAGCACCATGATATTGCGTTGTCACTAAGATAAATACAAAACCATGAGGTGGATCTTCTATCGTCTGGGCCGGTAGCCCAGTCGGCATTAGCGTAAGCTTGTATATTTAACTCTTTGCATGTATGCAATGATATTCCATGATTAGTTGTTCCTCTAAGATAGCGGAATACTCTCTTTACTGCCTTCCAGTGCTCATCTCTTGGTCGTTGCATAAATTGACAAATTTTGTTGACACTGTATAGTCTTGTGATAGTAACATACTATAGGCCACCTACTATGCTTCTATATCGTCGATCATTAGAAATGAGTTCTCCTTTGTCTTTTGAAAGGCGAAGATTACTGGTCATAGGAGTGGGCAATGGTTTAGCTAGATCTATTTTTGCTCTGGCAAGAATCTCTGAAATATATTTGCTTTGATTTAAAACAAGCTCTGTATTGCTTTTCTTTACGGCTTCTATACCAAGAAGTAGTTTAAGTCACTAAGTTCTTTGAAAGAGAAAGTTTGATTTAAATGTTGGATAGTTTTGCTGATTTCATTGTTGTCACTGCCTGTGATTAATATGTCATCTACATATACTAGTAGATAGACAATTTGCCCATGGCTTGTTTTCATATATAGAGAATTGTCTGACTTGGTTCGCTTGTATCATAAGTTGACCAAGGTGATCTGGAATTTTTCATGCCATACTCTTGGAGCCTGCTTGAGTCCATAAACAGCCTTGTGAAATTTACATACCAAATTTGCATTATTACCTTGAATGTAGCCATTTGGTTGTTGCATATGAACCTCCTCTTGTAGTTCCCCATTTAGGAAGGCATTGTTTACATCTAATTGTTTAATCTTCTACTGGTTGTGTAGTGCTATGGTTAAAATAATTCGTATAGTGGTTGGTTTCACTACAGGAGAAAAAGTCTCATCAAAATCAAAACCAAACTGATGTATATACCCCTTTGCAACAAGTCTTACTTTGTATTTTGCTATGCTACCATTGGGATTTTTCTTTACTTTGTATGTCCATTTACTTCCAATAACATTTTTGTGACTGGGTGGATGAACTAAGCTTCATGTTTTATTCCTTTTGAGGGCATTATATTCTTCATTCATAGCTAATTTCCAATGATCGTACTTGACAGCTTCTTCATAAGCAGTAGGTTCCTTTTGATTTAGATGAGCTGTGTATACTTTGAGTTTGAAAATCCCACTTTTAGCTCTTGTAATCATATGATGTTCTATTCTTGCAGGAATGTTGGGTTGTTCATTGACACTGGAGTGTTCATGAATTGCTTTCATTATGTTCTGAGCTTTCTTCAGAATTGGACCAGTTATGTGGTGAGATGTTGAGATGATCACTTGACTCAGTTGTACTATGACCTGGTCTGATGGAAGACAAGGTGTGTTGTGGTCCTGATGTCTTGTCAGCTTCTTGTCCACTGTTCCAGTCAGTAACTTCAGGTATTGGTGGTATTGACACCTTTGTGTTATATATATTCTGTGTGGTTTTTATTCCTTTATCTGCAAAAGGAAAAAATGTTTCATTTAATACAACATGTCTTGAAATATAGACCTTACCATTATTGCTAAGGCACTTATACCCTTTTTGGTTACTAGCATATCCTAAGAATGTGCAAGGAGCAGATCTAAGACTTAATTTGTGAATGTTATATGGTCTAAGACATGGAAAACACAGGCAACCAAAAGTTTTTAGTTTTGAATAAACTGGTTTTATATTAAATAACACTTCAATTGGGCTTTTCCAACCAAGAACCTTGGTTGGTAGTTTGTTAATTAGATAAACAGATGTAGTAAATGCATCAGGCCAGAATTTCATTGGTAAGGAGCCCTGAGCCAACAGTGTTAATCCAGTTTCAACTATATGTCTGTGTTTCCTTTCCACTAAATCATTCTGTTCAGATGTGTGTGGGCAAGTAATCCTATGTATAATTCCTCTATTTTGAAAATATTCTTTCAAAGGTTTAAATTCACTTCCTCCATCTGATTGGATTGTCTTAACCTCACGGTTACACTGTTTTTCAGCTTGACCAATAAATTGAATGACTTCTTTGCATACCTCTAATTTATCCTTGAGAAAATCTATCCAAGTATGCCTAGAATAAGCATCGACAAATGAAATGTAGTACCTGAATCCATAGTCTGAATTTACTGTAGTGGGTCCCTGGAGATCTGTGGCTATAAGCTCAAGTGGTTTATTGTAAACAGTAATAGAGTCTGCAAAAGGTAGTTTGTGAGTTTTGCCAAGTTGACAACTTGTACATAAATAAGGAACAGAAATATTTTCAAAAGTAATATTATTACTTTTCAGAACATGTTTTACAGTTTTAACACCGGGATGTCCCAATTTGCAGTGCCATACATCAAATACACTCTTATTGCTAGTATCATTAGTTTCTAAATTGTTGCACCATGGTCTTCTATAAGTGAATTTCTTTGTATTCCCAAGATTGAACTTGTAAAGCCCATTGTGCAGCCTACCCTGTAACAATATATCATGATTTGATAAGTCTCTAACAATGCATAATTTTGGGTGAAACTCATAGTATACATTGTTGTCATTGGCAAATTGTGAGACACTAATGGGATTCTTTTTAATTCGAGGAATAGTCAACAAATTATTCCTTGTTACCAAGATTCCTTGTTACCTGAGTATTCCTTGTTACCAAGATTCAAATTCTGAATGTTGTTAGTTAAATGATTGGTGGCACCTGAATCTGCATATCATTCTTCACAGCGAATGTCTTCAGGTCTGGTAAGAGTCTCTGAATTCATTTGAGTACCTTGAGTATCTTCATTCTGAATTTTTGATGTTTTCCTTAATTGGGCTACATTTGCATTTGGATTAAAGCTTCTTTGTATGCCTTGACTTTGATTAGTGTTGCTGCTGTCAGTATTGTATCTGAAGTAGAATTTGCTTGCAATATGACCAAATTTTTCACATATTTGACACTTAACTCTGTTACTATGTTCCACCTTCCATTCCTCCCTCTTCCTCTCTGATTAAAACCACCTCTGTTGGTTTGAGTCTTTTCTTGATTCTTGGTTCTTGAATTTGATGCATAGTTGATTGAATAATCTAATGTACTTGACTTCCTTTTTTCAACTCTCCCTTCATGAGCAAGAAGAGAGGAGTGAACAAATTGCATATTTGGTAGTGTCTCTCTAGAAGAGATAATTGCAATGACAGATTCATATTCTTTCCCAAGACCATTCATTATGGTCAAGATCTGCTCAGTTTCATAGATTATGACCTGCGGTCTCTAGAAGATCACAACATGACTTAATCCTGGTTAAGTACTCCCTCATTGACTTATTTTCCTTTTTCAAGTTTTGTAGTTCTCTCTTGTAATGCATAATACGTGCAGCAGATTGAGAATTAAAGATCTGCTCCACAGTTTTTCAGATTTCATATGGTGAACTACATCCAACAATTTGATGTAATAGATTAACACTGATAGATGATAAAAGCCATGCTGATAGTAGACTATCTTGTCTCTTGTATTTCACATAATCTTGATTACTTATCATTTTGCCTTCTCTGTCTGCTGTCATTACAGGTGGGATTGTAGTGGTTCCTTTGATGAAGGCTTCAAGCCCATAGCCATTTATGGCAGTTTCAACTTAATATTTCCAAAGCAAGAAGTTGTTTTCGTCAAGTTGAATATTATTAAGACGACTCTTGGGTTTTATCAGAGATAGATTGGTGGTTTCAATCATAGAAGTGGCAGATGATTCATTGTCTCCTCCTTCTGACATGGTGGGCACTGGATTAGAAAGACGATGCAGATCTTGGCGTGACACGCTGAAATTGAGTATCACACTGAGTTTCAGTGTGTAGCTAAGAGTAAAGATAGAGGATCGATGATGAGAAGATGATGCAAATCTTCTCTGATGTCTGAGATGCAACCAAGATTCTGATGATCACAACTTGAATCTTCAAGCAAGGCTCTCTGCAGAAGATCTAATCAAGAACCTGATTCTTGAATATCATTGAGGGAAGAGGATGAAAAAATCTAATCAAGAACCTGATTCTTGAATATCATTGAGGGAAGAGGATGAAAAAATCTCTGATGATGATATTTAATCTGAAGAGAATTGCTGATGTGAGAGCAAACTCCAGATGATGAGAACTCTCTAATGGAGTTCAGTCAGTAACAGAAATGATCAGCCACTGATGTCGTTAGGCAGAGGCTCTGATACCGTAAAAAAGAATTTGAAGAAGTAAATGATATGTATTTTATTAATAGCTTTTATTGCATTCAGTACAGACCGCACTCTTTGTATTTATATACTGGACTGAGATAGTTACATGGGCCAGGTTGGGTTAATGGTACAATATACCCGACCACTTTACTAAACAGAATATGTAGCCGTAACTTTAGTCTATTTGCATTATTATTATAAAATTGATTATCAATTCTATCTTCTAAAATTTAGACTGAATTTGTGAATGTATCTGTAAAGTATAGTAAATGAGGACCAAATGTTAAAATTTGAGTGACATGTGTTACTAATTTATGTATATCCATAGCAGTTGAATGCATATTCCATGGTGAAAATAAATGGAAACAATGGGTGGAATTGACAAGGACGAACTTAAGATAGGGCATTAAATCACATTGCAAAGAAGAAGGTAGTCCGTCCTTGCTATTTTTTATTCATGTCCTTTACCTTCAGGGAGAAAGAATCAGCTTTTCATTTGCTTTTGAACACAATGGTTTCGATTATCGAATAAACTATGGAAAAGACAAGTCAAAATAAGTAAACATTTACTATTTTCTAACTCTATATCGGAATGTAGCTGAACATACTGTATATAAATATTATTAACTCCTATGGTCAATGTTAATTTCATTTTCATTTATTTCATTTACACATTTATTCATAAATAACATAAAGTAATTCATCAAAATAGTCATACCAGTAAGTTATGACTATTTTCAGATCATCTAACACTTAAATTTAGTTATCAACTAACATTTTCATTTGTGGACTGCTTAATTTGCAATTTTTAAATCCATCTGTTACCCTCAATGAATTTGATGTGGTATGACATAATATGTATGCTTGTCCTATCGAGTTGAAACTTAAAAGATCATTATATGTATTTTTATAAGTAATGTTAGTTAATTGATTAATTTAAAAGACAAATTGGAAATCACATGATGTCACCATAAGGCTACATTCCTATATAAAGAGGCAGAGATACCTATGTTTCATTCATCAGAAAAGAATCGAGTACATAAATCATAATGGCTATTAATAAGATATTCACGAGCTTTCTATTATTTTTGGCCATGTGCTTGATGGTTTTGGTTGCTGATGCTCGCTACTACAAGCGGCCACACATAACATGGAGTGTACAGGGTAAATTGAGACTGGGTACTGCAATTGTAACAGAATTCAGTCCCACATGTGCTCGTCTATTGTAAAATATGTAGCGAGCACACTCCAGCAGCAGTGTGCATCCTGCTGTAGTGAGAACAACCTGCTATGTAAGAATTGCCAAATGCAAACTTTGCAGCCAATTTAATGCAGAAGCTTGAAAAATGTGCAATGAGATGAGTTTGTAGTAATGTGCTAGAGCCTGCAATGCAAATTTGAGGTGTGCCAGTCATCAAGTTAGAGAGTGCACAAGTCTGAATGGCTTGAATTGGAAGTCTGAATTGTGCAGCTCTGAAGTATGCATATTCAATTTGCAATTTTAATGTGAAATGCATGATCAGCGTAGTTTATTATTGTTGTTACATTGGTTAATATTTTAAACTTATTATCATTCTAAACTTAGCTAATTGTTTAATATTTTACAATTTATAACCATTATTATAAACTTAGCTAATTGTTATGAAACTTGGTTAATTTTTATATACCTAGTTTGTTTGTTTGTTTTATGATTGTTGTTGTTGTTATAAACTTAGTTAATTTTCCTAAACATTAGTTAAATTATTATTAATATTATTATTATTATTAACTTAGTTAATTTTTATAAAACTTAATTAAGGAGGTTAATTTTATTATCTTAGTTAATTAATTTTGAATTTTATTATTATCATATAAATTTGGTTAATTTTCTATGCTACTTATTTAACTTGGATAATATTTTATAATTTATTATTATTATTATTGTTATAAACTTAGTTAATTTTTATAAAACTTATAGTTAATTTATTATTATTATTATGAACTTATTTGATTTACTTATAGTAAATTTATTATAATGAACTTATAGTTAATTTATTATGGTCATCTTTAAAATATGCAGGTACTGAATATTTTCAAAATTAGGATATTCTATTTATGTCGAAGAGATAGGGAAAACCACTAATCTGTATATTATACAACTCATATCAAGTCCATTTACTTGGAAGCCTGGTGGTATTACAACATCATAGAAAATCAAGCTGATTAGTTCATCAAATGCCTGTTCTCAATAGTCCTTGTCAATTACCTCACATTATGTATATTTTATCGATCCATTTATATATGAATCCTATTAATAGAAAAGTAGACATGAAGTTGTTTAATACCCATATTGCATTTATAAAGTCAAGTACTCAAGCTTCAACCATTAACCTGAGAAACGATTCAGGACATCTTCGAGTGGTGCAAAATCAAAGTTCAACTCTCAACCTTTAACAATGCCATCACCTGATAAGCAAATTATTTTCTTTCAGTTTTTTTGCATGCAAATATGTACATGTGCATTTCAAAATAAGTTAACAGGTTTCCATTGATAAAACAATGGAATTCAAATGACAAACTGACAATTACAAACTTCACATCACTTTCACCCTACAACAAACTCCAATTCAAATGATAATGGAAATTTTCTCGCATTGATAAAATAATTGAATTCAAATAAAATGGATAGTTGCCAAATAAAATGGATGCTAGAATGAATTTTGAAACAAACACAGGCAAAAACTTCCAATCGAATGAACTAAGCTTGCTTGCAGTAAAACTGAAAGGCCGTTTGATTATATATAACTAATAATATATTCTACTCTCAGCTTATTTAGCACGTTGCTTCTCATGGATTCATTCTTATTGCACTTCGGATTAGTTTACCATAGATTCATATCACGACCCGAATTTCAGCGTTCGAAAATCGACATCGGTACTTCGCTTGTACTCGAATGCGGCAGATTCAAACGTCGAAATCCGATTCGTGCCGGAGCTTATAACACATTAAGTACAACAACACAGCGGGTGAAAATGAACAATATCGTTGACACAATAATGATACAAATGATATTGATATCAATCAGAGATACAAAACACAGCAACGGAATAAAGTCTTCGACAAAGGAACACCAACATCAACTTCGATAGAAGAGAGAGGTAACATCAGCAGTAGCGGCGGAACACATCTCCAAAGCCAATCTCCAAAGCTCTCAAGCTATAAGCTCGAATCCCCATCAATGCTGAACTTGTAGCAAATGCGATCCCGAAAATCCAAAGACGCCAACGATTTCCAAAAGCAACCAAACAGAATGCTGATGGCCAGCGAATCTGCACCTACTATTTGATTATCCCGAAAATCCAATGCTTAATTGTTTTCTCAATCTGGGAATACTGTCTCAAACTGAACTAAGAATATAACCATCGCTGATATTCATTTGTGTTGTGAAATTTTCAAAAAGCTTTGGGGTTTGGGTTTTTGGTTTTGGAAGAGAAGAAGTAGAGAGGAAGAAGAGAAGTCCCACATTGTAGAAAAATAAAGACTATACTTGTATAAGTATAGCTTTCTCAAGTGGATGATGGGGCCTTGGGGCTCCCACATGTTTGCTTTGTTGTGAGAAGAGAAGTCATGCAACACCACACGCGCACCGCCGCCGTCCGTCCGACCGAACCGGGCCGGGTTTCGGGTTCGGATCCGAAAATATTTTTGGATCAAGATAAGAACAGTAACGGGCCAGATTTCAGCCCGTTAAGGACCCAGAACCAGAAAATATGAATTTGGATAAAGGGCGGGAATTTGTAACGTTTTCTAAACGTTACAAACTGAATGGACGCGTCATTTGAATTGCAACAGTTTTCTGAACATTGCAAACGAAAGGTCGCAACGTTTAATTTTTGAATCCATTCACAACAGTTACGAACGGTCGTGACGCTTCGCGAATAGACACCTCTTCACGTCTATATATAGCGACGCCTGAAAACAGTTAGAAAAAGTTTTCGAATCCTCTTCTTCTTCTCCACACAATTCTGCGACGCCCATAAATCTTTACAGATTGCTCTGTTTTGTGATGCCTCCTAGGTGTTGCAAATTCAAAAAGCGTTGCAGAATTGTTTTCTTCTTCCTCTTCATTCTACTCTATACAAATTGCATCATCAGATACAGTTTCTGAAGTGTTCTTGGTCGGATCAAAGTCGTACAAACTTTGAATCCGATTACGCTGTTATAGGGCTTCATTGAATCCTGAAAGTCGATAGTTCGATAACCCGTTTGTACCTGATGGGTTGAACTATTGTCTGAAAGAATCTATTTCATAGATCCTTGAAGTTGAAAGTACAGCATTGTTTTTATCTCTATCGCCATCAAATCCGTCTCGAACCGCAAAATCCCTAACAAATTTCAGACAATATTCTTCAACCATGGAAGGTTCGAGCGCTCTACAAGTTATGAATCAGCATCTAACTCGATTGGAGCGTTTTTGATGGCGACAATTTCACTCGTTGGCAAGAGACGATGAAATTTTTCCTGGTCACCGTCAAGTTGTTCTACATCTTGGAAGATGACTTGGAAGAAATCCCGGAGGAAACTGATAAGGATGATGCTGCTCTAAAGGCTAAACGTGCAAAGCGCAAAGAGGACGATTTCCTATGCAGAGGCCATATTCTGAATGCGCTACCTACCCCAGTCTACAATGCTCATAGGACCTTGGAAACAGCGAAGGCACTCTGGACTGCTCTGGAGAATAAAAGTTATAGAATCTGTGGATGTAGAATTTTTTTGAAAATCAAACTGTTGAGATTCCATTGAGATCATCTAGTCCAGAACGTAGTATGACTAATGATATCAATGACGATGATTATGCTCCTGCTCAAAACAGTAAGGAAGTGTCAGTACCAGATAATAGTACTGAACAACGGAGAAGTAAAAGAGCGAGAATAGAGAAGGACTATGGTCCTGACTTCATTACATATCTTGTAGAAGGCAGTAAGGACGAAGTCCTTAATGTGACTAAATATGTAATGAACGTTGATGATGATCCCAAAACTTATTCTGAAGCTATGAGTTTCAGAGATTCAAATTTCTGGAAAGAAGCTATCAATGATGAAATGAATTCCATAATGTTAAACCAAACTTGGGTTTTAACTGATTTACCTTCTGGTGCTAAACCTATAGGATGTAAATGGATATTCAAGAAAAAGTTGAATACAAATGGATCCATTGATAAGTTTAAAACCAGATTAGTTGCTAAGGGATATAAGCAAAGACATGGAGCAGATTATTTTGATACATATGCTCCAGTTGCTCGCATATCTTCTATGCGCTGTTTAATTGCACTTGCATCAATTCATAAATTAGTCATACATCAAATGGATATAAAGACTGCTTTTCTAAATGGAGATTTAGAAGAAGAGATATATATGGAACAACCTGAAGGTTTCAAAACCCCAGGCCAAGAAAAGAAAGTTTGCAAATTAGTAAAATCTCTTTATGGCCTGAAGCAAGCTCCCATGCAATGGCATGAGAAGTTTGATAAAGTTGCACTGTCATATGGATTCATTGTTAATGATGCTGATAAATGTATTTATAGCAAATCGGATAACAACGGTATTGTTATAATATGTTTATATGTTGATGACATGCTAATATTTGGTTCCAATATATCTTGTGTGAATGAAACTAAAAAAGTTTCTGTCTTCTAAATTCGATATGAAAGATCTAGGAGAGGCTGATGTAATTCTGGGAATTAAAATTGTTAGGAAAGAGGGGGAGTTATTACTAACTCAATCCCATTACATAGAGAAATTCCTACAAAAATATGGTCATTACGATGACAAACCAGCACCAACTCCTTTAGATCCTAGTATTAAATTAGAAAGAACACTGGACGTTCTATCTCTCAACTAGAGTATTCCAGTGTTATTGGGAGTCTTATGTATGTTATGCATTGCACTAGACCAGACATCGTGCATGCTATAAGTATATTGTGTCGATTTACGAGTAATCCAGGTTTCGAACATTGGAAAGCCATTTCCAGAGTTTTAGCTTATTTGAAAGGAACCATTGAATATGGTTTATCTTATAAAGGATATCCTTTTGTAATAGAAGGATATAGTGATGCAACCTGGAACAATGTAGAATCCAAATCCAAGTCTATGACTGGATGGATCTTTACACTAGGAGGCGCTGCTGTGTCTTGGGCTTCCAAGAAGCAGACCTGTATTTCTGACTCAACAATGTTGTCAGAATTGATTGCATTAGCAGATGCATGTAAAGAAGCAGAATGACTTAGGAATTTATGAATGGAAATCCCTTTGTGGAAGAAGCCATCTCCAGCAGTCTTGAATAACTGTGACAATCAAGCAACAATATACAATGTGTCTAATAAGACATATAATGGAAAGTCTAGACATGTGAGTCTAAGACATCAAATGGTGAGACAGTTACTCAAAAGAGGAGTTATAACTGTTGACTACATAGAAACGAAGAAAAACTTGGCTAACCCACTTAAAAAAGGGCTTCCAAAGGCAATGGTTTCTATAAAGTCACAAGAAATGGGACTAAGGTCTGTGAATGAAGGTTGATCATCCTTAACAGAAACCCAACTTATGTCTTGAAAAGGATAGACAAAGTTCAATGGGTACTAACAAGTTAAACGAATGATTATGGAACACTAAATTGATAATCTCATAATATTTAGTGTTGGATTCTGCAAAAATAAGGGATGGATATACTTCCTTAATAAGTCTAGAAACCTTAAAAGGTGTATCGCAGAAACACCTTAAGAGACTTGCCTATATGAGTATGGAAATCAGGCCGTTTCTTAGGAAAGTAAGACCGCTTTCTAAGTAGACTCATGAACCAGGATTTAAGCACATGGCCATTAACGTGCTGAGCAATACATAACACTTTACCTAAGAAAATCAACATGTGTGATTGTTCTGGTTTTATCATTAGGGATACTTGGTTCAAGATTCGTTCACCATAGAATCTCGATAAGGCTTTGAATGATTTACACTAAGTAAAGGTTCAAATCCAAAAGATACCTTTTATTTATGTGTTGGTTTTCACGATGATGCAAAACTTGATCTTAGAACTACATAGGCTTGATCCCACTTGGGTATGTAGGAAGTCACTCTAGTGATTCAGCCGTCCTATTTATTTATTTTCTTATTTTGAAAATTGGGGGAGATTGTTGTGAAATTTTCAAAAAGCTTTGGGGTTTGGGTTTTTGGTTTTGGAAGAGAAGAAGTAGAGAGGAAGAAGAGAAGTCCCACATTGTAGAAAAATAAAGACTATACTTGTATAAGTATAGCTTTCTCAAGTGGATGATGGGGCCTTGGGGCTCCCACATGTTTGCTTTGTTGTGAGGAGAGAAGTCATGCAACACCACATACGCGCCGCCGCCGTCCGTCCGACCGAACCGAGCCGGGTCCGGGTCCGGGTTTTGGGTTCGGATCCGAAAATATTTTTGGATCAAAATAAGAACAGTAACGGGCCAGATTTCAGCCCGTTAAGGACCCAGAACCGGAAAATCTGAATTTGGATAAAGGACGGGAATTTGTAACGTTTTCTAAACGTTACAAACTGAATGGACGCGACATTTGAATTGCAACGGTTTTCTGAACATTGCAAACGAAAGGTCGCGACGTTTAATTTTTGAATCCATTCACAACAGTTACGAACGGTCGCGATGCTTCGCGAATGGACACCTCTTCACGTCTATATATAGCGATGCCCGAAAACAGTTAGAAAAAGTTTTCGAATCCTCTTCTTCTCCACACAATTCTGCGACGCCCATAAATCTTTACAGATTGCTCTGTTTTGTGACGCCTCCTAGGTGTTGCAAATTCAGAAAGCGTTGCAGAATTGTTTTCTTCTTCCTCTTCATTCTACTCTATACAAATTGCATCATCAGATACAGTTTCTGAAGTGTTCTTGGTCGGATCAAAGTCGTACAAACTTTGAATTCGATTACGCTGTTATAGGGCTTCATTGAATCTTGAAAGTCGATAGTTCGATAACCCGTTTGTACCTGGTGGGTTGAACTATTGTCTGAAAGAATCTATTCCATAGATCCTTGAAGTCGGAAGTACAGCATTGTTTTTATCTCTATCGCCATCAAATCTGTCTCGAACCGCAAAATCCCCAACAATTTGTATATTGGATTCGTATTTCAAGAAAGAAATTAAAACAAAAAATTTGGGTTGAGAAACTAAAGTATGTATCCTGGAATACAATAGTTATAATATCTGCTTCTCTTCAGTTTTGGATTTACTAGTAGAGTCACATGGAGTTTGCATGCTATATTTCCTTAATGCTAACATTCTTAATATGATATATTCAAGCATTCAATTTCAGAAACTGAAGAAAGCCTAAAACATAATTAGAAAACTGAGAACCTTGCTTGCCTAAATCCTAATCCTATAATTTCGGAACAATTTTGATTTAATGATAACAATCTTAATTTGGTCTTCATGTACAAACTTCAGTGGACTTGGTTTCTAAGGGAAATTGGCATTAATAATTTTAGTATAGCAATTTTGATATAACCACGATCTAACTATGTGGTTAACCTTCAATCTTTTTGTGTCTTATTTGCAATTGATTTGTTTATTCTTAATTCTAGACATCATCTGACGAGCTACCATAAACAAATCAAGTTCCATAGGTATGGATTAATACTACAAAAAACCATAATATATGAAAATAGACAATATCTGAATGTTCATAACTCAATGTTTGTTCAAGTATGCCTGATATTGCCTGATGTTTATACGCGATCGGAATTTTTTTCCATCTAACACAAATTTAATACAAAATCAAAACTGGTATTTCCTGAATAGATGATGCACAGAACCTGAAGTAGCAAGAGCCGTCGATATATGGTCAATGTCAGCTCACTGTTGCCTAAAGAGATGACATGTTAGATCTACAATGGTGTGTTGAGTTGTCGGTTGATATCAATAGCTACTTAATTTTCCCTTAAGGATGCACTATGAGAAGATCCATCATGTCACCTGAAAACGAGTTAGAATAGGTAACAAGTATGGTTCGTATGTAAGGAATGACATGATATACGCTAAGATATTAGTATAACTAGGTGTAACCCGTGCGTTGCACACGGTAACGTTTTAAAAAAAATAGTATTTATATTTTAATTATTGCTAAAATATATTTTATTATGCAGTATAGGATAAATTTATCGTGATGTATAGACCATAAGTTAAAATTACATGCAATGCTTGAATATAAGGTTGAAAGTTCGGTCCTCGCTAATTACGTATCTATGTAAAAATTAATGTCCCAACTCAAAAAAAAATTATAAAGACTAAAATTGTTAAAATTATATGTAAATAATTTATGTTATGTGATATACATATACATACATACACGTATGCATGAATAAGTAGCTTTACCATTTTCTTAGTATGATTGTTTTGTGTGTGTGTGTGTGTGTGTTGAATTGCCATTTTTTTAAGGATTTATAAATGGATTAATAAACATTAAATAATTGAATTTATTTAAATAATTTGAATTAGTGATCAACATAACTAATCAAATATAAAGAGTCGAATTTAAACAAAATTGGAGAAAACTAAGAAGACTTTTGTACGTATTTGTAATTGAGAAGAGCATCGATTTTATGGTTAATTTATCTATGTGTGAACTTTTATTCATTATTTAATTTGTGTTTTTAAACAATTTTATCCTTGTAATTAGCCATAGATTTCATATTATTGCAGAAGGGTTATGCTTACAGCTTTGATAATTGTAAAATAATGTTATGTAACATTTAGTTAAGTTACGAGTTGGGTATGCTTGATAATATGTTGAAAGTGAGAATTTTTATATAATCTAATATTAGTGTAATCTACGCATTCATATTGTAATGTTGTAAAATATAAATTTATCTTTTAAAAGCTGTTCAAAATGGAATTATATTATGTAATGTATGATAATTTTTTAGATACATGAATTAGAAATTAAAAGAGTTATTATTATTTATGTATACATTTTATGTTATGTGATTTAAATATTTTTATATATCTAATAAAGAAGAAATAATTTTATCATTTTTTTCCACATGAATGAATGTTGTACATATTGAAATTCTCTTATTTTTAGCATTTATTAGATGGATTAATGAATATTAGTTGGTCATATTTATTTAAATAGCTTAAATTTATGATTACGCAATTAGTTAAATATATTATATATGGACTTGAATGTAAAATATTAGAAGATAATTGAAAAGTGTTTCTACGTAATTGTAAAAAAACTACAATTCAGGTATTTGAAGTTATTAAAATTTTACAATGCATTGCATGATAAATTCATTTATAAATAAATTATAAAATAAATCTATTATTGTCATTAACATATATAATTTATGTTATGTGATTTATATATATTTGCATCTAATGATTTTTTTAACCAATTTGTTGTAGCGCCTGTAGTACACATATTGAAACTTTCATTTTTTAGGTTTTTTAATAAATATTAATTGACTAAGTTTAACAATTAGTTCAAATTTGATTATGTAATTAATTTAAATGTGTGGATTTTAATGTGAAATTTATTGAGAGAATCGTGGAAAATTTGTAAATAATTATATATTGAAAAAAAAGCAGGTATTTGAATATAAATAGTGTGATAAATTTTGTAGAATAATTGTAAAGTAGTAGCTTATACTATACGATTTTGAAAATAAAATATCTAAACTTGGAGAGAATTAAGGAGAATAAAGATAGCTCCTAGAATTAATGAGAGAGCTTCAAATTCTTCTACTTCACTATTATTTGATAGATGGGTCGTAGGCTGTAACAAGGCTCAACATCACTTTAACTCATTTATACAATATAAAAGCAAATATAGCATTGTATCAGTGTACAAAGAAATTCATTTGCATCAATATAACAATTATCATTTTTCATCTTGGTTTTACTTCTTTATGGTATCAGAGCCATAACTGTCTAACATCAGTGAATGCCTCGCCAAATACTTCATCAGAGTTGTTTTCATCACCTGAAGTATTGGCTGCGCCTTGACTGCCATCAGAGGAAGCTTGTTCTCATCCTCTAGCCTCGCCAATTTTGTGCATTTTTTCAAGAATTAGCAGTTACCAGTTTTTCGTCTCTCAAGATTCTTGTTGTTTCGTGCCATAGAGTTGCTGTCAGAGTATTTTATCATCACTCAACAGCTCTAGCTACAACCAATAATCCGCAGCAAAGGCCACTTTTCTTGATCAGATCTCAGCTGTATTGTGTCAGTCTCCTTCGTCATCTCAATGGCAGATGAAAATGTTGATAACTCAACCTCTCCTACTTCAACAAACACATCATCACTGCAAGATGTGACTCAAGAACTCCTTAAAGCCATTGATAAGCCTCAAAGTCAACTCATATCGATCCAATCCGACGAATCAAATTATCTTCCATGGAAACTGCAAATTGAAACAGTAGTTAGAGGATATGGTTTAGAAGATTACATTCTCGAAACTTAAATTACACCAGCAAAGTATATTAAAGATAGTGAGTGCAAACTTGTGATAAATCAAGAATATACAACACATCAAAGGCAAGATAGATTGGTCGGTTCATGGTTGTTATCATCAATAGGTGTTATACCAATGCCACAATTGATTGAATGTTGAAGGTCTATTATAAATAGATCATACACATCTCAATCTGCAGCAAGAGTGCTACATTACGAGAGGAAAATACAGAATCTAAGGAAGGAAAACTTATTAATGAATGAATATTTGACCAAAGTAAAGAATTTATGTGATCAGTTAGCATCAGCAGACCACAAAGTATCAGAGACGAATCAAATTTTATCTATAATAAGTGGACTAGATGAAGATTATGAGGCGGTGGTTGTTGTAAACCAACACCAAATTTACAGTAAGTGTATTCTACACTATTGGCTCATGAAGGAAGGATAGAACAAAAGAAAACAATTACTTCTGATTTTTGAGTCAACTACGCAATTAATAGTAAATTCAAGAATCAAGAAAAACCATACAACGGAAATCAAGGATCTAACAATTCAGGGGGTGGAGCAACATATAAATCCAGAGGGAGAGGAGGAAGATGGAATAACAATAATAGATCAAGATGTCAAATTTGCAAAAGGTTTGTCACATAGCTAATAAATGCTATTTTTGATTTGATGCGAATTACAAACCAAATCAGGAGAGCAACAGTACTCAAAGAAGTTACAATCCAAACTATAATTCTAGTGCAAATATAGCAAACATGCAACAAGATTCAAGAAACCAATTAAAAAATGCATGAAATCATCACCTGAATGCATTAAAATTAACGAGACCTGAAGTGGTACCCCGATTCAGGAGTGACTAATCGCATAACAAACGATTAAGCAACTTAAAACGGGAAACAAGGAGTACAAAGGTAATCAATCCATTCTTATGGACAATGGTGAGTCTATTACAATATCGCATATTGGAAATACATGTATTAAGGGTAAGAGATCGTTATATCTTAATAACTTGCTAAGAGTTCCGTTAATTAGAAAGAATCTAATGAGTATGTCTTAGTTTGCTAATGTTAATAAAGTATTTTTTGAATTTTATCCAAAATATTATTTGATTAAAGACTTAGTAACAAAATAAATTCTACTGCAGGGTAAAGAATATAATGGATTGTACAAATTCAGTGTAGCTAACTCAATAAATTCTCAAACTAAAAGGAAATGGTATAATTCTTCTGAAATTACTAAGGCTGGAAGTTGTAAGAATTTTGATATGTGGCATTACAAACTAGGTCATCCTAGTGTAGCTGTTGTAAAACAAGTGCTTAGTGAAAATAATATTTCATTTGATGATACCACTATATCATATATTTGCACATATTATCAAATGGGAAAGAGTCATAAACTCGGTTTTCCAGATTCCCAAACTAAGTATAATAAACCATTGCAATTAGTCGTCACTGACTTGTGGGGACCAGCACCAATTAATACTGATTATGGTTTCAAGTATTATATATCTTTTTTTGAGGCCTTTTCTAGATATGTTTGGATTTATTTTTCGAAAGCAAAATCTAAAATATGCACTGTCTTACAGTTTATAGCTCATGATGAAAACCAAACAAATTGTCAAATTAAAATTATTCAAACTAATGATGGAACTGAGTTTAAACCACTTAAACAATATTTTCAAAACGGCGGTATATTACATAGAGTCACATGTCCACACACAATAGAGAAAAACGGTCTAATAGAGAGAAAACATAGATATATTGTGGAATCTGGTCTTGCATTTATGGCTCAAGCATCTTTAACCTTAAAGTTTTGGCCATATGCTTTTAGCACGGCTGTATAGCTAATAAATAGATTACCCGCTAAAGTATTACATCATAACAGTCCAATAGAAATTCTATTTAATATTAGACCAGATTATCAAGGATTAAAAGTGTTTAGATGTCTATGTTTTTCAAGTTTAAGACCATAAAATGTTCGTAAGTTAAATTATAGATCATCACCATGTACTTTTCTTGGATATGCTAATAATAAAAAAAGGATATAGGTGCCTTAACAGTATGGTAAAATATTTGTATCAAGACATGTTGTTTTCAATGAAAATATATTTCCTTTTACTGAAAGTGGCATCAAAACTTCACATAAAGTTTGTAATTCTAAGTTTTCTATACCATCTATACCTATACATTCTAATGTAGTTACCTCAGTTTATGATAAGTCAACTTAGGATTACCAACGTCTGCAACAGTCAGACCACACTGCATCCTCTCCTCATCACACTGGATTCAGTCTAGAAATAGACCATGAACCAAAGGACTTTCACAGAAGCCCACAACAAAGCAGTCATGATCAGCAAGACACTTATCAAGCATAAAAAAAACTCATAGTTATCTTATGCTCAACAAGCATCATCAGAAGCTGCAAGTCAACAATCTATCCCTATAATAACTGGAAATTTCATGATAATAAGAGCCAAAAGTGGAATATTTAAACCAAAATTATATAACATGAATCTTGACATTGAAGAACCAATTACTTATCAGCAGCAATGCACAATGAAAAATGAATGTCAACAACGCATGAGGAATACAATGCTCTTATAAGAAACAAAATATGGGATTTAGTGCCTCTACCAAAACACAAAAACATCATAGGATGCAAATGGACATGCAGATTAAAGAAAAATGCAAATGGTTCCATCTCAAAGTAAAAGGCTAGGCTAGTTGCTAAGTGTTACTCACAACAGCATGGTTTTGACTTCATAGAAACATTTTCTCTAGTGGTCAAACCAACTTTCATTCGAATTATTCTTACCATAACATTACACAAAAAGTGGAGAATAAAACAACTTGATGTAAACAATGCTTTTCTTAATGGCATATTAAAAGAAGAAGTTTATATGGAGTAGCCATAGGGATTTAAAAAGGATGGCAACTGTGAATTAGTGTGCAAATTGAATAAAGCAATTTATGGTTTGAAACAAGCACTAAGAGTATGGTTTGATAGACTAAATTTAACTCTAATTAAACTTTGGTACAATCCAACCAGATTGGACAATTCATTATTTACAAAGTTCACTGAAGGGAATGCAATATGTTGATGACTTCATAATCACTAGCAATAGTGATTATGAAATCATCAATCTTACACAATAGCTCAACAAAGAATTTTCAATCAAAGATCTGGGCAACATAAATTATTTTCTTAGGATTGAAGTCAAAAGGATATCAGATTCTAAAATTCTTTTAAGTCAAAGAAAGTACATTTTAGAAATTCTAGTCAAAGCCAAAATGGATCAAGCCAATGCATTTCCTACAACAATAACAAGCGATCTACATTTATCAAAAGATAAAGGTAAACTAATCAAAAATGTGAAGCAATAAAGAAGTATTGTAGGGGCACTGCAATATGTCACGATAACAAGACCAGAAATATCATTCAGCATAAACATAGTGTACCAGTTTATGCAAAATCAACTTGATGACCATTGGAAAGCAGTGAAAAGAAATTTAAGATATTTGAAAGGAACACTGAATCAAGGTCTAATACTTGAATCATGCAAAACAATCAACATTCATGATTATGTAGATGCATATTGATCTAAATGATAGAAGAACTACCTCTGCGTATTGTATTTATTTAGGCAGAAACTCTATTTCATGGGGTTCAAACAAGCAGTCAACCATATCTAGATCAAGTACCAAGGTAGAATATAGAAGTGTTTCCAGTTCTACAGCAGAAATAATATGGATAGAATCACTACTAACATAATTTCAAATCAAGACAGATGGCAAAACTACATTGTTGTGTGATAATCTCAGTACTATCTCTCTTACTGCTAACCCTATTCTTCACTCTAGAACTAAACATATGGAGCTAGATTTATATTTTGTAAGAGAGTAGGTCATGAAGAACAAATTAAATATAAATCATATACCTGCTGCTTATCAGAGAGCAGATCCGTTAACAAAAGCCCTTGTCAGTAAAGAATTTTATCAGATTGAAGCAAAGCTTAAGGTTGGGGAAGCTAACATCGAACATGGGATGAATCAAAGTTGAACAAACTTCATGCAAAGACTCCGACCCTAGTAAAACTAGAATTCAAAGCCTTTTTTGCTTTCTCATTAAGATCGACTGTCTCCTCAACAATATTGCCCACATCTATCAGATCTAAGAGAATATCTTAGTATTCTTCACTCAGATCTACTGTTTCTACTTCAAAATCATCAAATCCTGTCAGATCTGAGCAAAAGCAAAGAAAATTTCTATCAGATCTGAGCATATTTTAAATCGAAAATCAAATAAAAAGAAGATTCTTAGAAACTCCCTGTTGAAACTACTCACAAACTATCAGATCTAAGCTAAATCGATCAGCAAGTCAAAGAAGATGAATCTCATAACTCCTTTTAAAGCTAATCAGTCTAGATTCTCCTATAGCATCGCTGCTGATGAAGTTCCCTCTTTAAATTAAAGTGAAATCTGATAGAATTTGGTGATTGAAGATTTCTACAGCAAGTTAGGGAAAATGGTTGAAACCCTAGCCTAATTTTGAGGGGGAGTTAGAATATGTAATAAGTATCGTTCGTATGTAAGGAATGATATAATATATGCTGAGATATTAGTATAATGGGTTATGGGCAGTAACAAGGCCCAACATCACTTTAACTCATTTGTACAATATAAAGAAAATGTAGCATTGTATCAATGTACAGAGAAATTCATTTGCATCAATAAAGATAAAAATTATCATTTTTAATCTCTGTTTTACTACTTTAAAGCGTCGAGCCATATTAGTCGATGTCGCCCAGATATGTTGAGAGAAAATCCACCGATGGAAGTAAGTTAGGTTGAAGCAATGCCAATGATGTGGAACATGGACATTGAGGTTGCAATTGGAGAGAGTTAGGGTTTGTAAAAGGGGTATTTGGGCGAAGAAGACAAAGGTGCCAGAACCAGAAATGGGGATATCAATTAAATAAAGATGGATGAGGTTTTTGAGATAGGAAGCCAAGCGGTGGAGAGATACTTGAGAGAGAAGTCAAAAGCCTCCTTTTTCCATAGTCGTGCACCCCTCCATGCTCCACATCCAGCGGCCAACTTCAAATCACATTTTTTATAATTGGGAAGAAAACTTAGAGTTAGGGATTTAGAAGCGATTAACGAGAGAGTGGAGCCTCGAAAATAATTGGAGAGCCCACCTCATGGCAATGTTACGTAATCAATAATGAAAAAAATTAAATAAACAGTAACACTTTAAACATAGTGGGATCATATGGAATTATAAAAAGCAACTTTTAGTCTTTTTCTCTTTGTCTTCATCTTTAAACTCATGAGTCTTCTAATATCTTGATTATCTCTGAAATTTGAACTCTAGTCTTTTTACTAATCAGCCTTCAAACTCGATTATCTTGTTCTTGTATAAATCTATGTAATATTCTGCAAAATATTATATACAACTTGGAAAAACATCAGTACCTATATTTATATGGTTATTGTCATCAAAATCAATATCTATGTATTAATAGAAAGAATTATATTGAGCAAGAGAATCTGGTGTATTTCTTGTTAATTACTTCGAGGAAGTTGATACCATACTTTTAGGCTCATTCGATAAAAGTGTTGACTGATCAACCATTGAGGCAAGTATTGCACCGACCCGAGACTTTACTGAAGTGGAATATAGAGCAAAGTCAAAGAGATATAACATACCATATTAAAGGGGTGATATGAGGATAGTCGTTTGCTGACCTCGTTGTTGAGTTTATCCTGGGATGGAGAAGTAGAGAAAGATATGTCTTGCTTACTTAGTTGAAGTTATACACAGATGGAGCATCTAATGAATGTAGCACGAGTGGTAGCAGTGATCTTGGTAACCCCGGAGTGATCTAACGAATGTAGCTCGAGGGGCTCGGAGCACCTTGAAGTTAGAGTTTCCTGCAACAAATAAAGAAGCAGAATATGAAGTACTAATCATGAGGCTAAATATGGAAAAAGAATTGGGAGTCAATACATTGCATATACCCAGCAACTCTCAATTGGCTGTCTATCAGGTGAATAAAGAATTTCAGGCTATAGGAGCAAGACTTAACCCTTACCTGATGAAGGTTCTGGAACTGTTGAATGACATTAAATATACGATAACATACATTCCTAAGGAAGAGAACATAAAAGCTGATTCATTGGCCAAGTTGGCTAGCCTAGGGATGGGAAACTTATGGAACTTGTTCCAATGGAGGTTTTGTAAACTTCGATCATTGGCTAGATGGATGTCAATAGGATCTTGGAGTCCGAATTGGAAAAGGAGTCGTAGATGACTCCAATTAAAGAATATTTGCTAAAATGAACTCTCCCGAATGGGATGAACGAGCGACGGAAACTCCTATGCAAGGTACCATGATTTATTATATGGGAAGGAGTACTATATAGGAGAGGATTTTCTACTTCCCTACCGCGATGTGTCGCCAAGAAAGAATCTAAGAAGATCCTCATTGATGTGCATAAGGGAAGATGCAGTGATCACATTGGGGGTAGACTATCACAATGAAGATTCTTTGCAATGGATGCTTTGGCCAAGGAATAGTCAAGACGTGATTGATTACACTAGAAAGTGCAATATATACTAAAGATTTGCAAAGATTCCTAGAGCACCACTCTTAGAGCTTATGCAAATGGTCAGCTCATAGTCGTTACTAGTTTGGGGACTTAACATCATTGGTGTGATAATAATGTTGAAAGGCAGAGAGAAGTATGCCATTTTTGCAGTTGATTATTTTACAAATTGGGCTAAAGCAGAATCATTAGCCATGATCACTATGAAAAAGATGGTCAACTTTATGGTGAAGAACATTATATATCGATTTTAAGTTCCACTAAAGATTATTACCGACAATGGGAGCTAATTCGAAAGCATTAAACTCAAAGATTTCTACAATAAGTATCAGATTGAAAATAAATTTTCATTTGCAGCACACAATAAGCAAATGGACTGGTAAAGGCGGTGAATAAGATCATTAAATCCATCCTGAAGAAGCAATTGACGAAGGCCAAGGGCAATTGGGTCGGTTAATTACCACTAGCATTGTAGGCTTAGTGAACGACCTGCAAGTACGCGTTCGATTGTACTCCATTCTCTTTGGTTTACGGATCAGAGGCCATGATTCTAAATGAATTAGAAGTGTAGCAATCTGGAAATTCTAACACTTCATCTTCGAATATCGAAATGTTTGAAATATAGTTAAGAGTTATAAATATATTTTTCTAACCTTGTTAAACATTTTCTAATTAATGAACAATTATAAGAAACTTGTTTTTTAAATTTGTCTACAAAATTATATTCTTCGAAGAAAAATCGATAATGTGACCAAATATCGGTTTATCAATAAACAACTTTTCGATTGGTATAAGTTGTTCGAACTCTTTTTTACTTGTCTAATGATTAAATGAACACATTAGAAACTAATTAACACACTTCTCTTTACTAAGAAAATAGAACATTTTAGAAGCTTTCAAGTGTGTAGGAGATATTATTTTGTTAAGGGTGTAAAGGAAATTTTGGTTAAAAGGAAGTGAAAGCAAGGAGAAGGACGGAAGGAAAGGTGGTTGCAAGGGAGAGTATGGACTTGGTTAGCTTGGGCTTTCTTATCTATTGGGTTAAAGGTGATTCTTGCTTTGAAAGCAGATGGCAATCCATATGAATGGACTTGAATGAACTTGTATGAATTATAGAAAGGTTTTTAAACAAATCACATAGGATGTAGATGGAATTTTGTTTAGTTTGGATTCGGATTTGAAAGTGCATTTATAATGATAGTCGTTATGGATGCACGTAGGAATTGTCCTGTTTTTTTAGATTTATGTGAAACTTTATAAGTGATTCTTAGGGGTTTCTTGTCATAATTACAATTTTTTATATGTATGTTTGCTTCTATAAAAAATTTGGATGGTAAAAAATTAAGCAACATTTTGAAAAGTGGCAAAAACTTCACTTGTGCAAAACTGCCCCGTTTAGCTATGGTTTTTGAACTTCAAATGTTTGAAAAGGACTTTTAACTTATTATTTTTTTTCATTATTATTACAAGCGTTAAGTAACTCATATTGGAGTATTTTAAAAGTGTTTTTAGATTTTTATAAGTTTTTAAAAATTAGCTGGGAATTATTAATGAGGAGATTTTTATAAGGAAAACTTGTTTTTCCAAGTTAAACGATTTTATAAACCTGTTATTTTAAAGTAATATTTTAAGGAAATATTTTAAAAAATATTATAAGTATTTAAAAGCATGTTAAGTATATATAGTTTTTATAAAGTTAGCTGATTATTTTATTATAAATATCTTATATATATATATATATATATATTATCTTTTATATTGTTTTATTGATTATCTAGTTTTACAAATGAATTGCTATGCATATATCTTTATATCATTTTTAAAAGGGTTGTTAAATTATAAAAATGAAGATTTAAATGGGGGTTTGGAATTGCTTAATGGATAAAAGGTTAACTGTTTAATTAGTTGTTTAAACACAATTAACTATGCTTAATACTAAAACCCAAAGAAGTAGCTATATCTATTTGTGAGAGTTAAGATTGATGTTCAAGTAGGGATATAAACAATAGAGCTCAACTACCGGCTTCCCTCCTGACCAACGAATAGTTAAGTTGGGAATGTCAGAAACATGTTATTCATGTTGATTACTTAATTGTTTATGGAAATCATTAAAACTATTCTTAACATTGAAAGCCGATGAAGTAGACTTATCTATTTGTGAGATTCAAGAATGAAGTGTTTAGGTAAGCCTTTGATATGCATCCAATGCTCTAACTTACCTGGCTTCACTCTTGGACAAGGAATCGTTAACTTGGAATGTTAGAAATGAGTTAAGTGTATGGATATTGATTTGTATAAGCAATTGTTTTTGGCTAGACAGTCGATTAGTCAACTATCTACTTGATCAAATATGACTTAATAAGTATCAAATGGCTTCGCGATTTCATACCAATGTGAACCCCTGGGGAATTGGCACGAAACGTCTCTAGCTTTCACTTACTTCTGAAAGAACCAAAATTAGTTAACCATAAAATCATCGCACTAGTTTAGAAGAGTTTGAGATTAGTAAGTGTTTTACATACCGAATACCACATCAAAACTAGCATATGAGTTCTATGTTTTGGAAACAGCTATAAAGGGGAATCTATGTGGAGATTCGAGATCTGTTTAAGATGCTCAAATCCATGTAATGATTCGTGATCTATTCGAGATATTGGATCAATCCAAGGATTCGTGTTCTGTTCGAGTAATGAAGACTCATGTGAAAGATGCCGAATGTAACCTCGACATTGGAAATGGCTAAAGACAGATTAGGATGCACAATCTTGGGTTTGGCTGACCCGTGATAGGGTATTATCAACTCTATATCTAGAGTATGCTTATCGATACATTGGTACCAGGAGTTGATGATATTTGGTTCCACGTGGTTCATGTTTATGTTCGAGCATGGGCCGTTGTATTTACCTTATGATATATATTTTATCTAGAGATATACGATGCTCGAAAGGTTTCTTGTGATCTTTATGCATGGAGGTTGGATTTCGACTTAATCGAAGGGATCTCGATGGAAAATCCATTATGCAAATGTGCCTTGGCAGTTTTGATCATACCCTGAATATGTTGTGGTGTAACCAATGTAAGCATCACAACTATTTGATATGATTTATGTTCTACGCCCTAGACATTATCTACCATATCACTATATTAAAATTAATGCATGGTTGGTTTCTTTTAAGGGGAAAACTGTTACGGGAATCCATATGGTTTCATTTGTTACTGTTATATGTATTCATGTATCTTGAGTTGTCTCATACCAAACTTATGTCTGACGCTTGGTTTTTATTTTTCCTAAATTCCTCGCGTACTCTTTCGAGTAGGCTAAGTATAACAAGTTTTACCTTGGATGCTTCAGAGTTCAATAGATGAGCTAGAGGCTTCCATTATCTATCCATTTCTATTTTATCGTATTAGTTATGTATATATCAGCATTGTGAGGACGGACAATTATAACTATCCATGCAGATGATAGTACTTTGGTTTTGTTACTCTAAAATTTATGTATTCAGTAACCTTCTGAAACGTTCCTTTAATATTATATTATCGTTCCGTTGTGAGATTTTGATGTTATGTTCTTCCTGTCTTGTTCTATTCTTTTTTTTTTCACCCTAACTTTCCATCTTTCAGGCATTGGATGTTTTGCATACAAATACCATGGATGTTTTAGTGTCAACATTCAAGAGTCAAAAAGTTGGATCGTTACAAGAAGTCTCTTCTCAGTGAAGAACCCCCTATATTCCCATGGTGAATGAGGAACTCTTGCTTGAGTACCACAATTTGGTCCACAAGAAGCGAGAAGAAGCTGATTTTAGAGTAGTTGCTTGCCAGAAAAGACTAGCATGAAAATTCAATGCAAAGGTCAGAACTTGAACCTTTAAGACTGGCGATCTCATTTTGAAACGGGTCTTTCTTGGTCCAGTAGCACTTGGGCCAAATTCAGAAGGTCATTTCATGATGGAATATAATATTGGTGATGGAACTTTCAAGCTGGTGACTATTGATAGTGTCTCAATTCCAAAGGCGTAGAATAACGAGCATTGGAGGTGCTATTTCACTTAGACTTATTTCTGTAAATAGTTGAATTGACTCTGGTGTAATAAGGCAGGGTCGACCATTCTTGTATTTATATATATAATTTGCTTTTGGAATTGATGGAACTTTATTCTTAAAAGTCTAACTTTATGCTATGTGGATAAAAACAAAATTGAACATTCTATTTTTTTGAAAATGTAGATACCTAGGTACCTAAAGACAAGTATTTATGGACTCCTTCGATCCGCAACTAGGTCGCAAGAGTATAATTATGTTATGGTCGATTGGACAATTTGCCATATACCTCTAACTGTTGACCAGTGCCCAGAGATGAGCAGGGCCTAAGACCGTTGCTCGAAGATAGGTAAGGTCTAATGATGATGCCTGGAGATAGGCATCTGAAATACTGGATCCTGGAGATATAACCCTGTATAAAATTGAATCTTCTTTTACAGGTACAACCATGCTTCAACCCGACGAGATAGGCTAAGTAGATAATTAGCAATGAAGGTTGATGAATGCTTATGGTTAACAGCTGGAGATGGCAAGATCGGGCATGGATGTCCGAAGATAGACACCCCAAGCATTTTCTTGGAGATAGGAAACAATTTGATCTCAGAAACTTGTGCTATTACACTGTTATCAATGGTCAAACAAAACCTGGTGGAAGAAAAGCCAGATAAGCTATAGAGTTAGTCGAGTAACTACAGTTCTATTATCCAAGGAAGAGATGTTTTGACAGCGATAAATAGAATGAAATAATGAAACAACACTAAGCATTGGTGGAAAATTAATCATATATACAAAATTATGGGGAATAATAACACTGCACAGATTCAGACATGAACATTATATATCCAACTAAACTGTATAAAATGTAATAAAATAGGATGAGAATCTAAACAGGTTTATTCACATCTAAATTAAAAGTGAGGGTCGTACCCACACAACAATGGCTAATATACATGTGCCAAAACAAAAAACAAAAGCAATGGGAAAACCACATAAGAAGATAATGCCTAATCATTCTTCTTCATCCTCTTCCTTCCCTTCTTTCCCTCTGAAGTGGATGAGATTGGCCTTTCACTTGATGTTACCTCCACCCCCTCCCCCCAAATAGATGGAAGTCGGGATCCTCGTCCCTATTGTAGTTGCTTTTTGAAAACTTAGGACCATCAACATGAATATTGGCCACTTGAAGTATAGAAGTTGGGATGACGAATGATGGGGTTGGCAAAGCGACTAAAAGCGAAGGTGAATATCGCCAATTGCTTTTTCTTTCTTGATATCTTTAAGCTTCTTAAGATGGACAGTCTGCTTTTCTAACGTTGACATCCCAAAACCATGATCCTTAGCCCTTGCAATTGCCAATCTTCATCGCCATACATCATAACAAGATCAGCTATAACTTCTTCGTTCAATGCATGAATATTTTTGGCATTTGCACCTGGGGCGGACCTGGTTAAAGAGGTTGGAATTGGAAGCAGAGCAGAAATAATGGTAGATTCGATCATTGAAGCTTTTAGGCCTAAAGTTAGAAAAAGTCTTCTAAGGGGGCAATGGCTAGTGGACCTGAAACTTGAAATAGAGAAAAAATATATTAGAAGTCTTGACATGTGACATCTGGAGTTTCTCAAAGATAGGTGAAACTAGTGATATACCTCCAGGAAACATAGGTTGTTTGAGAAGGACTTCCCAGTTGACTTTCCTCGACAATAGAAGACATAATAGGTAGCTATGGGGCATACTTAGGCAACATATAGCCAGGATCCTTAGGATTATATTGAACATGGAGAGAGGTTGTTAAGGAAGCAGCCGGAACAAAAGTTACCATAACAGCGAAGTGCCAGAATTCTCAAAAGAAGGAATTATAGGGTCGGAGATAAAAGGCCCAGATGGAGAAGAGTCAATGATACCAGAGGTGGCCGTCATTAGACTTGTAGTTTCCACAAGAAGTCCTTTATAGATTGGACTTGAACTTCCCCCCAAGTCCTTAGAGAAGGATTTGGGTAGGTCTCTAGCGGGCACCTGGTCAGTAGTCAAAACCTCGGAAGTTAGCATTATCTTCCCTACGATAATGGCATTCAAATCTTCACTATCTAGGAGGTCATCCTTTAGCTCCTCCTCGTTAACCTCGCCCAAATGTTATTTCTCTTGTTTGACGATTTCTTCCCAGGTCATGGCTAATGCTCTAGGGTATGCATTATCAAGCCACTTTAGATTTCCTAATTTGAAAATGTTCGCATAGAAGTGAACCAGAGTAGGCTCAATCTTGGACTTTATTTTATCTTCTACATTGTCCGCATGGGCTTTCGCATCCCTTTATGCTTTCTCAACGTTGAATGTTTTACCTATATACTCCTCGGCATGGCTAAGAGCATCATCATTTTCTTTCTTCTTGGCCTCCAATTCAGTCGCTAGCTTTAAAATCTTCGAAGTTCGTTCATCTATCTTAGCTTAAAAATCCTCTTTTTCATAGCAAAGGTATGGCTCCTGTGATGTGCAAACTCGAGCTACTCTTATTGAATTATATACTTTACATCAAAGGCCTTTCTCTCTTTTGCTAACTTCTTCTCCTTTGCCTTGAGAGACTCCTTAGCCTCCTCTAATTTTTTTTGAAAAGTGGTGATGATCTACTCAATATCTTTTTTCCTCTATTTCCTTCTCCTGAAGGATTAATTGATTGGCTTCATTAATATTGAATGAGGATTGAGCGAACCTTCTTCATGTATAATACTATCCATATGTGTCATTCACACTAGCCATGATGGTTTGCCCACAATGATATTAATACCCTTCAGAGGGTATGTAAATTTAATCCCACCAAAGTAGAAAGTGAGGAAGACTCTTTGTGAACCAGCAAGCCATTTACTAGAAGTGAATTCTGCTATAGCCATGGAAACATAAAAAGATGTGGTTTCCTTACTAAGTCTTTGCTTAAATGCATAGAAGTCGCAGAACCAGATGGTTAAACAACCTATTTAGTTCTATGAGATATAATGTGTTGCATGGAAGGAGGCACAGAAGTAAGGGAAATTGGAGCCTTCGAAGTAGGATAAAATCAGGTTTTGTAGAATGTACATCTTGACCCATTAGGAAAGGAGAATGGTGAGAAAGAGACGTCCTTCCTAACTTAGGTCGATCACGATTCCCTCTCTCGCGATCGTCATGAAACTTGCGCTCTTCTTCACTCTTTTCTTGTTCTCTCCTCTGGTGCCTTGCCGAGTCAGATTAATATGATGATTCTCTATGTCGACAAGAAGGATCATGCTTGCGATAACTTGAAGAGTGGCATGGAGTTCATCAAAAGATTTCGGCATACCATTACACATGAAAAAGTTAAGATTTGAAGCCAAGAAAAAAGCATGTAGTGTGAACACATGGTGTCTTTGAGTGTCGTATGAAGTGTCAATGCGCCCTATCGATCCTATGGACCAAACTCAGGTAGTTAGCTAAGCAGTTTTATCATGCCCGGTGTGGTAAAAGACACATCAGTAGCGATATGGATGAAAGCCGATGTCTGGGAGGATGTTTGCATAATCATATGAAGGAATAATTCCTTGGATGCTCCCAAAAGAACCAAAAATGTTATCAGTTGGTTGAGTCAAAGTCGCTTCTATAACCAGAGTCTGTTGTGGTTGAGTAACTGGACGGAGTGGAATGATCTTCACTTTCAAAAAATGGACGGAAAGTGATGCCTATCCATCACTATCTATCTTACCCATTAATTCATAATCTAGATCTAAATATTCATTATCATCCCCTTCCTCGTTATCTTAATCTTTGTTATCATCATCATTACCATCAACTTCCTCGTCCTTTCTCAGATTAACTAGAGGATCTTGAATTGCGAAAGGAGCTTCTTAGTTTTCAACATCGTAAGGCTCGACCCCAACCACTTGAGCGAGCTTGGTGCCTCTATGAACAGCAGGAATGAGACGTTGTGGTCATTGTGCAAAATTAGAAACTATCGCATCTTATCATCTGTTAATAGAAACTTCATTTTTCGCTCTTTGGTAAGAATATTTTAAAGAGCTTGGAGGGTGTGTGCCATAGCTTCACTACTAGGCCTCCTTAGAATAGCTATAAATTTATGAAATGACGGAGTTAGCAATTTGAATGAAATAAACTCCATCAAGATAAAAAGCGACAGTAAAACTTACGCCCCGATAGCCACTTCTAAGAGATGTTGGGTGGACAATGCATAAAGAAATATTTGTTGTTAAAATTACTAGCTTATTCCAAACACCAATGATCACATGAAAACCTTTGGACAATTCCAAATAGGTCAAAGAAGGGTCGTCTCATTTCCTTTTGAAGCTGAATAAATATCTAATTTACTCCAGTATGGACACCCTTGCCCAAATAGTGAAGGCATACCATGTAAATGCTATTCAAAGAAGCATAACCATTTGGATGAAACTGAATAGGGGAAAAATTTATGAACTAGAGGATGAACCGGATAAAATGATTAAATGGAGGACACCTCCAGCGGCACTCATATAGCGATTGCAAAGGGTATAGCCTTTGGGTGGATCATGGGCCCGTTGAAAGGGCTTAAGAACTAGAACATCCTTGAAAGAAATACCGTGTCTT
Source organism: Allium cepa (assembly GCA_030765085.1). Classification (NCBI taxonomy): domain Eukaryota; kingdom Viridiplantae; phylum Streptophyta; class Magnoliopsida; order Asparagales; family Amaryllidaceae; genus Allium; species Allium cepa. The sequence continues at coordinate 63,489,260 of CM060933.1, forward strand.
TTACAAATTTTTCTTGCACCAACTTCATCCAATGTAGATGCTAGAAAATCCGAAAGGTTATTGAGAACTAAACCACCTTTAAGATTGATGTTGCAACCCATACATAGGCTTTATCTCCCCTTACGAAGGATCCGCATGTAAAGGCTATCTTGTCAGATGATAAGATAGTCGAGGATAGGGAGATAAAGAAGTAGAAGTCGAAGCATTTGTGGATGGTTGAACTCGGACATGGATGGACCAACATCCATGGTGGAGAGATGCTAGGAGCATCTATGGTTCATAACTACTGAAAAAATTGACAGATGAGCAAGGTCCGATAAGATTTAACTCTGATCTTCATGGTGAAATTAAACCCAATGTAGCCAATATACAAGACCGAATGGATGTCAATGTGCATTGATCGATTGGATCTTATACATTGATGGGGGTAATGATATGTAATTCAATTTGTGCAGTGTGTGTATGTATCTAAAGCATGATGTACACGAGCATGTTATGTAGATTGCTCGCTCATGCTAGCAAATGAGCTCCGTCACACAACTAAACTGTGAGTTGGATTTTACCTATTATTGTACGATTTACGATAACTGAACCAACATTCGGAGTAGCATAGAATTTTCCATTACAGGGATATAGAAGTGAAGCGTCTGACTTGAAGCAATAATGAATGATTCCACAGGACGTCGGAGAGCGTTCGATGTGATCATTATTTGAAAGCGTCCTACCAAAGCTCAACCATCGATCTACCTTCGGAATTTTTTTTGAAAGTTGACTATATTCCAACTTGCACTTAAGAAAAAATTGCCCATAATGTTGAAAATGCTTGACCACGTGAACATCTTAGATACTAGCCAAGATTAACCCGAAGCAAGCCCCCAAGCACTTGAAAGTGAAAGAAAAACTCAAGCTAGGCCCATGTTTTCTTAGAGTTTGCTTCAAGTCAACCAGGGATGCTTGAAACCAATCTTTCCATAGTTATAAGCAAAGAATAAGGAGGAAGATGAAGTCTTGGTGATAGCCAAGTGCAATCAGTAGCCATTGACAAGGATAGGCTACTATGAATCAAAACCACCTACCTAAGTGCAAAGATAAGGCAAGAAATGATATTGAAGTGAGGAAATAAAGTTAAAACTCGAATTGAATTAGAGGCAAACTCGAACAAGTCAAAGCCGAATTGATTGGCTTCGCACTGGTAGTAAATGGAGATACGCGGTAGTGTAGTGATAGGCCGAGGGTGAATTTAGCGGTGACCTAAATTGAAAGTCGATGGGTATTTTGAAGTTAGATTTGAAAGTGGAGATAACGGGTGAGAGTAAAAACCGAACATAGAATAGCATAAGTGTTATTTAAAACTTGACACACAAAACCCACAGTAAAAATCGGTATCGGGTTGTAGCTCACAACTCGGTACCGAGTAGTAAAAAAAGAAATAAAAAAAAGAAAAACTGAAGAATATGAAAGAAGGAAAGAAAAAGAATGGAAGCACCGAAAATGAAAGTGGAAACAAATAAAGTGGGAAGAAGAAATCCTACCTGGCCAAATGAAAGAGGAGACTTTCAAAGTTTCAAAATACGAAAGATAAATCTAGAAAGGATTCTTTGAATCTTATACCATCTAAGGGATATGAATCCACAACTGCTCAAAGTGACGTGTCGGTCCCAAGAAGATACATTGCCTTGTGAAACAGTTCCGAGGATGAGGACATCTATGTAGATCGTAGTTTGAAGATAATAGCTTATCTTGATCCAAAGCATACTTTGTTAACACAATACATACTTTAGGGGCAAGTGTAATCCTACTCTTGAGTTAAGAAACATCATGATGAACCAAAACCATTTAATGGTCATGAAACAAGACCAATAGTCTAGAAGTGAAAGTCTGGAAACCATAATTCAGGTGAAGACCAAAGAGTTGATGTTGCACCTCGCTTGCCACTAGAAGGTACTTAGCCATTCTCTAAACAAGTTAAGTGGTGGAGAGAAAAAGGAAAAATGCAAACATCGTAACTCGGTATTGAGTTGACCGTAACTCGATACCAGGCCTTAGAGCTTGACGATGACTCAACAAACTTGCACGGCTTTGGACCAAAGAAAGGGAGTTGAGGTGCGTAGCGTAGCAAAGATGTTACTATGTTAGTCTGAAGTTCAAATTCAGCTTAATGATGACTTAGCAAACTTGCACAAAATATTAAAAACAAAGAAAAAAATGTGAAGTCAAGAGATTCCATGACTTGGCACCAAGTTGTGAAGCACAACCAAATGCCCAATTAATAACCAATTGTTGATCTAGCCTCGACTTCCTCTAAAGCCTCCTACCGGATGTGGAGAACGTGGGGAGAAAGTCTCGGAGCCTATTTCGTCGTCTATAAATAGGAGTAGGAGTGCACTAGAGATGGATCTTCGTTATCTTTCCAAATTAACAGATTTTACCCCGATATTTTGATGGAATCTTACTTGAGGTTCAAGCAACCGAATTGTAAAATCACTCTGGTAAAAGAAAACTACGGTAACAAAGCTGATAGGAGACGTAGACTACTGATTTTTGCCGAATCACAATAAATTCAATGTATTCTATCTCATTTTAATTTCTTTACATCAATAATTATTATTTATTGATCGATTGGGTGCTTTTCCTATTTTTGGCGCGATCAACTACGATGTAATCAAAGATAAAATTCACCATTTTCCATGTAAAATAAATTAAAAAATTTCATTCTGATTAGTACATCAATGCATTCATTATTTTCAAGTAAATTCTTTAAAATAATTAATCGGGCAACGTTAAGTATACCTATCTTTTCTCAATATAATGATGTCACTTATTATCTAACTCTACATTCAAACATATTTCAAATTTGAAGTTGACTCTTAATTCGATAATTTCCCACTTTTAGCTTGTTTCTTTTATGTAATCAACCTTTGTTCATTTTAATTCTTCACATAACATCATGACCTGTAATATTGAGTATGAGTTTTCATTGGACATTGGACATGACTTTTTTCTCGAGTATCAATCCAGCAACAGTACAAATGCAAGCAATATTTTTTCACTATGTATTGAAACATCAATAAGTTATAGTATTTATAACGTCGTTTGATCATTATACATATGAGATTAAAATTATGACCAAGTTCGGCAATATATAGAGTATACAATGTTGTCCAAGCTTAAATGGATATGTGAAACATGATATTGCCTTTAAAAGTATAAAGAATATTACCCTAATAGTATTTCAGTTGGTTTTGTGGAAGAAAATTGTCTAATTAAGTATATTTTTCTCATTTATTTTTATTCTTTTCCTAAATTGTTTTAAAAAGAAAACGAAACGTAGTTGTTAAGAACAGTTTCTGAGTTCTTACTTTAAAATTTCTCTATGGTAAAGATGTATTTGTTAAACATATGAAATAATACATGCTACATATGTAACGACCCACACCTTAATGGGCCTAAATTTTGACAAATTGACACTCAAGTCCATTAGGACACGGATCGTTGGATTTGGTAACCAGTAATAAAAATAAGTATATTAGACGATTAATATAAACTCGTAGTGGAATTGAAAATATAACATAAGTATCGACTAAGGCTACTACCTCAAAATGTCATTCCTTGGATATTTAATTGCCTTGTCTGTGTCTAGCATAAAAGAAAAGACTTCATCAGTTGATGTTCCCATCTTGCACCAATAGCATGTCCTTCTAAACCTATTCTATGGGTTGTAATTAAGAAGGGTCAGAACAATGTTCTGGTGACTGAAAAATTTCATACTTCATCCATAACATAAATAAATGCTGATTGATTCTATATAAGTGTTAAATTTATATTTTACGGCTAATCCGTTAAATCCTATGAGTGCATGCGATATGCCTAACCTAACCTTCTCCAAGGTATCATTATATTTATATATGCTTATAAACATATACGTCTAAACCTATCTACGCAAAACATCGTCACTTAATACTTCAAGTCTCCGAAGTAGGCCTTCATAACATAACTACTGGTCAATCGATTTGTTCGTCATCGAAAATTCTATCGGTTTAGAAATCCGTCAAACTAGTTTATAATAAAATTTAACCACAATCGCACGACGTAGAAAAGTTAGTACGTGGTGAGTACAGGTCGATCCGCAGGGAATTGTTAGATTTAAATTTTTTTAATCAATTAGATTAAACCAAAAGTGGAGATTGTTTTGAAAATTAGTAAGCTAAGCAAATGTTGAGATTAATAACTATGTGATTAAAGTTTAATTTAGAGGCAAATCCACTTTCTTATATTGTTTTATATAAAATCAAATGATGATCTCTTTTTAATCTAAGTAGCATTAGTGATGTATTTATCATAAACATGGCATATTTGAGTTATTAATTAACACAAATCAAACCATCAAACTATAATACAACTCCAGTCCTACTTTTTCAAATCTCGTGAAACATGGCATATAAAATGAAACCAAAAGCTAGTTTAAGCATGATCAATTCACTATTACTTTGTAACATAGGTCATCAAATTTTGATTAAAACTTCACTTCGTTGCCATGATCATATTTAGATGAACAGGCAATTTGTAATTAATGAGATAAGCATAGCCTATTTGTGATGAACAAAGTAGGCTAACAAATTTTACATAAAACACAAACAAACATAAACATCCATTTTCCCATAAAACACAAAAGAGACCATACATAGAAAATTTATGTTGAATCTACATGATAAAAAAAGCTTCGTTACCCCTAAATTGTAGGGGTTTAGCCTCTCGTTTGTGTTATCATTTCAACCCAAAGAGATTTCAACATTGAAAATAAATTAAAATCGAGAATAAACAAAGAAAAAGAAGATTAACCACTAGAAGGAAATGAACTAAACTAGTGCATAAATGTAAACCTAAACTATGAACATAAAATGAAAGAGAACATAAGAATAAAAATGAGCATAGAAATAAATAAAAGCATGTAGAAAAGAAAAGAGAAAGAGGCTAGAAAACCATTTTTATTTCATGTAACATTGAGCTTACAATTTGCTTGCTTAATTTCCTAAAATCCTAATTCAAATTTAAGGTGTTTCTCAAAATGTCCTTTAGAAAGTGTAACCACCAACTAAACATTAGCCACTAATTAATCCATCATTAAATGTGCATGAAGCTTTAACCTCCACTTAGTTGTTCATTAGCTTCTAATTGTAGATTTAGGTAAGTGGATGGAGTCCTCCATGATCATGAGCTTGAATTCTTTCCTCTTCAATCATTTGTATTCATTTGTGCATGCATATATCTTCATGAAACCCTCTTCATATGCATCCAAATTCCTATAAAAATTATGAACAATGTCCGGGTAAAAAGTTTCGAACTAACACATGCATAAAAATGACTATTTTTCCCATGTGTGTAGATGAATATATGATGATTTGAAAATAAATGAATTTAGGTTTTAAACATATTAAAATGCCTAAATATGACATTTATTTAGATAAAATGAAATAAAATATGGATGTAAATATATGCACATTTATGTGCACATCAAATACCCTCACACTTATCTTTTTATTCGTCCTTGCATAAAGGAAAACTAAAATAAATCCATTTTCGTAGGGAGCACGAACGCATTGAGCGTATGCAATAAGCCGTTAAACTTCTAGGTATCCCAGTAGGACGAGTGTTGTCTCGTGAGGGTTTTCAGTGGATACTACCCACAAAATCTGAATGCAAAGTAAAAATATTTACAAAGAGATGAATGCAAGTTTTTGAAAATATTTATAATGAAGGATTTACTTTTAAATTGACACAAATAAGTTAAATATTGGTATTGGTCATTTTCTTAAAATTTAAGTCATTTACTCATTTTTACTTTCCAATAAAAATGAAGTTATCATAACAAATGGGGTATAGTTTAACTCATTGTGTCGGTCGATAATACAGTGTAACTATGAAATAGACCCTTATTGATTACCAAAGTTTATCAATGTGGTAATTTCATTTCTTTCCAATAACAAGTCAAAACAAACAAGTTAAAATGGTGCTTGGATTTCAATTGCTTACTCTCTCTTATTTTAAAATTTTATTAATATTAACAATATTTACATATGCCTAACTCAGATAAACTGAGGCCGGATATATTACCCACGCACTACCTTGCGGACTGATGTGAGGGGAATATAGAGCGTGGTGAGTGAACACACAAGTGTGAACGCTTATCGGCTGTAGGCATTATTAAAAAGAATTTTTATATACATACACCTAACTCAAATAAACTTTGGCCAGATATACCGATCATGCACTACCTTTCGGGCTTACGTGAGAAGGGTACAGAGCAAGGTGAGTGAACACACGAGTATGAACACGTGACTCTAGGTGTCAAAAATATATACATATATAAGTTTTTTAACTTATATATGTTTATGTTTTTTTATATTTTTTTTCTTTTTGCAAAATCATGTTAGCACCGTTTAACTTAGAAGATAATAATATTATATTCTTTGCTTTATTTGCCGCTTTTTTAAACAATGATTTTTCAATTAGAATATACTTCATAATTAACACATATGAACCTTCCTATATACAAGTTAAACCATTGTTATTTGTAATCAAACTTCATTTTTATTTTTGTTAAGACAAATAAATTTTTAGAAACTTTACTTTATTGACCAAAACTTATACTTATCATATGGTATTTCTTCAAAAATAAATTAAAATACTGAAAAGAAAATGTTTTTGAGACTTAGAAATTATGAGATTATTTTTAGTTAAAAGAAAATGAAAATTCAAAAATGCCATGAAACTTTTAAAAAAATGAAAATGAGACTCCACCCCACACTTAGTTTTTTTGTGCAGTATCTCCATGGTAAATGCATGAAATAATAAGTGTAACGGAGAAAAATATGTACATATTTACAAAAGAAGGTGAACATTCTTACTAGACGTAGCTTGGCTCATGAAGAATCATGAGCTCGTCCTCTTGGTTACTTGGCAATTCCAAGAAAGGTTTCAAACGATGACTGTTGACTTTGAAAATTGACCCATCCAAGGGTTTTCAATTTCTACGGCACCATGTGGAAAAACAGTTCGTACTACAAATTGTCCAGTCCACCTCGATTTAAGTATCCTAAGGAATAAATGAAGTCTTGATTCATGTAAAAGAACTTTCTGGTTAGGTGAAAACGTTTTCCTTAGGATTGAGTTGTCATGAAAAACTATTGTTCTTTCTTTGTAAATTTTCTCGTTTTCATACGCGTTGTTCCTAAGTTCTTCTAGTTCATTGAGTTGTAGTTTTCAATTTTCGCTAGCTTTCTCAAGATAAAAGTTTAGGTTCTTTATTTCCTACAACGCTTTGTGTTCGATTTCAACGGGTAAATGGCAGGCTTTACCGTAAACTAAACGAAATGGAGACATCCCAAGGTTAGTTTTAAAAGCAGTATGGTAAGCCCAAAGTGCGTCGGTCAATTTCTGAGACCAATCTTTTCGATTCTTGTTAACAGTTTTCTCCAAGATTTGTTTTATTTATCAATTTTAAACTTCAAATTAGCCACAAGTCTAAGGATGATACGGAGTGAATAACTTGTGGGTTATCGAATATTTTTTCACTAAAGTTTCAAAAGAACGGTTGCAAAAATGGGTCCCGTTATCATTGTTTTTTGTACGAGGTATGCCGAACCTCACAAAAATGTTTTCTTTGAGAAATTTAACAACAATTCTATGGTTATTGGTTTTGCAAGGAACGACTTCGGCCCATTTTGAGAAGTAATCGACAGCGAAAAGGATATACAAGTTTCCAAAAGAATTGGGAAAAGGTACCCCAAAGTCGATACCCCAAACGTCAAAGATTTTGATCGTAAGAATGGGGTTTAGAGGCATCATATCTCGTCGAGAAATCCATCCAAGCATTTGACATCGATCGCAAGTTTTTGCAAAATTCAAATGAATCTTTAAAAAGAGAAGGCCAAAAGAAATCACACTTAAGCACCTTTTTGTAGTTTTTCGAGGACCGAAATGTCCACCGCATGCTTCATCGTGGCAAAACGAAAGAACACTCCTAATCTCATCATCGGAATGTAATGTCGGGTGATCTGGTCGGGGTAATATTTGAACAAGTGTGGATGGTCCAAATAGAAATATTTCACTTGGGACATGAATTTGTATTTTCCCTATTTGGACCAAGATGAGGCAGTTTCTCTGGTGATTAAGTAGTTCACTATATTAGCGTACCATGGATCGATAGAAATTGAAAGAAGTGGTTCATCGAGAAAGTTTTCATTGATTGACAAAGAAGATGGTGTGTTCGGAAGACAAGATAAATGATCGACTATGACATTATCGTATCTTTTTTGTCCTTGATTGTAAGATCAAACTCTTGTGATAAAAGGATTCAACTAATTAAGCGAGATTTAGCATCCTTTTTAGCAAAGAGATATCAAAGCGCAGAATGGTTCGTGTACACAGTAATGTGTGGCCCAATCTAATATCGCCGGAATTTTTCGAGAGCAAAAACTACCGCTAGAAGCTCCTTTTCAGTGTATGTGTAGTTAAGTTGAGCGTTTTTCAGAGTCATGCTAGCGTAGCAGATAACATAAGGATCTTGTTGATGCGTTGTCCTACGACAGCGCCAACTGCAAAGTTCGAAGCATCGCACATTATTTCAAATGGGAGATCCCAATTGGGTGCGCAAATGATTGGAGCGGAAATGAGTTTGTTTTTGAGACTTTCGAAAGAAGAGACACAATCAGAGTTAAAATCGAAAGGAACGTCTTTTTCAAAAAGAGTTATCAAAGGACGAGTGATTTTCCTAAAGTCTTTCACAAAGTGTTCGTAAAAGCCAGCGTGTCCTTGAAATGATCGAATGTCCTTAACAGATTTGCGAATGGGTAGGTTTGCAATTACATCGATTTTCGCTTTATCTACCTCAATGCCTTTATTTGAGATGATATGTCCAAGGACTATGCCTTGTTTGACCATAAAGTGGCATTTTTCCCAATTCAAAGTCAAATGTTTTTCTTTACATCGATTTAGAACCAACGCGGGACGCTTTAAACATTGGGAAACAGAATCACCAAAGATAGAGAAATCGTCCATTAAAACTTCTAGAAAGCGTTCAATCATGTTGGAAAAGATGCCAACCATGCATCGTTTTAAAGTAGCAGGAGCGGTACAAAGTCCGAATGGCATGCGTCGATAACCAAAGATACCAAATAAACACGTGAAAGTCATTTTCTCTTGGTCTTCTGGAGGGATTGGAATTTTGTTATAGTTGGAATAACCATCAAGGAAGAAGTAGAATTCATGGCCGGCCAAACGTTCAAGCATTTGGTCAATGAAAGGAAGAGGGAAGTGATCTTTACGTATTGTAGCATTTAATTTTCGATAGTCAATGCAAATACGCCAACCCGTTTGAGTACAAGTTGGAATAAGTTCATTTGAATCGTTCTTGACAACGGTTAGCCTAAACTTTTTCGGTACAATGTGAATTGGGCTAACCCATGAACTATCAGAGATTGGGTAAATGATTCCGTTGTCGAGAAGTTTAAGAATTTAGTCACGCACCGCATCTTTCATTTTTTGATTACGCCTTCGTCGTTCATCATGAACAGGCTTGACATCGTCGATTAAATGGATGCGATGTTGAACAAGAGCGGGACTAATTCCCTTTATATCAGAGATCGATCATCCAATTGCTTCCTTGTTTTTGGACATGATTGAAAGTAAAGAAGTTTCTTGATTGAGAGAGAGAGTCGTAGAAATTATGACGGAAAATGTTTCGTTATCACTTAAGTATGCACAGTTAAGGTGATCGGGAGTAGTTTGAGGTCCAACTTTGGGAGTTGCTCAATTAAAGAATTTGGTTGAGATTCAGACTCAACTAGAAGCGATTCAAAAGGAAGAGTGTATTCAATCTTGTTGGGAATTTAATGAAACAATTTTTCGTACTCGGTCTCGCATTCATGGTTAAAGTCAAATGCCTCGTTTTCAAAATTTTCGTGAATGGCACTAACTTCCAAATCTTGGACGCGAGGTTCATTTGATTAGCTTTCAAGATTGAAAATGTTAAGATCTAATGTCATGTTTCCAAAAGAGATTTTCATCAATCCGTTACGACAATTGGTTAAGGCATTTGAGGTGGCTAAGAATGGACGGCTTAAAATTAATGGAATTTGACTCGCGGGATTTGTCACGAGTTGTGTTTCGAGAACGATAAAATCAAATGGGAATATGAGTTGCCCTACTTAAATGCGCATGTCCTTGATTTCTCCTACGGGATTCTTAATGGAACGATCAGCGAATTGAAGTGTCGCCTTTGTGGATTTGAGCTCACCTAAGCCTAATTGTTTGTATACGGAATATGGAATCAAGTTGACACTCGCGCCTAAGTCAATCAAACATTTGTTAATCGTCTTGTCCCTAGTTGTACACGAAATCGTAGGGTAGCCAGGATCTTTGTATTTTACGGGCATGGATTGGGCCAAGACTTCACTCAAACTGGCTGCTAAGAAGACTTTTTTGGGCGCTTGAGTGTGTCGCTTTTGGGTGCACAAGTCCTTAAGGAATTTTGCGTAAATGGGGACTTGCTAGACGATTTCAAGAAGCGGAATGTTAACTTTCACTTGTTTAAAAATTTCCAACATTTTTTCCATTTGGTCTGAGTGTTTCTTGGGTTGAAGACGACGTGGAAATGGAACACTATACTCGGTAGGCGGGTCTACTTGAATAGAAGAAGAAGAATTTTGATTGGCATTCGATTCAACGTTCGACTCCATGTTCTGCTCTGATTCGTTTGTTGCTTTAGAAATGTCAAGAGAGGTTTCCCGTAAATAATTTGGATTAATGACATGATTATCGATTTGTTTATCGAAACGTAGAGTTGTGATAGCATTCAGCTGGGTGGCGTTGCTATCATGAGAAACATGGGCTTGATTTGAATTTGCATTTTGATTTCTGGGATTTGGAATGGGCTGGCTTGGAAATGTGCCTCGTTCACGTTCACATGCAGATGTGGCTAATTGACTCATTTGCATTTCAAGTTTTGCAATTGATTGGTTCGTTTTTTGCATATATGAGGTCAATAAATTTCACAAATTGTTGTTTGATTGAAGACTTTGAGTAGTTGCTTTAGCCAACATTTCAAGAGTTTTCTCAAGTGAACTCAAACGTTTATCGTCTTGGGGAGGATGAGCAGAATTTGGTTGAAATTTTGATTGTTGCGATTGATTATGAGACAGACCCGCAAAGTTTGGTTGAAAATGGTTGGGCTGAAAGGGAGGATTCGAAGCATTATTTGGGAATGCTAGAATATTGGGACGAACCGTATTCGTATTGGATTGTTTTGGTTCCAAGCAAAATTCGGATGATTTCGCCAACCAGGGTTGTATGTTGGAGAAAATGCATCATTTTTGGCATTATTAAAGCATTGCTATGTTTGACAGACACTGATCGGCTATATGAGTAGGATCATTGTATTTATAACACATTGGTTAGGAAGCTTGGTTCATTTGGTTCGATGAGAAAAACATTATCGAATTTTTTAATCATTCCATTGATCTTAGCTTCCAAAGCAAAATAAGATCTTATTGAATGTGCACTCGATGTGAGTAAATTGATTTTTTGTTCGAGCGTTCCCATTGGGATGATTTTTCGGCGAGGTTTTCAAGAAATTGACAAGCATTGTCATGATGTTGGGCAAGAAAGTTGCCTTGGCACATTGATTCGAGCTTGGTTCGTAAGCTGTTTTTGAGTCCATCGTATAAGATTTGGCAAATCGTTCATTTTTCGAAATTATGGTGTGGACATTTTATCAAAAGCTATTTGAATCTTTCAAAATATTTTCCGAATGGTTCTCCCTTGAATTGATGAAAATTTACAATTTTTTTTCGAATTCTACTCGTTTTTTCCAATGCGTATAACTTTTTTAAGAAAGCTTTTACGAATTCTTCCCACGTTTTAATTGAGTTTGATGGGAAGTTGTACAACCATTTTTCAGCGTAATCCATAAGAGGGAAAGGGATTAATCGAAATATGATTTCATCATCGGAAAGTTGTTGGAGTTTAATGGTTGCACAAACTTGTTCGAATTTAATCAAGAAAATGTAGGGATCATAATGCTCGAAATTTCGAAATTTCGAAAGCATGGCAATATGGTTTGAGTGATTTTCGAAATGGTTACCCGTAGGGGAAGGTAGCGTGATGCAAGATGGAATAGAAACTCTATCGAAAAAGATTCTATCCATAGGATTTCGAGGGGCGTTCTCGTTTGCCATTTCGGGAGGATCGTATGTTCTAGTTAAATGATTAGTTGTTGAGTTACGAGCCCAACGATTTGTTGTTGGGTCACAAATCCAAGTACTCATGCATAAGTGAAAATCGAGAAGAGAAAGAAGTTAGAAACGAGTTTAGAGAATGAAATAAGATTTGGAAAATGAAGTGAAAATCGTTTTTGTTTTTTTACAAGGAAGAAAACTATTTACCAAGTGAAATTTATTTTCAAAACAGAAGTTCGAAAAAAAAATTGTCTTTTCAAATTTTTTTGTTTCTGTATTTTTTGAATTTTCAAATATTTACCGAAAGGAATTTTTTTATTTCAAGAAAATGGGAAATTTGAATATTTTGGTTATTGTTTTTGTTATTATGTTTTCAGATTTTGAAATATTTACCAAAAGGATTTTTTTTTACAAAATGGGAATTTTTTGTTTTTGAATTTTAATTTTTTGATTTTTGAAAAGATTTTTTATTGGATTTTTGTTTTTGATTGAAAATTTTCAAAGGAAAGGAAAAAGGATTATTTTTTGGTTAAAAACTAAGTACGGTAAAATTTACAATTTTCTTTTTTGGATTTTTGATTTTTTTTGTTTTTTAAATATACATGAACTAATGCAACTAAATGAATGCAAAGGACTTAATTACAGTTTTCTGTCCTTAGTAGCTCCTAACCCAAAATTGTATAGTCACACTTTGTGTTAAATCAACGAAAATATTTCTTAGCCAGGTAATGGGCAGGGGTTATCGGTGCACCACGAATCAACGTAGCAATGCAGCTGAAGGTTTAAGTACCTTCAAAGGAACGACCAGTTAATACTTACGAATCACCATAATTTTTATAATTGGTTATTAATATGCTGCAGCCTAGACATCATGAAATAAAAAATTTCAAAGAAAACAATTGTGAAGATACAATTAAGCCCTAAGTGAGCTTATGACACCCTTAAGTCGAATGTCTAACCTTTACTATTTGTTCTACCATGAAATGCGTTTGTGGGCTAAGGAAAGGGTGATGAAAACCCTCACCTTATGTGAATTGGGGTATTGTCCTTAGAAAAGAAAATAAGATGAGATGAATACAAAGCAAAAATTAAATGTGAATTTACAATGCAACTAAAATGAATTTTTTTTTTTTTTGGGTTTTGAAACTTTTTTCTAAGTAAATGCAAATGCAAGCAACCAACAATGCAATTTAAATAAAAACAAGGGAAAATGCATGAAACCAGAATGTACATAATATTAGCAATTTATTTTAAGCGCCAAATTTTTTATAGCAAGTAGGTAAGCAATTATTTTTGTCAAGCACTTCTTCTGTTTGATATTCTACCTTGGCAACTTGAAATGAAAACTAGATATGTGTGTGTGTACAGTTTTTTTGAAACAAATTAAAACAAACCTAAATAAAAAAAAACAAAACAATTTTCTTTTTTAAGGATAAAGCAAAATTAACTAAAAGAAAGCAAACTCTTTTTTATTAGGATTAAACCAAAAAAAAGATTTAAAAAACAAATTCAAAAATTTTTTTGGTTAAAAACAAATGAAACTATAAGAAAACTTAGTTAGAAGGACTTGTTATAAAACTAAAACAAAAAAAAACATATTTTTTTGAAACGGCTTGGCCCAATCCTTGATGCAATACACATGGTAGAGAAAAAAATTAAACACACAGCAACACGAATAAAAATAAAATCAGAAGTCCTAAAACCAAAAGCCCTTGTTCCTACTTTCGATTGATTTTGAAAATTCGTTTTCGAAATCGATTCCACAATGGTCGCTATTGGGTTTTGGGTTGCTGTGGGGTGATTGAAGTCGTGAGTCATAAGGAGGTGGTTCGGCGGTTGTAAGAGGGAATTGAGGTCGAAATGGTTTTTATCGAGTTGCGAAGATGGTGCTTGAAGTTGTGGAAGGTTTGCAACAGTCGATTGGTGATTCGATCAATTGGTGAATGGCAGAGGTGATTTCAATGTAGAGTTGCTCAGGTGGAGGTTTTTTTTGTTTCTCTTTTTTTGAATGAGAGTTGTGATAGGTGGTTTGACAGTGGTTCGGGGAGATCCGTGGGTTGCGGTCTGTTGAAGGAGGCAGTGAGGTTCGGTGATGAGGCATATGTAGAAGTTGAATGTCTGGTAAGCGAGTTTGGATTGTAATTGTTGTGTGGAGTTGTATTTGCATTGTGGAGTTCGGAAGATAACAATGAAGATGGGTTCGTTTGCGGCTTGCTGGAGGAGGTCAAGTGTTGATAGAAGTAGAGCAGATGGTTAATGGGGATGAAAAGTGGTCTATTAGCGACTATTGTTTGGGGTTTGAAGTGAGACGGAGTTTTGAAATTGGAAGAGGCAGTAGGATAGTGTTGGTTGCACTGTGTTGAGATGGCAGTTTGGGATGATGTTTAAATGGGCTATGTGCTTGTGGCAGCTTTGTGCAAGTCTTCTTGTGACTGTGACAGGTTGTTTGTTTTGTTATATTTTATGAGTATGTAGTGGTGGACAATATCTGATCTGTGGTGGTGGTCCAAAAGCAATGGCAGATAACCTGAGTTATTCTCTAGTAGATAATATCTGATATGTGGTGGTGGTCCAAAAGCAACGACAGACAATATCTGATATGTGGTGGTCCAAATCGTTTCTCTAGTAGATAACCTGAGTTATTCTCTTATAATCGAATATTCATTTCCTCTAGATTTTCGCAGGCAGATTTATCTTTCGCTTGATTTTCGGCCTTGTGATCTCGACTCCATCCCGGTAGTCAGGGATTATCATAATGTTTTGGTGAAGTCGTTTCTTTTCAACCCAAGCAGGAAATTGAATTCTACACTGATCTTATTCCTGGAGCTCGACCTATTGTCCTCCCTCCTGGACGAATGGTTCCTATGAATTGTTTGTTATGCCTTTAGGATTAACCAATACTCTAGCCTCCTTCGTTGATCTCATGAATCATATATTCCATGATGTTCTCAACAAGTCTATCCCCATTTCCATTGTTGATATTCTCGCATTTTCTAAGTCTCGGTTGACCCGGTTAAGGTTGCCGCGATTAATATAAGTTTATCCACCTTTTCCTCTTTTGTAATTTAGTTATCTTATCCTCCTTTCAAGCCTATCTTCTTAGTTAGAATTCTCTTTGATTATGGTCCATCTAAATTTGAGTATTCATCTTTGTTCTAAATCCATTCTTGAATCATCCTTCGAGAGAGCGTATTTGTAATGAATATAAAATGTTTTGTATTGTGTTGAGTTGTTAAGTTTGATTTGGGTTTCGATCGATTCGTTTGGCCAACGCTATCGATAGGAATTCCAAAAAACTTGACAAAGCAAACAGACACAATATTATTTTCGAAATTGGTAAATAAAATAATTTTATGTATGATCATATTTTATAAGTATAATTTTCTGAATTAGATGGTTAAATGAATTATTTATTAGAAATAATAATGATGGATTATCATTTATTGTTTTGTCAACATTCCAAAACCATTAACAACGGTTGTAAGTTATAAGAAGATGAAAAAAAACATGGATTATAAACCTGATTTGAAAACACAACGAATTTAGATTAAGGATTTGAGAATAAAATTTCTGGCGCTTTAAAAAAATAGGTTTTTAAAGTTTTGAGAAAAAATATATATTATTTTAAAGTGTTTCTAATGGCAATTATTTCCAAAAAAATTTAAAAATTAGTAAATCTATACTCTCATTTTTTATTGCTGGAAAATAATTTCGATGTCATCGACGTTCATTTTCGAGTCTTAGAGTGGAGAGTCCACTTAGTAGCTTTGCTACGATTTTGTTTTGAAAATGAATTTGATTTGAATTTCTTCGGTACGATTTGATTTATATACACACATACAAATATATATATATATATATATATATATATATATTAGTTATTTTAAAATGGGTTGAACTGAAGCCGAAAATTTAACTCTTAAGTTCTATGTTAAGAAATAGTTATCAATTATTGAAATGAAGTAAAAAAATTGAAAATTTTGAGTGTTTAAATTAGAAATGAAATTGAAACAACTTGAAATAGTTAAACTAGTATGAAATTTATTTGTGTTATACTCAATTCTAAAGCATATATAACTTACCTGAATATTCAAAAAGTTAAAATGTAATGTGAATATGTAATTGAAGGATTTACGCGAGAAACTTAAGTAATAATTTTTTTAAAGCTAAAAAATATTGTGAATAAAGGCAAATTTGTATAGTTCCCAATTACATTCGTAAACATTAATATAACTTACATGGAAAAAAAAATTAGAATGTTAATGAGAATATTAAATTGAATAATATATAATATAAAAGTAAGAAAAAAGATGCCCAAAAATAAATTTTGTTAAGAGGAACTATAAATAAAATTTTGATTGTTATAATAAACGTATATATGCTTAATTTATTTCGTAAGATATGTTAAGTGAAATAAATTGAAAAATAAATAGAGAATGCTATTTAAGCAAATAGATATGAACTTAAGAATAGTTGAAATTAAATTATATGTGGAATTAACTTAAGTGAATTCAAATGGATTAAATAAAACAAATTTTGATTTGAAATTTTTTGTAATAATAGTTAATGAATTGAAAGCAAATCAATTGAATGAAAAGACCTTGAATTAACAACCAAATGTGAATACAATGAATATTTATTGATTGAACAAATAGATTGAAACCAAATTTGTTGAATATAAATCAATTTAAAACTAATAAAATTTATATGGTTTTGAATTAATTATTGTATCTACTATTTTGTATTCCAAAACTATCTTAGTTTTCCTTTTTGCTTCTATTCTCCTATCTCGTTCCTTTTCGGGAACGAAAAGCTTTGAGTGGGAGAGAGTGTGACAATCCGGAAATTTTAACGATTTTTTTATAACGTAATTAACTATTTTTTCTTGAAATTAAATAATAAAAATTTTGAAATGAAAATTTGATATTTTTTATGCGTCTACTTAAACATAGCAAATGACAGATTTTCATTGGAAAATACGAAAGTTAGTTCTGTTGTGTAATTTTCAGTTTCAAATTAAATCGGTTAATTTGATGAAAATTAAATATTTTTGAAATCTAAATACTTTTATATAATAAACATTGAAATCTTTTTTTGAGTAAGACGGTATATTTAGTTTTGCCGAATTTGGACTGCTATAGCTCCATTTATCTTATTTCTGGTGTTTTAGCAGTAGTTTGGCAGTGAATATCGACTATTGATAGGATGGTCGTATCGCTAATATCTGTGTAACATTCTATTCGTCTTGTCATGCTAATTTCCTCAGTATATTCATTTGTGCATATCAATGTGTGGTACACGGAAAAATCGACAAAAGAATTAGTCGTATTGGTTTCGTATTAGGGCCTTTTGGCTTCCCTGTGTCTATTCAAGTTATCCACTGGTTGAAATCAAATGGTCATTTGCTTTTATTATTTCCTAAATTTACGTAAGTGGCTTTCTTTATTCCCAATGGTTAATATTGGTTCATTTGCAAACTTCTTTCTTCATTTTAGTTTGTTGATTTCTTTAGAAACAAAAAAATGTAGAGCAATAAAAATCTATTTCGCATGACATTTGCACTGAGGAAACTGTGCATCTTCCTCTTCACTTTCGAAAACCCTCTCTCTCATTCTCGACCTTCCTTCCTATCAGCGGTCGCCGTCCACAACACCTGCCACTACCCTGAGCGAATGCAGCCTGCACCTCCCCTCTCTCTATCTAACTTCCCGGCCATCCTCTCCTATGGCCACCTTTTCCCTCAAGCACCATTCACCCTTGCTGTTCAACAAAACCCAGATTGACCCCGCGCCCGCCACCTCAGTCTGAGCAACCTACGGTCATCCTCCCCTTCATTTTGAACTCGACCTTCCACTTAAACCCAAGAGCAGCCCGTACATCACCTTGTTCTCTGACCTACACCTCCTTTCTCCCTCTGATGCTTTCCATCTCCTCCCTTCCAACCCTCCGCTTACACCCAATGACCCGACCCCATAGCAACCTCACCTAAACTCGCTGCTCCACCTTCCAGACCGCCCGCATCCTCCCCTACTCCAGTCGGACACGTTGTCACCTATCCACCAGCTAGCCTTCAACTTAACCCAAGATAGCCTCGTTCCTCCATCACTTCCCTCTTCCTCCACACTCCATCATAATCAACCACCTCCCTTCGACTGACCGACCACCAGACCTAACACAGCAACCACAGCCCCGTCCATCACCACCCTCCACCTTTTCCATCCGTTGTCCCTTCACATGAGCAGCCGCTCACCACCACCATACAGCCCTCACTACCTCCGCCTAAGATCCTCCGCCCATGCCGCAACTCCTCCCTTATAGCCTACATGTATATTTTTCTTCATATATGGATTTGGGTAGCTTATATATACATATTTGTTGCATATATATTTATCTACATATATTTGTTTATAATCTGCATGTATATATCTAGTTGTACATATATAGTGTCTGCACATAGGTTTGTTGAGTAGCCTGTATATATGTGTGTGTGTGTGTGTCTGTGTGTGTGTGTATTTTTATGTGTCTATATATATATAATCTGCACATTTGTTTTTTACGAAGCCTGCAACCTTCTTTTTCTATGTATAAAGGGGGAAAAATATCTTTTGAATATTGTTTTTAGAGTATAATATATTGATATTTTAATTTTAAACATGTGTTTCATTAAATATCGGTTTTTAAAATATAATATGACGGTTTATATTTTAAATATTTACTTTAAATTAAATATTTATTTTAAATTTTAATATATAAAGATTTTATTTTAAATATGTGATTTAAATTTGAACATTGACTTTAAGGAAAAATAGGACATATATCTTTAATTTCCATCGAATCCAGTTCATCGTGCTTTACTTTTGGTTTCGCCGCTGTCCAAAATCGATCGCAGAAGTTAGTTGCTTTGATTTGTCGCTTATCTATGTACTTGTCCTGGTTTCTAGCCTCGAAATATGAGCAATCACTCACGATTAACATTCTTATATTTAGTAAATTTAATTCATGCAAATTGACGATTGAAATATTTTGTTAAATTTGAATTGTTAGTTATTTAATTGTTAAATATGATATGACATTATCTGTAATTGTTCACTTATGACATAAGACATCATCACCTGTTGTATATATTATATTTAAATTTTTAATAATGATATATGCATGCTATTGATATATACGTCATTTTATGTTATTATTTTATTGTTATCACTCTGCAAGTCCCTATTAGTTTCGAAATTCCCAATGGGTTGAAATGATACATACCCAAGCGATATTATAGGTTATGGGAAAATCGTTATTGTTTGAAATGATAAACTCAAGTGACTTTCATTGATTTTGAAATTTTGAATTGTGGGTTGAAATGATATGTAACCGTAAAATTTATACTGTGGATTAAAGTGAAAAATATTCGTTTCACTTTATCATAGGATAGAAAATTATATACGGACACCGCTGGTCTATTTTGCAAAATGATTTTTAAGGTTTTAAAAGAAAATATATGGGTTTTAATAAATATTGATGTTTAAAATATAATATATAAATTTATTTTATATATAGGGAAAATTTAGATTTTAAAATTTTATATTTGGAAATTTTAAATTTATACGTTAGTCTTAAAATAAGATTTTACTTATAATTTATTATTTTTAAATATATAAACAAAGATTTTATATAAAATAATTTAATAAAAAGATTTGATTTAATAAAATTTAATTTAATTAGTATATATATAATATATTTAAGTTTTTATTTAAAATTATATCTAAGAAATATATAGGTTTTGTAATAACTTTAAATCAATAGAGGTTGGAAATATATATTAAATAAGAATTGATTTATAATTAAATTTGTTTAGAATTGAACTTAAATAAGGATAGATTTGGACTTATCGATTTTTGATATTTTGAAAGATATGATTTTATAACTTGATTTGATAAAAAGTGATTAAATGAATATTCTCAACTTTAAATAAAATTGAATCAAATATTTAATTTTTATTTGAATTTGTAATTAGAGATTTTATTTAAATGGTTATTTAATTTGTAGGATCGATTTCACCCTAGAGGGGGGTGAATAGGGTGATCGTATTAATTATAAAAATTAATTGCGGAAGCTTATAAAATGATTTCAACACAGATCACAGAACAATAGCAGCACAGGAAAATAGCAGAATAATAAAATGCAGAAATAGAACGACACAGAATTTACCCAGCTTCGGCAAAACCCTGCCTACGTGCTGCCTCCAAGGTTTCTACTAGAAATTAGATAGTCAGACGCTTACACACGTAAACCCGCGACACCCGCTATCGACTAAACCTAACTCTACGCTCAAAACCCTACCACAACTCAGTCACTGAGTTGCGAATTCTCAAACTACACCATGTAGTTTGTCCCCTAGTCACACGACTAGAAATTTAAACGGTTTAAAAATGAAAATACAATTTAAAACAATTTAAAATTAAAATAACCCTAATTTTAAAACACAAAGCCCTTTTTATTCTTTAATAAGGCCGGCCCCTTTTATTTCTTTCTCTCTTATACTTTCGGCCTGTTTTCTTTTTCTTGAGAATGGTGGCTTTGTTAATTCTCGTTTATTCCTCTTTGCAAATTTAGGGCTTTCATGATTTCAAAGAGACCGACTTTAGTGCTCGATCGAGTGAATGATTTATCACATCTTTTGCCTTGTCGATCGCTTGTTTCTCTGAATTGCTCACGGCGCTTTGAAATTGATCGAGTTCGAGTGATGACTGGTATGTGATTTTTGCCTTTTGCTTCGTCTGATTTGCTTTTACATGAACTCGATGCATTTGCATTGTCGATGATGAATTGGTTTATATAGGAGATCGATCTCCTTGAATTGCGTTCGACTGATTGTTTCAAAAATTTGCTTCGACGATTCGATTATTGCTTGGATGCTTGAGATTTCACTGTCTGATTCAAATTCGTATATTTTCGTATACTTGCTTCCCATGGCTTTGATGTTTAAATCCGTCAATTATCTTTGCCACCACGATTTCGAATTTGACTTGTTCATATTGAGTACAATCAGTTTTTCACGGCTTGATGATTTTTGAACTGTTTAACTTCGGTCACTTAGAATTTGTTTATGCGATTCCATGACTTTGGCATTACCATTGCGTTGACATTACTGTTTTGATTTGATGATGTTAATTTCATTCTCTTATTTCATTCCTGTAGCATGGTCGACTTATTCAATTTGCTGTGTGCACTTTAGTGGCTGATCATCTTATAGCATACATATCTCTTGTTTTAGATGTGCTCAATATCACTTGATGTTGTTGGTCTCATGTGCCCAATTGATGTTCTGTGTTTTCTGTGACTCCGGTCAGTAACTTACGGCTGTTCATTTATACGGCTTTGATGATTATACTGTGATGATTTTGGCTTTAACTTGTACTTGACCTTGCCACTGATGTTCACTGATATAATTCATGATGTATTCATTTTTTTTACATGAAATCTGGTTCACTGTTGTTCCATTTTTATTGTTGTATCACCACTTCTGTCTGCACTTGCTCGATCCAATTTTCACTTTATTCGGCCTCTCTCTGGTCATGATGGTATACTTCACTTGCTTCTGTCAGTTGTGCATTGTTGCTCTACTTGACTCTTTTGAAGCTCGAGTTGCACATTGCTGTGTTTATTCACTAGGTTGTATACTTGAGCTTTTAGCATTGAAACCGTACTGATTCATTTTTGTATGTTGTCACTGCAATGTGAAATGTTGAGTTTATATTTGTGTCACTTGATTACCGAGTCTTTGAGCATTTGTAGTTTTAATCTTGTTTGGTTTTTGGTGGCATTTGTGTGCTGTTATGTTGGTGGCGTTGCATTGCTGTGCATTGAGCATTGTTCGAACTTGTATCACTTGAGTTGAATCCAGCTTGTAGCTCGGATTTGACCTTGTGCTAAAAATTTTGACATTATTTTATTGCACTTGAGTTGAATACGATAATTTGGGTTTGACCTGTGCTTACCTGTCCCTGAAAATTTATCAAGTGTGTATATATCGGTGTGCACAGCCTTGTGGCATATACAATGATACACTGTGTATGTCACAAGTTGTTCGTGTATGATGGATTCAAAATTAAATGATGACGAACAACCCAAATAACTGAGGCAAATGTTATTTTCAAAATTCACATTTTATTTTATACTGCAAAGTAAAATATTTCATTTTCAATTTTACTGCGTCAAAATTTATTTTTGCAGATTGCTCAGATGCTGGATTCAATCTGGAATGAAGTTGAAGATAAATCATGAGTGAATGAGCGATATGTAGTGAGGACATTTGTAAATGTGAAATTGTGATGTAACTAAATTTATATTGTAATCAAAATTGTGTATGTATAGTGAGAGCGTGAATTTGTACTATTCAAAGATTGTAATAAATATTTGTTTGAACAAAAATTCTGTTTGAATTCAAATTCTGTGTTATTTATTTTTATTCAGCAAATATTTATTTAATATATGAAAAATAAAATAGCACATTAACAAATACATTTACACGAATATATATATATGTTTATTAGCGCCTGAAGCTTCCAACCCATCTCGTGAATAATAACCGCCAACCTCATCACCAAGGCTGGCCACACTCTCCACCCCGAGGCAACTACAACCCCACGCGACCCAGTCGCATTCACTGATCGGAGGTGAGCGATACCCAGCTGTCACCTCCACCACCGAACCCTAAATGAATTTACGCCATCCATCAAGCCATCCAATCACCAAACAAACTACATGAATGAACTCCCCTTATTCCTCTCCATAAAACTATATCTTCAAATCGATGATCCATCATCGTTGATCAAACCCCAAACGTATGGCCGAGAATTATCCTTCAATTTATGGAAAAACGGTGATTCGATGACAAACACGAATTGCAAACTGGGTTGGGCTCGTCGAGTGCTTTGAAATGGTATATAATTTTCTAGGGTATGAAGAAGTTTGATTTTGGAATTGAATTTGCAATTTGGGAATTAGGGTTTCTGCCATGAGAAGAAGGATATAGGAATAGACAGACAAATTTGTACATACTGAAAAACTGAGTTGAGAACACTAGGGTTTATAACAGGCTATTTATAAGCAGAGCTGAAAATGGAAAGAACGGACAAGGTTTTATTGAATGATAAACGACCCGAAAAGCCCTTTTCATTACCAAAACGAAAATGGCTGATCCCGTATATCAAAATAGATTTTTTCGACATTTTTAAATTCAATGGAACGAGTTTCAAGTCCTAATTCTATCTTATGAAGAAGTTGCTTTAAAATCAGCTTATTTCAAATTGATTTCAATTTCATTAAATTGATTTCTAGGCGTTTCAAGCCTGTACGATCAAACGACAAGTCCTTTCGCTACGAAACTTGAAATCCTATAATAATTCACTGTTACGGATCCGACGAAACTAGTTTCATCGAAACTCGAGTCAGTGCCAAAATGGCTATTTTCACGTTAATTACACAAATTAATATTAAATTAATTAAATCACTTTTTAATTCAAATTAATTAACTAACCATTTTTATCATTTTTGAATTGCATAGATATTTATAGTAATTTAAAACAAGTTTACATATAAATCAGTGTTAAATATTTCACAAATTACAGTGTTCAATTACAATTGTAATTGAATCCAATTAATTATACTTTAATTCCAATAAATTGATTTAATTTGATTTCGATCTTTATATTCAATCGATTATTACTCTAATAACATAGTTAACATATTTTGATATCAAATTCCACTAACATGCTACGTTTTCCATCTTTTATTTGTATTAACTATTATATTTCAATTATATTGAATTTTTTTCAATTTTACACATTAATTATAATTTTAAAACCTCAATTAATAATTTATCTATATCCTACTCTTTTATTAAATCAATTATTACCTTATGAATATAATTAACATTTTTATACATTTTATTACATTTACAATTTGCGGTTATCGTTTAACTCACATCAATGTAATATTTAATTTCATTTAATTGTAATTGATTAAATATATTGGTAACAACCAACAATTTTCACTATTAACATACATAACATTGATTTTATTCAATTACCATTAAATATATATTATTTCATAAATTTGTTCAATATTTACATTTGTTTTCTTATATTCAACTTATAACTAAGTATAACATTTAAATTATTACAATAAATTGGACTTTCATTACAATAGTTAATGATTAACTTAAATTACCATTATTACATTTTATTTTAGTTATTATTTCATTAATATATCACATTTTTATTTCTCCCAATATTGAATCACAAAATCTTATTAAATTGACTATTTTTAGTTATCGAAAATTATGGACCATTACACTCTCCCCCACTCAAAACTTTTCGTCCTCAAAAAGGAAAAAAAAGGGAAAAGATGAAAATTAAGTAACCAATATATTTTATTCAAAATATTAAATTTATAAACAATTAATTTACACAATTGAATAATTCAAATAAAATATATCAATTTGTAAACAATTAAATCCTTCATATACAAGTAAATAGAGGTTTGAAAAACATTTTACTTTCATAAAATTTTACTTTTGTTGTAACTCTGATAACTCCATGTTGGGGAGTAAAGTTATGTACTGTCTTATTTCTATGTTATATCTAGCCGTTCCATTATGAGATTATTGTTCCGTTCTTATATTTTACCCCATGACAACTCATCTTTCAGCTATTTGGGCAATGACACATAAATACCATGGATGTATTAAGTGTTGTCCTCAAGGGTCAGAAAGGTGGGTCGTCACGGTTGGTATCAAAGCTTTGGTTTTGCGAACACCTTAGCCTGATTAGGGTACAACTCATTAGGGATAGGGTAAGTGATGCCCTAGATTGTGTTAATCTTGAGAGAGCGTATTTGTAATTTTTATAATAATAATATTCATCTTCTAAAGTCTAGTTTTAGATCCTTTGGTGTTATTTCCTTAAACCATTTTAATCCTATTTTTATATTCCAAAGATACTTGTTATTTGTTTAGATAATAGAAAATGAAAACAAGAAGAGGAGGAAGGAGAGGATATAAAAATAACATGGCTCCCAATGGCAGGTTACCTCGAAATGCTACTATTTTAGTTGCAGATCCGGTAGAGGAAATGTTAGTACAAGTTCAGACCCCTATGAACTTTGTAGCTTTGTGTAAGAATTTTACCACTTTGGGTGGAAACCATTCTATGGGACTGAAGATATGTTTGGAGTGCAGATGTGGCTTCACACTTGTGAAAGAATATTTGAAGATCTTCGGTTGGAGGATGTAGGGAAATGGCTGTTAGCATCGCGACAACTTCAAAAGTCGGTGATGGATTGGTGGGATACAGAAACAGCTAATACTTCGGAAGGGGAGTTTTCTTGGGCCCGGTTCAAGGAAGTTTTTGAAGCACGGTTTATTCCAGAAACTAGAAAAGCTCGATTATTTAGAAATTTCGTTGACTTAAAGCAGGGTGATATGACTGTGTCGTAGTATGAGCATAAGTTCAATGTTTTGTCCCGTTTTAGACTTGGATTGATAGACACACCACTCAAGAAAAATGAAATGTTTGTGAATGAAATGCGACCAGAGTTCCATCGTAAAATGACCATTCATCTTATGGGTACGTTCACCAACATTATTAGCAAGGCTTTGAGGTTTGAGGCTCTTCATATTAAGGAAGGAGTCCAAAAGGGTGTAGTACCAGCAATAAGTGCCAAGCCTTTATCAGTTATACCAGTTGAAGGAAAGCCAAACTTCAAGCATAAGTTTAAGGGAAATAACCAGGGTGCAGGAAAGAAACCCAAAGATGGTGCTCCAGCACAAAAGAAGCAGACCAACTTGGCCAACATTCTTTTTTTCAACTGCAATAAGATGGGCTATTTTGCAAATCATTACCCAATTGCCACATGTTTTAATTGCGAACAACCAGGACATATGAAGAATCAGTGCCCTTTTCCTCAAAATGGATGTTAAGCACAGACTTTTACCATTACAGAGATACCATTCACTTCTTTAGATCAAAAACGAAAGCAAGTGTTGCAAGGTATATTATCCATATATGATATTCCTGTAAGGATGCTATTTGATACAGGGGCTTCCTATAGTTTTATTTCTTATGATCTAATTTACAACTAAACCTTAAATATGTTATCATAAGAAATATTCTTTGCGTGTCAAACCCAATTGGAGGTCCGACAAATCTTGACATGGTGTGTCAAAATGTACCTATTTATTATCAAAATCATCCCTTTCCTTTTGACTTGTTTGTTCTTGGGTTTATGGGTTTTGGAGTGTTATTGGAATGGATTGGCTATCTAGGTTCAAAGATATCTTGGATTATGGTAGAAGGCTCGTTAGAGTTAGTGATGCAGGAGATGTTGGTGTTGATATTAGTTGTGAAGAGCCTAAGAAGTTAATGAGCAGTTTTATCTATTCACTCGAAGTGGCTAAAGAGAAGCTAGGAGATGTGCCAGTTGTTCGAGATTTCATAGATATTTTTGATGAGGTGCAAGGTTTGCCTCCTCACCATGAAGTCGAGTTCCGTATTGATTCGGTTCCGGGAACTAGGCCTATTGTACAACCATTATGAAGGATGTCTCCAAAACAGAAGAGGGAGTTAGAAGGCAGACGGTTCGCTAAGGTTATGTGTAGACTATCAGGAGTTGAACAAAAGGACTATCAAGAATAAATATCCTTTGTCAAGAATCAACAATATTTTCGATCAACTCCACGGTGCTCGGATATTTTCTTAATTAGATCTTGCCATCGGTTTTCACTAATTAAGCGTGGCAGAGGAGAATGTTCCGTTAATAGCTTTTTGGACTCCAAAAAATTTGTACGAGTGGTTAGTTATACCGTTTGGATTGACTAACGCGCCTGCTTATTTTGCGGACTTATTGAATCGAGTATTTGGAGATATTCTCAATAAATTTGTTCTCGCCTTTATTGATGACATTCTTATCTATTCAAAGACATCAGAGGAACACAAATATCATCTCCGTGTCGTACTCGATACCTAAGGAGCCATGTGTTGAAGGCTAAGTTTTCCAAATGCGATTTCTGGAAATCTGAAGTTAGATTTCTAGGGCATGTTATTTCGGGAGAAGGCATATCGGTGGACCCAGCTAAAGTTGTGGTGGTTCAAGATTGGAAGAAGCACGAAACTGTGACGGAAGTTAGAAGTTTTTTGGGATTGGCTGGTTTTTACCGTAGGTTTATCAAGGATTTCTCGAAGATTTCTTTTCATCTGACGAAGTTAACAAAGAAAGATGCTAAATTCGTTTGGATTTCTAAGTGTGATCAAGCATTCAACAAATTAAAAGAGAAGTTGACTAGCGCTCATGTATTAACCATTCCAAATGGGAGCGAACATCTAACCGTATATGCAGATGCTTATGGAATCAGATTGGGAGAATTTTTTATGCATCATGAGAAATTTATTGTCTATGCGAGTCGACAGCTAATGCCGCATGAGAAAAATTATGCTACACATGATTTGGAGCTTTTAGCCTTTGCCTTTGCACTAAAGTTATGGAGGCATTATCTTTTGGGTGAAAGGTTCGAGTTATACACGGACCACAAATCCTTAAAATACCTTTTTACCCAAAAAGATCTGAATTTGAGGCAGGAGAGATTGCTGGAGTTTCTCGCCACTTATGATCTAGAGGTTCTTTATACCCTTGGAAAAGCAAATGTCGTTGCTGATGCATTGAGTAGGAATGTAAAAATGGTTGCAAATCTAGAAGTTAAGCCAGTATTGTTAGAGATAATTGCATCCAGTCAAGAGGCCGATCCTATTTTAGCTCGACTTAAGAAGGATGTTGAAGAAGGTAATGTTTCTAGCTTTGAGATTGACCTCCAGGGCATATTGAAAATGAACGGGGGTATTTGTGTTCCAGATTTTGATGGAATTAGGCAAGAAGTTTTAGTCGAATGCCACCATTCAAAGTTATCTTTTCATCTAGGAGTGACCAAGATGTTCAAAGATATGAAGAGGATATTTGGTGGAAGGAGATGAAGCGAGATATTTCAATCTTTGTGAGTCGTTGTGCAAACTGCTAGTAGATTAAGAGTGACCAGCGGAAGATAACTAGATTGCTTCAGCCACTTGAGATCCCAAAGTAGAAGTGGGAGAGTATCTCTATGGACTTTATTGATGGGCTTTCTAGATCAAGAAGAGGTAACGATGATATTTGGGTTATAGTTGATCGACTAACCAAAAGTGCCCATTTCATTCTTGTTAAGCTGACTAGGACTGCTACGAGTCTAGTGAGTTTGTACGTGAAGGTGATTGTGAGATTCCATGGGATTCCTCGTAGTATTGTAAGTAACCGAGACCTCATATTCACTAGTAGGTTCTAAAAAGGACTACAAACATCTTTAGGGACTGAGCTAAGTCAAAGTACAGCTTACCATCACCAAACAGATGGGCAGACGGAGAGAGTGAATCGGATCTTGGAAGATTTATTGCGTGCATGCATTCTAGACTTTGGGTGTTCTTGGGAAGATCATTTACCCTTAGTCGAACTCACTTACATTAAAAGCTATCAAGCAAGCATTGGTATGGCCCCTTTCTAAGCTCTTTATGGTCGTCCATATCATTCTCCTTCGTGTTGGGTTGAATCTAAAGACAGACTTGTTCTTAGACCTGACATAATTTTAGAAGCCAATGAGAAGGTAACCGATATTAGAAGAAAGATGAAGGAAGCGCAATATCGGCAAAAGTTTTATGCAGATCAAAGGCTTAGGGATCTAGAGTTCTTAATCGGGGACTTGGTATTTGTAAAAGTCTCTCCTCTAAGAAGTGTCGTGAGGCTTGGAAAGACAGGGAAGTTATCCCCTCGATATATTGGATCTTTTCCCATATTGAACCGGATTGGTAAACTTACATATAAAGTGGAGTTACCAGATCGACTATCAAATATGCACAACGTATTTCACGTATCTTATTTATGTAAAAATGTACATGACCCATCGATGATAGTAGAATTGGGACAACAAGTTGATTTGGAGGTTCAGCCTAACTTAACTGTTCTTAGGCAGCCTATTCGTATTATCGCTATGATATAAAGCAATTAAGGAAGAAGGTTGTGAATTTTGTTAAGGTACAGTGGAGTGGAGATGTTAGATATTGTACTTGGGAAACTAACGACTATATTAGGGATTCTTATCCCAAGTTGATATGGTTGTTGTTTGTATTTTGTTATTTCTTTTTAGTGTACTCACCAATTGTGTTGAGATCACTTTCCTTGTATCTTTGTGTGGTATATATGATATCATTTGGGTTTCTTTCATATCTTGAGTTTATCTGATTAATTTCAAGGATGAAATTTCCATTAAGGAGGGAAGGATGTAACGATCCATAATTTAATCACTTTGAATTTGAATAGTCAGGATGATTTAAATGATTAAATAATGGATTTTATATCTAGAATAAAAATTTGGATAAAACATCTTGAATGAATTTTTTTAAATGATTTAATTTTAGTTTAAAGATGGTTCGAGTTATAAGGCGGTTAGGGGTACCAATTTATTTAAGAATAAATTTTCCGAATAAAACAGAATTGTATAATTACTTGCCTAATAAAACAAGAAAGAATTATTAACCCTGCCTAATATAATAGAATAGTATAATTACTTGCCTAGTAAAACAAGAAAGAATTATTAACTCTGCCTAATAAAATAGAATAGTATAATTACCTGCCTAATAAAACAAGAGAGAATTATTAACCTTGCCTAATAAAATATAATAGTATAATTACTTGCCTAATAAAACAGAACAGTATAATTACTTGCCTAATGAAACAAAATAGCATAATAATTATTATATTCCATGCAGATGGTTGCCATGGACCAAAATCTGGTCGAATCGGGTTCTGCCATATGGATGGTTGCCATTGGACCAAAAATTTGGTCGAATCATGTTATGCCATAGTTGATAAGGAGCATTCCTATTGGACCAAAATGCGGTCGAATCAAATTAAGCCATAAATATGTTTTCTTTT
Organism: Allium cepa; assembly: GCA_030765085.1. Classification (NCBI taxonomy): domain Eukaryota; kingdom Viridiplantae; phylum Streptophyta; class Magnoliopsida; order Asparagales; family Amaryllidaceae; genus Allium; species Allium cepa. The sequence continues at coordinate 63,519,499 of CM060933.1, forward strand.
GGACCAAAATGTGGTAGAATCAAATTAGGCTGTAGAAAATGACTAAAGTACCCTTCTCTTCACCTATAAATAGCCAATCCATATCTCATTTTAATTCATTGACAAACAAAAGAAAATAACTAAAATTCATTCTCAGAAGTGAAGTATTCCAAGTCTCCATCAAAGCTAATATGATGTGAGTATATTTCTTATTTTCATATTTTAACGGGTATAACTTATTCTGTGAGTTTAATTTAATTATTTTTACAAGAAGTGTATTCTTAATCTCTTTTCTTTGACTCACTCACATTTTAACAGATGTTGTGTTAACTAGTGATTATAAATTGTTAATAATAATGAGTCTGTTATTAATCTTGTTATTGTTCTTGTTTGGTTGTTTGATTTATGCTCAGCCAGTTTATAAGAAATAACTTTGATGTTTAGTTAAAAGGAACGTACACCACCTTTTAACTTAGGATTGACATTTAGTGACTTTTAGGTTAAAAGGAAATAACACACCTTTTAGCTATCTCATTTGATTAAGAAGGAGCTTCACCCCTCTTGGTCTTATTCTTCTTTAAAGATGATGGGTTCAAGTTATGATTTGAATGGAAGTTTTAAATCTTTGTTTAAAGTATTTTAAAGGAGCTTCAAAATTTATATAATGATTTAAATGGGTTATTTATAGAAAGTAAGTAGTCCTATACTTGGCACTAAAAGCCAATGAGTAGATTGATCCTCTATCTGTGAGATCTGGAACAGAAGAGTCCAGGCAAGGCTAGGAGCAACGAGTGCCCTGACTTACCTGGCTTTGTTCCTGGGCAAGGGGTAGAGTAAGTCGAGAATATCAGAAACATGACAAGTGTAGGAGATTTTATTTCTATAAATGATCTTTATAATTATAATGGAAAACATTCGCATTTCTTATAGATAATTATTTTTGACCCATTTAAGTTTGCTTTTGAAATATGAAACCCTCTTAATTGTTTTGTGAGTATACTTCTACCGATGAGATAAGTATACGGATATTTTCCGGGAACTGAAAGAGTATAAGATTTAATTTCCATATACGATCGTTTTGTTATCCCCAATAGTTGATATCTTAATTATCGATTTTGATACCCTTCTTCCTTTTGTTTTTGTTTCATCAATCTAAGATGATTTGTTGCTCGTTTAGAGCATTGATATCCTTTATCGGGAATGACTAAATAAAGAGCGAGTGGGGGCCAAGCTATGTGGGGTTGCTCCCATTAGGATATTGTCACATCTACTCTAGATTGGTTTCAGTTGTATGCGTACGGAGATGTGAAATACTCGGATACTCGGTAAGGTTGGCGGGGTCCGGCTTGGAGGTTTTCAAGAGCCATTGTAGTTCTTAAGTATATTTTCTGGAGGTACACTTTCAATAAGGGGGGCGCACCCTCCTAGTCATTGTTGGAAAAATCCATTTTCCTTATTTTGATTTAAATCTTTGGATTTATTCTTTATTAATTGCATCGGGAAGCGTCTTGCGCTATGTGCGATGTTTAATTATTTTTGTCCATTCTTTTATACTTGGATGTTGCCCTTGTGAGGGAAAAATCCGTTCTGCATTTTTGTGACATGGTCTCACTAGTTATTTTGTGTGTTCTATTTTTTTGAGTTTACTTATACCGGACTAATTATCTGAGCCAAATTGTTTGTTTTCCCTAAACTTTCGGGTACTCATTTATATTTAAGTAGTTCGAAAATGATAGGTTTCTTTGGGCTCTTTTGAAGATGGTGGACGAGTAGGAGGCTCCTTATCTATCTAGCTATTTATTTCCACTGTTATGATATGTTGGCTCTATGTATGCATATTTAAAGGTAGGTTGTTATAACTACCTAGAATGATAGTAGTATTTTTGTTGTAACTCTGATGACTCCATGTTGGGGAGTAAACTTATGTATTTTCTTATTTTTATGTTATATTTAATCATTCCATTATGAGATTATTGTTTTGTTCTTATATTTTACCCCATGACAACTTGTCTTTCAGATACTTGGGCAACGGCACATGAATACCATGGATGTATTAAGTGTTTCTCTCAATGGTCTGAATGGTGGGTCATCACACCTTCCTTTATGCCTCTAGGTCCCTATTTATAGGGGAACATGAATTCAGCATGATGCTTTACGCCACCTTCAGCCTGACTTATCTTCGGTATGCATAACCTTCGGCAATCTAAATGACGTTGAGTGTCATGGACAATCTTCGGTATTCTTCATCAATAGGTACTGGTGTCAACTTAAAGTGGAATTGATATAATGCAGTATTAATATGGAGCGACATTGACATGGTGTGACATTGATACGGAGCGGCATTGGAATGGAGCGGCATCGATATGGAGGGGCATTGAAATGGTGAGGCATTGATGTGAAGTGGCATTGATATGGAGCGGCATCGAAATGGAGCGACATCGATAACATGTAGCTTCAATGACGTGCGGCAGGGAATTTATGCGGCATTGATTAAATGCAGCATGAATGTTATATAGCATGGAAGTAGCATAGCTTCACTTGAGTCCCGATATTGAAATGAAGCAATATCACTTGAAATGCAACTTTTGAAGGAAGGTGAGACGGAGGAGATGCAATATGCATTGTTGGCTTTATACGACATCCACCTTTGTTTCGATGAAGCGTTCAGTTTCTTTAGGTGGTGGCTTACGATATCCTTCTCTCCGATATAATCATCGCTTTATTAACATGAAGTTTTGATGATAGTCGGCTTTGATGAAGTGCGAAATCAATGGGGTGCGATATAAATTCCTCTATTCGTATCTTTTAGAAAATATGTGGATAACATTTGCCCCTGTATAGAAGAAGCCTTTTACACTTTGGTGTAAAACCAATAATTTCTTTGCTTTCTCGATTCCTTGCGAGATTTTCTTTTCAATTCCGTTCTAGTGTAAAACATAAATTGAATAATAACTTTCGTTACTGACTTTAAACTCAAGTTCAATTTCAAACAATCCCTTTTTGAATTTGATTGAGTTATAAGTAGTTATATATTGTCCATATTATCTGTATGAGTCAAGATTATATTTTTGCTTTAAGAGATCAATAAATAACCATAAATTTCCGAATGGAAACCCAAAAAATTATCTGATAATATCATAGGAGTGAGCATCGGAAATATTCTCTGGCAATATCATAAATAAAAGACTAGAAACCTATTCGGTATCAATGTATTTTGAGTAGGAGGATAGAAAATTATCCCAAAACATGAACAGAAAATCCATCTAATGATAATAGAAGACCAAAGATCCATCTAACAATAATAGAAGACTAGAAAACCATCTGATAATAAAAGAAGAATAGAAATCAAACTAGCAATAATAGAAGATCAGAAATCTATCTAGCAATAATAGAAGACCAGAAATCCATCTGATAATAATAGAAAAAGAAATCCATCTGACAATAAAAGAAGACCAAAAATCCAATAATAGAAGACCAGAAATCCATCTGATAATAATAGAAGAAGAAACCCATCTGATAATAAAAGAAGACTAGAAATCCGTTTGGCAATAATAGAAGAAGAAATCCATTTGACAATAAAAGAAGATTAGAAATCATTTGGCAAAAATAGAAGAAGAAATCAGTCCGATAATAAAAGATGACCAGAAATTCATCTTGCAATAATAGAAGACCTGAAATCCATCTGGAAATTAAGTTCGCTATATGGATGGTAGATCTCGATTTCCTTTAGAGATCTTTTATTCATGTTTTGTCATTCTTCCTCTAGAAGATTGCTTGACTTTGTTTTGAAGCACAAACGGCTCATTTTTTATTTTGATCTGTTTTTTAGGATAAGTTTAGATTTTCTTTTGCACTTTACAGGCACCATCTCTGGTGATTATCTCAACTTGGATCGATCCCCTTATCACCATCATAGGTGATGGTTTAGGTTTGTTGTCCGGTGCGTTTGGTTAGCTTTCTTTAAGTAGAACTATAGACTTACCTGACCTCCCTAGGAAGAACTTTATTGAGACCTTTAATGACGACACCAAAAGGTCGATCCGTTGCTCTAGGCCCTAGCAAAAATCATAGACTTACTTTATCTCCCTCTAGGAGATGCTAGAAGGAGATGCTACAGTGAAGCCTTTGATGATGGCACTGAAGGCTGGTCCGACGCTCTGGGTAGTTATCTGACGCTCTGGGTAGTTATCTTATAGCAGAACCAGAGACTTATCTGACCTCTCTCTAGGAGGCGCTTTAGTGGGGCCATTAATGAATGCACTGAAGGCAGGTCTAATGCTCTGGATAGCTATCTTAAGCAGAATCGAAGACTTTCCCGATCTCCCTGTAGGAAACTCTTCAGTGAGGCCAATGATGAGGAATTAAAGGTTCGTCCGATGCTCCGGGTAACTACCTTAAGCAGAACTAGAGACTTATCCAAGCTCCCTATAGGAGGCGCTTTAGTGAGGCCATTGATGGCAACACTAAAGGCTTTTTCCATTTTTATAAGGAGAGTCTTACGCCTGATCCATTAGACATTCTTATTTCAACTTATTTATTCATCTATTATTGGAAAATATGGTCGCAAATGTTCAGCATTCCATGTTCTTACTATCACATTGCCATCAGGTCGGCGTAATCTATGGGTCCTAGGTGGGGTTACTTTATGTATGATTAAGGGTCCTTCCCAATTTGGTGAAAGTGGTCCATCTGTCGGGTTTTTTGTATTTGCCATAACTTTTCAGAGCACCAAATCTCCTTTTTGGAATGACCTTGCTTTTACTTTGAGCTGTAATACTTAGATATCCTTCATTGGTATTCAACTAATCGTATGGCCACCTCATCTCTCAATTCATTAATCGGATCTAAGGATTCTTCCCTCGATTCTCGATTCGTATCGAATGAATATGCAATTCTTCAATGAGAGGGTACTTCCACCTCAACTGGAAGCACTTCTTTATATCCATACATTAATGAATATGGGGCATGTCCTGTTGCTGTTTCAATAGAATTTCTGTAGGCCCACAATACCAAGGGCAACTCTTCTACATAGTTTCCTTTTGCCTTATCTAGTCGTTTCTTGAGATTGGTTTTCATGGTTTTATTGCTTGCCTCAATAGCTCCATTAGCCTTAGGATGAGCTATAGATGAAAATATCTTGATGATTCCATTTATATTGCAGAATCAAGTGAATTCTTCACTTTCAAATTGAGTACATCCAGATAATATCTTTTGTGGGACTCCAAATCTGGTAATGACATTCCTGATTATAAACATGAGTACTTTTCCAGATGTGATATTTGGCAAGGGTTCTATTTCTACCCACTTAGTGAAATAATCAATGGCCACTAGAACATTTTTGGCTACCCCTTTGGGGATAGCAGTGGTCCTATTAAGTCAATTCCCCATATGTTGAAAGGCCATGGACTTGAGATTGAAGTCAATTCGCTGGGCGGCAAATGTGGGATTTTAGAGAACTTTGGGCACTTTTTGGATCTTTTTACATAGTTGATGACATGGTTAGTTATTCAAGACCAACAAAAGCCTTGTCTCCTAACCTTCGTAGCATATTTTATTCCATTAGAATGATCTCCAAAAAAGATTTCATAGGCTTCTTTTAATAGTTTTATTCCACTTTCTGGATCCACATGTATTAAGTTGGGAAGAGAGTATCCCTTCTTATAAAGTATTCCATTCATCATAAGGGAAGTTGGGGCCTGATGCTTAATCCTTCTTGCCACTTTTTATTGGTTAGCAATGTTCCCATTACAAGTTGTTCAACAATGGGTGTCATCCAATTATTCTTATAGCGATCATTAGTCTCTGAATGGGAGAATTTCTCTAGAGAGATTTCATTTTCATTCTCTCTTTCCTCCTTTCTATGTGTTGGAGCTTGAGATCTAATGAATACCATCAATTCTTTTTCTATCTCGGGCATCTTCTCCTTTATTCTGGGATTTGGTTGATAGCCCGCTGGAACGATCTGGATTTCGACGCTCCGAAGAAATGGTCAGTTTAGCTGAAGAATCGGCTTGGGAGTTCTTTCCTCTTGGTACTTGGTGTATTAATAAATTCTCGAATTGGTTCAGCTCTTTCAACGCCTTCTTTACATGTAAGACTAGCTTGGCATTCTTTACCTGGTATGTTCGTTTTAACTGATTTACCATTAGTTGAGAGTCACCGAAAGTTTCAATTTTAGGACTTTTCAGTTGTAGGGCCAAAGTCAGTACTGCAACCATTGATTCGTACTCTACCACATTGTTAGTGGTCGAGAATCCTAATTTAATTGCATAATGTAGGAGATGTCCATCGGGTGTGATAATAATATATCCTGCTCCAGTACCTTGTTTATTTTAAGCTTCATCTACAAATAATTTCTACTTAGGCTTTGGATCATTTTCCTTTCATGGCTGTTCTTTGATGAAACCTGTACACCCGTTAACAAAATTAGCTAAATCTTGTCCTTTGATTGCTGCTCGAGAGAAATTCAATGTCATGTTAACTAAGCTCCATTAGCCATTTTACCAATCTACCTGAGGCTTCTGGCTTACTGAAAATTTGCTTAAGAGAGAAATTGGTTAAAACTTTAATTGGATATGCTTGAAAATAAGCTTTTAGCTTTCATGTTGTAAGCATTAAATAATATGCTAGTTTCTCTATGGCTGCATATCTAATCTCTACATATTTTGGCCTTCTACTTACATAGTATATGGAAACCTGAATCCCATTTTCTTCTTTTATCAATATAGAACTAACTGCATGTTTGGAAACTGCCATATAAAGATAAATTTTCTGTCCTTGTATGGGACTAGACAGAATTAGTGGTTTTTCAAGATCGTCTTTTAACTCCTTGAAATCCTTTTGACAATCTTCTCCCCCATTTGAAGTTCTTTTTCTTAATCACATCGAAGAATGGAATGAATTTGTCAGTAGCCTTGGAAATCAAACTATTCAAAGCCGCCATTCTTTCGTTTAGACTAAATACATCTTTACTTGTTTTGGGCTCCGCCATGTTCTTAATAGCCTAAATCTGGTCAGGTTTAGCTTCAATGTCCTAGGCACTGACAATGTATCCTGAGAACTTCCAGGCTAAATTCCAAAAGAGTATTTCTATGGGTTGAGCTTCATTTGATACTTTCACAAAACCCCGAACATTTCTTCAGGATCTTTTAAATGGCTGCTCCCTTCATGAGACTTAACTAGCATATCATCCATGTACCATATTTCGGCCAATTTGCTCCTTGAACATTCTGTTTACCAAGCTTTGGTATATGGTGCCTGCATTCATCAACCCAAAATGTATTACCTTATAATAATAAGTTCCCTAATCCGTTATGAAACTAGTGTTCTCCTCATCTGGCTTGAACATGGGAATTTGATTATACCCAGAATAGGCCTCTATCAAAAGATGAAAGTTTGTGCCCACTAGCAGCATCAATCAACTGATCCATTCTTGAAAGAAGTAGCAGTCTTTTGGGCATGCCTTGTTTAGATCAATAAGTCAACACATGTTCTTCACTTGCCTTTGAATTTCTTAACCGACACTGGATTGGCCAACCACTTTGGATAAAGAACCTCTTTGACGAACCCAATCTCAAGAAATTTTTTGAATTTCTCTTTTAAAGCATTGGATTGATTTTTTCTTCTACCGGATAGGTATGATATTTGGATTTATATTCAAATCATGACACATAATGGTTGGATCTATTTCGGTCACACTAGAATGGGTCCAGTCGAATACATCTCCGCTAGACTAAAGAAATTGAATGAGCTTTCCTTTGAGTTTGCTATCCAGTTCCTTCCCTATTTTTACCGTCTTTGTTGAATCAGGTGGACCTATGCATACTTATTCAAGATCTTTCGTAAGCTTCATTCGTTTTTGCTCACCTCTACAATCTGATCCAGTGACTATTTCATCACCTTCTATTTCATCCTCCACTAGGTTTGTTTCCTTTCTCTTCCTTTTCTTTCCAAAGAAATTGGATTTTCTTAATACATGTTTAATTTTCTCAATAGGCTTTATTTTTACTTTGGACGATTGGCTTGATGAACCCTCATCCAAAGGTTTATTGATATCATTTCCAATTAACTCATTTTCTTCCGAGTTATAGTAAAAAAGATTGTCCCATTTATATTTCTTAAGAGTGGCAAAATATACTTTACAAAAGCTAAATTGTTCTCCCCTTATTGTTCTCCAACCATTTTTGGTTAAGAATATCACCATCGAGTATTTTGGCAAAACAAAAGCATCGACTTCATTCAAAGCCAACCTCCTAAAGAATGCATTGTAATAGGATGAGTGGTCCATGATGACAAAGAGAGTCTCGAATGTCCTGAAGTTTGGTGGAATTCCCTTTAGTATCAAAAGCCTTACTTGTACAATAGGAGTTGATCCTTTTTTGTTGAATCTGAAAATGGTTTCAAAGCTCGAGTCTAGTTTCTCCTTCGGAATTCTCATTTGCTCAAAAGCATGCACAAAGATCATATTGACCGCACTTCCCATATCTACCAAAATTTTGGAAACCACGGAGAATTTAATTTGAGAAGTAACCATGAGTGGATAAAGAACTCCTCCTCTTAGCTCTTGTGGAGTGATGGTTAGGCTGTGCATCTGAATTTTGAACGTGGGATTCTTGAGTGATGGTTCTTCATAAATTGAAAAGATTCCCTCCTTTGCTTCTCTAACATAGCGGTCCCTAGCTCCTTTACTGCTTCCTACTAGATGTTGTCCTCCATGGATCCCAAAACACAACATTCAGCTTTGTGCCCATTCGACTTATGATAAGCATAATAGTCTTCCCCCTTCTTGGTTCAGGATTGGTTTTTGTTTTGTATGAGATCGAGAAATCCTTGTTTTCCATTGCCATAGTTAATATGTAAGATAGTGGCTTATTCAGAGCAATGTGATTGGCGTCAAGGACCTCCTTTCATCTTGGTTTTTAATGGTTGTGGTTATAGCCCGGTTTCCCGATCTCCTTTCTGGTTTGAGCTTTCTTTTTGGCATAAAATATTTCATCCATACGTATGAATTTATTAGCCCAGAAATGTAAATCTTGTAAATCTCTGCATCCATGTATATAGAGCTCCTTCTAGAATGGGGTTTTCTTAATCAACCCCTAATGTACTGCCACCAACTTATCCCTATCGGTCATACCTTTTTCTTTTAGTGCCTCTGTATTGAACCTCTTCAAATAATCGTCCCATAATTCCCTCGGTCTTTGCTTGATATTGGCTTGCACAGTGTAGTTTATAGAAGGGTCTTTACAAATACAGAACTGCGCTGAGAATTTCGTAAGAGAATTGCTTTCAGGAATAGATGGTTTTCTAATAATAATGCCTATACCATTTGGTTGTTGCACCTTGGAAAGTAATTGGAAAAAGCCTGCAATGCACAGCTCCAGATGCGTTGTACAGTTCCTTCTGACTTTCAAAGTTCATCAAGTGATCATCTAGGTCGGTGGTTCCACTGTATTTTAAGCATGGAATTTTGATGTGGGAATGGATCCTAGTGGATATGATCTCGTTTAAGCTTCTTGATGGTTATTGTTGACCCACTCATTAAGAGTTCTTTTTTCCTTTAACACTAAGCGTATCCTTTACCATCTTCTCGGTCATGTCTCTTAGACAAGCTTCATCGTTGTGGTAATTGCTTCTAATAGGTTCGGTTTCTTTAGATGTTGAACTTCCAGAGTGCTCCTTGGACTTCTCCTCCCATCTCCCTTGATAATTTTACTTAACTTTGTTTTCCACCAATGGCCTTGGAGAAAGTTTAGTTACTTCAACTTGCCGATGGTTTTTCCTCCTTTGTGGAGTCATAACGAGGTTGCTTCTACTTCCATGCCCCTTCTTAGAGACTCTGCCTCATCTCCCCCCTTGAGCCTGGCGGTTTTGGAGGATTTTTAAGCAAGGAATCCTTCTAGAAGTTCTTTCATCATCAACACTTGTTGTTTTATGTCTTTAATTTTAGCTTCGTTGTTGGTAGGTTTTGTCGGCTCTAATGGCTGTCTAGGCTCTACATTTTCGAAGTTGAAGTTAGGAATGACATTTTCTTCTAATGTTATCGTTTGTGTGAATTCTTCATTTGGAGCATTAATTAGCCTTGATTTTTCCATTTTCCTAGAACACAAATTTACCCAAATTAGTTTGAGAATAGAATCAAACGGAAGCGGAGGTTTGAACCCTCCTTCTAGAGCCAAAATATTAAACTAAAAATTGCTATAGCACCTATGAAGCCAAGAATGATGAGCAAATCCTTAATTTGAATTTACATATTGATACGACCAAACATATTTTAGTTGATGTTAATTAAATAAAGAATAAGCTTAGCATTCAAGGCTAAGTACAAATAGATATCATTAGGAAATGGATCCATAATGCTCATGGACTTTGGTCGTTGCACATTCGAAAGCCAATATGACTTTTTGGAACACAGTATTTGAGGTCTCTTAAGGTCACTTGGAATAAGATAGTCGGCAGCCCTTAAGGTCGCTTAGAATAATATATTCAAGAATCTATTTGGTCTTTAGGAATGGAGTACGGTGCTTTGTTTGTCTTCGTTCTAAACCAGAGATGCACAGCTAAAGGACTCCTTCAACCCTTACCTATACTCAATCATATTTGGGAAGATATTTCGATGGGCTTCATTACACATCTCCCATCTTCTTATGGCAAAAACATGTATTTAGGTGATCGTAGGCCGCCTTTGCAAATATGTGCATTTTTGCGCTTTACCGACTTTCGTATCCGTAACTCAATTAGCTTCTCATTTTTTCCAAGAACACGTGTGTTTACACGGTTTTCCTCGCTCCATTGCGTCCAATCAGGATTGCATATTCATAGGTCAATCATGAAAAGAACTCTTTCGACTCCATGACATGACCCACAAGATGAGTTGTGTTTACCATCCACAAACGGACGGACAAACAAAAGAGGTTAATCGTTGCTTAGAAAGTTATCTTCGAGCTATTGTCGGTGACGTTCCATCTACTTGGGTTAAACACCTTCCATGGGAGTTACGGTGGTACAATACTTATGCACACTCTTCCATCAACATGTCCCCAATATATGTAGTCTACGGTAGGTCCTCACCTATTATCGTCAACTATCTTGTTGGCAACTCCAAAATCGAAGATGTTGAAGATTGGATTTATGCTAGAGACCACTTGCTGCAAACTTTTAAAACAAATTTCAGCGACCATAAGTCCATATGAAGAGACAAGCAGACAAACATCGTCGAGATACAGAATTCGATGTTGGATCATATGTCTTCATAAAGCTTCAATTGTACTGACAACATTCCCTCCGACCAACGCAACATAAGCTTTCGAAGAAGTACTTTGGTCCATTTAAAATTCTAGAGCGCTTCAGACCCAACGCTTACAAACTCCAGCATGCATACGTCCGGTATTTCATATTTCCGATCTCAAGCTCTGTCCCAATCCACAAAACATTGTCATAACACAGTTGCCACTGTTATTCCTTGCTGATCCTGACTACCATGATGATGAGGAAAAGGTCATACTTGAAGAGTGAGGCAGTGATACAACTGTGCCGGCTCATAATATACCAGCTCGGCTTAGAAGAACCATAAAGATCCCATCTAAATACCTACAGTAATCAACAACGCCAACAATATTGGACAACAACTAATAGCCTATAATATACATGCACTATTTTTTGTTTTAGCCTTTAATAGAAGGCATTATTTTTCAATTTTTTATAAACGAATCTGTTACAAAGTTGTGGCTGGGATTAATTATATAAAGTATTGAATAGCATTGTGCTATGTGGCATCAATTAGTTACAGGGAATCTTCTATGTTGTTATAAATATCGAGTAACGGAATGAAGAAGGCATGCAGAGTTAAAATCTTCTCTCTTTTATTTTCTTGTGTCTTCTCCTATTTTCCTCTAATTCTTTTGTTTGTTTCCACCATATTATTTTTCAAATTTCCTCATTCTATCATAATTTCGTTGCAGCTTGACATTAGTTAAGTCAATTTCCTATAATTCCTTCCTTTCTACGTAAAAAGCAAAACCAAACACTTTTAAAAAATACTAGATAATAATCTCCACAAATCAAGGTTAAAGTAGTCAACTTCAACAAAGTTTTGGAATTTAATCTTTTTTCTGTTGGAATTCCTTAAGAAATAGAATGAATTGAAATATACAAAGTCCCACGTCGCCAAATTATTGAGAGCTATATTGATTTATATATGGCTTTCTCATGAGGAGGTTGGAGGCCTGGGGTTCCCAAATGTATGCTTCGTTGTGAGGAAGGAGATCATGCATCACCACCACGCGCGTCGCCGCCGCCGTCCGACCGGCCGGGTCGGGTTTGGGTTTGGGTTGATACTCGTTTTTAGAAATCTGAATCTTCTTCTTCTCTTCTGCTGCTATACTCTAAATCACAGAGTGATATATTCACTATAATCTCGAGCAGAATACGTCTGTCTTTCGTTTTTCATTTTGTTATAATAATTAATACAGAATTGCAGTGTAGTGGAAATCTGAGTTATAAACTTCTGCGACGAGTTTATAATTGATTATTCTCTATTTTGGTATACTAGACGTATAACATTCACTACCTTAAACCAGACTCCATCATTTCAAATGAATTATAATTGAATAAAGCTCTTTAGCTAGTGTAGTGGAAATCTGAGTTATAAACTTGTGCGACGAGTTTATAATTGATTATTCTCTGTTTTGATATACTAGACGTATAACATTTTCAACACTACCTTAAACCAGACTCCATCATTTCAAATGAATTATAATTGAATAAAGCTCTTTAGCTATGGCATCGACGACCCTAGTATATTCATGGAACTTGCTCCATTTCATAAAACTTATTAAAAATTCAAGCATGGCCACTAGAATAAATTCTCAGCACATTTTAACAAAAAAAGCAATATTATCCCTTACACAACAAAATCAATCATCCTAGAATGCATTTCCTTATATTTATTACCAGGAGATCTCCATTATCCAACTTCATAATGATAAATGCATTAAGGTTGTTAGTGGTAATGCTGGAATGTAGTGGCAACTATGAATAATGTTTGTACTTGGATTTGTCCCCAAGGCACATGGAATGATGCCCTCCTTAAGACCTAAATTTTTTTCCCCACACCCTTTGATAAAACAAATAGATGCATTGACTTTTGGAAAACTAACTCCCAAGATATAATGGAGCTTGAATATTAAATCTTTGATCGATTGCAATCACACAATCGAAGTTTGATCTCAACTATCTTCAGATTAAATGTAGTAACAAGAGTATCAAGATCGTAACCTGTAATATTACAAACTCAATTTAATTTATAGAAATAAAACATAGGTCAAAGAGAAGAATAAGAATTTGGAGTGAAGAATGAATTCATTTGCATTTTGGAATAAGAGGCCTATTTATAAGCAACGAGTAATTATGTCCGCTGCAACTGTCATATCCACTTCCTCCAATGGTCATACCTGTTCGTTCCAAAGGCCACGGCTGTTCATTTCAATGACCATAATTTTTTGTTTAAAAATACTACCATTCAATATTTTCAATTAAAAAATATTGTTATTTTTAACTGACGATCAAAGACTAAAGCCCGAGCCCGAACCCAATCCGACCCGACTTGGCATAGACTTTCTTGTGAGATTTGTATTTAAAAAAATATAATCCCAAATCCCAAATTTCTAATGGTGTGGGACTTTATACCTTCTTCTTACTCTTTTTCTTCTTTCTTTCTCTCTTCTCCAGAATAAATGAATCTCACGTAAAAAAATTATCAAATTTTTTTCTAACACAGGTTAAGAGAACTCGCTTTTTATACACAATTGGAATAAGTAGATTCTTAAAACATCTTGGAGGAATGCATATATTTCATTCATTTTCGACTATTAGTGTATTTGGCTAGTCCATGTGATGTTATTTTTAGATTAGTTAATTACACAAGAAACTAATTGAGTATGATATTCCATTCATTTTATTATTTATATTATTTTGTGGTGAAAATAAATATTGTATTGTGTGTTTGCTCCAATGGCTTGTATCATGTATTCATTCAACGTACCGATGTTAATACTAATTAACATATCACTATTTTATAAATACGTAATATTTAAAAAAAATTGGATAGTAATTGTGGTAATTTTACTCAAGAAGAGCACTCATTTGATGTCTTGATGATTCGAATACCACTTGTCATTTGAGCAAGTGATCATAGACATGTGATATTTTATATGCATGTTTATAATTTCCTTTTCCCTTTGAAAAAATACATTAAATATATTTCTCAAGATTTTGTACTAAAACCATATATAATCCACATGTAATTTGACAAGATTTCTCATTCACGTGAGATGCGCGTTTTTCTATGAAGGTAGAAAGTTGTTTATTACACGTGTAATTAAACCATACAAGTTAAATTAATTCGCATAACTAAAAAAACTTTAAAACTTATGCAAGTGAAGCTAAAAAGAGTACTTTAAACTTGAATATAGTAATTTGCATGCATTGAAGATTTAGAGACATTATCTGTTAGGGAAACGTTCGAGTTGTATACGAATCATAAATCTCTTAAGTATATATTCTCTCGGAAGGAATTGAATATATGGAATCAAAGATGGCTAAAGTTCTTGACGTTTAACTTTGATGTAGAGTATATGCTAAGAAAGGAGAATAAGGTTGTCGATGCTTTGATTAGAAGGCAGCAGAACAGAGTGTTAGCTATAACAACAGAATGGAAGGCCTTAGAGGCATTAACTTCTAATGAGGTGCATTTTAGGCTGAATGCAGGATCAACTCAAGTTCCATGTGCAGCAACAATCTTGGAAGCCCATTCAACACTTCTGGAAACAATTATCGCAAGGAAAAGAGAGGACGCGTTGTTAACTAAGAGAATTAGGTTATTAGAGATGGGTGTGGATGTAGAGGATCAAAAGGGATTTGCGATTGACTCGAGAGGATGACTCAAAAAGAAGGGAAGATTGCGTGTCTTAGATGTGGGACATCTTCGAGAGGAAGTCTTGGAGGAGATTATCAGTCTATGTTTACATTTCATCCCAGAAGAACGAAGATGTACAATGACATGAAAAGTGCTTTTTGGAAAGGATGAAAAGGGATACCAGCGAATGTGTAGTGCAGTGTCACACCTATTAGCAAGTGAAGGCTGAGCATCAAAAACAAGTGGATTACTTCAACCATTGGAAGTACCAATTTGGAAATGAGATTCGATTTCTGTGAATTTGTAGATCGATTGCGAGGTCAAGAGCAGAAAATGATAGTATATTGGTAATAGTCAACAAGCTAACTAAGAACGTACATTTTACCCTTGTGAAGACGACAATAATGATAACTAGCCTAGTGAAGCTATTTGTCAAACACCATGGGATTCCATGTAATATAGTTAGTGGTAGAGACCTACTGCTCACTAGTAAGCTTGGGACTAGTTTGCAGAGTACTTCGAGCGTATAGTTAAACTTGAGTGTGGATTACCATCGGCAGAAAAATGGTCAACCATAAAGGGTAAACCCAATTCTAGAGTGTTTGCTGATAGCATGTGTCCTAAATTTTGGAGGATCTTGGAAAGACCATTTCCATTTGGTAGAATTTTCTTATAATAATGATTACTAATCAAGTATTGGAATAACACCGTTTGAGGAGTTTTATGGTAAACCATATAAGTCACTGTGTGTTGATTGGACATAGAAGATAGAATCTTGCTAGGACCTGACTTAGTAAGAGATTTTACCAAAAAGATTGAGTTGATTCATGCTATAATGAAGTTTGCACGGTCAAGGCAAAAGAGTTACGCCGATAAGAGGTAAAGAACTAGAGTTCATGGTAGGTTGTCATGCGTTCTTGAAGATTTCACCGATGCGAGATCTATTCACTATAGGAAGGCAGGCAAAGTGGTTCCTAGATATGTAGGTCCATTTCCAGTACATAGAGGATTGGTAAACTTGCATATTGAGTCGAGTTACCTAGTAGTTTGACGGGTGTGCATAATGTTTTTCTTATGTCATATTTGAAGAAATGTATGCACGACCCAAGTATTGTAGTGAAACAAAAGGAGAATGAAGAATTGTCTATAGGACTACAAACGTATATTCAATTACCAAAGGAATACTTAGTCGTGATACAAAAGAGTTAAGAAGCAAAATTATTGGATTTGTTCGCGTCTAGTGGAGTGACCATAAGAGTGATTGTACCTAGAGGTAGATGTTAAAATTAGTAATAATTATCCCAAATTATTTTAAGCATTCATGTTGTTAGTAGTGTGCTTTATGGTAGACCATGTAAGTCGAATGTATATTAGTTGTGATAGAGTTGTGGGTATGCCCTAAGGGCAATTATGTAATTTATTGTAAATTAGTTAACTCTGCAAAAAATTCTTATTCGTAATAAAGGTGTTTTATTTTTCGTTATATATTTGTTACAATTTGTTATAAATAATTAAATTTTTAATTAAAATATATTTAACAGAAAATTCATAAATGGTGTGTTTGAGGTAGAAATTACAAATAGTTATAATAATGAGTATTGTATCACAATGTATTAAACACATCATTTTAAATATTCCTAGTCAAGATGCACGAGATAGGATATCGATGTACTCATTAATACTAGAGTATGTAATGATAGTTATTGGATAACTATGACTCGCTCGATAATTTCTTGTTGGTTAGTATAACTAAGGCCAAACAAAAAAACGATGTGACTAATTTATATAGTTCTCTCGACTTGAGAATAGTTTTAATCTTCAATATGAAAACTCTATTTTGATCATAGTCAATCATGACACAATATCCATTGAGTAACTATAGTTGGGTCGAGTGGAAGTATTAAAAGTGAAGCACTATTTAAGAGAGAATTCGTCTTTTCATTTATATGGGGTTAGTATCACAGTCAACTCTAGATCAATATCACTGGCAGAGTGATTTGGTTAATAATAAATGTTATTATTAAACCAATGACTTTGTGTTTGCACTGTAGAGTGGAATATGGATGATATTGGAATTTTGACCATAACTAAATTCCATAAGTCCAAAGTGACATAGTTTTGACAAAGAGAATTGATGTAAAAAATAGTCGTAACTAGGTAACGCTTAATAAAGTGAAATTGGATTTTTACCGAAACTAAGTAAGCAATAAATTTGATAAAATGTAACACCACATGTACATGGCATGTTAACGTTAATATTCAAATTGTTCGATATTAATAGCTGACTTAATTTATACCTAAAGAGTCACAAAACTAAAACGTTGACCACTTGATTTAATTAAACTATAATTATTACTAATTAATTAAATTAATTATTTTTTATGATATATTAGTTACAAAATTTTATTTGATGTGTTTAACAATATTAAACAGTGTGCCTATAATAGTTATAAATATACTAAACGATATTCAATATTGGTACGCATTTAAATTGGATTATAATTGTGACGAATATTTTTCGGGGTTGGACTAGGTTTAAGGCCCATATAGAGCATGATAATTTCGACTAAAAAGCGGAAATAAATTGGTCGGCCAAGGGTTGGTAGGTGGGTAGGGTTTAAATGGTTAAAAGGGAAAGAAATGGTAAAAAGAGAAAGAAGGATGGTGATCCACTTTTTGCTCCGTAGTCTCTCCTTTATGCAATGCCACTTAACCCCGATTTCCTACATACTTTTTCTCACTTCTCTTTTTCGAAAATTTCGACTAGAAACCCCATTCCAAGTATCAAAAAATTCAAAGTTTAAATACATATCAAAACACTTCTGATTGACGATGGTAGACAATTTGAAACTAGCATCTTCCAAGTTGTGAATTCGATCCAAGAAGTAGTCAACTTTGTTTTAATGTGTTTTCAATAGGCTTTGAGAAGGGTAATTCTCTTATTTACTTTCATTTATCAATGTCTAATTGATTTTTATATCGTATTATGCATAAGTGGAAATGCTATGAATCTAGTTTATCGGTATGCTATCAGATATCTGATGTTTGAAAATATTATGAATAAAAAAATAAGTAAATATTTTGTTATCATTTTGACTGTATATGAGCAATGAATTCGAGGCCTTATTTAAAAAAATATAACTAGATATTATTTAAATATGATCTTATTAAATAATAAATCACTTTCTAAAGAACAAAATTATATATTAAATGTTTTAAAATTTACTAAATTTCATTTTTTATATAAGTATAATTCAAAAGGAATATTTTTTATTTTAATATATTTTATATTTGAGTATTAATTTAACTAATCACCTAACTAGAAATTAAATATATAAACATACACACACAAACACACACACATATATATATGTATATATCCAAATAAATATTAAATGAAGTGGAAAATTGTATATAATAGAAAAAAAATTTCAGGTTTTAAAATTAATTTTTTTAATAATTTTTCATATTTTTCCAAATGAGTTTTATATTTAATTATAAATTGTTTAATAAAAAAACATTTTATAAATATAAAAATATTAAAAAAATTATTAAATTTTTTATATGAGTCTAGAGATTGCTAAAATATTATATTACTTTATAGAAAAAATTATTGTTATATATATGTGTGTGTGTGTGTGTTTGTAGATTTGTAGATATATAAATACTTATAATTAAATAAATAAATATATATACATATTAAAAAAAATAAAGCTGAGAGTTCTCTATATAAATATAATAAATTTTATACATAAATATAATTTATTATTTGTGTATTTATATATTCAAATATGTTAGTACGGTTGTAAATATATAATATTTTGAATTATTTATATATTAAAAAAATTATAATTTTACTCCCAGGTTTGCTATAATAGTATACACACAAATATTTATATTCAAAATTATTTTATATTAATTATTAAATGATTTTATGATTTAATTATATATATATATATACATACAGATGGACATATATATAAGTACGCATATATGTATATTATACAAATAATTATAAACTTATAGTTATTAATTATTTACACACACACACACACATATATATATATAAATGATATACTTCATATACATATATTCTATTTAGACAACACAATCGAATACTAAAGGGAGTAACACGTATGTTTCGGTGTAAATCATAGCATCTATATACGGGTATGTTAAACCATGTATACATTATTATGTCCCACATACACATACACACATATGTGTATACGATACACATATCTAATATATATACAAATCATATAGTACTAATCTTCATTTACAAAGTTAAATAAAATATTGATTTTATTTAAAAAGAAAATTTTACGAAAGTTCTAAATGGATTAAACTTCATAGGCTCAATAAAGATCTAATAAGAATTTTTTTGGAAATTCACCCTTCAGCCCCGCTATGGGCTGGTCCAGTTCCAATAATAATATCATAGCCTTATAGCCTATGCAGTCTAAATTAGTCATGTTAGGACTAACTAATTAAGTTTGCTCACTTGGTATCTAGAAAGGCAATGTCTATGATTGAAATTGGGTAATCAAGTACCTTTCCTACCTGATTACCAGCCTAGTTTGAAAGAGGATGTGAGCCTAAAGGTTCTCCATAATAGAAAAGACCCAAATTTAAATCGGGTCTTTGCTAATTTTTCAAAATTAGATAAAGTTTTAAATTTAAAACGAAACATGTTTATAACATAAGTTTTCGAAGTATTTGAAAATATTATAAGTTAATTTCAAAATTTTAAAAATTTATTAATAGGATTAATAAAATAAACTAATTAAATAAGTTAATTAATTAATATGTATGTATTATATATTATGATACATGCTATGTTATTTTAAAATATTAAAATAACATAAGTATACATGTATGTATATAAAATGTAATTTTGAAATTAATACAATTTAACAAAAAAAAATTAATTAAATAAATTAATTAAAGTGTTAATTGACTAAATAATATACACATGTATATGATATATGTGCTATGTTATAAAGATATATATTCAATATAAATGCTATATTAAGATAATATAAAATTAAATAAAATGTTAATTACTTAAAATTAATTAAATAAGATTTAATTAATATAAAGTTATACATAAGATTATTATGTAAGTAATATGAAATATAAATGTTATATAATAGTAAAACTTACATAATATGAACCTATAAATTAAAGGTGAAACATTAAGAAACTCTAAATAGACTTAAAGAATAAATACATACATAGATGCATGTATATCATGATTTTCCATGTGTTTGACACTTGAATCACGAGAGTAATTCAAAAGAACTACATTTTTCCATAAGTCGATATCACTCAATGTAATATATTGTTTCACTTAGCCTAAGAACTACAACGCGTCTTATTGGAAGAACTCTAGGTTGGCTCGCAGATGCCAACAGCATTCCGTTCACTTTCGCAATATTCACTCGTTTACTTGTTAGCTGGGGCAATTCCACACCTTTGATTTCAAGGAAGATAAGGTTTTGAAAGAACGTATAGATTATGAATCTTCAATATAAAGTTGTCTTCTACCATTTATACATTAATAGAATACTTGAATACTCTTTAGTTGTTGAGCTTTCCTCAAGCTAGGAATGTTCTGTGTAGTACTATTGATATATTGAATAGACAAGGTAAGGTAACTGCACATATTTGTTGAGCTTTCCTCAAGGTATGTGCATTATACCTAGGCCATTGCAAAATGATTGGTCCGAGTGAATAATTCTACTTTATTTATTGAGCTTTCCGTAAGGTAAATGCTGGATCAGGACAAACTACCATGGGTTAAGAGTTGTATATGATACAACATATAAGAGTTATCCATCGTATTGTGAGTATGATTTGTTGAGCTTCCCTCAAGGTTGGAATCCTAAGACGTACGATTCCTAACACCTATTAATGAAGTCAAAATTTTTTAAAGTTTCGACTTAGGGTTTAGCGAAACATAAAACACTAGTGAAAGCTATTAGTAAAATGAAACATAAAGTTTAACCTTACTAATATTACAAAAATATCTACTATGTTATTGTCCTAATAATTAATATCCTAATAAAAACCTGTAGATAATGTCGAATCCAAGACTTTTTAATGAATGTGATCGATTAACCGTACCAAATAACTATGACGACTAACTACGATCTATAAAGATAGCTCTGACGTATGAGCAAGTTTGGTTGTTTGTAATTTATGCTCCACTAATAAGACTCATGGAGGATGATCACCAAGACCTTCATGTTGCTTATAGAAAGTGGATCGCTAACCTCAAAATCGCCCAAGTATTCGTATTATCTACTCTAGACAAATAGTTGTTGTAACAACCCACATTTTCGACGCTCGAAAGTCGGCACTCAATACATCAATGGCATTCAACTCCCAGGCAATCAAGTGCCATAACAATAGTTTGTTGGGGTAAAAAGAAAAGGAAAAAAGAAAAATAAAAAGAACAGGAGAAACATAATCTTATAGTGGAACAATCACATATGATATAACAAAGATAGTAAAATTTGTCATTATAAAATACATAGTACATCAGAGTTAAAAACAAACCTCATCAGCTTGGACAGTTATAACTTTCCGACCTTACAATTGTTGATGGATATATATAATAATATGGTGGAAATAATATACTATGGCACGTGAACATCCCACTTTACTCCACGAGCTCCATGTCCCACCAGTGACAACCTGGAAAAGTACTCAGTATGACCCAAGCATTATAATAAAATAACTTCCGAATCACTCTAGAAAACCAGCGTGAGAATACTCAAGTAATGTGGTGAACATATAACGATTTCATGAGACCACGCCGTTAAATAGGAAATAGCTTTTACCTCATAAGAAAAACATTCACACATGAATGAATGGAAGCAAATTAAAAAAAACCCAAACTTCAAAGGATGGATATAAAAAGGTCAAAATCCAAAATTAAAGAATGGACACAAATAATTATACATCGAGAAAAGCTCATCACTTCTTGATGCAATTAAGAAAACAATTCAAAGATTTGAATCAACAACAAGAAAAGGAATTTTCCAACAATGACTAGGAGGGTGCTCCTCTCTTACTGAAAGTATACCTCTGGATAATATACTTGAGATGGTCATTTTCTCCGTGACTCTCACGAAAATGTACTAGCCGGACCCCATTTACCTTATTGAATGTTTGACTATTTTACATCTTCGAATGCATATAAGCGAATCCAATCTAGAGTAGATGTGAAGGAACCTTAATGGGGGAAACCTCACATTGTAAGACATCCTTGCTCTTTGGTTTTAGTCATTTTTGACAAAGGATATCAACACTTAAATGAGTAACAAATTATCTTAAATTAACGATGCACAAAAATGAAAGCTGAATCGATAATCAATAATCAACTACCGAGAATAATCATAATGATTATATTTGAAAATTAAATCTCATACCCTTTCCACTACTCATCGATTTCAAACTTGTACTGTCCCTTAGTTAAATATTAAGCCAAGCAAGTTAAGTTAGTGTTACCTCCAGGCATTGCCTTGACAATAATTTCAATCTTCACGGTAGGAATGAGTTCTCATACCTTGACGTATAGTGCTAAGAGTATTATTAAATCCTTTCCATATAAGCGATATCATTTATGGAAAATAAATTTCTTATTCTTTCAATAATCGAATCAAACTTTTAAACTTTTTAAACTCCAACTTGTGCTTGGTTTTCACATAACAAATATTTGTAAAACACTTTAAAAAACACCCTTTAAAATATTCTTTTTAAAGAGCAAATTATATTTTTAAGCATATTAAAAAGAAGGGTAAAAAAATGTTATGAAAACATTATTTACTATAAACACAAAACAATTTACACTTAGCATTATTTTTTTTGAAAACAATTCCTTTTAAAATATTTTCCTCACTTACAAACTATCATTTATAAATTTCAAACAACATTTATTATCCCGAAAGATAATAAATCAATTAAAATGCTTTTATAAATTTAACACAATGTAAATCATCTTGAAAGATAATTGATATAATTCTTTTATAAATTTAAAACCACACTAATTATCCAAAGAGACAATTAATCACTTATAACATCTTAAGTATATCGATTAATTAACTTTAAACGTCTTTATTAAATCAGATAATTAACTTTAATCACTTTTATTAAATCGGTTAATAAATTATTAAAACACTTTTATTAAATCAGTTAATTAATTTTTAACATCATTAATAAATTTATTTTTTAACTTTACTATAGTTAAGTAATAATTAAGAAAATATTTAAACCTCCAGCTCTTTTTAAGTACTTATAAAATCCTTACAAATCCATTTGAAAATAGTTTATGAAATATTTAAGGTAAATAACATTTATAAATTTAAACAACGTTAATCATCCCGAAAGATAATTAAATCCAGTTTATAATCTTTTATAAATTTAAAACGACATTAATCAAATTTTATATTCCTTTTATAAATTTTAAAAAACATTAATTATCACGGAAGATAATTAATTAAATTTATAATTCCTTTTACAAATTTTAATCTACACGTGTGCTTTATTTTCAAAAATTCTCAAAATACTTGAAAATATAGTTTAAACAATTTTCTAAGTACAAAAACATGACCACACATTTATTTTTAAAGAATACAAGCTCAAGTTCAACACATAATAAAGGTTTAAGGGAAGATGCTACACTAGTGGTGGTATAGCGCAAATTGATATAACAACGCTTATCGTTATGATGATGCTTCTTCAAAATCAAACTATATGCCAAAAATATTTCAACCAAACAATAATATAAGCAACATAAGAATATAAACAAATAAGTATTGGCGAGAACCTAGTAGGGACAAAAATCCCTTGTAAATACACATTTGAATGTGCATTTTGAAATTATCTATATCAACCTATTCACTACGCACACTTCGACTTTTCTTTTGTTTTTGTTGCCAGCACACAATGATTATTTAGATCATCTGCTTTTTAAGCGGGAATTTAAAATCCAAACCAACAATCAAAATATAATATAAATTATCATCCAAGCATTCAACAATAATTTATAATAATACAGATATCATATACACTACTTGAATTATTGTTTATTACGACGGAAGATAGCGGTCGCTGCCGACGGCACTTTCCAACAGCTTCCGACGGTGTGGTTTTGCCATGGCAATTCTGTAATAACCGAACTTTTGCCGTCGAAAGCCGTTGGAAGTTTGCCGTTGGCGGTCATCGCAAAACGATGCATGTTGTGAATTACCTGAGTCGGCCGAGAGCTATTTTCATTTTCTCCTTCCTCCAAATATTCCTCCAAACCTCCCTCTTCCCCCAAATTCGCCCACCTCCGGCCACCACTGCCCCGCCACCACTATAAACATCTCCAACTTCTCCTCTCCCACTTCAATTTCAGTGAATAGAGATTTTTTTTTTTTGCTAAATCCAATTTACCCTAATATGTTAAATTAGTGTTAATTTATAGTTATATTTCATGAAACTACCCCCTTGAATATTTGCAACTGTATGTTGATTGATTATGACATGCTAATTACAATTATAGATGTTTAAATCCAATAATTAGAATATAATTATGGCTAAACTTAGGTTAATTAGTTTATATGTCGAATTAGTGATATGATTTAGTGTTAATTAGTGTGCTAAAATGTCAACGTCAACTCATGTATTACTATTGAAGATTAATTATCGGTTGGCAGTTTATATAACAAATATAGTTTACTTGGATGTCGAATCCGATAAAATTAATAAATAAATAAATAAGTGTATAATGAAGTTTATTTTTTTGAAATATAATATTATATCCATAATTTGTTATGATTGAAAACATATAAGATTTTATAAAAAGTGAAAAAAAAATATTATATAATTATTAAAACATTACAATGCATAAATGAATCATATATGATGATATATGTTATGTAAATAATTAATATCACTTAGAGAGTGTTTAGCCCCGTTTGACAAGTATTGTATATGATCGTTACACGGATATTCATTTTTGTCATACAACAGACATCTATATTCATCGGATACAATATATGTCGGATTTATCCCTGTATTAGACAGGTTATAAACACAATAAAGTAGTTACATTCTGTAAATCATTTCATTTTAAATGGTTTTCGACAGCACTTCCTTTTTGTTCGCTGTGTGCAAACATTTGTGTACGATATAGGGAACAATGGGGAAGTGCTACCGAAATTTTGTTGAATCGTCTAAAATGAAATGATTTACGAAATGTAATTCCTACTGTATTTTTAATTGTTTGATGTGATTTTTTGTTTGATGATAACAAATATATATCAATTTATATATGTGTTTGCAGATTGTACTATATACATATAGGAATAAATATTCATATTGAATAATAATACTATTGCACAGAATTTATATAATTCAAACAGTATTTTTATTCAATATAATATTTTATTTCAACACTTATACAGTACAAAATTTTCATCTCTCTCTCTATATACATACACCGGTTCATACATTTCACATTCATATTTTTTCTCACTACAACGCTCAACACTTAGTTTCTCACTCTGTCTGCTTATCTGCATCTATCTGCATTGTCCAGCTCCAGTTCTTGTCCTGTCTCCTGTGTACCTGTATAATTAGCAACTACAACAGTAATCTGAAAATAAAGTTGCAAAAATATAAATTTGTTTTTATTGGTGTCTCAGATATATGGGTTATTGTCATCATTTTTGATTGTGTAATATCTATGCATATTAGTATTCTTATCAGGTATAGGTAATCATGAGTGGCTGCAATACACACGTGTACATTTATACACGTGTGCACTGCCTCGCCAACTCGTGTGCGCAGTCAACAAAAGCAATCATGCACAACATAGACACAGCTGGATATGCAACCTGACAATTCTCAAGTCGAGCCAAAAGACATGGTGAGCAATACAAATGCAGTTATATACACACTGAATCAATGCAACTCAGTGCAATGCAAACCAACTAGAACAACTTCAGATGACTCAGATGAACTCATGGCCAAGAGTAATGTCGAATGCACAATAGGCCGAGAATCAAGACCAAATGCAAACTGAAACAAGTCTCGACGAAAATCAGTGACTCAATGCAAATACAACAACAGAGCACAATGCACCAAGAAGTAAACAAGGCAGACTACAATATCAAGTTCAAGCCAGCCCAAGTATACAACAAGTGAATAAACCATGCAACAAAGAGATATACACAATCCAGGCAAAGCAGGATGATCACAAATACATCAAACTTAATCAGAAGACTTGGTCAAGAAATCAAATATGGAAAACAAATTTTTGCAATGCAAATATATGGAAAAGATTTTTTCCATATTTGATTAAAGAATTCGAATGCATATATGGATAGAAATAATTCGAATATGGACCGAAAAAAATTCCAGAACAAAATCAGCAGTTCAAATTTCAAAATTGTGAAAACATATAGGAAATATCCAAAGCTGTGGGTACCAAGCAAAATTCGAATCGTATATACCCAAAATGTCACAACACAATCATGGAAATATTCAACGACTTGGAGGCCAAGCAAGAAATCAAATCAGATGCGAATTATTAGGGTTTCTACCCTATATATATACCCCAAGATCATCATAGAGAGAGAACAAGAGAACAAGCAAGATAAATCAGAAAATCTCAACTCAAATCATACCAATTCAATCACCTGATCCTTTAGCAATCGGAATTCGCTCTAAACGTGGTTGCGCAAGCCTTAATCAGAGGCGATTGGACATTCGAAGGGAAGAGGAGCAATTGGAGGCAACTCAGAGATCCAATCGGATCGTAGTTGAGACAAAGCCGCCATTTTCAGAACCCTAAATTGCATCAAGAGGGAAGTGGCCGTGTTTTGTTTTCTTTTGGGTCGGGTTGTTTTGTTTAAGGGAAAAAATTTGTACTCAAGTTTTTATTTATTTTTGCTCTTATTTTTATTTTTGAAGTCTGTACTTTTCGAATCAAATTTTGGAAAATCACCACCTAGGATTTAGGTTGTGTCAGATTGTCTAGTTAGGATTAGTTCAGTAAGAAGGCTTTGCGAGTTTGCAAAATTCTATAGGCGGTAGCAGGGTTTGCGAGTCTGTTAGAGTGTTTGTAAGCGGGAGACTGTTTAATTCTAATAGAAATCTGGGAATGCAGCAGTAGGCAGGGGTTGCCGAAGCTGGGTAAATTTTGTGTGTGATTTACTTTTCAGCATATTTACTTCTCTGCAGTTTGTTTTTTGTTGTTTTTTAATTCGAGAAAATTACCTATAACCCTATTCAACCCCCCCCCCCTCTAGGGTTAATCTAGATCCTACAAGTGGTATCAGAGCGAGGTTTTTTCTATTGCTAGAGTCATGAATCCACCAAATAATGCTTTTTATGAAGAACTCTATTGCTAGGCCACCCATGTTTAATGAGAATGATAATGCTTATTGGAAAGTTAGGATGGGTATTTATCTTAGTTCTGTCGATTATGATGTTTGGGACATTATTGAAACTGGCTATAAATCTCCCACTATAACTGTTGGTGATACGGAGATTCCTAAACCTAAGGATGGGTGGGATGCTAACGATAAGAAATTAAAAACTACAAATGCTAAAGCTATGAATGCTTTGATCTGTGCTCTTGATAAGACTGAATTTAATAGAATTTCTCATTGTAACACTGCACAGGAAATTTGGCATACCTTGGAGGTGACACATGAAGGAACCTCTCAAGTCAAGGAGCCTCGTCTAGCCATATTCAGCAATGAATACGAGAACTTTGTGATGGACAAAGGCGAGAGCATAAAGGACATGTTTGGACGTTTTTCAACTTTGGTGTACAATACTAGAGCGCTTGGGAAGGTATTCACTAAGGTAGAGCTTGTGAGGAAGGTGCTACGAGTCTTACCGATGAGCTTTGAGGCAAAAGTTACGGCAATACAAGAATCGAAAGATCTGAGTAAACTAAGCATGGAGGAGTTGATCGGCAACTTGATGACATATGAGATTGAGCTAAAAGCAAAGGAGGAACGCAACAACTTCGAATCAAAGAAGAAGATGATTGCCTTAAAGAGCAAAGGAGAGAGCGATGAAGAAGAAGAAGATCCAATTGAAGAGCTTGAAATGGTTGTCAATAATCTTAGAAAATGGTCAAGATTCAGGCCACGTAAGAAGAAAACAAGTGGTAATAGGTCAAAAGATTCTGACAATTCTGATAATGAATTGACCTGCTTTAACTGCAAGAAGCCTGGCCACTTCAAACAAAAATGCCCACTTCTCAGAAACAACAAAGGAAAGAAAAAGAAGAAGAAGGCCTTTGCAGCGACTTGGGATGATGAAGAAGGAGAGGAAGTTTCGAATAATAGCTCAGAGGAGGCTAACTTGTGTCTTATGGCAAAATCAGATTCAGAAGCAAGCTTAGAGGAATCTAGTGAGGTAGGTGACTATTCTTATAAAGAACTTGTTTTGATGTGTTGTGATCTTACTACAACAATTGATACTCTTGAATCTAAAATTGAAAAATTGAAATCTGATAGGAGAGAACTTGTCCATGAAAATTCTAGGTTAGAAACTAAACTTGAAAATATTCAAAACCTAGACTGTAAAAAATGTAAAACTTTAGATTCAGAATTATCAAGACTTAAGAATAGCTTTGAGAATCTTGAAAAAGAAAATTTGAGTCTTAAGGAAACCATTAACACTAGGAAAAAGGATTTTATAAATAGATGCACCTCATTTGTAACTGAAAACACAACACTAAAAACCAAAGTCCAAAATCTTGAGAAGTCTCTGAATAACTTTTCAAGAGGAGAAAAATCATTCAACATGTTATTGGGAAATCAAATTTTTGCTAACAACAGAAAAGGACTAGGCTTTGGGAAAACGCAAGTTGATGATAATGCAAAAGGTAAGAGTGTCTTTGCTAGATGTGAAATAATTGGACATCGTGTTGAAAATTATAGTCATAGGAACAAGAACACAAAATTTATACAAGTTTGGGCTGCTAAGAATTCTACAAAAAAATTTCATGTCTATTGGAACAAGAATGAAAGGACAAAAAAAGTTTCAATTCCAAAGGGATTGTTTATTCACAATGCTTCAGTCACTAATATCATTGGACCTAAGAGTTTCTCCAGGTCATCCTCCTCTCTCTTTATGTAGGTCTGTTGGCGGGCTAAGGAGTAACAAGAATGGTTTCCAGATTCAGGTTGTTCTAGACATATGACAGGTGACAAATCGAAGTTCCTTAGCCTAGAGAATTTTAAAGGTGGAAATGTGATCATGGGAGACAATAGCAAGTGTAAGATTATTGGTAAAGGTGAAGTAGGTAACGGTACTTTTTCCTTGACTAATGTTTTATACGTTGATAATTTGCATCACAATCTCATTTCTATTAGCCAACTATGTGACAAAGGTATGAATGTGATTTTTGATAGTGATACTTGCAAAATCATTGATAAATCTTCTAATAACATTGTTTTTATGGGCAAAAGAAAAGGAAATGTTTACTCGCTTTCGTTTGTTAATCTAAATCTTTCTAGATGTTTGGTAGCCACTGATGAAGAGGCATCTTTATGGCATAGGAGACTTGGACATGCTAGCATGAGCCTCTTAAAAAAACTTGAAACGAAAGAACTAGTTAGAGGGTTACCACATTAGAAATTTAAAAATAATAAAGTGTGTAAAGCATGTTCTGTGGGCAAGCTTAGTCGATCATCATTTCGCCCTAAAAACATTGTTAGCACATCAAGGGTCCTTGAATTAATTCACAAGGACTTATTTGGACCAAATGAAATTGCAAGCTTGAATGGAAAACGTTATTGTTATGTATTGGTTGATGATTATTCTAGATTTACATGGGTTTATTTCTTAGCCAAAAAGTCTGAATCTTTTGATTATTTTTCAAAATTTGCAAAACTTGTTCAAAATGAAAAAGGAGTTTCAATTAAAACCTTGAGAAGTGATCATGGAGGCGAATTTGAAAATTTGGAATTTGAAAGCTTTTGTGAAGAAAATGGTTTAAAACATGAATTTTCTGCTCCACGAACACCTCAACAAAATGGGGTGGTTGAAAGGAAAAATCGTACATTGCAGGAATTGGCTAGATCCATGTTGAGTGAGTATAAACTACCTCTAACCTTTTGGGCAGAGGCAGTGAATACTTCGTCCTATGTAATGAATAGAGTAGTGATTAGACCAATACTTGGCAAAACGTCTTATGAATTGTGGCATGAAAGGAAACCTAACATTTCTTATTTTCGTGTACTTGGATGTCCTTGTTTCATTCTTAACATAGGTGTTCAACTTGGAAAATTTGAATCAAAGGCTGATGAGGGAATTTTCATGGGCTATTCAACAAGGAGCAAGGCTTACAGGATATACAACAAACGAACAAAGACAATTGTTGAATCAATCAATGTGAAATTCGATGAATCTGACCTGGAAAGGACGAATGAAAAGACGGTTGACGATGTGGTAGATCATGAAGGCATTGAAGAAGGGACATCTAGTGAGAAAGCTGAAAGTAGGACTGTTGATGCGGGTAGATTGAAGTTCAAATCCAATCATCCTCCTGAATTGGTTATAGGTGATCCTACGGAAGGTATACGCACTCGCTCTTCATTTGATAAAAATTTGTGTGCGTTTTGTTGTCACAGTGGTTTATTTCTGAGATTGAACCTGATTCTGTTGAAATGGCCCTTAATGATGAAAGTTGGGTTTTAGCAATGCAAGATGAACTTAATCAATTTGAGAGAAATAAAGTTTGGAAATTAGTTCCTAGGTCTAATGACTATCCAATTGTTGGAACTAAATGGGTGTTCAAAAATAAACTTGATGAATCAGGAAATGTAATTAGAAACAAAGCTAGGTTGGTCGCAAAAGGATATAACCAAATAGAAGGCATAGATTTTGATGAAACATTTGCTCCAGTTGCTAGGTTAGAAGCCATTAGGATTTTGCTAAGTTTTGCATGTTATAAGAGTTTCAAACTTAAACAAATGGATGTAAAAAGTGCCTTTCTGAATGGTGATTTGAAAGAAAAAGTTTTTGTTGAACAACCCCCCGGTTTTGAAAATCATGATTTTCCAAATCATGTGTATAAACTAGAAAAAGCATTATATGGTCTTAAGCAAGCTCCTAGAGCTTGGTATGATTGCCTTTGTACATATCTTTTGAAAAATGGCTTTAAAAAGGGGAGAGCTGACACGACACTGTTTCTATTACATAAAGGAAGTGAATTTTTGATTGTTCAGATTTATGTGGATGATATCATTTATGGTGCTACTAATGAACTCTTGTGCGAGAAATTTGAACAAGTCATGCAGGCTAAATTCGAGATGAGCTTGGTTGGAGAATTGAAATATTTTCTTGGATTTCAAATCAAGCAAAGCAGTGATGGTATTTTCATTTCACAATCCAAGTATGTGTTGGAACTGTTGAAGAAATTTGGAGTTGAGAACTCCAAACCATTGAGAACTCCTATGAGCCCATCAACAAAGTTGGACAAAGACGAGAAAGGAATTGTTGTTGATCAGAAGAAATATCGAGGGATAATTGGTTCACTTCTCTATTTTACTGCTTCTAGACCTGATATTATGTTTTCTGTTTGTGTGCACGTTTTCAATCTAATCCTAAAGAATCTCATTTGAAAGCCACTAAACGAATTTTGAGATATCTTTCACACACACACAAATTTGGATTATGGTACCCTTCTTGTGAAAATTTTATTTAGTTGGCTATTCTGATGCTGATTATCTTGGTTCATTGGTTGACAGAAAAAGCACTAGTGGGACATATTTCATGCTAGGACATTCATTAGTTTCATGGTCAAGTCGAAAACAGAATTGTGTTGCATTATCCACCACTGAAGCAGAATATATTGCTTTAGGAAGTTGTTGTGCTCAAATTTTATGGATGATGCAAACTCTTTCGGATTTTGGCTTAGTTTATAAACAAGTTCCATTAAAACGTGATAGTAAAAGTGCAATAGACTTGTCAAATAATCATGTTCATCATTCACGCACAAAACACATTGATGTGAGACACCACTTTCTTAGAGATCACATTGCTAAGGAAGACATTTGCATTGAACATATTTCAACTGAGGCTCAACTTGCTGATATTTTCACAAAACCCCTCCCCGAAGACAGATTTTCCAGATTACGTTTGGATTTGGGGATTATAGAAATTGACTAATCATTTTCCATTTTTTGGTTGAAATATTCTTGGGTATTTATTTTCAACTTCAATTTCTAGGATTCAAACCAGTTTTGGATATTATTCAAAGATTGATTCGAATATGGTATTCAGTAGTGGAAATTTGTTTGTTTTATTTTTTTTTTAAAGAAAAAAAATTCATAATATAATTAGCTTGGTAACTTATTCCACGACCATTTCTATTTCTACCATCTTTCTATCATTCATAATGGTTTTGTAAAATGAGAAGAGTGAATTATCTTTTTAAAAAAAATTATCTCTCATGCATCCATTCTCATTTAAAAGTCCTTATGGTTATGCATGGATGGAGTATGTGAGTGAATTATTTTTATTTTATCACCACTCCATTCTCATTTAAAAGTCCTTATGGTTATGCATGGATGGAGCATGGTGGCTAAGTATTTTTCTGGTCTCACTTAAAAGTCCGGATGCTTAGACTAATAAGTAACTACTAATCCCATTTAAAAGTCCTTATGGTTATGCGTGGTTAGTAAGTGCTTATTTTTGTGCTTAAATGTCAAATTATTTTTAAAATATCTCTCTTCTTATTATATAAAAATCGAATCATCGATCCATTCTCTACAATGTGGAAATTGTTATCTCGTTACGATATATTATGATTTTTTTCTCTGTTTTGCATTTTTTTAATAAAAAAATCCTGCTGTTCCATTAGTTTTTGTCAGTCTTTTGATAGTGACAAAAGGGGGAGAAGAACAAGATTTTGATAAGGAAGTAAATATTTTTTTGGAATACTTCAACAAAACTGTTAAATGTTGTTAGTTAATTTTCTTTAGTTCTTTTATTCTTCTATAATTTTCTAAATCTTCTAAATAGGGAGTGGTCTCAGTTGTAGGGGGAGCATTCATATAGGGGGACCTAAATATCTCATGCTCAAACACATTTATTAGAATTTCAAAATCTTTAATGTATATGTTTGTCATCATCAAAAGGGGGAGATTGTTTGATGTGATTTTTTGTTTGATGATAACAAATATATATTAATTTATATATGTGTTTGCAGATTGTACTATATACATATAGGAATAAATATTCATATTGAATAATAATACTATTGCATAAAATTTATATAATTCAAACAGTATTTTTATTCAATATAATATTTTATTTCAACACTTATACAGTACAAAGTTTTCAGCTCTCTCTATATACATACACTGGTTCATACATTTCACATTCATATTTTTTTCTCACTATAACATTCAACACTTAGTTTCTCACTCTGTCTGCACATCTGCATCTATCTGCATTGTCCAGCTCCAGTTCTTGTCTTGTCTCCTGTGTACCCGTATAATTAGCAACTACAACAGTAATCTGAAAATAAAGTTGCAAAAATATAAATTTGTTTTTATTGGTGTCTCAGATATATGGGTTATTGTCATCATTTTTGATTGTGTAATATCTGTGCATATCAGTATTCTTATCAGGTACAGGTAATCATGAGTGGCTGCAATACACACGTGTACATTTATACACGTGTGCACTGCCTCGCCAACTCGTGTGCGCAGTCAACAAAAGCAATCATGCACAACATAGACACGGCTGGATATGCAACCTGACAATGCTCAAGTCGAGCCAAAAGACATGGTGAGCAATACAGATGCAGTTATATACACACTGAATCAATGCAACTCAGTGCAATGCAGACCAACTAGAACAACTTCAGATGACTCAGATGAACTCATGGCCAAGAGTAATGTCGAATGCACAATAGGCCGAGAATCAAGACAACATGCAAACTGAAACAAGTCTCGACGAAAATCAGTGACTCGATGCAAATACAACAACAGAGCAAAATGCACCAAGAACTAAACAAGGCAGACTACAATATCAAGTTCAAGCCAGCCCAAGTATACAACAAGTGAATAAACCATGCAACAGAGAGATATACACAATCCAGGCAAAGCAGGATGATCACAAATACATCAAACTTAATCAGAAGACTTGGTCAAGAAATCAAATATAGCAAACAAATCTTGGCAATGCAAATATATGGAAAAGATTTTTTCCATATTTGATTAAAGAATTCGAATGCATATATGGACAGAAATAATCCGAATATAGACCAAAAAAATTCCAAAACAAAATCAGCAGTTCAAATTTCAAAATTGTGAAAACATATAGGAAATATCCAAAGCTGTGGGTACCAAGCAAAATTCGAATCGTATATACCCAAAATGTCGCAACAAAATCATGGAAATATTCAACGACTTGGAGGCCAAGCAAGAAATCAAATCAGACGCGAATTATTAGGGTTTCTACCCTATATATATATATATATATATATATATACACACACACACACACACCCCAAGATCATCATAGAGAGAGAACAAGGGAACAAGCAAGATAAATCAGAAAATCTCAACTCAAATCATACCAATTCAATCACCCGATACTTTAGCAATCAGAAGTCGCTCTAAACGTGGTTGCGCAAGCCTTAATCAGAGGCGATTGGACATTCGAAGGGAAGAGGAGCAATTGGAGGCCACTCAGAGATCCAATCGGATCGTAGTTGAGACAAAGCCGCCATTTTTAGAACCCTAAATTGCATCAAGAGGGAAGTGGCTGTGTTTTGTTTTCTTTTGGGTCGGGTTGTTTTGTTTAAGGGAAAAAATTTATACTCAAGTTTTTATTTATTTTTGATATTATTTTTATTTTTGAAGTCTGTACTTTTCGAATCAAATTTTGGAAAATCACCACCTAGGATTTAGGTTGTGTCAGATTGTCTAGTTAGGATTAGTTCAGTAAGCAGGGTTTGCGAGTTTGCAAAATTCTATAGGTGGTAGCAGGGTTTGCGAGTCTGTTAGAGTGTTTGTAAGCGGGAGACTATTTAATTCTAATAGAAATCTGGGAATGCAGCAGTAGGCAGGGGTTGCCGAAGCTGGGTAAATTTTGTGTGTGATTTACTTTTCGGCATATTTACTTCTCTGCAGTTTGTTTTTTGTTTAATTCGAGAAAATTTGCCATAACCCTATTCACCCCCCCTCTAGGGTTAATCTAGATCCTACATTATGGGAAGTAGGATGACCGGCCATCAAAGTAGAAAACAATAAAATAAAATTTTAATATTCTGTTCATAATTTATATCAATCCCTAAAATGCATAAATGATTATTAATTAATAAATGATTTGAAAATTAAATATCACTCCATAAAATGATTAATACTTTCTTTAATCTCTGTCATATTCTTTTAAATAGGAAAAATTGTCGATTACTTTATTGATCGTACATGGATGTGTATCATCCTCGAAGGGAAATGAGAGGCTCAATAAGGAAATATATTTACAATGGTGTGAACGTATTTATTGAATTCATTTTATGTAATAATAGAAACGATGGAGAAATTCGTTATCCATATAGTATGTGCAAATTGTTGAAGCATTTGATAATGGATATGGTTAAAGTCCATTTGTCCCAATATGGTTTTGTACCGAATTATCTTATGCGGGATCGTCATGGAGAACATGTAGCATCTAATGATGTGCATGCAGAGGAGGAGATGGGTAATGAAATTGTTACGACGAATTCCATGGAGATATGGTTGAAGATGAAGCACGATCGATGTTCCCTACTTTTGAAGTTGATGACGACGAAGTTAACATCAAAGAAGAACCAAATATTGGAGCATAAAATTCTATGATTTATCTGATGCTGCTAAGAAACCTCTTTGGAAGGGCTGCACAAGCTGTATCCAATTATCAGTAACTGCATAATACACTACGATGATCAAAATACTTCACGAAAGCTGGATTTATGCTGTTGTACAAGCTTCAAATCGGCATATGCCGTCCGATAATTTGATGTGCGAAAATCATTATGAAGTGAAAAAACTTATGTCTTCTTTTGGTTTGTTGTATCAAAAAATAGATACATGTTTAAATGGTTGCATGTTGTTTTATAAGGAAGACATCAATATGAAGAATTGTAGAATATGTAACGAGGAAAGATACAAATCAAGAAAAAAGAAGGAAAAAGAAGTCCCGTATAAGCATATGCATTACTTACCTATAACTCCTAGGCTTCAACGGATATATGCATCATCTTTAACCGCGCATCATATGAGATGTTACATTGTGAAAACATAAGAAGAAGATACGTTAACACACCCAACTGATGCAGAAACATGGAAGCATTTTGATAAGACATACCATGTTTTAGTAGTGGAGAGCCATAGTGTTAGATTTGGTTTATGTATGTATGGATATTCACCATTTTCTCAATTTGGTTCTAAATAGTCATCTTGGTCTATAATCATTACACCTTACAATTTACATCCATGTATGTGTATGAAAACTCCATATATGTTTCTCACTATTGTCGTCCCTGACCCTGATGATTCGACACAAGAAATAGATGTTTATTCACAATATTTGATTGAAGAGTTGAAAAAATTATGGTATGAAGGAGTTAAAACATAAGAAATTTCAAAAAAAAGAATTTTCGTATGTTCGCTTCTTTGTTATGGAGTATTAGC
Source organism: Allium cepa (assembly GCA_030765085.1). Classification (NCBI taxonomy): domain Eukaryota; kingdom Viridiplantae; phylum Streptophyta; class Magnoliopsida; order Asparagales; family Amaryllidaceae; genus Allium; species Allium cepa. The sequence goes on from CM060933.1 coordinate 63,556,099, forward strand.
GATTTTTCTGAGTATGCAATGCTTTCTACTTGGAGTATGGTCGGTCGTCTAGATTGTCCTTATTGCATGGAAGAAACATGGTCATTTTCTTTAATGCATGGGAAGAAGATATCAAGGTTAGACTGTCATCGGTGTTTTCTTCATATTAGTCATCCTTTTAGAAAAGATAGAAAAAACTTTATAGCTGATAGACAAGAGACTTTGTGACCACAAGCGATTTAGTCAAGTGAGGATATTTATGAACTCGTAAAGGATTATCAAAAGATACATGAAACCGACGAAAATTGAAATTTGAGGTAAATCGATGATTCATAATTGGTGGAGGCAAAGTATATATTGGAAATTTCCTTATTGAAAAAAAATCTCTTAATTCGTCATAATATTGACGTGATACACAATGAGAAAAACGTATTTGATAATGTTTTTAATACATTTTTAAATGTTAAGGGGAAGACTAAAAATGATTTGAAATCAAGACGTGCTATCCAAGCAGTACGTAATCGCCCGAGCTTCATATTAAGCCAAATGACACTAAAAACCCCAAAGCATGCTATGAGCTAGACAATAACCAAGTTAATGTTCTGTTAAAATGGATGGAAGGATTAAGATTTCTTAATGGGATTTCTTATAATCTTTGTAGTTGTGTCGACTATAAGAATGGTAGATAAAGTGGGATGAAAAGTCATGGTTTTCACATAATAATGGAAATTTCGTTACCAGCTGTTTTCAAAAAACTATTGTCGTAAAATCTTGGACGATTATAACGGAACTTAGTTTGTTTTATAAGGAGCCTTGTTCGACTACGTAGAAAGTTAATCGTCTATGTAAACTTGAGGAAGAAATTCCTATACACTCTACAAACTAGAGAAAATATTTCCTCCAGGTTTCTTTAATGTAATGGAGCATTTACCTGTTCATCTTCCATTTGAAGCACGTCTTCGAGGTTCTGTGCAATATGGATGGATGTATCCATTTAAGAGGTATTATTTATATTGGGTATGTTAAATATTAGTTTAACTACACACACAAGTAAATTTTAATTTGAAATAATTTTTTAATAGGTACTTAAATCATCTAAAGAAACAAGTTAGACAAAAAGCACGAGTTGAAGGTTCAATTTGCAAATCATATTATCGAAGAAGAAGCTTCATTCTTTTTCTTTCATTATTTCACCGACCGGGTGAATTTATCATTCGAAAGTGCTACCTGTAATGATGAAGGCATTGAACAAGAATCTTCTCAGGCAATGTTATCTATTTTTAAAAAACATGGCCGACCTGTTGGAAAATGTGTGGAAGTATGGTTAGACGATACAGACTACCATGTAGCACACACGTATAATCTTCTTAATTGTATTGAAGTTTCACCATTCGTTTGGTATTATTTAATTATAAGTCTGGACTTTTTTTTAAAATAATACACATGTGCATTTATTATAATGCAATATATTATCTGTATCTGCAGTATTTATGAATCACTACATCCAAGTGGCGATATCAGTAAAGAATTCGTTAATTGGTTTTTGAACTACGTTTTTTATCTGAGAAATTGTGGTTGATGAAGGGCCGAAGCATCTTGCAATGGGACCAAAAAGAAAAGTCAAGGCATATCCAATATTCTTCGTCAATGAATATAAATTCAACACTAAAGAATACGGTGCTGAAAAATTAACTAACAATATTGGTGTATTTGTTAAAGGCAATGATGATCCAAATGATCATATAAATGATTTTTCTGGCATGTTAATGCAGGTTTTGCAATTGACATATTTCATAAGACCCATGGAGGATGTTTTTTTGTTTAGATGCAACTGGTTCAGCAATGTTTAAGATTCTGGAGTTACCATGCACCCGAAATATAATCTTATTGAAATAAAGCGTACATCGCGTTATCATAAGTACGATCCTTTTATACTAACCAAACAAGCCCTATAAGTTTATTACGCTCCTTATCCATCTCTAAAAATGGATAAGGAAGATGGGTCAATGGTTTTTAAAACAAAGGCAAGATTAACGTTTTATGGAAAGAATATTCCAGATGAAGAAGCTTATCAAGCAGATATCGAGAAAAAGAAGAAGCTTATCAAGCAGATATCGAGAAAAATAGTGAAATAGTAACAAACGACGATCAAATCGATTTTGGACATTTAAATGATGAATCAAATATATTAGTAGAAGAATTTTAGATCATAGAGGAAAACAATATAGAGTACGAGACCAAGTCTGAATCGAAAAATGACGAGGAATGATTAATAATGTACATTTGATAGAAGGTAATTCATGTGATTATTGATGTTGCATTTTATATTGCAATATGATATGTTTTCTCATAATTAAATGATATGTTTTACTATAATAAAATGGTATATCCGCAACAGGTAATATATCTTTTCTTCAACGTTGCGTTTCTTCCCATTCAAGTTCCTCCTCTTCTACTCAGATTGGGAGGGATGCAGGAGGTGATGGCAGCGGCCCATCAGAGCAGCGACCGCTTACCATAGTAAAGCTATAACCAAAAGCGGATGGGGCGCAAGTATTAAATTTACTTCATCATTATAATTATTTCCTATATGATATATTAGTCATTATTTATTAAAGGTCTATATCATATTTAACACAAGGGATTCGAGTTAGAGTCGTCACACATTGTTGTTAGTGTTTTCAAGCAGGCATATATGAGCAGGATAACTAATTATTGGCCTAGGTGGGGTAAGATCGCAGACCGTGTTAGAGCGAGTATTTGGGAGGACTTCTTTGTAAGTATAAATTTATATATCGCTATATATCACCACTTTACAATTTGATAACTAATGATAAATGTATAAGTTATATTATTTCAACGTACAATGGGCTGTAGACTTGCAGGAAGAACCTCGATCTTTGCCAGTGTCATTGGACTTCCAAGATGTCTAAGAATTATCGAAAAACAATGTCTAACATAAGAAAATTGGGGAAGAAACCTAACTGGATGGGTGCTAGCGTGTGGGATGTTTGGATTGCTTGGTGGAATAGTGATAAATTCAAGGTAAGTTTATCATATATCATTTTAATTTGTTACTATATGTGATACAGAATTTAAAGCTGAAATACATATTGTTCAATTTAAATTTGCAGGCGAAGTCAGAGAGGAACTATGTAAATAGGAACAAGAACCCAGTTATACATCACGGTGGCTCCAGATTATCCCAACATAGTCGTGGGGATCTGGTAAATTTATCAATTGCAATTATAAATAGTTATTAACTTATTTAATCTTGTATAAACAACAGTAATATGCGCTAATTATTTCAAGAAAGAGAGCGCTCGGGTCCCGTCTCATGTACGGCCGTATTTGCTCATGCTCATGCCACCAAGCAAACAAATGAAGATGGCTCAATACCGTACACATGGAGTGATGATAAAGTAAGCGAATCCTATGTGAACATATTTTAAATTAGAAGATATTATTGATCAATTTACATAATTAGTTATAAAGAAAAATTAAAATAATGTTGTGGGAATTTAAATTATACTTAATTTTTCATTGTAGGAAAATTTTGCAAAAGCATGAGCACAGATGTTGGAGGCATTGGGATGGGATTCGTTGACCACTGATGGGGAGAATGTGATTTTTGAGTCCATATGGAACCCACATCGCGAAATAGGCTTTATGGCTTTGGGAATCAAGCGGTAATTTCTAAAATTTACTAACTTATAAGTTTAAACCAATAATCAGAAAACGTTGTCAAAAAAAAAAATATCATTACTATTTTAACAATTGATTATGCTTTACTTATTTATTTCTTCTTAATTTACACTAGCCACTAAAATAAATTTCTAATTTTTTGACATATGTCATAATTATTTGCAGGTTGGGTCCTCGCAGAAAGCATATTAAAAAGCTCAGGACAAAGAAGAGAATGCGGAACTTAGAGCTATGATCGTGGAGCTGCAGGAGAAAGACCATCGTCGTGCTGTGGAGATAGCGCAGTTGAACCTACGTTCGGCTGAGGGTGCAGCAGATTATTTTCTTCGTCGGGTGGTTTCGGAGCGGACGATGAGTCTTGATGGGTATGTTACTTTACGTTTATGTTTGGACATTTTGAAATTGATGTATTTAGATATGATCAATACATTTTGACGCTATGTTGGATGATATGTTGGTTTGTTTTGAAATGTTGGATGTTGATTCTATATATTGGATGTTGGATGTTGATTGTATAGATTGGATGTTTTTTTGTTTTAAATATTGAATAGCTGGAGATTGAGTTCGACATTGGAGATAAGTTGATTATGTGTTGGTTGAGTTTGGATATTGGATAGATGTGAAATTGAGTTTTGATATGTATGTGTATTACAAGAATCGTACGGTTGTAGGAAAAATTTGCCTAGATTTTTGACTGTTTTCGACGGCTACCGATGGCACTGTTGTTGTCAAATTTCAAACGGCTATCGACGGCAATATGGTCATAAATTTCTAACACCTAGCGACAGTTTTTGATGGCTCCTTGGAGTCACATGGACACCAAAAACAGTCACAAAACCATCGGAAAGTGCCATGAGTAGTTGTCGCCAAATAGTCGCCGGTACCATCACCAACCAAAGGAAAATGCGTACGTCATGGCGATGGCTTTTTCGACGGCTAGAGACGGCCGCCAACGGCTAGCAGTCGTCGAAAATGACTGTTGTTCTAGCAGTGATAGTTTATTTAGATGAGTAAACGCACTGAAATTCCATTGGATGCTTTCACACTCTGATTTAGTCTGAAATCGGATAACGTTCGATTTCAGCTCAAATTACTACTTGCTCCAAATTCGACAAAACCATTTTCAACATGTAGCTAATGCTCCTATAACTCCGACGTAACTGACCGCCTTTAAATCTAACCTTATATGAGTAAGATATTTAATTTATACGATTTAAAAATCAATAATAATTAATTACTAATTACACTTTAATTAGTAAAGTACCGTCATTAACTATTTCTTCCACAAATGAACAAATCTTGCATAGGCATGAGATACAGATACACGCACTTGCACGCCACCTTCCACCACCATTAACTCGGCCTACGATCAATGAAATTTGAATCTAACTCCGCCTATAAACTTCTCATCGCCTTATCCTTCTACCAGACGCCACCATGATGAGCTCGACGGCCTCCTCCAAAACACGTATAGGTGCCCTAGCTTCACGGCCTGGAATTGTCGTGACCTGCCAACATGGACCACAGCATCCAAAACTCCACTCACCGATGCTCCTTCCTCTGACAAACCCAAATCTAAATCGCCTGTCCTAATTCCCTTCAAATCAAGCACAAACTAAAACCCTAGTCTCACGCCTATCATGTCGGCCACTACGAACCAACGTCGCACTTCACGATGCTCGTATGGAAATGAAGCACTCATCGATACAAACACAAAGAAACTATCTTTGGAATTTTTCGTTAAGTATATTTCTTGGTTTTGAATTTTAATTGAAGGGGTCTATGTTTAGTTTACTGGAAATGAAAATGAGAGAGGGGAAGATGAAGAAGTGAAATTATAAAAGTTTAAGTGTTGTTATTTTTGATTTTATAAGCAAAACAAAAATTCTTTCCTTCAATACAAGTAATCAAAATTTCCCAAGCAATACAAGATTCTCAAGAAACATATCACCTCACCAAAAGGTTATTTTAAAATCTTAAATTTCGATTTTTCTTTAGAAGGTTATAAAAAGAAATATTTGTGGTACTCCGCTGCACAATATTTCATTCGTGTACGAATCGAGAAAGACAAAATAAAAATACGACCGTGCACCGAAATGTGACATAATCACAAATCAATAATAAAATATGCATATTATCTTATTCTATGAAATTTCAAAAATACCACCGTTTGTCGTAAAATACATTAAATGATGATTTAAATATTTTCAAATTAAAAATTATGGAAATATCTCATAAATTAATATAAAGATATGTCATTAAAAATCAAGTTGTTTGATTAACAATTTATTTTCTTGTTATTTATTCAAACCATTTATTATTATAAATAAATTTACGAAATGAGTTCACTACTTTTATATATTAGTGAAAAAGAGTTAGATAAGGCTATTAAATCGATTTAATTAATATTTAATTAATAATTCAAATATTTAAATAATCTCTATATTTGAATTCAAGTTATTAAACTTTAAAAACTAGTAATTTAAATATTTAAAATTAGTTAAATATTTAAAATTAAAACGATAAAATTCCAAGATGTTACAGTTGCAAAGGCAACACGAATCAATGTCTATTCATAAGATATTTGATAGTCTCAAGGAACTTTTTGGTGAGAAATCTCATTCCGCAAGGTATAAGACTACTACGAAACTGTTCAACACCAAAATGTAAAAGGGACAGAAGGTGGACGATTATGTGTCAATGATGGAGGGCTATATTGATAGGCCTGCATCATTGGACATGGCTATAATCAATGAGTTATAGGTCAATATGCTCCTTGGATTATTGACCCCTCAGTATGAACCGTTCATACTGAACTATAACACGAACAACCTAATTGTGAATCTCGTGGAGCTCCTTAATATGTTAAAGTTAGCCTATCGGATCATTTTCACCTTAGAGGGGGGTGAACAGGGTGATGCTAGTAGTAATAAAAAATTAATGCGGAAATTAAAAAAATCACAGATAATAATGTAGTAGAGATCACACACAAATTGACCCAGCTTCGGCAAAACCCTACCCACGTGATACCCACAAGGTTTCTACTAGAAATTAAGTAGTCAGACGCTTACACGCGTAAACTTGCGACACCCGCTAATGACTAACCAAACTCTATGCTCAAAACCCTGCCACAACTCAGTCAATGAGTTGTGAATTCTCAAACTACACCACCGTAGTTCATAACCTAGTTACACAACTAAAGTTTCATAAATTTTAAAAGAAAAATACAAAATAAAAACAAAAAAACGAACAAAACCCTATTTTAAATAACTCAAGCCCAATAATATAATATGACCAGCCTAATTGTAATTAAAATAAATCATTCCCTTTTTTATTTCTTCGGCCCAATAAGAAATGTGTGATTCTTTTCACTTCATAGCTCCGTAGCTCTAGCCGCCTTCTTTCTTCATTCCACTTCAACAGTTAGGATTTTGCAAAATTGAGGCGCCGCTTGATATTGATCGATTGCAGTGATGAAAGCTCTTTGATATGGCTTGTCAATGAATCCCTTTGCTGATAATTGGTTGCGGCTGCTCCAATTTGTCGAGCGTGTATACTTGGATGAAATTGTTACGTGGCTTTCTTTTTCGATTTCAATTTTTTCTCAATCTCAATTCGAGTCATTGTGATTTGTTTCTTTGGTATTTTTATTGAACTCAAATCACATAAATTTGCCAATGATGATAATTGGGTAATTTATAGGGTTTGAACCCCTTAATTTTTGTTCGTATATTTCATAAAAATTTGTCTCATAGCTAGACTCGGCCATTGATTTTTGATTGGATACTTATGATAAATTATTGACTTGTTCGTGTTGAATTTGCTTGAAAAATTTTCTAAGTAGGTTTCGTTCTTTTCTGGCATTTGAATTTGTTTCTCGTTCATGACCTTTGTGACTTCGACATTTGAATTTTTTAGATAAAATTGACTTCGACTTCATTCAAACTGCTACCTTGATTTTACTTATTCGAATTGCACCACTAGATTTTCGAAACTTAACTTATTAAGTTCGAACTTGTTCTGCTACCTTGATTTTTGTTCGAACTGTTGCCTGGTTCATGCTGAAGTTCTTTTTCTTGAATCTCTGTTGTTCTTTTCTTGTGTTGTATGTTCTATCCACTGGCTTGCTTTCATTTTAATGATAAGTTGTTTTTGAATGAAGTGTTCATCATGTGTTCATTTGTGTGGTGGTGTGGTCTTCATGTGTGCATTGTAGTCTAGTCATCTGGTTCACTTCAGAATTGATGTATCCATTGCATGATTTGAACTGGTTCGATGTATGTGTGTTCATGCCTGGAACATTTGTGACCTTATGCTTGTAGTTGTTGTGGGCATTGGTCTATTGCTCGAATGCTTACTGTTTCGAGTTGAATTGCCTATGCTTTGAGTCCATGCATATGAACTTGTACATGTCTGGTTCGGCAGTCTCCTCTTGAGTTGCAGTCTTGGATATATTATTTGTGTGATTCTCTGGTCTCTGTTCGAATTGAGTCTAGTTGGTCTTCGAATGGTCCGGTCTGTACTGTGTATTCATGGCTTCACATCTAGTTCCATATGTTTTTGATGACTTTGTACATTTATTGTCTTGTTTGGTTCTTGTTGTCTGAATTCATGTTAAATTTGGTTTGATTCGCATATGAGCTTCATCTCGAGTCTCTTTGTTGTTGTAGTCTTGTTAGCCTTTGTGATCATCAATGCTTATTTCCTGTTGCATAAACATGATGCTTCTCTAACCCATTTACATGAACATGCACATGTCTGGTTTTGGTTGATTTGGTCGGTTGATTTGGTCGAGACTCATATGCCCTTGAGTCGAATCCAGCCTTTGGCTTGGGTTTGACCTTGTGCTCACCTGTCCCTACAGTTTTAACAAGCAAGTGTATATCGGTGTGCACGGCCTTTGTGACATGTACAGTGATATATTATGCATTTTATAAGCTGTTCGTGTATGGTGGATTAAAAATAAATGATGACGAACAACCCAAATAACTGAGGCAAATAATATTTTCAAACACATGCTTCATTGTACACTGCAAAAATATTTCTTTTTCAATTTTACTGCGTCAGTATTTATTTTAAAGATAATTCAAATGCTGGATTCAAGCAGGAACAGAGTTAAAGATAAAAATACGAGTGTTGAGTGAATACGTAGTGAGGTGACATTGTAAATTGAAAAATGTGTTGTAACTGAAATTGTATTATGATTGAAAATGTATAAATGTAGTGAGAGCTCAAATTTTTACTAGAATTTGTAATAAAATATTTATTTGAATAAAATATTTGCTTGAATAAGAATTCTAAGATATTTTATTCCATAAATATTTATTTAATTATGAGACAAAATAAAATAGTACAATAGCAAATACATTTAAATGGATATATATATATATACACATATGTTTATTATCATCAAACAAAAATCATAGGCTATTGTATTCCACACAACCGAGTCATAAGGATCAGTCGGCTGTGTTTGTAGTTAAAGGTGGGACATCATCTTCGAACAATTCGAAGAAGCGAAAGAGAGATGGTAAAAAAGTAAGAAAGGAAAGAAGGCAATCGGTGACAAGGGTGAATGTCACCACTGTCAAAAGGAAAGACACTGGAAGAGAAACTGTCTCGACTCCCGCAAAATTATGAAAGAAAAGAAGTAGAACGGTTTTGTAGCTCCGTCAAGTACATTTATGATTCAAAACAATTTTTTAATCAACAAAATGTCATGGGTTTTAGATACAGGATCTGGAACTCATATTTGTAACTCGTTATAGGGGCCTAGAAAGTGGCGATGCATGGCAAAAAGGGAAATGAGACTCGAAGTGGCTGAACGATCTATAGTAGATGCAAACGCCTTAGGAGATTTTCATTTAAATTTGCCTAGTGTTTTGGTGTTGGTATTGAATAATTGTTATTTTGTTAAAGACTTTATTTATGAAGTTGTATCTGTTTCGAGATTATTTGAGACTGGGTATGTATTTTTGTGTATAAATAATGTTATAAACATTGATTTAAATGGGAATAAAGTTTGTGAAGATGTTCTTGAAAATGGCATCTATGCGATCAATGCAAATTATGCATGTTCTGTGAGTAGTTCTAGTAGCAATATAAATGATAATTGTCTTTCGCATTGTAGGCTCGGTCATATTAGTTAGAAACGTATCTGAAAATCGAAGATTTTATACCATCATTTGATTCTAAATCATTTGGCACATGTGAGTCATATCTCAAAAGAAAAATGACTAAGTGCCCCATTAATGGGAGCAATGAAAGAGTTGATGAACACTTAGGGCCAGCGCATATTGATGTATGCGACCCAATGCCTATAATGACCAAAGATAATATTTCTTAATTTGTTACCTTTATGGGTGATTTCTCGAGACTAGGATATCTATATCCTATGAAGAACAAATCTGATGTCTGCAAAAGATTTTAAGAGTATAAAAATGAAGTTCAAAATCAGATGAACCAAAATATTAAAATTCTTCGATCAGATTGAGGAGGTGAGTACACTGGACAAGAGCTCCAATAGTACATTTCGCAGCATGATGATGTGTTGGAGGGAAAGAACCAAACCTTATTAGATATGGTCCATTCCATGATGTGTAAAGTTGAGTTGCCTCTGTCCTATCAGGAATATGCGTTGGAAACCAAATCTTATATGTTGTACTTAGTACCCATTAAATCTACACCTGAGATGTTATATGGGATAGGGCATAGGAAGAAGCCTCACTTCAATTATGTGAAGGTATGGAGTTATCCAGCCTATGTTGAGAACATTGGCCATAAAATGCTTGAGGCGATATCAACTTTGTATAAGTTAATAGGATATCCCAAGATTCTAGGGGATATATCTTCTACAGCACAGAGGAATAAATTATTATTGTTTCCATACAAATTGTCTTCTTCTAAAAGGAATTTCTGTCAAAGGAAATTAACAGTGAAGTTGTAGACTTTAATGAGATATGAGAAAATAACACTGAAATTAAATCAATGGGAGAAACGAATTCACCGACATATGATAACAAACAACTTATTAAAAGGTCTAGTAGGGAATTTTACGCACTAGAGAGATACCAGGGTTTTCTTGTGGGTGGGAAGAAGGAAGTTCTTAGATGACGACACTTCTCTATCATTTCAATAAGAACTATAAAGTAAAGATTTGCACTTTGGCTTGGAGCAATGAAATCCAAGATGAATTCCTTGTACGAAAACAAAATTTGGACTTTGTTAGACGTACCTGAAGGCATAAAACCCATCGGCTACAAAAGGATTTTTAAGAAAAAGTTAAATATAGTTGGGAAAGTGGAAACTTATAAAGCTAGGCTAGTTGCGAAAGAATTTGGTTAAATTCAAGGAGTTGATTATGAAAAATCTTTTTCACCAATAGCCATACTTAAGTCCATTAGGATTATGATGATCATTGCAACATTCTATGACTACGAAATGTGGAAAATGGATATACAGATGGCTTTTCTAAATTGTGATTTAGAAGAAACCATTTATACGTCACTACCCGATGGTTTTGTAGTCAGTGGGAGTGAGGGCAAGGCTTGCAAGTTGGTAAAGACCATTCATGAACTTAAGAAAGCTTCATGGAGTTGGAACAATTTCTTTGATAAAGTAATCAAACAGTTTGATTTTTATCAAAACACGGAGGAAGCGTGCATAGAAAGAAAGGAACTGAGCAAAGCCATCGTATTTTTGGTGCTATACGTTGATGATCTATTACGGATTGTGAATGATGGTGCATTGTTACAATCAGTGAAAGTTTTGCTTTCTAAGAACTTCTCAATGAAGGATTTGAAAGAAGCAACCTATATACTAAGTACAAAGATCTAAGAGGCTGCTGGGATTGTCCCAGTGCTTGTACAGATATACTATATTGAAAAGGTTTAGTGTGGAGAATTCCAAACGTGGAAACGTTCCAATGCAGTGTGGAATCATCCTTTCTAAGGACTCTCCCCATACCGATAAGGATAAAAAGAGTATGAATATGATCCTCTATGCTTTAGCCATAGGATCCATAATGTATGTTACGCCATGTAATAGACCGGATGTGGCATATGTATTAGGATGCGTAAACCGATACTAGTCTAATTCTAAAGAAAAACATTGGACGGCAAAGTATTTAAGAAATACTAAGGACTTATTCATTATATACGTGAAGGAGGACCTCCTTATGAAGGGGTATACAGATTCGAGCTTTCAAAGTGATAAAGATGATAGTAAATCAGTGACTGGCTATGTCTTTACACTTAACGATGGACCGTTAGGTGGAAAAATTTCAAGCAAGAAACAATAGCTGATTCCACGATGGAGGCCGAGTACATGCCCTTAATGAAGCAGTGAAAGAGGTTGTCTGGATGCACAAGTTTTTGAGTGAGCTCGAAGTGATTCCAAATATCAAGAATCATGTAGCATTGTTCTATGACAACAATGCGGTGATGCAGATTGCAAAGAAGCCCATAGTACATAAGATGTCCTGACATATTCTTCGGGAGTTCCACCTCATTAGAGAATTCGTTGAGAAGAAAGAGGTCGTACAAAGGGTATATACCTAAAACAACATAGCAGATCCATTCACTAAGGGTATAACTCGGTCGGCTCTCGAGAAGCTGATTGAAGGAATGGGAATGAGATTTCATAAGTGACCAAATGCAAGTGGGAGATTGATAGAGTTAGGGGTATGCCCTAGGGGCAATTATGTAATTTATTGTAAATTAATTAACCTTGCAATTAATTCTCGTTCGAAATAAATGTGTTTTCTTTCTATTACATATTTGTTATAATGTGTTATAAATAATTAAATGTTCAATTAAAATATGTTCAATAGAAAATCCTTATATGGTGTGTTTGTGACAGTAATTGGAAATAGTTATTCATGAGTATTGTATCACAATATATTAAACAAATCATTTTAAATGTTCCTAGTCAAGATGCAGCCAGATCAAATATTGATGTATCCATTGAGACTAGAGTACGTAATGCTTTTCAAATATTAGGCAGTGTATTACTCGTGACCGTTGAGGATACTTAGAGGTTACGTGCTGATAGTTATTGGGTAAATATGGAATGACTCACTCGATAGTTTTCGATTGGTTAATGTGACTGAGGTCAAATAGAAAATATCGATGCGACTTATTTACACAATTATCTCAACTTGGGAATACTGTAAATCTTCAATATGAAAGTACTAGAAGTAAAGCACTATTCAAGAGATGATTATCTCCTCAATTATATAGGGTTAGCATCACGGTCAACTCAAGTCAACTCAAATCAAAATCTTTGGCAAGAGTAGTTCGGTTAATAATATTTGTTATCATTGAACCAAGGACTTTGAGTTTGAATTATAAAGTCGAATACAAACGATATTGGAATTTTGACCATTACCGAATTCTACAAGTCCAAAGTGATATAATTTTAATGAAGAGAATTGGCACTACACCAGAATCCTCATTTCGCAACGACTTTAAGCCGTTGCAAAATAATTTCACAACGGCTTTGACCCGTTGCGAAATGGGCAGTGGTAAAATTTCGCAACGGCTTATAGCCGTTCCTGATTTTATTTTGCAACGGCTTAAAGCCGTTGCTAAATGTAGATGTATAACTGATGTTTAAAACATTAGCAACGGCTTTAATCCGTTGCTAATTACTATTTTATTTTAAAAAAAAATTGAAAATTTTCTCTGCACCAGTGACAGTCATTTCATTATCATAATTAATACAAAAATTTACAAATTTAACACTATCACAAAAGAAAGATTATTAAACCAAATATTTTTCATAGATTAAACACAAAAACCAAACATAACAAATGTTTGAATTATAATGTTCAACATCAACACATACCACTATAAAGTTCAACAAGTATACATCACATACATAGTACAACAACGGCATCATTACATAATACTACATGCATAGTACAATACATACGGTACATAACGTATTCCTCCAATCGTCTAATGCTCCCGCCGGCATAAGTTTCATGCCTGCACAAAACAAGAAATTGATGTTTGTTTATAAAGAGGTCAAATATCATATGTTTGTTAAAGTAAATAAAAAGCTACTGAAGGTACACTATAAGTATATTAGTCGTGTTAGATTTTCCCATCCTCTGCTCTTGAGTTCTCCATTCAAAATGCTGCAGATGTACTATATTTCCTTACTACTGAGTTTTGGTTCCAATTGTCAATATTCCTTTTTTTCTTGATTTCTGACACGGCTAATTTCTTTAGATTATTTAGGAACAAACTACCCAAATGCCGGTAATGTTTTTTTCTCTGGAAAAATAATGGTTTAACTTTAAAGTTTAAATGAACTAAACTTGGGAAGTGGTTTTGTGTTTCCAAATTTATGATATGTTAACGTTTTGGGAAATGGGAAATAGTTATACACTCCAGCTCACTAGCTAAGTGTAGACTCAAATTATCATTGAATGCAAATTAATCATAATCTCGTACACTCCTTACCTCATTACCTTCCACCCCTCTACAAACAACGACAAGCATCACACTTGCCAGAACAGTTACTGCCTGAAAAATGTTCCCATAACACTGCATACCCGAACCTTGCTTCATCAACTTTCACTTGCCAGAACACATACAGCTTTACAAAAAAAAAAACTACCTGCATACATTTCAACCCACCACTACAAAACTGCAACCCCTTCTGCTTGCTACTACACTTCAATTCAACTACCTTCAACTGGCCAACAGAACAACCATGTTCACCACGACATTGCCAATCAATCGCAATCCACAGTCTCCCCCCCCCCCCAAGCGAATTCGAAAAATCAAGATTATGAGGCATACCATTTTGGAATAGGAGTGATTATTGTAATAGGGTTAGGCAAAAGGCTCTATCAACGTGCCTCGAAAAAGCATAAGACACTACCAGCATACCTTGCCTTTTTTGTGTGCCTAAGCGTGCTTAGGTGTGCACCTTCACATTACTAATATATATACAAGAACCCAATAAATAATTTACTGCAACCAATAATGAACATCTAAAGATAACCGATGTTCACTTAAAGCTGGGAGAAGAGGAAAAAAATTAAGCTTACCTGCCATTTTTTGGGGTATAAGACTGATGGAGGTAGAAGCGATGGCAAAACATTATTGTTGTTGCAATGGTGACCTGTGGGCTGCAAAATAAGATAGACATCCAGCATCTTGGTTAAGAGCAGAGCTGTGCAAGTAATTACGCAGTGCAATATAGTGCCTATGAGAGTTTAATAGCAGTGTCTATATTCCGTAAGACATATGCACAGGAAAACAAATTATTATACTTCACGTCTATTTTAAGTTATAACAAACACAAGTGATCGTATAGTTAAAAACTAAATATGTCAATAAAGGGTGAGAATGGACCACTAATTTTCTTCAAACAAAAATTAAGAACCCAAATTCTATAAAGGGCAACAAATGTAACAAGCAACACAACTAAATTGACAGATTAACTAAGATTAGCAGTGGTGAATGATCACTAGACAAAGAGGGAAGTGAGAATGCAGTAGAATTGGGAAAAATTAAAAACCAATTCAGATTAACTAAAACTCTATCTAGCCTCAACCAATGTCTTTTAGGGGACTGGATCTCCAAGTGAACTTTATACCGCTGACATTATGCTCAATAAGTCCACAATTTAGCAAGCAATTGTTCAATTCTTCAGTTTTGCTAATAGGCAAAACCTTCCCCCAAACCTGTCCTTTGACAATCTCATACAATTGAAATAACCGATGAGAAACCATGGAGAATAAACTGTGTTACTGTTTAATTCAAGTTTAACCCTTACATCTTTCCTGAAGACTTCATAATTTTCCACATATATAAAGGAGATAACAAGATGAGCACCTCCAGAATTAAGAAGATAGACAGTGATATGTTGTTTGCTAGAAGATAAGATAGAACGAGACGAACTTTGTTTGTCAATATGCACCAATATTATACATTTGTGGCAATAAGCAGTGTTGTCCAAGACACTTCAATTATTATTCCATTGCCCATTAAAAAAACGAAGATTTTCTTTTCTGATTATAATGAAGTAATCAGTGTGCTGTGTGTACACTCATGTTAATGAATAATGGTTGTTAAAGAGGAATTGTCTGTACTACAGGTAGAACTTACTTTTATTTTATTTATGAACATATCTTTCTTACCAAACTTATTCTTCAAATCTTATATAATAAAAGATTGTTGCACTATATGAAACTTGTACTCAGGTAGACTGCACTATATGACATTTCTTGCACTATAATGAATATCTGTTAGTTATAGATATTCTAAAAGCGTAAAAACAAGCCTGATGAGTTTGTCCTTCTACGTCGGCTGAAATGACTTATCCTGACTGTACATGCATATATGTGAAAGTGTTATATAAGTTAATTAATAGCATAAGGTAACAAGATTATGTAAAAGAGAGTAATAGTATATTACCAGAACACGACCAAGAGAACTAGAAACAAAAATCATTTCGCCCACTCGAAGGGCCTGAACATAATCTCCTAAAGATGGTGGTGTATTTATTATATCCTACTATAATGGAATTACAAAAATGCCTAAAAGACAAAAATAGAAACCAAAATTTTAACCTTAAAATAGTAGCCAGACCTAATATCTACAGAATAAGAAACAAATGGCAAAATAAATTCATTTGAAAACAATGATCTGAACTTAAGCAAAATTTAAGACTAGGCAACAATTTTGCTTAGACTTTCATTCCAATAAACGGACACCTTTTAGCAACCCATCTTATAAAGTTAAAAGCGAAGAATTGAAAATTGAGCAAATGTGGTAGAGCTCACCAATTACTTAAGCAACTGCATTGTCAATTTTTAACAGTTCAATTCACATATTGCTCAATTGTCTAACGGACTTCACCAATTGATTTGTCCATTTTAGATGGATGCATTATATATTTATGCAAAATTTGGCAATTGGTTAGACAATCAATTCATGTATGCAATTGCTCTTAAGCTATAGAAGATGTAGAAAGAAGAAACAAAGTCTGGTTTGACTCCTACATGCACGATGGATATACATTAGCTTTAGGATAATATTCACAGAGCACAAAGAATAATCATGAGAAAAAATATTCCAAGAAGATGAAATTTCCAAGAGAGCGAAAATTGGATGTTGCAACAAAGAAATAAATATTCAAACTATATACACATGATTTCAACGTAAAAATATGACTTAATTTTTGTGCAAATCATTTCTTTTGAATATGTTAAACATATTCAATTTATAGGAAATCAATTGACGCATAAAGTGCATATCGTCGTCACGCGCGAAACGCGTGTCGCAATGCTCATTTTTTATAATCCATATGCAAAATCAATACACGGTCAATTTTAAATTTGAAAACGAAAAATATGTAAAAAAGAAAAAAGTATTATAAAAGAAAGGGATGCATTAAATAATCTTTAGAAGAAACGGATGTAAAACAGTAAAATAAATAAATTTTAGACCTACAATTCATTTTATCAATGCACGTTGCTTTCCGTGGCAATTGTTTGGCCGCCGGACCATGCTATGAATATTCTGTTTCCTTGTTACAGTGAACTGGGAATGTTGCTCATATTATATTATATTTGTTTCCTTGTTCTTTAAATTGCATTTTTCACATTGCTCTGTGTTATTCTCTATTTCATTTCATTATGCTTATCCTTTCTCAACAGCCTGCATCTTCCATTCACCAAAAACACCCAAACCAGTACATCACCATCCCCACTGTCTTACACCATCAAGCAAAATACCACACTTCAGCAAACCCATCACAAATGGCTAGCAACCTCCTCCTCAAACTACTTCGTACCACAGCAAACAATATTGACATTCAAACCCGAATAACACTTCACCATCCACCACTCTTCCAACATCATCTCCAGCCAACAACAGTACTTCCTCCCTGTACCACTGCCATCTACTTCAACATCACAAACATCATTGCCTACCACACTGCACTTCTCAATCACCAAACTACCTCACAACAACAACCATCATAGCCTGCATGGCCATCAACTTCTGCTATGCCATATCACATATCAAAACCTCTTTTCAACCTTCAACCACCCACCATCCTTCAACTTCTAACACTCCTCTCCAAATAACCATCCATCTTTCATATAACATCCTACTTCAAACAATCCACCTGCACACTCATTTCCTCACATCAACATCAACATATCCTCTATCTCATTTCCTTGCTTCAAACAATCATCTCCAACCACTTACCCTTCACTGCTGCAACCATCCCACTGCTCAACTGCATTATGCCACAACCACTTCCTCCTTCACCATATCAAACTGCCTTCATCTACCCCCAAACAATTACACTGCTACACTACACACCCTCTCACCAAACACCTTCCAACATCTCCACTGCACACAACCACAGCCTTACAACCTGAAACGGCAACCACTCACTGCATCACCACCTTCACCCTGCTTCCACAAGTACACACACGAAAAAAAATAACCTCCTTGTTGTTCATCTCTATGCACATAACCCCTATATTACTTCTACCCCATCATCACTACTTCCTACATGTCACCATCTTACCTACAACCACACTTCAACTTCCAGTAGCTTCATCTCCACTTTTTCCTGCCACTGCCTCAAACTTCCACTGTGCACATCATAATGTCCACTGCCTTGCTCACCATTCTCAACCCATTGCCTTTCTTCTCTTACAACATACAATACTGCCTACAAAATATAGCACTTCAACACTGCAATTCCCAAATTATACATCATACTTCACCCCTGCTTCATCACTGCAATTATCTCTAACCAGAATCTGCTTCACCTCAAACCACACAAATAACCTCTGCCTGCTCCTTCACAAAAACCATTAGGATTGCTATTGGCAACATTAATGAAATCAACCTATGGTAGCATTCGTCGATTAGCACACAAAACCACCATGAATAAAACTAACTTAAATCATAACATGATTGCAGTTTGAACAAAATCACCAACTAATAATGCATGAAGTAGAAGAACAGTTAAAAAAACAAATCATATGATAAGCTATTGTCAAAGTACTAAAATTAAAACTTGACATGAAACAAATCTGGAATTGGTAAAAAAATTCCCAATTTCATTTCGGGTTAACATTTCAGAGTTAAAGCTAACCACCGACGCATTATTTTTACAAAATAAACGTCAATAGCGGACTAATTCGTAGATGCAATGAGGCACATAATGTTGTTAAAAACAAAGATTTAACACCGAGTTTCCATATAGCATTACATAGAGCTGTATTACCTTAAATCAAAGAAGGAGAGTCGTAACGAAAATTAAATCGACCGCGTTTCCCTCTCCCACGTAACTTTCCCTTCCCTGTAGCCTTCCCTTACGTACTTCCAGATGCCAGAATTTGCTGATTCTTCTAGAACTGGATCGATTGCGAAACCAGATGCCAGAATTTGCTCAAAGATCTGCGATTGTTTAGATGAAACTGGATCTGGTTTGGGAATAAGAAATTGGATTAGGGCAAACGGTATTTTTTTTGGAGCGTATTAGTGTTTGCGCCAAAATTGGTCACAAACCCCGAATACCGTGAAAGCACCAGTGTATGAATACAAATCAATAATATTCAAACACAAATCTCAGATCTCAGCAAATATTAAACAGCAATCCAAAAGTAAAGAACAGAGACACAAGTTTTATAGTGGTTCGGCTATCTCCGGCCTACGTCCACTCCAAAGTTTTTTACCCTTTTATTGATTATCCTTGATGATTACAGATAATTACAGCAGTTACAAAGTCCAAAACTCGAAATAAATAGCAGTAATGATGTTATGGAATGATTCTGGCAGCGTCCGGGCGTGCTTTCTCTCTCCAAATTCTCCGACCCCCTTTTCTGAATGACCAGGGGTTCTATTTATAAGCGTAGGAGGCTGATATTTCTCCTAAAATCCAGGAAGACCGCTTCAGGCATGTGAGGGGGCCCACACGCCCGAAATCTGGAGGTCCGGGCCCACCTTGGGATCGATTCGAAGTAAGGTTCGAATCGATCGAGAAATCATCCAATCGAGCTGAAATTTGGTGAGAACATTCTTCAACATGTATGTAAGCTCCTGTAAAAATTTCATTGCAATTGGATCAACGGTTTGGAAGATATGATCGATTCAAGTTCAAAGTTTCGTGTGCTCTGCCTGGTTCGAACCCATGCTTCGAACCCACATCCTTCGAATCCATTTCCTTCGAATCCATCCACAGTGTATGCACAATGACGTGGCGCTATCCTCCTGGGTCGATTCGACTTTTGTGGCGTGTTGACCGGGTTGATCCATTTTGCACTCCGAGTTGGACGCCCCTTACCTGGAGACGCGCTCGTGTCCATGCTTTTAGCTCGCACGTGTCCATCACTTATCCGTATACTCAACTGTTCGCATCGCATGTTCCCTCGTATCGATCGCACGAGAGTAATTCGTATCGATTCGATCGATGCGAACTGTTGTATTTGATCGATACGAAGCAAGCAGATGGGTACGAAACCAATCTTGATGATGGATACGAACGAACCCTTACCTGATGGACACGAGAGAGATCTTTACTTGTAAGAGCACGGACTCGAAATACATTGCCTGCCCCAATCTTGATCGATACGAAGTGCACCGATTCGAAGAACCTCCACATACCAGCTACCACTCTGGGTTTGTTGCCCTCGAGTCGAGATCCATCTACCCCTCCTATCTGATCGATACGAGCTTATCGATTCGAACCAGCAACTCGATCGATTCGAACACTATCGAGTCGAACCAACACCTGGTGCGAATCTCCGCAGAGCCGAACCCATACCAATCGATATGAAGTGTATCGATTCGAACCATGTGTGCCATGCCTTCGATCGATTCGAACCTGAAGGGTTCGAAATGAACAAAAAACCTTGATGGGTTCGAATCTTATGGATTCGAAATGAGCACCATCTTGACCCATAAATGGATTCGAACAGCCATGCCTTTCCTGTCTTGCATCGATCATAACTCCTTCATATGAACTCCGATCAACCCGAAATTTGAAACATAGCCTATCCTAATCCTTATCATCATCTCCAATTAATTTCGTCCCGATCGGAGTTCGACCAAATTTTGACGATATCGATCGTAGCCTCGATTCCAACTGATCTCCAATCCTGATATCCATCATTCCTTGCCAATTTGTTGATATCCCAGTTTTGACCAAAAATAGGATAACACTTTGCCCTCCAAAACATGCCTTGTGATAACAAGGCGTGTTTTGAATAGTTCCGAATCCAATATCCGAAGTTCATAACCATACTGCCAGAGTATGCCATCCTTGACTGCTCCGAGCCGATGTCCAATTCCAAATCCCATAACCAAAGCCTTAGCCAATTCCATATCCATTCGAACTCGACAGCCGAGTCCTAATCCATCCTTATCCAATAGCCAATAGCCAGGTCCAGGACCTCTCCGGGTCGATATCCGAATCCATAACCTCTCCGGGTTCTTGCCAAGTGTAATCCACACCTGACGACCGTGGTCCAGTGTCCCTGGACGTTGAGCAGTGCCGTGGCTTAAGTCCTAAGCCGAATCCTGGTCTCTCCGGACCCTTGTTGAGCATAGTCCATACTCAATGACCTGAAACAATAATCGATATTATGGGGCCTAAGTCCTAGGCCAAATCCCGGTCACTCCGGACCCTTGCCGAGCATAGTCCATATTCGACGACCTGAATGAGCCAATTTACCACGTTCGGGCAAAGTGACTCACCCCTTGCCAGGCATAGTCCATACCCGACGACCGTTTATCAAAAACCAGATGAAAATCCAATCAAAATTCAATCCAGAATCCAAATCAAACCAAAAAATCGAAAATTCAAACCAGCATCCAAAACAGAAATCCGTCATCCAAAAGAAAATCCAAACTAGAAAGCAAACGAAAACCAGGAGTTCAAACCAAACTCCAAAACAAATCAGAAAAGCAAGTGTCCAAACCAAAGCAGAAAAGCAGATTTCACAAACTACGGCATCGCAGTTTATCATCATTTAGAGCATGCCTAGGGGCCATCTCCATCCCCATACATGTGTAAATGACTTGGTTGCTTGCTAGTAGTTCGCTACTTATTTCATATTATCCTGATCAGTGGATGATCAATCGACCATCATCCCTGGGCCTCACATCATCACGGCGTGAGGTGGTTGGTGGTTGCTCCTGCTCCACCGTTGCGTTCCGAGTTCCGACATATTGCTGTAACTGTGCATTTATTACATGCTCCTCGATTATATCCTTTAAGTGCCTGCAGCTATTGGTATCATGTCCATCTAAATCATGGAAGAGACAGTGCCTTCCTGATGTCCTTTCCCGTTCTGTTGGTTCTCTCCTAGCCGGCCTCCGGTAAGGAAGGCGATTCCGAGTATGCAGGTATATCCGTTCCAGCGTCTCGTTCAACCCTGTGTATGTAGAAAACTTTGGATCCCTCCATCGCTTCCTAGCGTTTCCAGAATCATCGTCCATCTTCCTTTTCCCTTTGTCTTTATCCAAACCTTTGCTGAATGGTCCTACATCCTGAGTTACACTAACCTTTTGCACCTTTAAATCCGTACTCGCATCTTCCTGCCGAAGGAACCTTTCTGCCTCGTGAAAGAATTCGTCGAGATCCTGTGGGGGGTCTCGTATCAGAGATACCTTGAAATCCGAGTCCTCCCTGACTCCTGATACTGCTGCCATTAAAACCATCGATGGATCAGGCCGATCCACCGAAGCGACCGCCGCACTGAACCGGGTTAAAAAAGCTCTAAGCGATTCATCTATCCTTTGCTTCACTGATGTTAATGTCATCACATTTTTCGGCCTCTTGATGTGAACCCGAAACTGTCCCAAAAACTTTTCCACTAATTCCCTCCAAGTCCTGATAGATCCTTCTCCCAGCTGCCTAAACCACATTGCCGCTAAGTCCGTCAGATACAAAGGGAAGCATCGGGCCATCACTTCCTCCGATGCCCCCAACACCTCCATGTGTCTGGTGTATCTCATTAAGTGATCTGTTGGGTCTGCCTTGCCATCATAAACCTCCACGCTAGGTAGCTTAAACTTAGGTGGATTCTGAGCCATCCTTATTTCCCGAGAAAATGGACTCCTATTCACTCCTTCCAAGTCTCCATTGGTCAAACCGCCTCGCACAGTTCTTCTGATGATTTCTACTAATCCGGTATTGTCTGTTGGGGGTTGCCCCCCATGCCCCCGAGAGAATTCTGGTACATATTCCTCGTGTGGTTCACTAGCGGCAACGTTAGCTCTAGCTTGTTGAACTCCTTCCAAAGGTCCTCCTGTGTTGGATCCTGTGGGCCTGCCCTCAAGCCCTTGTTGATTGCCTTCTGGCTCCGTACCTTGTCCTCCATTGGGTTCCACTACCCTAGCTCCCTGCCCTGCATCCACAGCGGCTGTAGCTGTTCCTAAGTTCTGCATCCCTGCAGCTCTCATTTGCTCGAAGAAAGTCTGCATCATTTCCTGTTGGCTCTTCAACAATCTCTCCTGCAAAGAATTTATCATTGCTTCCATTTCATCCCGGGTTATGTAGATTGAAGCCTGTCCTTCCCCAGCTCCGGAGGATGCTTGTTGACTTCCTTCCTGTTGGCTTCTCTCAGCCCTTTGCCTTCTACTATTTTGCCTAGTCATTGTCCTTGAATCCAAACTCTTTAAAGTCTTCAAATCCAACTTTCAAATCCGATGTAGCGGGTGCTAGTCTTTCTCAGTGAAAGCACCAAAGTGTTTGCGTCAAAATTGGTCACAAACCCCGAATACCATGAAAGCACCAGTGTATGAATACAAATCAATAATATTCAAACACAAATCTCAGATCTCAGCAAATATTAAACAGCAATCCAAAAGTAAAGAACAGAGACACAAGTTTTATAGTGGTTCGGCTATCTCCGGCCTACGTCCACTCCAAAGTTTTTTACCCTTTTATTGATTATCCTTGATGATTACAGATAATTACAGTAGTTACAAAGTCCAAAACTCGAAATAAATAGCAGTAATGATGTTATGGAATGATTCTGGCAGCGTCCGGGCGTGCTTTCCCTCTCCAAATTCTCCGACCCCCTTTTCTGAATGACCAGGGGCTCTATTTATAAGCGTAGGAGGCTGATATTTCTTCTAAAATCCGGGAAGAACGCTTCAGGCACGTGAGGGGGCCCACACGTCCGAAATCTGGAGGTCCGGGCCCACCTTGGGATCGATTCGAAGTAAGGTTCGAATCGATCGAGAAATCATCCAATCGAGCTGAAATTTGGTGAGAACATTCTTCAACATGTATGTAAGCTCCTGTAAAAATTTCATTGCACTTGGATCAACGGTTTGGAAGATATGATCGATTCAAGTTCAAAGTTTCGTGTGCTCTGCCTGGTTCGAACCCATGCTTCGAACCCACATCCTTCGAATCCATTTCCTTCGAATCCATCCACAGTGTATGCACAATGACGTGGCGCTATCCTCCTGGATCGATTCGACTTTTGTGGCGTGTTGACCGGGTTGATCCATTTTGCACTCCGAGTTGGACGCCCCTTACCTGGAGACGCGCTCGTGTCCATGCTTCTAGCTCGCACGTGTCCATCACTTATCCATATACTCAGCTGTTTGCATCGCATGTTCCCTCGTATCGATCGCACGAGAGTAATTCGTATCGATCTGATCGATGCGAACTGTTGTATTTGATCGATACGAAGCAAACAGATGGGTACGAAACCAATCTTGATGATGGATACGAACGAACCCTTACCTGATGGACACGAGAGAGATCTTTACCTGTGAGGGCATGGACTCGAAATACATTGCCTGCCCCAATCTTGATCGATACGAAGTGCACCGATTCGAAGAACCTCCACATACCAGCTACCACTCTGGGTTTGTTGCCCTCGAGTCGAGATCCATCTACCCCTCCTATCTGATCGATACGAGCTTATCGATTCGAACCAGCAACTCGATCGATTCGAACACTATCGAGTCGAACCAACACCTAATGTGAATCTCCGCAGAGCCGAACCCATACCAATCGATATGAAGTGTATCGATTCGAACCATGTGTGCCGTGCCTTCGATCGATTCGAACCTGAAGGGTTCGAAATGAACAAAAAACCTTGATGGGTTCGAATCTTATGGATTCGAAATGAGCACCATCTTGACCCATAAATGGATTCGAACAGCCATGCCTTTCCTGTCTTGCATCGATCATAACTCCTTCATATGAACTCCGATCAACCCGAAATTTGAAACATAGCCTATCCTAATCCTTATCATCATCTCCAATTAATTTCGTCCCGATCGGAGTTCAACCAAATTTTGACGATATCGATCGTAGCCTCGATTCCAACTGATCTCCAATCCTGATATCCATCATTCCTTGCCAA
Source organism: Allium cepa (assembly GCA_030765085.1). NCBI lineage: Eukaryota > Viridiplantae > Streptophyta > Magnoliopsida > Asparagales > Amaryllidaceae > Allium > Allium cepa. Next base: position 63,581,159 of record CM060933.1, read on the forward strand.
TTTGTTGATATCCCCGTTTTGACCAAAAATGGGATAACAATTAGTTTGGGAACGAGGGGCGTATGTAATTAAGTCAAGGGAAACTTGGTTGTTTATTCCCTCTCCCACGTAATTTCCAAATACCAAAAAAATTTATTGTTTAATCCTTATTTCACAACGACTTTAAGCCGTTGTTAATAATTTTGCAACGGCTAAGAACCGTTGCTATTTAGCAATGGCTAAGAGCCGTTGTTAATCTTCCGCGTTTGGGGGTTGCAAAACTGCTAATATGGTGTTGTGTGGTGTAAAAAATAGTCATAACCAGGCAACGCTTAATAAAGTAAAAATTGAATTTTACCAAAACCAAATAAGCGATAAATTTGGCCAAAATGTCACACCACCTGCTAAGTGACGTGTGAATGTTGATATTCGAATTGTTCGACATTAATAGCCGACTAAATTTACACTTAAAGAGTCATAGAACTGAAACGTTGTATACTTGTTTGACCACCAGATTAAGTTACATAGTAATTTTTATGAATCAATTAAATTGACTAATATTTATAAAATATTAGTTATAAAATTTTATTTGATGTGTTTAAACTATATTAAACGGTGTGTTTATTATAGCTATAAATATACCGATCGATATTTGATATCAGTACGCGTTTAAATTAAATTTAAATTGCGATGAATGTTGTTCAGGCTTGGACTAGCTTAAAGGCCCATATAAGGCATGATAATTTTGGCTAAGAAGTGGAATAAATAAGGCCGGCCAAGGGTTGGTGGGTGGGTGGGGTTTGAATGGTTAAGAGGAAAAGAAATGGTAAAGAGAGAAAGAAGGACAGCGATCTACCTTTTGCTCCATTATCTCTACTTTATGTAATGTTACTTAACCCTCATTCTCTATAGATGATTTCCCACATTGCCTTGCTAAAAGTTTCAATCAGAAGCCCCGTTCCAAGTACCAAAAATTTCCAAGTTCAAGTACATATCAAAACACTTTAATTTGATTAACGGCGGCAGATAATTTGAAGCTAGCATCTTCTAAGTTGTGAATCTAATTCAAGGAGTACGCAACTTCGTTTCAACATGTCTTTAATAGGCTTTGGGAAGGGTAAATCCATGATTTACTTTCTTTTATCAATGTTTAGTTAATTGTTATATCGTATAATACTTAGCTAGAAATACTACAAATCCAGTTTATTGGTATGTTGTCAAATATTTTATGTTTGAAAATATATTAGTGCATCTATGCATAAATGAATGAATAAATAAATAAAAATTTCTCATTTTGAATGTATACGAGCAATAAATTTTCTACGTAATTTTTCAAAAAATTGTAATTGAATATTATTTAAATATGATTTTGTTAACTAATAATCATTTTCTAAAGAATAAAATTATATACTAGATTTTTTAAAAAATATAAAATTTCATTTTTTATAGATTTATAATTCTAAGGCAATATTTTTTTATTTTAATATACTTTATATTTAAATATTAATTTAACCAATTAACTAACTAGAAATTAATTATATAACCAAACATATGTATAAATATTCAAATAAATGTGAAATGAGTGTAAAATTATATATAAAAAGAAAATATACTTTTCAGATTTTAAAATTAATTTTTTTAATAATTTTTAATATTTTTCCAAGTGGGTTTTATATTTAATTATAAATTGTTTATTTAAAAATCATTTTATAAATATTAAATAACATGAAAATTATTATTAAATTTTTTATATGAGCCAAGAGCTTGGTGTAAATTTATATTAATTTATATAACAAATTTTTTGTTATTTAAATATGTGTTCGTAAATTTATAAATACTTAAAATTATATGTGTATATATATATATATATTAAAAAATTATTTCCCTAGCCGAGATTTTTCTGTAAAAATATAATAAATTTTATACATATATATAATCTATTATTTTCATATATAGATATTTAAATATGTTTGTATTGTTATAAATATATATTATTTCTACTTATTTATATATTTAAAAAAATTGTTATTTTATTCTCAGGTTTGCTATAATAATATACACACAAATATTTATATTTAAAATTATTTCGTATTAATTATTAAATTATTTTATGATTTAATTATATATATGTACTGGTATGTATGTATATACATACATACATATATATATATATATAGATATATATATATATATAATTATCAATTATTTACACTTGAATACACAAACGATATATCATACATACATACACACACATATGTGTGTGTGTTTTATATATATAGAATATTTCGATGCATGCGTATTTTTCATTTAGACATGAATACTATGGGGATTAACATATTCATTGTGGTGTAAATCCCAACATTTATATATGGACATGTTAAACCATGTATACATTATCGTGTCGTACATGCACGTACACATGTGTATATGATACACATATCCAAAATATAATACAAATCATATAATACTAATCTTCATTTGTAAAGTTAAATAAAATATTGATTTTATTTAAAAAGAAAATTTAAAAGAGTTCTAAATGGATTGGACTTCATAGGCACAATAATGATACAATAATTTTGTTTTTGACATTCGTCCTTTAACTCCGCTGCGGGCTGGACCAGTTCCAACAAGTTGAACACAGGAGATAGAATCGTGCTAGGACTTAACTTTATAAGAGATTCTACCAAGAAGATTGAGTTGATTCTTGAGCATATGTGCAGTCAGGTAAATGAGCAAAATTCCTATACGTCATGAAATGTTCCTTCTCTACTATGGTAGTTGCCTGTGCTGAAGAAGGAATGGAAAGCCAAGTCAACGAAGAGAAACGAGATGATAAAAAAAGGAAAGGTAGAAAAGAAAGGTCGTACTGCTGCAAGGAAGAAGTAGAGAAACTCGTCGTTGTGCGAGACATAAAAGAATTGATTCACTATGAAAGGGATTTACAAGAAGAAGTTTCAAAGATAGAGTTGAGAGCTTGAATGTGCAAAATTAATGGGACTATTGATCCTAGCTCTTTACGCACACAGATATCTGTGTGTGCGCGTGTGCGCCTGCGCATGTGTGTGTTTGTGTGTAAGGAAATTCTAGTGGGATACTAGTGGGTGATATGATGGATTTCCACCTTCCATATAAGAATAAAAAGATCTATCGGTCTAGATCTATTGTGTCAACAATTGTGTTTTATTTTGGGTCTAAATAACCGACCTCATATATGTCCGTGGGTGAAATTCTATTGGGACAGGTTGATAACACAAATTGCGACACAATGAATCCCAACCATTGATTTATTTTTTTATTTTTTAACCTTAATTGTTAACATAATAGAATAGGACTGTCAAGATCCATTAGTTACATTGTGTCTAAATAGACTCTTCACATATGACGCAGTTGCGAACATGATGGATCTCAACCGTTGAATTATCTTATGTTTTTAACCCTAAATGTCAAAATTGAGATAAAACGATCAAAATCTATTATGTTGCGTTATATGTTCAATAGACGCTCACATAGAGGTGTGTGTATCTATAATTTAATTGTTCAATGCTATACATTTTAAAGCATTTTTAGTTTTCGTTTCTACTAATATAAAGTAAATTCGTGTCGTTATGTATTTAATTGAAATTTACAAATAATTGTAACAAATATTTTTTTAGAATTTGTAAATTAAACGATTGGTCCTCCGCCGTTGTACGGTTGTCCTTGGTGACAAATGTGATGTAAAAGTTAGTATTTTCTTTCATCTCTCTTATTTGGTCAATCGGTTGGTATAAATGAACCGACATTTTCAAGCAAAATATTATCCTTCTCGGGTCAAAATACAATAAATTTACACTTGTTTATCGATAGAATAAACCGTTACATATGGGACAAAGACATACTCATCGGTATTACCGTTAGACAAAGTTACAAGTAGGATGCGAGAATATTAATATTTTATTGAAGAATTAGACTAACTACGCATGCAATAGGATGAAATAACTAATGCTAACCGTGGAATCATTAAAGTGTGTAGGTGGCAATTAGTACATAATCCATTATTTAAGTTCTCACTGTGTACTTAACCAAACCTTTGGAATTTGAACTGCTTTAGTTTGACGCTTTACTTTTTGTGCTCGCTTTTTCCTAGGTTGGCGAGAAAAAGTGTACATTTCAAAGCATTATCATCAAATTATATGTGTATTATATTAAGTGAACTACATACGGCAACTGTTGGTGCTACTAAATTAGTACATAAATCTAGCTTATGTGTTTTTAAATATACTTGCGTGTATGGGACACTTTAGAACCTATTGGAAATTACATTTTTAAAACCTCGGCCTTCTTTTTAAATTTTGATTCTTCATAGGTGACGAAAACGAACATTTTCAGATCTATAATCTATTTATTATTATTGTTATATTATATGATAGTTGAGTTTAAAGTTATGCATCCTTATCATTTTTAAATTTATAAAAAATCTATTGTGTTATCATATGTTTCATTAATTTAATTATTGTAAACTTTTTCATACTTATAGTTATTATCATCGTTTTTTTTTTAGAAAACCAATATACTTGTTAATGCTGTTTAACTTCTCTTTCCATTTACTTTATTTCCACCAATATATTACACTTAATAATTTGGTTAATAATATAATTTTGAAAAGCCGACCATCTTTCTTGGTTAAATAAAAATTAATAGAATCGAAATTTTATTTATTCTCTTCATTCGATGATTGTTCCATCTCTGTTTTTTTCTCTACTCTCTTGTCGATCTAATTAAGTAACAAAGAAGCGTTTTTTCCTCTTTTGTCGTCGTTGCTTAGCTCAAATGATGACAAGGTAAGTTGTGAGATTGGACATCTAGCTAAGAAAATTTAAAAGCACTACCAAAACGATATGCAATTGGTATTTTGCTATGCTAATATTTCAGTAGTGCTTTGAAGATGAATTCTTAGAAAGTGGAGCATGGCATGGATATGTAAATGAAGCTTTTGTATTATGAGGTAATTTCTCTTATAAATTTTCCTGTATTCCTTATTCATTCTATCCCATTATAAGCTTATTATTAGGCATCATTTATCTAGAAAGAGGAAGAAATGACTATAAACTTTGACATGAAATTTAACCATAGAACCATTATGAATCATTGTTAAAATGATAACTTATAACAATTCAAAAAAAATAAAAATAAAGAGAGGAAGAAAACTTTTAAAACTAATGAGAGGGATGGAAAATACTTCTACCTTATCATCACTAGCGTTACGGCTCGCGTTTCATGGATGAATTGTTTTTCATCAAATTGTATATATTTTACGCATTCAAGAGAAAACGATTTACATAAATATTTAACTATATTTTTTCGTTGAAATCACATGTTTCAATTTGAATTTTTATTTCTATGTTGCAAAATCCAACTTTTTTGTTAGTTTGAATTTTTATTTCTATGTTGCAAAATCCAACTTTTTTGTTAGTTTGAATTTTTATTTCTATTATTAATTAATAAAAAATAAATTTATAAAGAAAGTTTATTTGTTAGATTATATTTTCAACTAATATTAAGATTTGGTAATATTAGTTGAGAGACATTTTTGATAGTTGACGCTAACACTATAAAAGTGTGACACTTGAGATATTACAACTATTATTAAAGATTTATTTATATAATTTTTGTTGTGTTATTTATATATATTTTTATCCGAATAAAAATTTAACATTTTCCATTCTTGTCGATATAAACGTGGTATCATATTGAAATTGTTATTTTTAGATTGGTTAAATAAACTAAGGAATATTTTCTTGTTGATCAGATGTTTGAATAGTTTAAATTTAAGGGATTTAATTATTTTAAATGTATGGCGCATAATGTAAAATAATTAGAAACAAACAAGTAAAACTAATTAGCTATAGAAATTAGAAAAGATAAGTATTTGTATGTAAAATGATTGGTAAAAGTTAAAATAGTGTGGGTGACTTTAAATCACAAGCAGATATTTTAAAATAAGGTATTAATGAAAACCTTTTAAAATTATTTTACTATTATTTAATAGATGTAATGAAATGTGAGTCATGACGCTAGGTTTTTAGTTCTTGTATTTTTCTCTTTTAGAATAACGTTATATGTCATCCACTTCATTTTTTTATGTAGTATTGTTATTTCTTTTTTGTATGTTATAAAACCTTTGTCCTTTTATGTATAGATTTTTACATATTTAACCCTTAAAATAAATTATAATATATTCAAATTAAATTTGAATTTCTCCATCAGTAAAATAGACTATTTATTACATAAAAAGTTCCATTGGGTCAGGAAATGGCACGAATAAAACAAAGAGGTCCACTATATTGTTATTGAATATAGATTTCAGCCACAAATACAAAGGTTTTACTGATCTAACACCCTAGAAAAGCAAAAGGTTACTTCCTTAATGACTAGGGTCGAATAAAGATAGAAGATGAAAAGGGCAAGTGTTTAAAGTCTTTTTCCAAATGCTCTAAGCTTTATATTATAGGAAAATTATCCAATAGATTGCCAGATCTCAATATATTAAGTCTAACTTCAAATTCATCTCGGTACCGACTAGAAGTGGTTGGTATCGATATGATTTTAGGGGGGAAGGTTGCTCTATCTTCTTTCCCTTAGTCTTCTATCTTTGATCCATCGTGTTGCAAGCAGTTTTCTTTGGAAATCCCGTTGTTTCGAAGAGTTTTCGATATCTATAGTATTTGCATTATTTTCTTCAGAACTTCCTTAGAGTTGTTCAATGACTCCTTCAGAAATTCACCCCAAGACGATCATCTAAGCCAATATTCCATGAGTCTTGGCTCCAAAACTAACCAGGGCCCATAGAAAGTGGTCGGTACCGACCAGAAAGTGGTCAGTACCGTTCTCTCTCCTTGACTCCATTTGTTCTCACATTTCTTGACACTATTCCCACGTTCCTTCCAAAGCATGTTCCTAGGTCCTTAAATCGTTTCGTCTTCATCTTGCCATCTATATTGAAAGTCGCTTGGTTAAAAAGCAGGATAACATCCGTCTCCCAAAGTACGCTTCTGTTGGAAGCAAAGCATTTTTGGAATTACACAAGCGTAGACCATCGTCTATATAGTTCGGTTGGTTATCCAAGAGTTGTTTCAAAGTGTTGCTTCTATTCTCTGGATATCAATTTGACTGCTTTATATAGTAGAAATTCCATCCTCCGTGCTAAGAATAAGAATTACACTCTATAGACCATTCCACGCTTTAGTTAGAAACTAACTACCTTCCTTCTCTTTTCTTCCGGCGCCGAATCATTGCGAGCAAAAACACTTACCGCTAATTGATAATCGACGACTTCACCAAATCTTCGTTGCCTCCTTAATACCGCCACCGCCTTCAGTTTTTAGCATCGACAACTACAACCTTCCTGAGATAAATCATTTCCGACCACTTCCATTTGAGATCTAAACTCAAATTTTCAAGGTGGGTGATCAACATCCATTGTCAAAGTAACGACCATGGGTGGCTACCGGCATCATCGAAGCACACCAATGTCCAATCGATGGTTGATGAATGCAAATTTGTGGTCGCTTCTCACCCTTGCTCGAGCGATCATAAACATATAGGTCGCTTCTAGGTGACCACAACAGTGGCTTGGAGTTAACACTGTAATTGCCTAGGTCGCAAGTCCTTAATTCCTCTAGTGTTAACTTCGAGCTCACAAGGGCCTTGCTCCGGGTTAACTTCCAAGTGGTTTCATGCCTTCCTTTTTTTGCAACGGCCTCGAGTATTGCTTACTCAAAAGCATTTTCCCATGTCGCACTACACTTCTTGTGCTTCGACATTCGAAGAAATCCATTGTATTGCACTTCCACGCACTGCACTACTTGTGCTCCTACAAAAGAACATTCCACGTCTAGTGGTTCCATTATCGATTTTCTAACAATAGCAAATAAAATCCGATGTAAAGTTCCATCATGCGACGTGATTCGCTTTCCAGCACGGATTTGACGATTGGGGTTCTTGGTTTGACACGATATGTCAGGGTAACAAACTATTTCAATCATCGTGGCCCCAACAGGAAAGTATCTTACCACATGATCAATGGACAATGGAGAGAAGATATCTCTAGCTTGCTACCTCATATTACCTAGCAAATACAATCTATTCCCCTCGATCATCAACACAACGAAGACTTTTAGGTATGGAAGGCACATAATAATGGGGTATTTTTGTTCGGATTAGCATGAAATCAAATCGAAGACAAGCACAATGAATTGCAGTGGTGCAATCATATTCGGAGCAGCGCATGTTTACCTAAAATGTCGATATGTTCACTATTGGAAAAAATGAACAACTTAAATACCAATGAAAGAGTTTCAAATTGGACAAACGACATAGACATCAAATGCAAATTGTGTAACCAACCAAGCGATCAAAAATTCCCCTATTTTTCAACTGCCCATATCCCAGAACGTTATTACACATTGTTCTCGACCATCTTCGAATTCCAACCAGTGAAAATAATGACGTCGATAATATATTTGATCAAGTTTTTTGTTCTAATAATACTAATTATGCATTTCCGAAGCTCAAAAGCATCTCAATCACTGTTCTTGTATGGATTTATGGACTGAGTACAAGGACAAAGAGTTCCGAGCTATCGAAATTCTCACAAATGTATGACTTGAAATGTTCATTTGTGATATTAAAAATTAATTAAAACAATTAAATATTCAAAGACATGATATTAAACGAAAAGAAGTTATCTTTTCCATCTTTGGGGTCGAAACACAGTACAATCCGGGAAGAACTACTGGATCTGATTATGCTGTAGTAGCAGTCGAAGATTGATAATCGTATAGCAAGCAGAAGGACTCGACAATACCACGCCAGTGGAGACAGATCGAAAATCAGATGGTCCCAAGTAGTTGTGGTATGGAGCGATTCGAAGTTCTAGCAGACGATGAAGGATAATACATATGCCTATTATTCGTAGTTTGGAATTGAAAAGAGCATTAAAGGGGGGTTAATAATGAACTAGCGTTGAAACGAGGATTTACTTTTTCTTTAGTCATATTTTTGCCCTGTCAAAATATGACCCAACCCATTTACTCTACTTATAAATGAGTTGGATCAACCCATTTTGAAAATTTATTAAATGGGTTATGGGTTGGGTTGATTCATTTTTAAAAGGGTTATAAATGGGTAACCCATTTACCCATTTATTAAAAACTTAAAATCTGAAAATATAAAATTTGAAAACAAGAATTTTGAAAACACATTGTAGTTTTCCATGAAGACTGACAGTTGTACTTAGAAAATAATAGGCTACCGCATCCTTATATTTGAACTCCACCTAGGGCAGAAGCCACTATTTTTTATGTTCAGACAACAATAACTTCTTCATACTAACTCGGAGTCAGGCAAGACTTCGACCAATTAAATCCTACCTAAATTATGGACAATATAAAACACTCGGATATTTCATATTGTTAACGCACACTGTAGTTCTCCATGGAGACTGACAGTTGTATTTCGTAAATAATAAGCTATCACATCTCCATATTTGAACTCTGCCTAGTGTAGAAGCCGCTATTTTTTTCGTTCAGGCTGCAATAACTTCTTCATACTAACTCAGAATCAGACAAGACTTCGACCGATTAACTCCCACCTAAATTACGGAACTATGTAATACTCGGATACTTCATCTTGTGAACGCATAATATAGTTTTCCATATGGATTGACGGTTTTACTTAGAAAATAACAAGCTACCACATCCCCATATTTGAACTCCACCTAGTGCAGAAGCCGCTATTTTTTTGTTTAGACTGCAATAACATCTTCATACTAACTCAGAATTAGGCGAGACTTCGACCGATTAACTCCCATCTAAATTACGGACAATATGGAACACTCGAAAACTTCATATTGTTAACACACTGTAGTTCTCCATGGAGACTGACAGTTGTACTTCGAAAATAACAGGCTACGACATCCTCATATTTGAACTATGTCTAGTGCAGAAGCCGTTGTTTTTCTTCTTCAGACTGCAATAACTTCTTCATACTAACTCGGAATCAGGCGAGAATTCGATCGATTAACTCTCACCTAAATTACGGACAATATTGTAACGTACGCGATTTTTTCGTTGCCGAAAAACCGAATAGTTAGGGTTTTAAGAAAAAGAAAACGACAGAAGAAGAGGGAAAAGATGATAGAAAATAGAGAGAAAAGAAAATAGAACGAAACAGAAAGAAAACAACAGAACTACATCAGAATCTCACAATCCGCAGCGAAACAACATATAATAGATAAATGAATAATCTTTAAACAAAGAACTATATCAGTTATTACATTACATTACATTACATCAGAGTGTACAACAACAAACAACATCAAACAGCGGAAAAGAAATACTATATACTAGTAATACGCCATGCCATCCAGCTTGCCTCCAGCAACTCCTGAATTCCAGAATATCCTGATAAACCTTAACTCTTGACTGCCCGTGTGGAAATTGGTGGGCACCCAGAGTTTAGGAAGGAAAACAATAAACTCCGAGTCAGTCATGTGACTGGTGTGGGAACTCCAAACAGTTTATTTATCTTTGAAAACAAAATAGAGAAATATTTTTTAAAGTCAATTCGCAATGCTTTTAAAAATGAGACTACCATAAGACCTCCCACCACACACACAATGCAAACGCAGACTTGGAGGAGATTTCTCCTTATGATAGTCAAAGATGCTTGATACGCATTTAAAAAGAACATTTGATATTATTACTAGTGCATAGTGTAGGAAAACATTTCGAAAGTAGAATATAAATCTTAGCCAGCATAGGTACCATTATATTATGCTTACTATAGCTACCATATTAGATGGCAGGTTCTACAACTAAAACCGTACAAGTCTCGTATTGTTTCTTTGGATTTCCAACGAATGGTCAGGCCAAGGAACTTCCCATTGCCACATGAGAACGCCTCTGGAAGGACGTCCCCGAGAACCAAACCGGATCTCTGCCAACACAAGGCCGGGTTACCTTTCAAACTAGGTAACAACTGACACGAGTATGCCATCCCCCGGTCCTTTGGGCCTTTAACCGAGAGCTCTCTAATCAACATCACACCATAATAATAAGTGTTTTAACATGAGTAAGTATCTGGGCTCCATACCATGATACCACCCTTTTCCAGAAGGAAATGCACATACCCTAAAGGGAGTTACCCCTCATAACCTTGCTGCATCTTTCCTGTTTTGACCATTCCGGGGTGTGAGGCTCGACGAAGTCTCGTCCACAAAAACACGCTTTATACAAAATCCGTGCTTTGGGTCAACAAATGATCATAGAAATGATCACTAAGATAAATGATCAAATAAATGATCTTATCACAAATGATCAACACAATGATCATTTCACAGCAACACTCAGCATGTCACATTACCAAATTGGGAATATATCGCTAATAACCTTCAACTACATAACCTCTGAGCTCGTACGTCTCAGAGAAGGGTGTTAAGCTAAGAGAATAAATTCTCCGCCACCAACAGAAATATATTTGAAAGAAATCAGCTTTACATCTCAATTTGTGATGTCAGACATACAATCCATACAAGTCTGTTCCGGGCTCGAACAGAACCGAAGGCACTTACAAAGAAGTCCTTGCAATCCGGATAATCTCTAGTCACGTCCGGACTTCCCATCACATAGGGAGTCTCTATACCGTAGCTACTCGGTGCAAATACAATCGACGAGTTGTCCTTTCACTTTCAAAAATATCTGGTCTTCAACACCGGTCATCAATGCTATCCATTACGTCGTATCACTATTCGGAATGGGTAATCCGAATAACGAGCGCAATAATTTAAAAATAAGTGTGGCATTCAAATTCAAGCAAATCACAACAAATACCTTTCAAAGGTAAATATTGATAGTTGGTTATTGAACTATCAATGGATATGCACAACATCACCAGATTCCAAATAATTTTCCAAATTATTTATTTCCCAAAGATATCTTTACAAGATAAATAATTTTCATACTTCAAAAATAAATCAATATTTATTTTTAAACGAATTCCACTTTCCTTCATAAATTCCATAGTGAATTTATATTCCCAAAATATTTATGAATATACGATTTCAATAGGTTTCAAATATTCATTTTCAATTTATCTCCAAAAAGATAAATTCTCAAAACGTTTCATTTCACATTGGAAAACATTTCTATACTTATTTATTCATAAGTAATTCACAAGTCTATTTACTTTCAACACTTGGAAAATATTCAATATACTTAAATCAAAATTAAGTATATATTTCATTCTTTAAGGAAATCATTCTCTTAAACATATTTATTTGGGCCAAAACGAATGTTGCGTAAAACATCGTTATGACAACCCAAAATCACTAGTATAGGGATTCGAAATTAAAATAGATATATAAATCCCAATACTATACAAACCATTTCCTTTCGGAAATCATTTACTATAACAACAGTGTTATAGTCCACCATTTCCTTTTATTTCTCGAAAACGTCTATTTCAACAATGAATGTTGAAATCTATGGTTTCGAATCTTAACACATTTAAAACATCGTTTGATCATTTTAATTCTGTTTAAAATATCACATCCTAAACATCTTCTTTAACATATTATTCACTATTCAAAAAGTGAATATACTACGTTAACCAATTTCACCACTTCTATACGTTTTATCTTAAAGGATTATTCACTGTCTAAAACGTGAATATAACTCCTTTAATATGCTATAGCAATTTACTTATCAAAATAAGTCGTTTTGCGGATTTATAAAAACAATGTTTATAAATTCCATTCCTATTTATTTTATAACAACTTCCTTTTTATAAGTCTCCTTTATTAAGCTATTTCAATTTATAACTCAATTATAAACCAAAAGGTTCATATTATAAGTTAAATGCTTATAAAACGACTATTTTACAAAATCATTCTTTTTAAGACTTTCCAAATTATAAATCTTATAACTTATAAGATTCATTTATTTAACCAAATCTATTCTTCAAATAACTTTACAAATTTTATAACCTACTGCTTATAAAATTCCATTTATAACTTCACCGTTTATAATTCTATAAATTTCATTCATTTATGAAATTCATTCACAATTCATTCCAACACTTATAAAAACTCGTTTTATAATTCAAATATTTTAATTTATAAATTATCAATTTATAAATCTTTTATATAAATCAATTTATATTATTATTTCAAAACGTCTTTAAAGTCCTTTATAATTTCATCATTTTGTTTTATAAAATAATTATATTTTATAAATCCTATTTTTAAACTTTTTATAATAAATTCAAATTCCCGATTTAACTATTTTATAAAATCATTAACCCATATTTTCAAAAATCAACTTTTAACTATATTTCTCAAAAACCATAATTTTTATAACATTAAAATTTATAACGTTTATTTATTTAAAAGGAATCGATTCCAAAAATATTTTATAAACGTATACTTTCAAAAATCACTTTAAAAATCATTTTTAAAGTTCCAAATTTGGTCCAATGATGCTACATACCAAATAGTCAATCACGACAACAACGACATCATATATCGTATATGATAATCAATGAATATCAAAATATCCAAAATCAAATAAATACTATTGAGGAATCCAGTTGGATCCCTCCAACCTGTTTTCCTGCATCCACAAACATTAGCACGATACCAATTTCGTTCCAGTACGAAATTATCGCGGTATATGGGATTTAAAATATTATCGACTTAATAGACGGCGCAATATGGTCTCATCCGCTATACAATGCGGGAAAATCAACAACTGCAATATATACATATGCCAATATATATATATATATATATATATATATATATATATATATTGCTATTATATATAATACCAATTTCACTGTTTATGAAATATTCGCGGTATATGTTTTTAATAAATAGCATCCGCTTACTAACGGCGCATAATGTCTATTTTAACAATCAATAGATAACAATCATCATTCAAACATGCATTCAAGAATTTTAAATCTAACTATTTAAAATTAAATCGAAACCGATTCGATTGAGTGAGAAGTTCTCACCTTGATTTCAATTTCGTTTTAGCGATTTATTTCGAATAAAATTAAACGGACGTTTAATTTTACCCGAAATTCTCACTAACTCCAAACGACTCCAATCCAATTCCATAGCGTAGTGTTCGTCCATACGATTCCAACGCAACTGGTTTCGCGCGTTTTCGACCTCGTATGAAAAAGATATGCATTTTACAAGTTTCACGATTTTATATTCATAAATTTACAACATTATTTTCAATTTTATAACCTAAATTAAATCCAAGCCGTAGGATCTCACCCCACTACATCAGATCCGCGCATCCTCCCCCCCCCCCTTCATCTTCTACGCAACTAACTTCTACAGGTAAACAAAACGCAACAACCCATAAAGCTCCAAACTAGGGTTCCAAGCCACCACCTCCACACACGACTAGATTCCATCACACCACCGCCATTTGAACCGCCTCAGCCACCTCCACACTCGCCCCAAGCATGGAGGAGTTCGGCCTCCCCATCGTCACGAAGAACGTGACCAAACGCGCAGCCTTCCCTGGACGATTATGACGAATCCGAGCCACTTCAACGCAAATCCACCGTTGGATGTGAAGTACTTGGCGAGCTCTTCAATTTGTTAGTTGGAAGTTTCGGCTAAATATTTACGGATTGGGAGATAATCGAAGGAGAAGATGGGAGTTTTCTGGCCATACATGATAATGGAGGCGGCTATAGAAAATTAGGTTAGGGTTTGAAATATTTTGGTAATTATGAAGAGGGGGGGTTTATAGAAAATAAAACGACACTATTCCTTCCGGAATTTCCAAACTCCGATTTACGCGCGGTGACCAGCGTTTCTAGGGTTTACCCCGTGTTCCGGACACAATGGAAGAGGTTTCGGAAGCTAATTCGGTCATCTATGCGAGTTATGGCAAAAAACGTTCAATTTAAAATTAAACCGATTAAACGATTTTCTAGGCGTTTTAGCTTGCACCGGACAAACGGTAAATCCAATTGACACAAAATTTGAAACCATATAATAATATCACATTACGGATCCGATGAAACTAGTTTCATTAAAATCCGAGACTGTTTGAAAAATGGCTATTTTAACTCGCCAAATTAATATTAAAAACAATTTTGATGCGGTTCGAGCTGCCACGATCAAATGATAACTCCGATTGCTACGAAAATTGAAATCCGGTAATAACAAACTATTATGGATCCAATGAAACTAGTTTCGTCCAATTCTGAGACTATTCAAAAATTGGCTATTTTCACTAGTCGATTAAATATTAAAATATTCAATTTTCACAAATAAACTTTTAAATTCGATTTTAAAAGTTCTAAAATATCATTCTAACTCCAATATGATAAAATAAAATTTTACAAATCATTTTCAATCATATTTTACCCAAATTTCAATTATTTCTGTATTTTCACATATTAAATTATCGATTTAATTATTCAATTAAATCCAATTATTCGAAATAAAATTTATTCGACTTATAAATTTCACTTATTAATACTTAAAATTAATTAAATATCCAAATTTAAATTAATTAAAATTCTGGGTCGTTACATACTTCCCCCCTTAAAAGAATTTCGTCCTCGAAATTAACAAGTAAGAAAAGTTACAGAATCTATTAACTTTCCCAAAATCCATAGTTAAATTTCTTACAATAACTTTACTAAGTTTTCCAAATCATACTTAGTTATCTTTTCAAAAACAATTACTATTGTTTAACTTTCAACTCCAAATCAAAGTTAAAGTTTTCAAAAAATTTCCAAATGTTCTCAAATTTTTCTAACGCCTTAAATTTTCGGAAAAATTCGCCATAGTCTCCTTTGCGCGGATCGATCCGAAAAAGAAAAAAAATGACAGTATATATATCACAAATATACATCTCATCAAGTAATGAGGCATCCCACAGGGAAAAAGTGTAAAAGTACGATATTTAATCCGAGATATGTACCTTATATTTTATTAGCGAGCATATACGGCTAATATAGCGCGAAAGCGAGCTCCAAATGCGAAGCAAACGCGATCCGCACCTACTAAACACTCAAAAAACAACATGAGAACATGTATATAAACAATAGTATCGATATACAACATATATCAACATAATAACTATATATGTCAACATAGCAAATGCAACAAAAGCTATATATTCAACCATCAACCAACTAACATCCCACTAGCATTCAACTAACATCCATAACCAATAAATATTCATTTATATTCTCATTAATATTCAATGAAATGGGTTTTCAATTTAATCATATTTGATTCATTAACAGTGGATGTTTTACTAACATTCATTTTCAATTAGTTTATATTCACTAATTCATATTCAAGTTGGTTCACTTCCAAATCAAATTCAATTCTATTTAAGATTCACTTAACTTTCAATTGATTTTCAATTACTTTAGCTTTCAATTTCATTAACTTAATGAATTATATACAATCAACTAACAATCATATAACAACCAATGTATATTAATTACACCCAAATTCCTTTGCTTATATTCATTCAATTTGGTTTAACACCATCACTTTCAATTGGTTTAATTAAATTGATTTTCATTCAATTATTAAATTTTCCAATAACATAAGATTTTAATGAATTACACTTACATTCATTATTTCATATTAACTTAATTTACATTCAATTGATTAACATTTAATCCATTCATTCAATTCAATTACAAAAGTTGAATTCCATTTATATAACTCAAGTTCATATCCATTACTTAACTTTATTAATTTACTTTGATACCAATATCAACTTCATTCAACATCTCTTAAGTTATATTTCATTTTACAAACATCACTTGGTTTTACATAACTTAGATTCCTACTTATAAATCAATTCAGATTCCAATTCTAAGGTAAATTTTTATTTAACTTTAACCAAGGTCAAATTTCATTACTTATTTAAACTCATTTTTTATATATAAGTTTATTTCACAATTGTAAATCACTTTAATTATAATTTCATACTTATAATTCTTTTGCTTATACAATTATTCTTTTATTTAGATTATTCAAACATCTAAACAATCAACTTATATACACTTTAATAATTCTGAAAAATTATTCCTTTATATATAAAATATAATCAAAGTAAAATTATTTCATTTACCCAATTTTAAAACAATATTGTATCGAATTGTTCTGTACAAGTGTTTAGAGATCCCTATCAATAACGTTAATTACTCGTATTAACCAGAATCCATATACCACTCAACAAACCAATCATCACAATATAAAACAATTTTTGTATTCACTAAAAAATACGCTCTCATAGCTATTATTACACTCAAACTCATTCCAGAGTACTACTGACTCTATCTCTAATGAGTAATACCCAACAGAGCCATGGTTGTCGCTTAACCATATGCTCTGATACCAAATGTAACGTACGTGATTTTTTTCGTTGCCGAAAAACCGAATAGTTAGGGCTTTAAGAAAAAGAAAAAGACAGAAGAAGAGGGAAAAGATGATAGAAAATAGAGAGAAAAGAAAATAGAACGAAACAGAAAGAAAACAACAGAACTACATCAGAATCTCACAATCCGCAGCGGAACAACATATAATAGATAAATGAATAATCTTTAAACAAAGAACTATATCAGTTATTACATTACATTACATTACATCAGAGTGTACAACAACAAACAACATCAAACAGCGGAAAAGAAATACTATATACTAGTAATACGCCATGCCATCCAGCTTGCCTCCAGCAACTCCTGAATTCCAGAATATCCTGATAAACCTTAACTCTTGACTGCCCGTGCGGAAATTGGTGGGCACCCAGAGTTTAGGAAGGAAAACAATAAACTCCGAGTCAGTCATGTGACTGGTGTGGGAACTCAAAACAGTTTATTTATCTTTGAAAACAAAATAGAGGAATATTTTTTAAAGTCAATTCGCAATGCTTTTAAAAATGAGACTACCATAAGACCTCCCACCACACACACAATGCAAACGCAGACTTGGAGGAGATTTCTCCTTATGATAGTCAAAGATGCTTGATACGCATTTAAAAAGAACATTTGATATTATTACTAGTGCATAGTGTAGGAAAACATTTCGAAATTAGAATATAAATCTTAGCCAGCATAGGTACCATTATATTATGCTTACTATAGCTACCATATTAGATGGCAGGTTCTACAACTAAAACCGTACAAGTCTCGTATTGTTTCTTTGGATTTCCAACGAATGGTCAGGCCAAGGAACTTCCCATTGCCACATGAGAACGCCTCTGAAAGGACGTCCCCGAGAACCAAACCGGATCTCTGCCAACACAAGGCTGGGTTACCTTTCAAACTAGGTAACAACTGATACGAGTATGCATCCCCCGGTCCTTTGGGACCTTTAACCGAGAGCTCTCTAATCAACATCACACCATAATAATAAGTGTTTCAACATGAGTAAGCATCTGGGCTCCATACCATGATACCACCCTTTTGCAGAAGGAAATGCACATACCCTAAAGGGAGCTACCCCTCATAACCTTGCTGCATCTTTCCTGTTTTGACCATTCCGGGGTGTGAGGCTCGACGAAGTCTCGTCCACAAAAACACGCTTTATATAAAAGCCGTGCTTTGGGTCAACAAATGATCATAGAAATAATCACCAAGATAAATGATCAAATAAATGATCCTATCAAAAATGATCAACACAATGATCATTTCACAGCAACACTCAGCATGTCACATTACCAAATTGGGAATATATCGCTAATAACCTTCAACTACATAACCTCTGAGCTCGTACGTCTCAGAGAAGGGTGTTAAGCTAAGAGAATAAATTCTTCGCCACCAATAGAAATATATTTGAAAGAAATCAGCTTTACATCTCAATTTGTGATGTCAGACATACAATCCATACAAGTATGTTCCGGGCTCGAACAGAACCGAAGGCACTTACAAAGAAGTCCTTACAATCCAGATAATCTCTAATCACGTCCGGACTTCCCATTACATAGGGAGTCTCTATACCATAGCTACTCGGTGCAAAGACAATCGACGAGTTGTCCTTTCGCTTTCAAAAATATCCGGTCTTCAACACCGGTCATCAATGCTATCCATTACGTCGTATCACTATACGGAATGGGTAATCCGAATAACGAGCGCAATAATTTAAAAATAAGTGTGGCATTCAAATTCAAGCAAATCACAACAAATACCTTTCAAAGGTAAATATTGATAGTCGGTTATTGAACTATCAATGGATATGCACAAAATCACCAGATTCCAAATAATTTTCCAAATTATTTATTTCCCAAAGATATCTTTACAAGATAAATAATTTTCATACTTCAAAAATAAATCAATATTTATTTTTAAACGAATTCCACTTTCCTTCATAAATTCCATAGTGAATTTATATTCCCAAAATATTTATGAATATACGATTTCAATAGGTTTCAAATATTTATTTTCAATTTATCTCCAAAAAGATAAATTCTCAAAACGTTTCATTTCACATTGGAAAACATTTCTATGCTTATTTATTCATAAGTAATTCACAAGTCTATTTACTTTCAACACTTGGAAAATATTCAATATACTTAAATCAAAATTAAGTATATATTTCATTCTTTAAGGAAATCATTCTCTTAAACATATTTATTTGGGCCAAAACGAATGTTGCGTAAAACATCGTTACGACAACCCAAAATCACTAGTATAGGGATTCGAAATTAAAATAGATATATAAATCCCAATACTATACAAACCATTTCCTTTCGGAAATCATTTACTATAACAACAGTGTTATAGTCCACCATTTCCTTTTATTTCTCGAAAACGTCTATTTCAACAATGAATGTTGAAATCTATGGTTTCGAATCTTAACACATTTAAAACATCGTTTGATCGTTTTAATTCTGTTTAAAATATCACATCCTAAACATCTTCTTTAACATATTATTCACTATTCAAAACGTGAATATACTACGTTAACCAATTTGATCACTTCTATACGTTTTATCTTAAAGGATTATTCACTGTCTAAAACGTGAATATAACTCCTTTAATATGCTATAGCAATTTACTTATCAAAATAAGTCGTTTTGCGGATTTATAAAAACAATGTTTATAAATTCCATTCCTATTTATTTTATAACAGGTTCCTTTTTATAAATCTCCTTTATTAAGCTATTTCAATTTATAACTCAATTATAAACCAAAGGTTCATATTATAAGTTAAATGCTTATAAAACGACTATTTTACAAAATCGTTCTTTTTAAGACTTTCCAAATTATAACTCTTATAACTTATAAGATTCATTTATTTAACCAAATCTATTCTTCGAATAACTTTACAAATTTTATAACCTACTGCTTATAAAATTTCATTTATAACTTCACCGTTTATAATTCTATA
This sequence comes from Allium cepa, assembly GCA_030765085.1. Lineage (NCBI taxonomy): Eukaryota > Viridiplantae > Streptophyta > Magnoliopsida > Asparagales > Amaryllidaceae > Allium > Allium cepa. The sequence continues at coordinate 63,601,566 of CM060933.1, forward strand.
AATTTCATTCATTTATGAAATTCATTCACAATTCATTCCAACACTTATAAAAACTCGTTTTATAATTCAAATATTTTAATTTATAAATTATCAATTTATAAATCTTTTATATAAATCAATTTATATTATTATTTCAAAACGTCTTTAAAGTCCTTTATAATTTCATCATTTTGTTTTATAAAATAATTAGATTTTATAAATCCTATTTTAAAATTTTTTATAATAAATTCAAATTCCCGATTTAACTATTTTATAAAATCATTAACCCATATTTTCAAAAATCAACTTTTAACTATATTTCTCAAAAACCATAATTTTTATAACATTAAAATTTATGACGTTTATTTATTTAAAAGGAATCGATTCCAAAATATTTTATAAACGTATACTTTCAAAAATCACTTTAAAAATCATTTTTAAAGTTCCAAATTTGGTCCAATGATGCTACATACCAAATAGTCAATCACGACAACAACGACATCATATATCGTATCGTATATGATAATCAATGAATATCAAAATATCCAAAATCAAATAAATACTGTTGAGGAATCCAGTTGGATCCCTCCAACCTGTTTTCCTGCATCCACAAACATTAGCATAATACCAATTCTGTTCCAGTACGAAATTATCGCGGTATATGGGATTTAAAATATTATCCACTTAATAGACGGCGCAATAGGGTCTCATCCGCTGTACAATGCGGGAAAATCAACAACTGCAATATATACATATGCCAATATATATATATATATATATATATATATATTGCTATTATATATAATACCAATTTCACTGTTTATGAAATATTCGCGGTATATGTTTTTAATAAATAACATCCGCTTACTAACGGCGCATAATGTCTATTTTAACAATCAATAGATAACAATCATCATTCAAACATGCATTCAAGAATTTTAAATCTAACTATTTAAAATTAAATCGAAACCGATTCGATTGAGTGAGAAGTTCTCACCTTGATTTCAATTTCGTTTTAGCGATTTATTTCGAATAAAATTAAACAGACGTTTAATTTTACCCGAAATTCTCACTAACTCCAAACGACTCCAATCCAATTCCATAGCATAGTGTTCGTCCATACGATTCCAACGCAACTGGTTTCGCGCGTTTTCGACCTCGTATGAAAAAGATATGCATTTTACAAGTTTCACGATTTTATATTCATAAATTTACAACATTATTTTCAATTTTATAACCTAAATTAAATCCAAGCCGTAGGATCTCACCCCACTACATCAGATCCGCGCGTCTTCCCCCCCCCCCCCCTCCATCTTCTACGCAACTAACTTCTACAGGTAAACAAAACGCAACAACCCATAAAGCTCCAAACTAGGGTTCCAAGCCACCACCTCCACACACGACTAGATTCCATCACACCACCGCCATTTGAACCGCCTCAGCCACCTCCACACTCGCCCCAAGCATGGACGAGTTCGGCCTCCCCATCGTCACGAAGAACGTGACCGAACGTGCAGCCTTCCCTGGACGATTATGACGAATCCGAGCCACTTCAACGCAAATCCACCGTTGGATGTGAAGTACTTGGCGAGCTCTTCAATTTGTTAGTTGGAAGTTTCGGCTAAATATTTACGGATTGGGAGATAATTGAAGGAGAAGATGGGAGTTTTCTGGCCATACATGATAATGGAGGCGGCTACAGAAAATTAGGTTAGGGTTTGAAATATTTTGGTAATTATGAAGAGGGGGGGGGGTTTATAGAAAATAAAACGACACTATTCCTTCCGGAATTTCCAAACTGCGATTTACGCGCGGTGACCAGCGTTTCTAGGGTTTACCCCGTGTTCCGGAAACAATGGAACAGGTTTCGAAAGCTAATTCGGTCATCTGTGCGAGTTATGGTAATAAACGTTCAATTTAAAATTAAACCGATTAAACGATTTTCTAGGCGTTTTAGCTTGCACCGGACAAACGGTAAATCCAATTGACACGAAATTTGAAACCATACAATAATATCACATTGCGGATCCGATGAAACTAGTTTCGTTGAAATCCGAGACTGTTTGAAAAATGGCTATTTTAACTCGCCAAATTAATATTAAAAACAATTTCGATGCGTTTCGAGCTGCCACGATCAAACGATAACTCCGATTGCTACGAAAATTGAAATCCGGTAATAACAAACTATTACGGATCCAATGGAACTAGTTTTGTCCAATTCTGAGACTGTTCAAAAATTGGCTATTTTCACTAGTCGATTAAATATTAAAATATTCAATTTTCACAAATAAACTTTTAAATTCGATTTTAAAAGTTCTAAAATATCATTCTAACTCCAATATGATAAAATAAAATTTTACAAATCATTTTCAATCATATTTTACCCAAATTTCAATTATTTCTGTATTTTCACATATTAAATTATCGATTTAATTATTCAATTAAATCCAATTATTGGAAATAAAATTTATTCGACTTATAAATTTCACTTATTAATACTTAAAATTAATTAAATATCCAAATTTAAATTAATTAAAATTCTGGGTCGCTACAAATATGGAACACTCGAATACTTCATATTGTTAATGCACACCATAGCTCTCCATGGAGACCGATAGTTGTACTTAAAAAATAACAGCCTACCACATCCTCATATTTAAATTTAAATGAAAATTAGAATTACAATTTTTAATTTTGATTTTTATCGTTCAAAACGTAAAAATTAGAATTATTTTATATTTATTTATTTTTCATTAGTCAAATGGGTTAAATGGGTAACCCGCTTATTAAATGGGTCGGGTCATAAATTGATTGGGTCATAAATGGGTTGGGTCAAACTCGATCCAACCCATTTTACGCAACCCAACCCGTTAGACAAGTCTACTTTAAGTTAGTTGTATTGGATGTTAAAGGATAATCAGATTCGTACGGTGGTTTTTGAGTCTTATTCTAACGTAATGCTCCTACCATTGTTTGATCCGACCATCTCTTAATCGTATCCTTTTTCTTATTTTGAGTAAATAAAATATATGTTGCAAATGCTTCGACTCCTGTCCTCGAAACATCCCTGTAAGCTTTTCCAGCGAAAATATGCATTTTAAAATGCATATATTTACAACCAAAACTGTATATGTTTACGGTCAGAACTGTAAACTTCCATTTTTACAAAAATGTGAAGGTAGAATCGCAAATATTTGCATTTTAAACCACAAATATTTGCAGTTACATTTAATACCAATTAGTGCTTTATTGAATGAAAAACGAGCGTACGTTAAATTATTGTTTCTTTGAGCGAAATATTCTTTTGCAATTATATCGAATACTAATCTCATTCTGAATTAAAGATATTAAACGTCACGCTTTTTTTCTTCTTCCTATTTTCAATAGATTTTTTGATTAACGTTTCAAGTATAATTGTGGATTGAGAGGGGCTACATCTATTAACAGTCCTTAATCATTCTTTTCCATCCCGGTATTTAGTAAAAACGAATTACATCCCACGGTTTTCTTTTCTCATCGCATCTTTTGTTAATCTTACTCTTTCTTATTCTTCTTCTCCTCCTCCTCCCTTTTAAGTAGGTATGCCATCTTAAAAAAAATGAAAATTAAATCATGGAAAGAAAATAGTTGTTCTTAAATTAGAGTTTAAATACCAGGAAATTATTGTCAAGGACAAAATTTCACAGCTTTTTAGCCTCAAGGACAGATCTATAATATTTTATCCTGAAGGACAACTTTATGTAGGTATCAGTTTTTAATTATTGATAGCAGTTTTTAGGTATCAGTTTGTAGTTATCGGTAGCAGTTTTTAGGTATCAGTTTTAGCTCGGTAGCAGTTTTGTTGTCCTTACGAATAATTTTGAAAAATGTTTGTCCTTATAAATAATTTTTAGAAGAATGTTTGTTCTTGTGGTAAAAATATTGAGGTCGTGTGCTTGAGGCAAAAAATATACAAATTTTTGTCCTTTAAATTAGCAAAAAATATACAAATTTTTGTCCTTTAAATTAGCAAAAAATATACAAATTTTTGTCCTTTAAATTAATTCCCCCTTTAAATACGAAGGTTCATTGAACGGAATTGGATATAAACATGATACTTTATAAATGGTTTCAACGAGACTTAAAATAATAAAGAAAGAAATAAACATTTTGATAATTTATGTGGAAAATATAGAGGGGGCAAAAGATGTATTATTATTTTTCAAGTTAAAGCTGAATTGAGAAGGAGAAATAATGGAATAGATTTAGCCACGAGGATATCATTCTGTAAAATCATAATAGTTGTAATAATTGTTTATGCGCTCTCTTTAAAGTAGCTTCCACATAACAAAAAATGGTTCAACCTTAGTCAACAAATACAACCCTACATACAGGAGGAAAAAAAGGACTTAAAAGACAAAACTAACGTAGAATTAAAAAGATGCTCTTTATTCATCCTTCCAACCCAATAATACAACAAAATAAATAAAGACGCAAAAACATTACCATTAGGGCAAAAACATTACCATTAGATACGAAAACATGCGTCTCTTTCTAGTTATATATCACATTCACATCAAAAATATCGCATCCAACGATTCTCATCACGTGCTCCTACTCCCTAACCCCCACCTCCCGTCCTTTCCCACGTCACCCGAATATCGGACCGGGGTCCCATTTCAAACCCGACCCGCATCCAAACCTATTACTCAGCTGTTCGACCCCACTCGTCCAAACGAATCTCCCTCCACCATCTTCTCCAACAACATCGGCATTGGCGGCGCCGTCACCGCCACGGTGCCCTCCAGCATTTTGACCACCGTCCCCATGCTTGGCCTCATCCCTTCCTCGTCCTGAACGCACCAAACAGCCACCTGCGCCGCCCTCTCTGCCTCCGCAAACACCCACTCCGACCCCAGCTCCGGATCCACCACTGCTGCCACGTCCCCCTCCACCACCTTCCTCGCCGCCAATGGCGGCCAGAACCACGTCTCCTCCATGCTCCTCACGTTCCTCCTCCCCCTCAAAATCTCCATTAACGTCATCCCATAGCTGTACACATCTGCTTTCGCAGTAATGGCCGCTCCCGAAACCCATTCGGGCGCCACGTATCCCCACGTCCCTCTCACACTCGCTTGCACCCGGCTGAACTCCCGGCCCACCAGCTTCGCCAGCCCAAAATCCGATAACTTAGGCCCAAACCCTTCCCCCAGTAGTATATTCTCCGGCTTTATATCACAATGTATTATACACTCCCTGCACTCTTCATGTAAATAAGCCACTGCCTTCGCCACCCCCACCGCTATCTCCATCCTCACCCTCCAGCTCAACGCTGTTCGATCATGGATCAAGTAAGCGCTCAAAGGCCCGTTTTGGACGTACTCATAGACCAACATCCGGTGCGGGTCCTCGGAGCAAAACCCACGGAGGCGGACGAGGTTCACATGGTGGACGTTGCCGATGGTTTTGATCTCGGCGCGGAACTCGCGGTCACCGCCGTTTGGACGCTCGAGCCGTTTAACTGCGATGGCGGTGGAGTCTGGTAGTTTACCGAGGAACACTGCGCCGAACCCTCCGTGCCCAAGTTTTTCCACGAAGTTATTGGTTGCCGAGGAGAGTTCTTTGTACGTGAACACGCGGAGGTTCATACCGTCTTCCTCGTCGCGTTTTCGAACCTTACTTTTGAGTTCTTTGCTTCTTCTGCTTCTTCGAACTATGATCACGGTTGAAGCGGTTAGAATCGTACAAATCAATGAAACCCCAATTGCGATTAACATGATACTTGACTTTCCAAGTTTTTTCTTGCTAGACGGTTTTGTAACACGGAGATAGAGAACCGGTGAAGTGGTGCTATTTCTCAAATTCATTGCGTCTCCGTAAAGGGCGACGCAGTGTTGGTTCTGAAACTCATATCTGATACCGAAACAAGAACTAGTACCCCGACAAACACCCTTGCAACCATTGAAATCAATATCAAGAACCGACTTCATCACAACTCCATCAAAATCAAACTTTCCGACATCGATGAAAACATCATCGCCACCGAACCCATGCTCACACCCACAAGAAAAGTCGCCGGAATTCCAGCTGTCATAGTCCATGGGGTGGGTCCCACCAATGCATTCACACGGGCTGAGCCCGGTTGAGCAGAACCCTAACTTCCCGCACCGCCCGTAAACCTTACACGGGCTTTCAGGCCTTGACCAAAACATGTTCCAACTGGAGGACTGCTCTGACCATGTGTACTGCATCACCTGACCAGAAGAGTCTAGAACGAACCTGGTCAGCATTTTCCCGTTCATGTTGTCGTTTGTGTTCTGGGAGTATATAAAACTGGCGTCAGGGGTGAAGGGATTCAGAAACTGGAAATTGTAGATGTACGGGATCGTCATTTCCGGCACATTGGTGAACCTGTTCCCTATCCAGTTTCCGGTGGACCAGTACTTGACGGAGTCATTGAAGACGAGCTCGAACTCGCCGTACTCCGGTGGTCGGAGCCTAAAGATGTAGTTTCCAAGTGACGGATCGGTTGGGGATTTCCAGGAGACCAACTTCATCGAATTCGTCACCGTCATGTTAGGAAGCCATGTGTCGGTCGGGAAGTCGAAGCTCTGCCATACGACGACGTTTTCAGAGCTGAGAAGGATTAGGTTTCCGGTGTCGAGAAGTTTGAAGGTGGTTGCAGGAAGGGTGTTTTCGGAAGTCCAGATTGTGGTATTGGGGTCGGATATGATGGAAAGATGGCCGGAAGGGGTTAGGGATAGTTTTCCAGGGGATGGAATTGGGGATCGGCGGTTGGCGACCCAGACGTAGGTACGGATGGGGATGGAGGCGTACCAGATGCCCAAGTAGTGGGATGAGTTCGAGTTGAGGTTGAAGAATCCGAGGGCGAAGGTTTGTTTCTCACTGAGGATTGGTTTTGTGGTGGCGTTGATGATTAGGATTTGGGATTTTCCGACGGTGATGTGGAGGAGGAGGAGGAAAGAGAACAAAGGTTTGATTTTGGTTTTCATTTTTAATTTATTTGTTTGGGTTTATGTTTGTGGGTTTGTATGTAAGGGGGCATGTTTGATTTTGTGCTTGGGTGGAAAGTGGAAGAGAGTGTGAATGGAGACGATAAGGGGAGTGGAGGATGGTTGGCGATGTGGGACTTGTTTTTTTGGTTGCCTTTCAGCATAAATGCACTTTACTAAAAATATAAAAACGGAACAAACGTAAAAACAAAAAAAGATTCTCACTTATTTGTTAAGTGGATAAAAAATACATTTCATTTTTTCCTTTTTGGTTTGTATTTGCATTATTTTTAATGCATAACTGCATTGAATAAAAAGAACCGATACAAGAAAAAACGTTTATAATACACAATCAGCAAAAAATAGTAATGATCACTGTTAGAAAAGGATTTATAATGTATTTGAAAGTGAAGCGTTACCTAAAAAAAATCAGGAATCATATATGTTTGGGAAAGTTTATTCCTATCCATAAATTCAACGATTTAATACTTGACTTTAATAAATACATCTAGTAATATGTTCTAAGTTAATCCATCATGTTGGGCTTGCATTTAAAATCGAGACCCGCAAAACCGAACCGAACTGGTGGTCCGAGAAGAACGGAGCCTGATCTGAACCCGATTGGTATTTGAACAGGTTTAGGCGATGAAAAATATCATTTAGACCCGATCAAACCCGATTTCATGAAATAAACCAAAAAATACAAAATGTTTATTTATAGTCTAATTATCCAACAGGACCCGAACCGAACACCGAATTGGGTTGGATTTAGGTTTTAAAATGTATAGTTTAGACGCGATAAAACTCAATCCGTCCAAAATTAATACCTGTCGTGTCGGGTCGGGATCCGACCCGATTGGTCTAATTGACACCCCTACCCCCGTGGATTAACTAGCAAATTTAATTTTTTTCTTGCTCTTTATTTATCTCCGCAAGTCGAAACATTTAATCTTATTTCAATAGGACAATTGGAAGGAAAGGGTTGCATATTTTCAACTCGAAATGGAGGCACAAGGGTTTGGATGGGTAATAGGAAGATGCTTTGTGCAAAACGGTAAGCATTAACATACACAAAGTGCTTGAAAATATAGTGGAGGACGTAGGGACTTCTCAAAGTGGTGTTGGAGAAGCAAACCTATCTAAATCAAGGTGGAGCCAAAATGGAAAGCCGCAAAGTCTGCAAGAAGGCGTTTGTGGTATTACAAATAGACCCGTCAAATGGGTTGGGATGTGTCAAAATGAGTTGGGTCGATTTTGACCAACTCATTTATAACATGTTCTTTTTTATCCACTTAATACAAGGTCAATCTGACCCAACCTATTTAATAAGCGGTTACCCATTTAACACATTTAAAGATTAAATTTGATTTGACTAATAAAAACCAAACACATATAAAATAACTCTAATTCTAATTTTTTATGTTTTGAATTTCGATAAAAATCAAATTTCAAAATTTAAAATTTTAATTCTAATTTTCATCAAAATTCAACTAGGAGATGTATTTTGTTATTTGCTAAGTGCAATCGTTAGTCACCGTCGAGAACTATAGCATGCACTCACAAGATGAAGCAACCGAGTGTCCTATATTGTCCGTAATTTAAGTGTGAGTTCATCGGTCAAAGTCTCGCCTTATTCCGAGATAGTATGAGGAAGTTATTGCAGTCTGAACAAAAAAGCGGCTTCTGCCCAGGCAGAGTTCAAATATAGGGATGTGGCCTGTTACTTTCTAAGTACAACTATTATTTCTTGAAAAATATAGCGTGCGTTCAAAAAATGACATATTCAAGTGTTCTTATTATTCATGATTTAGGTGGGAGTTCATCGGTCGAAGTCTCTTCTGATTCCAAGTTAGTATGAAAAAGCTATTGTAGTCTGAACAAAAAAAACAGTGGCGTCTGCCTAGGTAGAGTTCAGATATGGAGATGTAGCATGTTATTTTCTAAGTACAATTGTTACTCGCCATGGAGAAATGCAGCGTACGTTCACAAGATAAAGTATCCAAGTGTTCCGTATTGTCTGTAATTTATGTGGGAGTTCTTCGATCAAAGTCTCACCTGATTCCGAGTTAATATGAAGAAATTGTTGTAGTTTGAACAAAAAAAATAGCGGCTTCTGCCTGGTTGGAGTTCAAGTACAGAGATGTTGTCTGTTATTTGTTTCGTATAACAGTTAGTCACCATGAAGAACTACATCACGTGTTCACAAGATGAAGTATCCGAGAAAAAAATTTCAAATCTTCAAAATTCTTTTTTTCAAATTTTTTATTTTGAAATTTATATTTTCAAATTTTAAGGTTTTAATAAATGGACAATTGGGTTATCCATTTATGGACGTTTCAAAAATGGATCAACCCGTTTACCATTTATTAAAGATTCATAAATGAGTTGACCCTACCCATTTATATGAATGGTAAATGGGTTGGATCATATTTTAACGGGTCTAATTTATTAATGGTATGCATATTTAATAAGCGACATGCGTAATTACATGGTTTTGGAGGTTAGTTAAGTTTTTTTTTTGGCATGGAGACATTTGTTTTTAAAGTGATATTGCAGTTTGCTTGGAGCTTGAGATTGTAGGTGGAGTTTGGACAGCTTTTTGAAAATATAGCATGAAGGAGGAAATTATTGGATTTGTGACACGATATTTCCAAAACAAAGTAAAAAGAAGTTGCTTGGACAGCATAAGAGGAACAACAAAGACAAGACGATGGAACAAAGGAGCAAGAGAGAAACCGAAGTCTGTAGCTTCAGCTAAAGGCTTCTAATCGACTAGTGGAATCCACTAGTCAACTGAAATTGTTTCTAATCAACCGATGGAGCTGCCAATCGACTGCATTTTGAGTTATTTTTAGCCTGAAGGAGGCTTAGCTTTTTCAATCGACTGGAAATCACTTTTAGTCGACTAGATGATGGGTTTTTCCAATCGATTGGATCGGCCTTTTCTGAAGAATTTGTGTTCGAATTTTCAGGGGTAATTTCATCATTTTCAAAATGTTTTGGAATTTTCACTATAAATAAGCGTTACGGCATGCGCTTCACGTGTGATGAAGGCATCTGAATTATTTTTCAACTAATTGTATTTGTTTAATGTGTTCAAAACAAAATATTTTCCACAATATTTAGCCATATGTTTGTGATGAATCAAATTTAGTTAATTTGAAATTTTATTTCTAAGTTTCAATATCTAATTTTTTGTTAGTTTAAATTTTTATTTATATTAGTAATTAATAAAAGTTGAATTTATAAAGTTGTTTATTTGTTATATCCTACTTTTAAGTGATATTAAGACTTGGTAAATATTTGTAGAGGAAATTTTGAATTTGTAAAGAAAGGTTAATTGTCAGATTCTATTTTTAAGTGATGCTAAATTTTAATAATATTTGTAGAGAGACATTTTTGGTATTTTGTACTGGCACCAAAAGAGTGTGATAGCAAAAATATTACAACTTTTACTAAAAATATATATAAATATATAAGGGTATCTTTGGAACTTCACAGTTGGACAACAAAATTGTATTTCCATATATATATATATATATATATGCATATTTTTGATATAAAGACTAAGCTTAATTTTGACTTCTATAAATAGGTTTGTATAAGGGTCATTGTATTAGGGTTTTGGGGATTAAGATTTCTTATCAATTCTTAGGCTTTCTCTTGTAGTATTTTGAAGGAATCAATAAAGTTTGTTTACAAGAAATTATCTATGTATCGTTGTTCTTTCCTCAAAGCTAATTACGTGGGAGTTTGGGATAACACTTACATTTGGAGCCACAATAAAAAAAATAGTGATATGTGTTGGATCTGGGATGGCTTGCAACGGGTTAAAATGGTAAATTTCAAAAAAGTCATTCCATTTTGGATCATATTTGATCTATGAAGTCTAAATTTATTTAGAATGATCTAATTTAATTTAACTAAAACTGGTATTTTATTTAAGTTGTAAATAAAGTTTTCTTTTAATGTTATATTCATATTGACCAATAAAACATGCATATCATATACATATGTGTGTATACGTGCAACATAAACAGTGTACATGGTTTTAACAAGCATGTGCATAAGTGCTGAGATTGACACCGTAACAGACATATTATCCCCTATACACACACATATACATACATGCATGCATGCATACATACATATATATATAAATGCTTATATTTATAATGAACGTTATAATATAAAGTAATAAAAATGTTAATATAAATAATTTTGAATTTAAATTCCAATTTTAAATTACAGATCTAAATCTATATAATAAAATATGTAATATTTTCAAATTTAAATCAATATAATTTTTAATAAATATATGTATATATATTTTGAAATTGAAATTTTTTTATTAAAATATATGCATATAATATTATGTATACATATTAAATCAAAACTTAGAAATTCTATATATAATAGATGTATATATGAATAAATATATACATATTTTGAAATTGAATTTTTTTACGATTAAAATATATGCATATAATCTTATATATACATATTATATTAAAATTTAGAAATTTTATATATAATAAATGTATATATAAATATGTTTTAATGTAAATAATTATATATTTATATTTATATTTATATTTATACATATTCGGCTATAATAATATTTATAAATTTTTTATTCAAAGCTCGCAGTTTAATAAAATGATTTTTTTATTGTAGATTTTGCATGGAAATCATAAAAAAATTATGTATATTTTTTTTCGAAAATAATTTTAAAACATATACATAATTTTGCCAATTAAAATATATATTTATATTTTTCAATATATATATATATATATATATATATATATATATTAGTTTTCAAAAATATATTTGTGACAAGTTGCAGGGTTGGCATTCTCGTTTGCTTTCATTTACTAGAAGAATAGAGCGAGTTCATACTCTTCTAAAGGTTAAAATTAGCTTTTAGCTTCAAACTTTTCCAGCTACCAAACACTTCAATTGACAAAATCGAAAGAGTCTGTGCTGATTTTATATGGAAAGGAGGAATTCATAAAATAAGTTACAAGGATTTATGCAAGCCGAAGGAGGAAGGTGGAGCTGGTCTCAAAATTTTGAGAGATACGAGGGCGGTCATCACTCTGAAATAAGGTTGGATAATCATTAATTTAAGAGGATTGTGGGCTGGATGGATGAGACTGAGGTATTTGAGGGGAAACTTCTGGCAAACAGCTATGGACAATAACTCTTCTCTTACTTGGAAAGCTATATTAAAAATCAGAGACAAATTAGCAGCTAATTGCACTGGAGAGATAGCATAAGGTAGCGATATAGACTTATGGAAAGACCCTTGGATAAACGACATATCACTTACTGATTTGCTTGGCTGGGATACCTCCTTAGCTTATGGATGTCCTAATCACATAGTGGAGTCTATCATTCGGGATAGCTGTTGGAATTGTGTGTCTATCCCTTGCAACTCAGAGCAGAAAAGGCAGGCAGAGTCCATACTGTTTGCACCTAAGGTTTTGGTTTTGATGATAACAACTATAAGACATTATATATGTAGATACTAATGTTTTATCAAGATATATATAGTATATAGTGCAGAATATTAGTCAGGTGTTGATTAAGAAGACTGTATAATATCAAGAGTAGATGTTGAATCAAGAGTAGATTCAAGATAATAATAATTGAAGACTCATGAGTATTGAAGAGTTCAAGATTTCAAGATATTCCAGATAAGTTATAGAGTCATAGAAGTTTTGTTAAAACCTTATAGCACTTTCTTGATCTCTCTTTCTCTATTTCAAATAAGTTTAAATATTTTTCAAATATCATGGTTTTCAATATAATCTTTTCAAGCATCTATCGAATATATTTCTCAACCTTTATATCTACAAAGATATTATAATAAGTAGTTAAGTATTTTTAGTCTACCATATTTTTGGTATTTTAATTTATATGTTCCTTATGTTTATTTTTGATATTTATATTTTGATTTTAGATATTTACTTATAATTTATAACAATATTGATTTTATATATATTATTTACATTATATTGAATACTCTTATTAAATAAATCTTTGAAAATTATTTTATAAAGTTTATTAAGTTATATTTTGATTAAAATGTGTATAAACTATATTTAAATGATTCTACAAAGTATCAAATTATTTTATAAAGCAGTAGATTTTTAAAATAATATTTTTAAAGTGTTTTCCAATTTTGTGAAGAGTATGTCGACATACTTTATCTATGTATGTCGACATAGTGGTCGTAATTTTCAAAATTCAAATTTGAATGGAAGTGTATTTTCAACCTATCTCTTCGCGAAGGTCATGACCGTTGTTTCTCTAAATATACCAGATTTCCAAATGAATTTTTAACAGCTACTTTCTTATTCATCTCTCTTCCTTCCACTCTTTAATTTTCTAAATCAAAATATACCCAAACTCTGTCGAGATTCAACCAGAATCAAATTTGATCATCACTAGTTTAATTCTCCTTCATCTACTCTTTGATTTCTTTCATCTCCCACTCAAACCAAAATTAAAGTGCTATAAAAGAGTTATAGGATCAATTGCAATCAAGATCGAAGACTTGAGTTCATAAAACTCTATCAAATCATACAACTATACTTGTGGGTGTGATTGTAGCCATAAAATCAATTGGACGTGCTTAGTAGCCTGTAAATCTAATGGGTGTGCTTGTAGCCTGGAAATCAAGTGACTCTCCCCATACGTTGGGACTCTAGAGGGTGTGTCTCGAAGCCTTGAAATCAAGATTGTATTTGCATTACTAGTTGAAAAGAAATCCGTACAAGGAATTATGCGGACTGGATGTAGGGTAACTCTGAACCAGTAAAAAATCCTAGTGTGTTCTTTTCTTTTTACTTTTACTGCATTGACTTTTATCTACACTTTGATTCTGTGATTGTTAATTACAGTATTCCAAGTAGAATCTTAAAGAATTTGAAAAGTATCCACATAATCCATTAAACACTATTCTGTTAGGAACTGAGATGTTGGTTTTGATGACAACATCCTTTTTAACTTAACTTATCTTATTATAAAATATTACTAACACTGTTGTCTAGATCGATATGTATATGATATATATATATATATATATATATATATATATAGGTATTGATTACTGAAGGCTGATCAGTATAAAGACTCAAGACTCAAGATTGAAGACTCTAGAGTATCAAGATCAAGATTTCAGGATATGTGTTTAGTTTTTGTTAAAAGTTCATAATAGCACGGAAATCTTCATTTCGAATTTTGTTTGGGATGGAACCCATTTCTACCTTCTTAATGGCTTACAAACCCACGACAAGTAGTTTACAAACCTACAACAAGTGGCTTACAAACCCACGAATATCCTGGTTTTGTACAATTTCTCCAGTCCTGATGTGATGAGATATTCTGCAGGAAGAAGCTTGCAAAACTATTTCAAAATGATTTTCAAAACTATTTTTCAAAATATTTTAGCATTAAAATTATCTTTTCAAATGATTTTCAAAAAGATGTTTTAGCCTTAAATTTTTTCTTTAAAAAATAAACTCTTATTTTCAACTTCATTTTCAAGACAAATTTTACATTGTTTTTTTTAACTAGGGATGTCGACATCATGGGATACCCCATGTCGACATGGTGGCCGTTGAATTCAAAAGTTTCAATTTTCAAAAGAAATGTCTATTCGTTTAAATCTCTTCACGAATGGTAATGACCGTTGGTTTTTTATAAATAGCCTTCATAAACGAATTTTTTAACTAACAATTTTCTTATTTTCTTCACTCCTTCTCTACAAATCCATATTCTAAAATTTTCATATTTTTAAGATCGTGTCGAAATTCTACCGAATTCTCAAGTGAATCAAATTAGAATATCATTCTTGTTTGATCCTCTGCCCTCTCTTGAAGATCAAAGTGCTATTCAGAGTTATAGGATCAATTTGTAATCAAAAGTTTATCGAGTCTCTCTATAAGGTGTGGTTGTGCCTGGAAATCAATTGGGTGATCTTGAGTCCCATAAATCAAGAGTGTTTGCCCCAGACTCGTGAGACATGAGGATACCTCAAGGCCATAGAAATTGAGGATTGTAATCTCGACATTGGTATAATAAAAATCTGTATGAGGTGTTTGCCTTGGTACAGGACTAGATGTAGGGTAACTCCAAACCAGTATAAAATCTGGTGTGTTCTTTCCTTTATTGCTTTTTATTTACTTTCTGCATCTGTGTTTGATTTTGTAATTGTTCTGTGATTAAGTTTTGCATTTGTTTATATCATAAATTTTAAATTAGTCCATATAAGTCTTAGAATCCATGAAACACTATTTCACCCCTCCTCTAGTGTTAAATTAACCTTAAGAACCTTAATCCGCTGTCCCTTTCAATTGGTATCAGAGCATTAGTTTTCATAGTTTACGTAATCTTAAACTTGAAAATTGTTTTAATGGTTACCAACACTGGTAATGTCAACTCTGGCACTAGTTCTGTTGTCCCTAACACTAGTTCATTGTAGAAGGTCAGTCTACTGTCAGACCACCACTTTTCAATGGCAGTAATTATGTATATTGGGCTTGAAGAATGAAAATTTATTTACAATCAGTAGGATTATACACTTGGAATATCACACAAACTGAGTATGTTGAACCAACTACCAATTTTGCTCACTGGACTGCTGAGCAAAAGGGCGTTGCTCAAAATAACTCAAAGGCCATGAATATATTATTTTGTTCATTTGATAGGATTGAGTTTAATAGAGTGTCTATTTGTAAGTCTGCATTTGAAATCTGGAAAACTTTGCAAGTTACTCATGAAGTAACAAGCAAAGTTAAACAGACTAAAATTTCCATATTAACCAATTTAGTTTCAATTGTTTAAAATGCATGCAAATGAGTCCATCTCCGACATGTTTTGTCGATTTCAAGATATTGTTCATTCACTAATTGCACTGGGAAAAAGCTTTTCGGAGGAAGACCAAGTCAGAAAAATTCTAAATTCACTCACTCTAGAATGGGATCGAAAGACACTTGCAATCGAAGAAGCAAATGATATAAGTCTAATGAAAATATAAGAATTGATTGAAAATCTAATGTCTTACGAAGTTCAACTGCAAGGAAGAAGAGAAAACAAGATTACAGAAAAAAAGTCATTAGCATTCAATGCAACAACTGAAGATTCGGAACCAAGTAGTTATGAGGTGATTGCTTTCATGATAAGAAACTTTTGAAAATTCCTAAAATATAGAAAAATAAATAATTACAAAAGAAATGATCAAAGGAATTGCAGAAATAATATGAAAAACATCAACAATGATAGATGCTACAATTGCAATAAAGTCGGCATCATAGAAAAGATTGTCTGTATCCAGAAAAACAATTGTTCCCTTCAAACAATGACTCATCAAGGAAAAGAAAGAAAGCATACGCAGCAACTCTTGATGACTCAGACTCATCGTCCAGTGACGATGAAAAGAAGACGGATAATTCAAATCTGTATTTCAGTACTATTCATGAATCAGACGACGATGAGAGTATGGATCTAAAAATAGGTACGCATTTACATTATTTTTAATTTTTCTTGTTTGAATGGATGCTTGTTTGTTTGCTTGATTTTTTAGTTCCTTGAACTTTAAATTCAAATTTATCCCTTGAAATTTGAATTTTAAAATTCAAAAATAATATTATTTTAATAATATTTTAAATATTGAATTATTAATATTTAATTATTATTATATTTAATGTTATCACATGAATTATATAATTAGAATATAGGATATAATATGTACATTTATTAGAAATTAGGAATAGAAATTTGTCGTTTTATTCAATAGGCACATGTCGACATACCTGGATACCCTATGTCGACATGCCCCTCAAAATTTGAATTCAAACTTTTGAATTTTCCTCCACCTTTTCACCAACTTCAATGCTCTGGAAAGATGCCTCTTGACCAAAGAACATGTTTATAGAATCTCTATTTAATTCACTCTCTTTATCATCACTTTTCACTTTTATTTCAAATTTCAAATTTATCTTCATTATCTTCAACTCCTCTTAAACTTTTCCAATGGCCTCTTCAAGCACTCCTAACACCAGTAGGCTTCCAAAATCTGTCAAAAACTTTCTTTTCAATGACCCGAAAGTTATCAAAGCTTACATTAACTATAAACTTTGGTAAAATTCATAGGGGAAAATTTGCTATTTTTGAAGATTTTCCTTATGAAATTAAAAATCTTTTTCAACAATGTTCAATTCTTAGTGTAGTAGATAACAAACAAAATGAATTTGTATGTTATGCAAATCTTCTTAAGATGTTTTATACGAATTTGAATCGTGGTTTTTATGATGGGCAAGATGGACAAATTTAGAGTAGTGTTAAAAGAACACAAATTGTTTTGGATTGTGAAATTTCGGAAAATATTTTGGGAAGCAAGTATACCGGAACGAACCTCTCGGAATCTCAAATAAATGAAAATGACCGAGAGACATTTCATCACATCTTTGAAGGGGATGACAATTTTGAATTCAAAAATCGTTATTTTCGTCCTAAAGCAAGAATTGTTAATCATTTTATCCAACACACTCTTATACCAAGATCGGGAAACTACAACAACTCGACTTTGAAAGTGTGTAAAGCTCTTTTTGCAATTTTGGAAAATTATGATATTAATTGGGCTCAAGTTATTTTGGATGAGCTAGGGCCCAAGAATTTTACTATGGGTGAAAAACACGTTATATCATGGAATTTATCTCACTCAGATTTTTAATTACTTTGGAGTTGATTTCAAAAGGAAAGAATTTACAACTAGAAAAGTGTGCAACCATGGAAACATTTCCCTTATGCAAATTCCATTAGTGTTTCAACCGTATGAAACACTTACGGAAAAGGAAGAAGATTTGCTCACGAAGAGATGGAAGAAATGGAGGAAGAAGAAGAAGAAGAAGAAGAAGAGGAAGAGAAAGGAATGGAAATTGAAGAGGAGGAAGAGGAAGTTCAAGAAACTTCATTAGTAAGTATTGAATATCCTGCTAATCCTGCTAATCCATCCAATAAGACCATTCTCAATAATCAAAGAATTATAGTGGAAAATCGAAAGACACTTAAAAGATCAATGAGTAATAAAATTGACAAGATTTCCACTAAAATCGACAAGTTCTTCGGGAAAATTAGTAGAAAGCTTGGACTATTATCTTCTTTATCTTCATCTAATTAGTTTTAGTTCATGTTATCTTAGTTCTATCTTTGGATTTTCTTTATTTTAGTTAATATTATATTATCTTATATAATGCTGGCTAGAATTATTAATGAAACTTTCATTTCCTGTTATTCAATTCAATTGTCTCTGTAATTGCTTGTTTTATATTATACAAATTTTAGTTGAGTAGATTTGTTCATAATATTCAAAACAAAGCAAATTGTCACTTTAGGCAGAGGCATGTTGACATCTACCATCCCCCCATGTCGATATACAACGGGCAGAAAATAGTTACACTTTCAAATTTTAATTTCATGTAACTAACTTGTGTCCATTCATTTTAAATGACTTTCTACACCTTTTATACCTATTTCTTCCAGAATAAATTATCAAACTTCATTTCTAATCATTCTCTTTCATAGTTCTTCCTATTTCTTGAATTATGACTTTCCGATTAAGAATCTAAGTGATCATCTTGTAGAAACTCTCACTTCTTTCAAGAATATTCCTACATTCATACTTCGTAATTAGCGCCGCTTAGAATTGAGTCAAATGCAGATGATCAAGGAGCAAGAGAGACATTTCGATGTCCTTCTTTGGATGATCTTCCTTAACAAGGACGATCTCGAAGGAAATCCATCAGTCACTCTCGATAAAGATAAAGAGGAATGAGATGCCATCAAAGCAGACCCTATCTTTGGAGAAGATTGATGGATGGAAGTAACAAGGAATGTCTTGTCAGTCTGTATGTTATTTGTTTGATTTGCTTGGTATGTTTTAAACTTGATTGACTTAACTTATTTGGTATGGTTTGTATATATGTTTGATTTGAATAATTACTGTAAATATGATTGGCTGATGATTGATTTACTTTTTGGATTACAGTTATGATCACATTTCATACTTATGATCACACTTAGCACTTATTAAACTTATATATGGATTACTTTACTTTATTATGGTTGACTATCTTACATCAAGTTTAGGGAATTTATTAATTTGAAGTTTTTGTTGATGACAAAGGGGGAGAAGTTATAAAATGTAGTTGGCTTGGAGTAAGGGGGAGTTATGATTGGAGTAAGGAGGAGTCATGGAGTAAGGGGGAGTCATGATTTGAGTAAGGAGGAGTATGGTGCAAGGGGGAGTTATGATAGGAGTTATGGTAGTCATGGAGTAAGGGGGAGTTATGATAGGATTTACAGTATGGTAAATATGTTTTATAAATACACGTTGTCATCGTCAAAAAGGGGGAGTTGTTAGGGACTGAGATGTTGGTTTTGATGACAACAACCTTTTTAACTTAACTCATCTTATTATAAAATATTACTAACACTGTTGTCTAGATAGACATATATATGCAGGATATATATATATATATATATATATGCAGATATTGATTACTGAAGGCTAATCAGTATAAAGACTCAAGACTCAAGATTGAAGAGCCTAGAGTATCAAGATCAAGATTTCAAGATATATGTCTAGTTTTTGTTAAAACTTCATAATAGCACGGAAATCTTCATTCCGAATTTCATTTGGGATGGAACCCATTTCTGCCTTCTTAGTGGCTTACAAACCCACGACAAGTAGCTTACAAACCTATGACAAGTGGCTTACAAACTCACAGACATCATGATTTTGTACAAGTTCTCGAGTCCTGATGTGATGAGATATTCTATAGGAAGAAGCTTGCAAAACTACTTCAAAATGGTTTTTCAAAATAATATTCAAAACTGTTTTTCAAAATATTTTATCCTTAAAATTATTTTTTCAAATGATTTTCAAAAAGATGTTTTAGCTTTAAAATAATATTTGTTTTTTGTTTTATAATAAACTCTGGTTCTAAACTTCATTTTCAAAACAAATTTTACATTGTTTTTTAAACTAGGGATGTTGAAATTATGGAATACCCCATGTCGACATGGTGGCTGTTGAATTCAAAAGTTTCAATTTTCAAAAGAAGTATATTCGTTTAAATCTCCTCACGAATGGTTATGACCGTTGGTGCTTTATCAATAGCCTTCACAAACGAATTTTTCAACTAACAATTTTCTTATTTTCTCCACTCCTTCTTCTCTACAAATCCATATTCTAAAATTTTCATATTTTTAAGATCGTGCCGAAATTCTACCGAATTCTCAAGTGAATTAAATTAGAATCTCATTCTTATTTGATTCTCTACCCTCTCTCGAAGATCAAAGTGCTATTCAGAGTTATAGGATCAATTTGTAATCAAAAGTTTATTGGGTCTCTCTATAAGGTGTGGTTGTGCCTAGAAATCAATTGGTTGATCTTGAGTCCCATAAATCAAGAGAGTGTGCCCCGGACTCGTGAGACAGGAGGGTACCTCAAGGCCTTTATAAATTGAGAATTGTAAATCTCGACATTGGTATAATAAAAATCTGTATGATGTGTTTGCCTTAGTACCGGACTAGATGTAGGGTGACTCCGAACCAGTATAAAATCCAGTGTGTTCTTTCCTTTACTGCTTTTATTTACTTTTTGCATCTGTATTTGATTCTGTAGTTGTTCTGTGATTAAATTTTGCATTTTTTATATCATAATTTTTAAATTAGTCTATATAAGTCTTAGAATCCATTAAATATTCTTCACCCCCTCTAGTGTTAAATTAGCCTTAAGATCCTTAATCCGCTGTCCCTTTCATATTCAACCCTCCTCTAGTGTAAATTTTGCCTTAAGTTCCCTATTCCGCTGACTCATTTGGTATTAGCGCTTTGCTTTTCAAAGTATTCATAATATGATTTTTGAAAAAGTTATAAACGGCTACCAATACTAGTAATAATACTGTTCGTAACACTGTTTATACGCTTGTTAGTAACTCATTTGTTGAAGGATAATCTACTGCTAAACCTCTACCTTTTAATTGCATGTAGTTATACATATTGTTCATGTGGAATGTAAATTTATTTATAGTCAATTGGTTTGGACATTCAGAATATCACATAGACCGAGTACACTGAATCCAGGGACAATTTTGCACAGTGGACCGTTGATAAAAAACAATTGCACAAAGTAACTCTAAGGCTACGAATATATTAATTTGTTCACTAGATAGAAATTAATTTTATAGAGTATCTATATGTAAGTATTCATTTGAAATTTGGAGAACTTTGCAAGTTACACATGAAGGCACAAGTAAGGATAAACAGACCAAAATTTCTATGTTAACAAACCAGCTTCATTTATTCAAAATAAGTCCAAATAAGTCCATATCTGATATGTATGGTAGATTCCAAGATATAAAACGCTCACTTATTGCACTGGGTAAAAGTTTTATAAGGAGGATCTTGTTCGAAAAATCCCACTACAACAGTTTATGGGTTTCATAGCGTTTGAAAAACGCTATAACAGGCTACCATAGCGTTTCAGAGAACGCCGTGGAACGACAAGCTATGGTAGGCCGGCAGCATTACATAGCAGGAAGGAAAACGCTATAAAAGCCAATAGTGTTTACAAAAGGGCATAGCGTTTGCAACCTACCACAGCGTTTTTTCTCTGTTATTAAACTTAAACGCTATAGAGAATATAATCCTTCATTTAACTTCTATAGCGTTTTCGAGCACATTTTATAGCGTTTCATCAAACCATGTTATAGCGTTACAATGTTTTTCGATAGCATTTCTTGTCATGCTTGTATAGCGTTTTTATTTTCTACTATAGCGTTTTTCATTCTATTATAGCGTTTTTTATGCATAAATCTTACATCTCATGTAGAGTTGCGATAGCGTTTGATGAATCAATAGCGTTTTTCAAACGCTATTCTATATAATATTAATTTTCAGCATTTGTTTCAATTTTCTTTTTATTATATTATATTATATTATATATATATATATGCACACAGATAGATATATGTATACACATTACACACACACACACACTTATATATATATATATATATATATATATTAAAATGTGGATCACAAAAATAACAAATCGAGAAGATGACAACAACTATATGTAACAATGATAACGTTGCAGTGAATTCTAATTTGGAAACACACAATCAAACTAGTGGAAAAGTTTCAAATAATTCTGCTAATATTTCAAATACTACAAGACATGGTCGCATGATAATAGTTCAAAATAGTCTAACAAATGAACACAAATACTACAAGACATGGTCACGTGATAATAGCTCAAAATAGTCTAACAAATGGACACAAATACTCAGTTATGGAGATGATGATACGGAAATGGCTACTACAGAAGATTCTTGCAAGGATCTAAACATTGCTCCAGGTTGCTTCAGTGTTAACCAAGTTCCTGCATTGAATGACAAAGTAGACAATGACAGTTCCAAGTTGAATATACTAAATTTGTAGACAATAAATGACAAAGTAGACAATGACTTGTAGGCAATGAAGTAAATGACTTGGAGGCCTAACATAAAAATCTATCATTATTATTGTCTAACTTTGTTTGCATCATGAATATCATATTAATACATGTACTAACATCCAAATTTTCAATATTTCATTCAACGTCTTCAATTCCACACATCCAATACTTCAAGGTTCCAAAAAGATGAGTTCTTTTGATATCAGTTACAACAGTTTCAGTGGCATTATTAAAACTAGCATTTGCAATGATTGGGATTCAATAAAAGTTATTTGATTTTCAAGTAATCGGTTTTCGGGTAAATTTCCTATCGGGTTCGGAGACTGCACGTCGCTTACTGAGCTATCTGTTGATAAAAACTTAATCTCAGGCGGTTTGCCTGATGATTTGTTCAAGTTGTTTTCATTAACTAAGTTGAATGTTCAAGATAATGATATATCAGACTCTTTAAGTACTGCTATCACTAATCTTTCCAATCTTACTCACTTTGGTATCTCATTAAACAAATTTTTCGGAAATATTCCAGATATATTCGACAGATTAACGACATTAGAGTGCTTTTCTGCACAATCGAATAGCCTTAAGGGTCCATTGCCTTCATCATTATCTAACCTATCATCTCTTAAATATCTCAGTTTAAGAAACAATTCATTATCTGGTACAATCACTCTAGATTTCACTGCCTTGCCTAGGCTTACTTCTCTGGATCTTGGTTCGAATCTCTTTACTGGATCCATTCCTTCTCAGTTATCTCATTGTTTAGAATTAAAAACGGTGAATTTGGAAAACAATGCTCTTACTGGACAATGCTCTTATTGACCACCCCATCACACTCACTAACTCAGTCACTACACATCACCTCAACATTTCATTTCCTCTTCACCAACAAACCAGCCTTGTCCACACTTCCGTATCACAAAATCTCCTTAACCTCTACACATAAACCACTTGCCTTACTACAATCATTCACCTCTACAACAAACTGACCATACCATCACTTGAACTACTACAACAAAAACCATTCACCGCCGTACCCCTGCTTGCCATCACTGCTCCTCCTTCCTCAACCCATACATCATTACAACTTGCTCCATCGCTCACTGTCATACATAAAATTTCAACAAACCCCACTGCTCCTCCTTGAATCACTTCTGATTATCATACACAATCATTACAACTTGAACCACATTCATCACCCCAATATCCTACTTAAACCATCAATATACAAATTGCCTACAACTGAGCACTGCATATCTTCACAATGTGACCTGCACATTCAAATTGCATGCATTTGCAAGCCATCTACAATTCAACCACTGACCATATTACCACTGTAAAACCCCCTTCATCAAACAACTCTGTTCATACTAACATCATCAAACTCCTTGCCACACACTCCAACATCACCTCACTGAAAGTGTGGTGCGGATCGTGCTATATGGAATTATACTATACTAGTGCGGAAATAAACTAAAATACTAGAGCAATGTAAAAAAGTAAAAATCAAACAAGCACACCAGGAATTTTATACTGGTTCGAACTTCCCGTTCTACGTCCAGTCCCAGACTCCTTCTGGAATTTCACTAACAACAATCCTCACTTAACCCGAAGGAACAGGTTTACAACAACCCTTGAACAGCCGAACAAGGGACCTGAGCAGCAGAACAGGATTTCGCCTCAACAGCCGAAGAGGACTTCAACTTATATAAAAGTATATTTGACACAATGTGTTCTTAATAACACGAATTTGTCTCTTGATAGTACAAACTTCCTATAATCTTTCTCCTTTATGATATATATATATATATATATATATATATATATATATATATATATATGAATGCGTGAAGATTAAGAAAGTGGAATTTGAATTTGAATGATATTTTTAGCACAAATGAGTTAGAATCAAGAATTTCAATAATAGAATAATAATCAATAGAAACTGGTGTGTTTAAAACTTGATTCTAATGTGTTTATATAGGTAATAAATGGTTGTAATTGTTCATGAAGAGTTATCATCAAAAGCTGTTGAATTAAAGGTCGCAACTCTTCATGAATGGAAATGCCTTTTCAAAAAAATAGCCGTTGTAGATATTCAGACGTCTAAATTTTAAATTTCAGACTTCTGAATTTAAACGATATTTGAAACAGAAAGCAAATAGGCCATTTTTGGTCATTTTCAGACGTCTGAATATCTCATTTCAGACGTCTGAATATTGTAATATACAATATTCTTTATTACAGATTCATACGTCTGAAATGATCTATTCAGACGTATGAATGTAACATGAAAATTGAATTTTCTTATTTTTGAAAAGATGATCATGCAATATATCATATAGGAGAGGTTTTAACATACTATTATTACTAGACACAGACTCAATACATACTTTAAGTGTTGGAGCTCCTTTGAATCTGTCCTTTGATTGATTCCTGCAATAAGTATGTTAGTATACATAGTAACTTATATAGTTGTCATAGTCAAAATATCGTAATTACGAAGTATTGTAAATACGAAGTTCCAACAATCTCCCCCTTTTTGACGATGGCAACTATATGAGTAAATGATCATATATATAAAGGAATTCTCCCCCTTACTATAAGCTCCCCCTTACTATAATTCTATCTTTGACATCGACAAAAAATTGAAAACCAAACTAGAGAATCAACATAGTCATTACTGGATACAAATCAACATAGTCATTACTAGTATAAGGAAATCAAGTTGCAGGTAGTCTAAAAAGTTACACAAAATAATAGAAACAAACAACTAGTTAAAAAAAAGGTAAAATATGATGAGATGCAACAGAAATATTCATGCAATCAGAAGGAAGAACTGGGCTGATCTGTGCCTTCTTCATCATCATCATCATCATCATTGCCATTGCCCGAGCTAGAAGACCATTGAAACGGTGCGGGATTGAACACCTCGGTAGATGTGGAAGAAGAGCAACCAATACGTTCCCAAATTTTATTTAGAAAGCCTCGAATAGAATTAAGTTTCTTATTTGTTTGCTTTTCCAATCTTTCAATCTTGGCATTGAGTTTAGATTGACCGAGAGAGTGTAACTAAGGCATGTTTCGGTGTTGACTCAAGAGAAACCACTTCGATATCATCATCTTCATGCTCGGTAGCTTGTGGAGCCATTTGTTGTTGACGTTGATGAAGTTGGTGAGGTTGTTGAGGTTGGGGTATATTCTGATCCCTATTTGAGATCCATTCTTGAAAAGAAATAAAATTAAGATTCTGAGGACGTTTTGGGCAAATTCATCAACCCTAATGTTTTGGAGCCAAGTTCTTTTATGGGTGAAAATTCGGATTCGGGAAAAGTTACCCCATAATGTCTAAGAATTTTCATAATATATGCTCCATAATGAAACGTTTTATATCGGCGACGGCGATTAACATCCATAAATTCTTCAAGAATAACTTGCCCCCAATTAATAGGTTGTTCGGAATAAATGGCATATAAAGCTTGGAAGTTCCGTTTGTTTATGACTTCATAACTTCCGGTTCTTGGTAAAACGGAATGAATTAAAGCACGATGAAGAATACGGGCTTGAGGCCTTAGGTTGACAGAAGTTAACCTAGTGATATCATCCGATAGAAATCTATGAGAGACTTCATCTCTATTTTGTAGGGAGAGTGAAGCATCAATGTCATCTAAATCAGTCCCGGATGAAGGGCATTGCAAGATATCTCCAAGATGAACTAATGGGAGATATATTTTTACTCCACATACCCAAGTCCAAATACAATTTTCGTGATTATGTGGATGATGATGATCCAAATTCATGTTTGCATAGAATAACTTAACCAGTAGATGATTTATTTTGACATTATGCGCAGAAAATGACAATAAGTATTCTAACCCGCTTGAATTGGCAATTTGTTGAATCCTGTAGGGTTGGAATTCATCAAACTTCACAAAACCTCCTGGAAAGAAGTCAGATCTGTCCATCTGAGCAAACCTTTTCTTGGCTTCATCATTCCACAACCATTGGTCTATATTGGGTGTAGAAGATGAAGTTGAAGCTCTTGGTCGCTTTGCTTTTGGAGCCATTTGGAGTTTTTTGGTGAAAAAATTGAAGATTGGAGATGAAAAAATGGAGTTTTGAAGGGTGATAATGGTGCTGGTTCGGTTATTTGGGGGAAAGAAAGAAGATGGAAGTAATAAAGGTGGTTGGTTGGTGGAAAATTTCTAAAAAGCCCTTGAATTTTGAATCACCATTTGAATTCAGACGTCTGGAATTTCATTTCAGACGTCTGAAATGTAAAAAAATTTGAACAGAAAAGAATTAGTTCATTTTTGACTTGTTTCAGACGTCTGAATCTATTGGTTCAGACGTCTGAAACTGTAGAAAAAATTTATTTTTCTATAATATTCAGACGTCTGAATCAATAGTTGCAGACGTCTGAAACTTAAAAATTCAGACATTTGCATGAGAAAATAAATGATAGAAATAATATATTAATATCGAACAGAATGAGAAGATATTCAAATATTTAATAAATGATAGAAACAACAAATAGAACAGAATTACAAGAAAATAAAATTAGAAGTTAATTTTCCGAAGCATTTGGAGATTTGCATTCTTCTGGTTCGATTTTTGTAATTTCTGTGAATGGTCGTAAGGGAGACCAGTATGACGTACGTTCCCACGAGTTTGGAGAAACTAGAGGACGTTGTGGACTTGGTTCCCATGGATTCCAACCTGATGTTTTTATTTGATGAGAAGTGGACGGTTCGACTACGTCTTTTTCTGGAGATGTACCACAAAATTTAAATGCCACTTTTTCAATGAAGCTAAGTCATTTAGCATTTATTTTTTGTTCATAATACATCTCGCGTTGCAAATCCAATTGCTCTTTTTGATAATGATGAATCTCGGATATTTTTTCTTTGGTTGATGGAGAACCAAAGAAAAGAAATCGTCGAGATTTCTTCTTATCTGGCGTATAACCAGAGTGTTCACGAGGAGTTGGAGTTGCTAAAATCTCGAAAGAAGACGTTGAATAATCTGATGGAGAATTTTCAGAATTAGAAGCCATAGAGAGAAGTAAAATAACTAGGTTGAATTTCATTGACGAAGAATTTTATTTTGGTGTTTTAAAATGAAGTGAAAGGAATAATTAGTTTGAATATATAAATAACAAAAAAGGAAAAACTATTTAAAGAAATTAGTTTTATATTAATGGTTACATATAGTTAGTTTTGTTTAGTTACTAACTAATGGATAATAAAATTTAAAAAAAAAAATGGAAGGTTAGAAATATACATAACAAATGGAAGGTTATAAATATTTGTTACTAATTGGTTATTTATGAGATTTTTTTTTAGAGAATAAACACATATGTTGGGAGCAAATATAATATAGATAGAAGATGTATAACTATATAAAAAAAAATTGTTACAGAATTATAAATTTTTAACAGAAACAATACCAAGTTCTCGTCTTAGCTTAATAAAAATGTTTTCTAAAAGAGGTTTTGTAAAAATATCAGCTAACTGATTTTCAGAAGATACAAAATCTAAATTTATTGTTCCTTTTTCAACATTGTCACGAAGAAAGTGATGACGAATGTCAATATGTTTTGTTCGCGAATGATTGATAGGATTTTTAGACAAGTTAATATCACTCGAGTTGTCACAGTATATTGTAGAGTTTGATAAATTATTATTGAAATCTTTGAGTGTTTGTTGCATATAAATTACTTGAGTACATGCTAGAGCAGCAGAAATGTATTCTGCTTCGCATGTAGAAAGAGAAACACAATTTTGTTTCTTACTAAACCAGGATACGAGAGATTTTCCAATGAAATGACACGTACCACTCGTACTTTTTCGAACTGTTCGAGAACCACCAAAGTCAGCATCACTATATGAGACTAATTCGAATGGACATCCTTTTGGATAAAACAGATCAAAATCCTTTGTGTTTGTAAGATAACATAATATCCGTTTTACTGCTTTTAAATGTGATTCTTTTGGATTAGCTTGAAATCTAGCACACAAACAAACACTCATCATTATATCAGGATGACTTGCAGTTAAATATAGTAATGATCCAATCATACTTCGGTATAGTTTCTGGTCAACACTTTTGCCATTGTCATCTTTTTCAAGATGTGTAGTTGTACTCATTGGAGTTGGTTTGGCAGAAGTATTTTCCATTCCGAAACGTTTGATTAGATTATTACAATATTTTTCTTGATTAATAAAAATGCCATTTGAAAGTTGTTTTATTTGTAATCCAAGAAAATATGTTAATTCACCCATATGAGACATTTCAAATTCTTTGGTCATTATTTCTGAAAATTCCTGGCATAATTTGTCATTCGTAGAACCAAAAATGATATCATCAACATAAATTTGAACTGTTAAAATATCCTTTTTAGAATGTTTTATAAAAAGTGTTTGATCAACTTTCCCAATTAGGAAACCCAAAGAAATTAGATAAGTCTTTAGACGGTCGTACCAAGCACGTGGTGCTTGTTTCAAACCGTAAAGTGCTTTTTTAAGTTTATAAACATGATCAGGGAATTTTTCATGAATAAATAGAGGAGGTTGTTCAACATACACTTTTTCTTTTATGTAACCATTTAAAAAGGCACTTTTAACATCCATTTGATAAAGTTTGAAATTATGAAAACATGCATAGGCCATTAATATTCGAATTGCTTCTAGTCTTGCAAACGGAGCAAACGTTTCTTCACAGTCAATTCCTTCCTCTTGATTGTAACCTTGTGCAACTAATCTTGCTTTATTTCTAGTGATATTTCCTTGTTCATCTGCTTTATTTTTGTAAACCCATTTTGTTCCAATAACGGCCTGATCACTTGGTCTAGGAACTAATTCCCAAACTTCATTGCGTTCAAACTGGTTTAGCTCTTCTTGCATTGCTATTATCCAGTAGTCATCTGTGGAAGCTTCTTTGGGATTCTTTGGCTCGATATTAGAAAGGAATGCTACGTGGCCTATTTGATTTAGTTGACTTCTAGTTCGAATATTTGAATTAATTTCCCCAATAATATTTTGTATAGGATGATCCCGTAATATTTTTGGTGAATTCCTTAACTCAATATTATTGTCAACAATGTTTTCATTATTCTCAAAATTTATAGTATCTATATTTGTAATGTTATCTGGAAAATCATCATCTTTTTGAATACTTGGTTTTTGTAGAAAATTTTCATCGAAAGAAACATTTAATGTTTCTTCAACAATATTTGATTTTTTATTAAATACACGATAAGCTTTGCTGCGATCCGAATATCCTAGAAAAATTCCTTCGTCAGATTTTGCATCGAATTTTCCAAGCTGATCTTTTGTATTTAATATAAAACATTTTGAACCAAATACTTTAAAATAAGAAATTTTTGGTTTTCTTCCAGTAAAAAGTTCATAAGGAGTATTTTTTGTTAGAGGTCGAATAGAAACACGATTTAAAACATAACATGCAGTTGCAACAGCTTCTGCCCAGAAATGTTTTGGAAGAGTGCTTCCATTTAACAAAGTTCGTGCACATTCTTGTAAAGTTCTATTTTTACGTTCTACAACTCCGTTTTGTTGTGGAGTTCTAGGAAACGAAAAATTATGAAAAATTCCTTTCTTTTTACAAAAATGATCAAAAGCTTCGTTTTCAAATTCTCCTCCATGATCACTTCTTATATTTTTTATTTTTAGACCTTTTAAATTCTGAATACGTTTAGCAAAAATTTTAAACTGCTCAAACGTATCATTTTTGTTTTTCATAAAAATAGTCCAAGTATATCTAGAGAAATCATCTACTATTACAAACACATATCTATTATGGTTAATGGATTGAACTTGGGTTGGTCCAAATAGATCCATATGTAGTAGTTCAAGTGGTTGTAAAGTAGAGATAACTTTTTTTGATTTAAAGGATGATTTTGTTAATTTTCCTAATTGACATGCATCACAAATATGATTAATTTTGAAGTTTATCTTCGGTAATCCTCTGACTAAATTATTTTTGGAAAGTTTATTTATAGTTTTGAAGTTTATATGACAGAATCTTTTGTGCCATAGCCAAGGATCATTTTCATTAGCTATTAAACACATATCTGAATTATGATTGATTTTCATATTCAAAACATATATATTTTTATCTCTATATCCTTCAAAAATAAGATTTTGATTTTTATCAAGAATGCTACACTTAACTTCAGAAAAAGAGATTTTGAAACCTTTGTCACATAATTGGCTGATACTTAAAAGATTGTGTTTTAAATTTTTTACTAATAAAACATTTGAAATAAGAGGTAAATCAGATGTACCGACATTGTTGACGTCGCCTTTTCCAATGATATATCCTTTGGAATGTCTCCAAAAGTAACAGAGCCTCCATTTGAGTAAGTGATGTTTGATAACATATTTTTGTCTCCAGTCATATGTTTTGAGCAACCGCTGTCGAGTATCCATTTTCCTCTTTTTAAAAGTGGGTCCTCATTTTCTGAAGCCATAAAACAAACATTTGCCTGTTCTTTCTCACTATCACTGCTGCTTTCTGAAGAAGATGAGGAATCTGAGTCATCCCATGTTACTGAAAATGCTTTTCTTCTTGATTTGTCCTTTCGATTCTTATTGTGATATGTTTTCTTCTGTTTTGGACAATCCTTTTGCATATGTCCTTTCTTGTGACAGTTAAAGCATTCTAATATGGATGAAGATGGCTTATTTGGATTGTTGTTGTAGTTCCTTTTGCCATTGTTTCGATTTCATTTTCTGAATTTTAAAAACTTTTTAAAGTTTTTAGCAATGAATGCTAAATCTTCTTCATCAGAATCTGATTCTTCTTTTTCAGCATGGAATGCTATATTCTTTTTGTCTTGTGCTTGTACTCTTTTAGCCTGCAAATTTACTTCATATGACATTAGATTTCCTATCAACTCTTCTGGTTTCATAGTAGAAAGGTCATTAGCTTCTTCAATAGCTAAAATTTTTCTTTCTCATTCATCCGTTAAAGAGTTAAGGATTTTTGAAACAATATCAAAATCGGAATAATTTTCTCCAAGTCCTAGTAAAGAGTGATATATATCTTGGAATCTAGAATAAATATCATTTATAGTTTCATCTTGCTTCATTTTAAAATTTTGAAATTGATTTTTGAGCATGGAAATTTTGCTTTGTTTAACCTTGTTAGTTCCTTCATGAGTAATCTTAAGTGTTCTCCATATTTCATAAGCAGTTTTACACATACTAACACGGTTAAACTCATTTCTATCTAAAGCACAAAATAGCATATTCATAGCTTTGGCATTAGAGGTAGCATCTAGTCTTTGTGTATTTGACCATGTAGAATATTCTGTTATAGGAATATTATATTCGGTTTGAGTAATATTCCATGAGTCAAAACCATTAGCTTGCATATAAATACGCATTCGAGTTGCCCAATAATTGTAATTTATACCATTGAATAGTGGAGGTCGAGCAGTGGATTGTCCTTCAATGAAATTAGTGTTGGTGTTGTTTTCCATTTTAGCAGAATATCAAATAACTGTGTAACGGTTATTAGACACCTTGCTCTGATACCAAATGAAAGTGTGGTGCGGATCGTGCTATATGGAATTATACTATACTAGTGCGGAAATAAACTAAAATACTAGAGCAATGTAAAAAAGTAAAAATCAAACAAGCACACCAGGAATTTTATACTGGTTCGAACTTCCCGTTCTACGTCCAGTCCCAGACTCCTTCTGGAATTTCACTAACAACAATCCTCACTTAACCCGGAGGAACAGGTTTACAACAACCCTTGAACAGCCGAACAAGGGACCTGAGCAGCAGAACATGATTTCGCCTCAACAGCCGAAGAGGACTTCAACTTATATAAAAGTATATTTGACACAATGTGTTCTTAATAACACGAATTTGTCTCTTGATAGTACAAACTTCCTATAATCTTTCTCCTTTATGATATATGTATGAATGCGTGAAGATTAAGAAAGTGGAATTTGAATTTGAATGATATTTTAACACAAATGAGTTAGAATCAAGAATTTCAATAATAGAATAATAATCAACAGAAATTGGTGTGTTTAAAACTTGATTCTAATGTGTTTATATAGGTAATAAATGGTTGTAATTGTTCATGAAGAGTTATCATCAAAAGCTGTTGAATTAAAGGTCGCAACTCTTCATGAATGGAAATGCCTTTTCAAAAAAATAGCCGTTGTAAATATTCAGACGTCTGAATTTTAAATTTCAGACTTCTGAATTTAAACGATATTTGAAACAGAAAGCAAATAGGCCATTTTTGGTCATTTTCAGACGTCTGAATATCTCATTTCAGACGTCTGAATATTGTAATATACAATATTCTTTATTACAGATTCAGACGTCTGAAATGATCTATTCAGACGTCTGAATGTAACATGAAAATTGAATTTTCTTATTTTTGAAAAGATGATCATGCAATATATCTTATAGGAGAGATTTTAACATACTATTATTACTAGACACAGACTCAATACATACTTTAAGTGTTGGAGCTCCTTTGAATCTGTCCTTTGATTGATTCCTGCAATAAGTATGTTAGTATACATAGTAACTTATATAGTTGTCATAGTCAAAATATCGTAATTACGAAGTATTGTAAATACGAAGTTTCCAACACTCACTGTGCAACTTCACTGCAGACCACAAGCTACAACAATTTCACCATCTGCTTCATCACTCCTGTAACTTGCAACTCCACAGAACACATTACATCCACAACCTCACTGCCTTGCTTCAAATAGCAACTCCTCCTCCTAACAGTCAGTACAATTCACAATTCCATCACTGCACATCCTCATAACTGCACTTCCCTACATCATCCAACTTCCACTACAAAATATCGAACCAAACTATAGCCTAGGACCGTGCAGCACCATCACCCAGCAACCCAACTTCCATCTCCTGCCGTCAACTAATATCCTTGTCTCCATAACTTAAACCGTCACTACATCAAACATACATTCATCACTTTGATCAAACCACTTCCTCAAACCTCCACTGCCTTCAAATGGCACTTCATCTGTCATCCCACTCCATTCTCCACCTGGTTCCTTCCTTGATCAGCATCACCTACCTGCTACTTCAACACAATCACAAAACTGCACCACTCCAAATACTACCTCATCAAACATTCATATACAACCACTTCCAAACATCGTCACTATTGTCTGCATTTCTTTTTACTCTTTTACCATCTGTTTAGATTTTTAGCATTGTGCAAAAAAGTGTTTTAGTTTTTTATCACCCTTTTGCATTTCCCAAACGAAGAAAAAACTGCTACAACTCATTCACATTTGCACTTCTGCATTTACAGTTTTTACAACTCCTTTACATTCACATGCACATTTGCACCAAACTGTTACTGTGAATTCACAAAACATTCACTCGTTTGCCCTCACCAGTTCAACAACATCACCTGCCTCTCCTTCCAACCTTCTTCCTCTGCTAACTCAAACAAAACAGCCTCTGCCTTGCTTGCCTGCAACTACACATCAAACTTCCAGTCCATCACCTTGCTGCTCTACCTTGCATCAACTTCAATACTCCAACACTGCCACTCAGTAATATCAACTTCTGTCACTTCTCCTTCTATACCCATTACCTTGCCACATTACCTTCTACCATCAACTTTACCTTGCCACATTGCCTCCACAACTTAAACCATCACCACAAATCAACCTGAAACAAACCATAGTCATCACAATACATCACCATAAACACATTACTCCCTACATCACTTCATTTCTCAACAACCCATCAACACCAACTTTCGGCAAACCGCTGGCCTCCACTGTAACCATTCATTACGACCCATATATAAAAATTCACTTCTCTACCCACTTATGCAAATTCTAAAAATTACTTCCTTGCCCCTACAAACACTCATCTCGTCAAAATTTTCACAAAACATTCATCTGCCAAAGCACTGCATCACTTCACC
Organism: Allium cepa; assembly: GCA_030765085.1. NCBI lineage: Eukaryota > Viridiplantae > Streptophyta > Magnoliopsida > Asparagales > Amaryllidaceae > Allium > Allium cepa. The sequence goes on from CM060933.1 coordinate 63,636,036, forward strand.
TTCCCATCCAAGCAAAGTGCACACAGTATCATCTCTTCTTACAACTACCCTTCCACTTCTTCCTCCCCGCAAAGTGCACACAACACCTTCAACCACCACCACCTACCTGAACCTCAGCTAATCCACTACCTTCATACAAAAAGTATAAATTATAAAGTAACAAAGGAAATCCACCTAAACAGACGCATACTGGAGTATATTTGCAAGCAGAAACCATGTCAGGGTACAAAAACAAGTGGGACCTACTATTTATAATAAAGTGAAAGAGGTGTAATAATTTAGACAAAAATGGTCGTAGTTGTAGATGTCGTAGTCAAATTCACCATGTTAGGCATAAAATAAAGAGGGAAAATAGGCGATTGAGAACGCGTTCATTTTAGTTAAACCAGCAATGCAAAGCACAAGTAGGTACAGTCAAATATGCAGATCGGTTATTTTGAAATTTTTCTACAATGCCGTACTGAGTTTCTTATCAGTTTATTCTTTTATCTTATTGCATGTGCTGGCTCATTTAGCATGATTGATCGAAACCAACTTTTTTTAGCTAAGTCATCCATTTATTTTAACATTGCATCCTTCCCCACGTACTATTTTTTCCTATACAATCAATGTATTTGGAAAAAAAAATGAAGGATGAAATCGAGATGAATTAGATTATTTTTTCCTATACAATCAATGTATTTGAAAAAAATATATATTAGCAGGATGAAATCGAAGAACGAAAATGAAGATGAAAGGAAACGAAGCTGAAAGAAAATGAAGGATGAGTGGAGGGAAAATAAAAAAACAGGCAAAGAGGCGGCAATTGTTTTTTTTCTTCAGTAAAACAGTCATTCTTAGCATTCTAATTAAAATCCACATTGACATATTAGCGTTTGCGCTAAAAATAATCTAACTAATATAGCGTTTAATCGCATTTAGGGTATAAACGCTGAAAATAATTGCTATTAAATTGACAAATAAAAAAAAGACCATTTACATTAACAAGATGAAGCTATTGTATATCATAAACATTATAATTTGTACACTAAATAATACCTGAACTCCAGCGAAAAGCATCTCATTGACACCCACCAGTGCGTAAACGTTATGAACTGTCAGTGGATGATATAAGCACAAACATGAGTACCATATACCTCTAGAGGTATATGAGATTTGTACCCCTTAATATAACTTAAAAAAAAAAATACAACCCCCCAACCATTTGAATGTTCTTAACTATTATTACTTGAAGCGAGAAAGTCATAGTTGGGGACATTCTATCGAATAGGCAATGGAAAACTTCTAACTTCAGTTTTTTGGGTCTGGGCAGAAATGAAATTGAGTCCGAAAGAATCCATAGTGACTGCACGACGAGTAATGGGTATGGTCGTGCTCACATAATGGGAAATATATGTTCAAAAACGTGTGGAATTCAATTAGATTGGTACATGAGCAGAAATCACAGGCTAAATCCGTGTGGCACAGAATGGTATTCCCAAAATGCCAGTTTGCCTATTCAGAGCCATTAATAACTTTTTGCCCACCAAGCGTAGGCTCTTACAACAACATATTAGTGTTGATCTGGAGTGTGTATTATGCAGTGAACCAGTTGAGGAGGATAATGATCACATTTTTTTCAAGTGTAAGTTCTTAGAGTTTATATGGAAATGCTATCGTTATGAACTGAAATGGCCAGTGACAAATTCTAAACAACTTGTTTTGGTTAAAGAGTAGAAAGTTTGGATCAAAAATTGTCAGGTAGAAACAAAAGCAACGATATTTCCAGACTTGTGCTATCTACCACTGTGTGCTGTATTTGGCATGTAAGAAATTCCAGAGTGTTTAATAACAGTTTTAGCATAGCTAATTCTACCTGTAATCAGATTTATGCTTACACTAGCATCAGAGCCTCTAAGTCTAAATTTATGCAAAACTGTATAATCATTATGATTGGGAAATTTGTAATAAATGGGTGTAACGAGATTCTAGTGTTATACCTGCTATTGAGCTCCTGTACATCTGGTAAGACTCTAATCTATTTTAGATTACAATATTTTTTACACATCTTTTTTTACGGGAACAAATTCGGATCCATTCAACATGAGCCTGTCGAAGCATATAAGTATATTAGTTTAATAGATATTATATTATGTTTATTACCACAAATACATATATACTTTTTTTTCATTTTAACTTCTGTACAATTATTTGATATGTGATGAATCATGAAAAACAAAGAATGGCTATAATATGCTAGTCAAAAGAATATATATGTATATATTGACTCTACGGATGTTGTTCTCCTTTTTAACTTTAATTTTTTTTGACAGTTTTAATTTTTGTATGTAAATATTATAGTAAACGATTTTTATTTACTTTACTGATTGTATAATACTTATTTGCTAACTGTATTTAAAACTTTAGGCATAGAACATAGAGTAAATAACAAAATTTACCCCCTTGACATTAGCTTGGGTTCTGAAAACCAAAGCTTTAATAGTTTCTTCAAAGTTACAGGTGACTTGAATAGAATTAGCACCAGCTGCAACAAGAAATTTAGTTAATGTATTAAGCAATTGTTAATAGCAATAACAAATTAATTCATATGTTTGTGACAAAATCAAATGAAACATATATTATATCTTGGAACCTTCACCAATTATACGCTGGGCAAGAACAACAGTTGCAATACCATCCCTCGGCGAATCAAATATATTTGCAGCAACTTGTCTTACTAATTTAGAACCAATGTTCTACTTGCCGTTAATATTCCTATATTTATACCTTGAAGTATAGCAGTGTTAACTGATGAAACTCCATTGAACTCTTCCAAATTATCCCAGTTTGTATATGCTTCATGCACCATCTCTTGCACATGTGCCTGTAAAATTACCACAACAATTCAATCGTCATTATAAGTAAAATTTAAAGTCATCTATCATGTCTCTAATTTATATATCATGAAGCCTCATTACCTTCTGAGACCTATCAAGTTCTTCAAGGGAAAGTGCAAAACCATCGATATGTACGCTTACTACTTCGCATATGGCATTAAAACAAACTATGTAGTTCTGTCTTCTATGCACATATAGCCTCTCGCCGATAGGGCATGTTCTTGCATGGTCCGTTGTTCCTTCCCACATTTTATCAGACATGCCTAAAATCTAGTAGTAAAAATTTCACAAAAGTTAATATATTGGGTAGTAAATATATATTTACAAGGATTTTCATGTTTATACCTCTTTGAGTTTATTAGGATTAACAGACAACAATCGCAAGAAGTCGTGAACTGTGTTGATGCCGTTAGTAGAAAGACGACTGTGAAACACCCCCTCTTTGCCTATTCTTTCCAGTCTCCATACCTCGTCTGTTAATGCAGGTGGAAAATGCTTTTTATACACTGTAGAAAAATTAATAGTTTACAATTAAGGTCATTTTAGTCAGTTTAGAATCGATGTCAGTGAATTTCAGACCCATAAACCTCAGTACTTGTCCAGTGCTCTTTGAATAAGTCAAAATCGTTTGAAAATCTAGTTCCAACTCTATTGAATATGTTTAGTTGTTGATATGTTACTTTCCAAGTCGTGGAGCTGAGAGCATCTCATCCAGTGGTAGTACACAAATATGTTTGGTAGCCTAATTCTGAAGTCAATATATAATGAAGTCCTTTATATATTATCATTCAACTCTAAATTATAAGAGTTGATTTTGACCCTCATGGCTCGCCAAATTACGAACAATTGGTCATTCCTTAATCTATAATTTTAGTACAAATGATGAAGTAGAAGATTCTTTTTGTCAAAATGGGTTGCTCTTCAACTATTTGCAATTATTGGTGAAAATACATTGGTGCTATTTTAAATAACCGCGGACAATTTTCTAAAAAAAGGTCACACCATTCCTAACACCATCAACTCAGTTTCGAAAATATCATTACCATCATCGTTTACCGAGTACGCAAGATTCCTGTTTGAATCTAGTTTGGGAAACTAAAGACGTAAGCAGTCTTACTCCATTAGTAAAGAAAGACCGTTTTCAGTATCAAATCCAACTAAACATGAAATTAAACTCACACTAAACTTCATATTTTAAGCAAAGTATGATGCATATAAAATGAATGTTAGACACCAAACTAACATAAGTAAGAAATCTTACATTCACTACGATGATCTTTAACTCTAAACGGTTCGGTAACTGCTTCCCAAATCCTCGGACCTTCATATCCATCTTGGACAACTTTGACACCAATTCTGAAGTGTTGGCTTTACTGTGTCATGTAATGGATAATTCAATAGCAAATAAAATGCTAGATTGAAATCATACTAAATAAATTAGTAAAAAGAAAAAAGTAATTTGCTAGTACCTGCAACTAAGGAGGAAAAGCGAAATGTTCACCCTTGTTTTTGTGGACGATGATTGAGAAGGAGAAAGGACACAAAGAAACCCTACGTTGCAAAAGAGGAGGAGAATTCGCGATATTGTTCGCGATTTGATTTAGTGCTTTAGTGAAAAATTGGTTTAAGTTAGGATTTGATTTTCGAGTGAATTCATCATTTGATTTTTCAAGTTTTAGGGAAAAATGAAGAACATGAGTCATGAAGGGAGAGGGAGGGAATGAAAAGTAAAATGAGCTGCATAATCCCGCCTTTATTTTATTGGTAACCCACCTAGATATCGTATAGCGTTTAAATGTTAATTTGTGTTTTCCCTATTATTTAAAATAGCATTTATTGGCCAAACGCTATATTTTAGTATTTTGAGGTGCTATAAAAACTGGTTTTTCTTGTAGTGTCCTTAATTCACGTACTCCTTAATAGGATCAAAAGACTTTTGCAATCGAAGAGGCTAATGACATTAGCAGTCTAAAAATTGAAGAGTTAATTAGCAATTTAATATTTTTCGAAGCACAAATGCAGGGAAGGAAAGAATGCAAAGCAATAGAGAAGAAATCTATAGTTTTTAATGCAATGATGGATAATCTGGATTCATACAGTGATGAAGACAAAGAAATTGTTTTCATGAAAAGAGAATTTAGAAAATTTCTTAAATATAGGAAGATGAATAATTTCAAAAGAAATGACAACAAAAATCCAAGAAGCAGAAGCGGAAGCGGAAATTGCAATAGATATAACTACGATGAACCTGGGCTTTTAAAACGAAACTGTCAAATCCCGATAAACTGGGAACTACACCAAACACTAATTCATCAGGAAAACGGAGATGAGCCTATACTGCAACATTAGATGATTCAGACACATCCTCAAGTGATAACTAATCAGACACAGAAATCACTAATATGTGATTCACGGCAACACATAATTTAGAACAAAATGGTGAAATGGATCATAAAAAGGTACACCTTTAATATATCGAAAGTTTCAATGTCTTCAATGAATTTTTTTGGTTGCTTTATTTGTAACGACTCGGATTTTGCCCGCTCGAAAATCGACATCCATACTTCATATCGTATTCGAATGCCATAGATTCGACCGTTCAAATCCGATTCGCCGGAGCTTATAACAATCATTAAGTAAACAACACAGCGGAATAAAAGAATAATACATTGATATACAGCTTTGATACAATATCTGACACAACAGATGATCCAATAGATATCAATATACATCAGAGATATGATACAATAAAACAGCAGCGGAAAGAAAATAGATAACATCTAGCAGCGGAACAAATAACTCTGAGATAGTCTTCAAAAGAAAACTCCGAGAACTGCAACTCCATCTCCAAGAATCAATCCAGCAAAAGCTCGAACCCCCAATAACATATCACCAAGCTTAAGCAAGTCTGGTCCGGTCCAAAGACTGAACTAACTCCAGATAATCCACTATATCTAACTATCTGAAAAACCCAACTCTAGACTGCTCGTGTAGAAAAATTTTGAGCACCCAGAGTTTAGGAAAGAAACAATAAACTCCGGATCAGTCGTGGGACTGGTGTGAGCAACAAAAACAGTCTATCTTTTAAAACATTCAACAAAAGAATTTCAAAGTCAATTCGCAATGCTTTTTAAAAATGAGACTACCATAAGGCCTCCCGCACACACACACAATGCAAACGCAGAATCAGAGGAGATTTCTCCTTATGATAGTCAAAGATGCTTGATACGCATTAAAAAGAAACATTTGATATTATTACTAGTGCATAGTGTAGGAAAAATTCATTTCGAAAATAAAGATATAAATCTTAGCCAGCATAGACATTTCGAACTATGCCTACTATAGCTACCATCCAAACAGTGGGGCGCCACCATAAGTGAATGATAGGTCCTACAACCAATACCGTACAAGATCGTAGTGTTTCTTTGGATTTCCAACGAATGATCAGGCCAAGGAACTTCCCATTGCCACATGAGAATGCCTCTGGATGGACATCCCCGAGAACCAAACCGGATCTCTACCAACACAAGGCCGGGTTACCCCTAACTGAGTAACAACTGACCGAATATGCCATCCCCCGGTCCTTTGGGACCTTTTCACCGAGCGCTCGTAATCAATTCACACAATCATAACAAAGTGTTTTCAACATGAGTAAGTATCTGGGCTCCATACCATGATACCACCCTTTTCCAGAAGGAAATGCACATATCCTAAAGGGCGCTACCCCTCATAACCTTGCTGCTTCTTTCCTGTTTTGACCATTCATGAGGTGTGAGGCTCGACGAAGTCACGTCCACAAAAACATACTTTATACAAAAGCCGTGTTTTGGGTCAACAAATGATCATAGAGATGATCACCAAGATAGACGACCAAACAAATGATCCTATCACCAATAATCAACACAATGATCATTTCACAGCAACACTCAGTATGTCACATTACCAAATTGGGAATATATCGCTGATAACCATCAACTATATAACCTCTGAGCTCGTGCGTCTCAGAGAAGGGTGTTAAGCTAAAAGAATAAATTCTCCGCCACCAACAGAAATATATTTGAAAGAAATCGGCTTTATATCTCAATTTGTAATGTCAGACATACAATCCATACAAGTCTGTTCTGGGATCGAACAGAACCGAAGGCACTTACAAAGAAGTCCTTGCAATCCGGATATTCACAATCCCGATCGGATTTCCCATCACTTAGGGAGTTTCTATACCGGCGCGACTCGGTGCAGAAACAATCGATAGGTCATCCTATCGCTTTCGCAAATACCCGGTCTTCATCACGGGTCTTCAAATGCTATCCATAACGTCGAATCACATATTCGGAATGGGTTATATGACACAAAGGTCCTTTCCCGGCTAAACCGAATAGTGAGCACGATATTTCAAAAACAAATGGATAATGGGATTTCAATTAAGTCACAACTTATTTCCCAAAACTTTTCTTCAAATGGTTTAAATAAATTACCATTTTCACAACCTTTAACGGTTTTAAACAATTTTCACATTTTAATCTTTTAAATAAAAGATTCATTCACAGATTTTCCAAATCAATTTTCATTTCAATTTGACTAACTCGTTAGATCTTTAAATCAAAGATTTAACTTATAGCCTTCAAAACAATTTCATTTCAATTTGATTTAAACAAATCATCAATTTAAATCTGTTAAAAATAAACAGGTTTAATTCATAGCTTTCAAAAAGAATTCATTCATAACTTGGAAAATCATTTCTCTATTAAATCTTGAAATTCCCCTAATTAACTGGAATCTCAGCTCTTATCTAAAAGTGTTTATCATTTGAAAACAACAGTTTTCATTTTGGAAATCTGATTCATTTATACGAGTTGAAATCCTTGGGTTAAATTCAAATTCTCAAAACCATACCTTTAAAATGGTTTAAATTCATACAAACATGTTTATAATATCTTTAACCATAATTTCCAATCATCGAATTCAATTCCAAATATTGAATTCAAATTCAAATTTGAATTATTTAATTTCAAAACTTAATCAAGTAATTTAAAATAAATTTTAACTTGAAATTTCATTCCAAAAGCTTTTCCTATTTATTCCGATTCCATTTCCAAAACATTTGAATTCAAATATTCAATTTTTATAAATCATTTCAAAATCTGTGACTTAATCGATTTCCTCGTGAAATCCATATTTGTGTGTGTATGGTGTGGTCAAGGGGTTATACACAGTAGTGCAACATCATTCAATTATCACAGATCAGAATTACAGAAATGTAATTGATAAGCGATATAAACTATAACGCTTATCTGTCATATACAGATCACAAATATATATACCACGGCTAGTAAATTACATCACAGATAATTTATCGCAGATCACAACATAAATCAGGATATATACAAAGCATCATAAATCAGGGATATCAAACAGTTTATCATCCAATATAATCCAAGCATCCATAGGTAGGATTAATTCAATTATCTGATAAATTTAAATCAGATTAAATTTCTACGAATCATTCTTTTCACATTTATTATCAAATAAATTTCAAGTAAATGATCCTCATTAACTATTCATAATTATTTAATTACTATTCTTAAGTAATTAAACTCACTTTAATTATTATTAATTATCATTGAATTAACCTTTAAAATCATATATTTAATCACTGATTATTTCATTAATTAAGTTCTAAACTGTAACTTAAAAATCTTTATTACTTGATTAAATAACCTTTATCATTTGTTTAAAAGACAACTCTTTATTAAATTAATGAGTCTTATTTACAAATTAATTTACCTTAATTAATTTAACTCAAATCTTAATTTCTTGATAAAATAAATTAACCAATTATTCACTTGCACTAATTAAATGAGTGCATATCATTTTATCTTTACTAATTCAATTTTAAAACATTTTCTAACTAATGTTTTAATTATCATCACAAAGCAAATTTAAACAATTTTAAATATTAAAACTTCTTTGATTTCAGACTAGGATTCAAATTATCTTTAATTCAGATTTAAATTTAAATTTAAACTTTTAATTTCAACTTGCTTAAATTTTTCATTTAAAATTTCAACTCCATTTCAAATTTCTTTAATATATTTTGAATTGCTTTTAAGTTATAAAAAAAAAAATTTAATTTTAAAACTTATTTATGTTTAAACTAAATTCTACCTTCAACTTGAATTTATATTAACATTTTAATTTGAACTCAGCTTTTTAAAAATCTTGGTTTAAAATTTAAATTTGGTTTTAAAATTTGCAAACCAAACAGTTTCAGGTTAAAAAAGAAAAAAAACTGCAACAACTTTTACTCGAGCCCAGACTCGATTTGCTTCGAGTCACTTACTCGATTTACTCGAGTATCCCTTCGCGTCATTTACCATCTTCCCCGAGACTTCCTGTACGCAACGCAACCCATCCCCTTCTTCTCCCTAAACTCCTCACTGATACATAAAAATAATGGTGCATATGCACCAACGACCGGAGCTTCTCCTATCAATCCCAACCACCTTGCCACATCATCGGCAACACGCATGGCTAACTCGATCATCCATCATCGTTAATTTCGTCAGAAATCAAAATCGAGCATATCACAAAACCTGGAACACGAAAAAAAAACTGGAACGCCCTCACCTGTCAACGCCGTTCGCTCGACACTCCGGCCACCATTCACCACCAAACTCCGGCCATAGCGTCATCAATCTTCCCTCTACCTCCCCACGAAACCGCGTGACACTCGCACCTTCGTCGACGTTGCGCGAGTAGAAAATATTGGCCACCCTAAAACTAGGTCACCGAAGTTTGATCACTTCCCGCCGCCACCACAAAGCTTCGTTCAACCTCCAAGTATTTTTCCTAGAACCCTCGATCACCTTCCCACCTCCAGACCACGTCGCGTCTTCCCCGATCAACCCAATCACCGGCAATTCCCCAAAAACCACACTCCCTTAAACTTCGAACTGCACCCAAACTACACAACTAAAAATCACGAAACCTATCTCAAAAATCATCACTTCCGGTAAGGATTCCAGTTATATACTTGAATCAATATTTCGTGAAGTTCGAAATTCCCAGAGATTAAAGTTTTTACTGTTCTTTCTTGTGTCAGGCTGCAACTCCTTCGTATAAATTTTGAAATGCATTTTTAAAATCTAATTATGGTAATTCCAAACATTTTTTGTTTTGACATCATTAGCTAAAAATGTTAAGAGCAAGTGGAATTGAATTTTGAACTAAGTTATGACCTGTACTTTTATAACATAGGCCTTATTTCCTATTACCGCAGACATGCACACAAATTAAATATACATACAGGCTATAACACATAACCATATTAGCATATAACTTTCAAGATAATACATGCAAACCAGATTGTTCAAGAAGATCTCAGGTAGAAGAATAAGTTTACTCACTTGTCAGAGAAGAAAGACAGAGAAAAATCTTAGGCCTGAGTTGCCTTTGCCTTGCCCAGTTTTATTTTTATTTTTTTTTTCTTTTCTCAGTTTTGAAGAATGAAACTGTAATGATACTTTGATGTGTATATGAAGTTAAAGTATACAGGGTAATACTTCTTTTAGTACAACCAAGCAGTGATATCTTTGTTTATACAATAAACATGGCTGAGATGCTTGCATTCCTTTTTCTCGGCTAATATCATGCTTTTGCTTATGTACTTGATATGTTTTGTTTGTACTTGTTTGCTTTTACTTTATGTTTCTATACTTAAACATATACTTGCTGTCCTACTTCCTATTTTCTGGTTTACAGCCTACATACCTTTGCTTTGTTTTGTCCTTATTTTGTTTACACTTTGTTCTATTCTTTTTGTTTATGCTTATATTTGTATTTGTTTGTATGTATACATTTGTTTCTATTTCTTATTTGACTTTATTTGGTACATGTTTTATAAGCTTGTACAGTTTGTTTATGTTTTACAAACTCTATAGGCTGCATATGTATGTTTTTATTTGTTTGTTATTTTTACTTTGTTTTGTTTACTTTGCTTATCTATTTGTTTGAATACTTATGTATTTGTTTTGTTATATTGACTTGTTTCATATTTTACATTGTATCTAGTTACTTTATTTTGTTTGTTCTTTTTTATGCATATGTTTATTTAGTTAGCTTTGTAACCTGCTTTGTATTCTATTTGATTTCTTTCTTTTGCAAGCTACATACTAAAACTTTTATATTTGTTTGTATTTATTATGTTTGATTTGTTTTGTTATTGGTTATAACTTTAACTTATATAGGTACCAATATATTCTATTTTGTTCTTTTTTTATGCATTTGTTTATTTATGTAAAAATATATACTTTTATTTTGCTTACTTAAATGTATTTGCTTTATTCTTGCATTTTAAATTTACTTCTATTTTTAGTTTAAATAATTATCATAAATTTTACTTTAAAAATTATTGTTTTATATTTCTCTATATATACACATATATTTTATATAACTCAAATTATCATCATTTAAAAATTTTTAAATCAATTTATTTATTTATTTTTATACTTGTGTCAATGTATATACTTTTGTTTTATTTATTTTGCATATTTATTTACAACTTTGTTTCATATTTAAATGTCGTTTCTTTTCTTTTCTTATGACTTATATATTAATTTTCAACTTAAATACTTATCGTCTTGTATTTTTATTTCTATTTATTTTAAAAACCATTTATTTAAGATTTTATCTCAAATCCAATATATACATATTTATTCACATATATACAAATTTCCAAATTCATACGACTTAATATAATTTCTATTTGAATCGGGGAAACTCGCTGCCCTTTATAATTAATTTTACAATTTTTTTTAATTCAAAATTTCATTTAAATTATCAATTTAAATTCATAAAAATCCTGGGTCGTTACATTATTGGTTGTTAGGAATATCCTATAAATAATAATAATAATAATAGTTGAATATTGTATGATTATATTTTAAATTCAAATATTTTATATATTTTAATAATATAAAATATATTTAAAATTATTTTTCTGTAAATAGAATAACTATATATATATATATAATAAAAAGGGTTTTTTCTCCCATGGAAGAGGGGAAAAGACGATCTGATTTACCTACGCCTAAAGTTATTTTTCTAGCATCAAATCCAAATTCGCGTTTTAACGCCTCCTATCCAAATTGCGATTCAGAATTTGGGGGCAAAAATCATTTCAATCGATCATCTACCTCTGGATCTGCGATTAATCTTTGTCAAATTTGGAAAGATTAAATTTGGTCAGCCAGGTTAAGATCCACCGTCGTATTCTCTTTTTGGGCGTGTTTCACTATGCTTTCAGAATCTGTTATGATGATTCTTGGCAGATTTGTTACTCTATCATGACTATCGATTTAGTTCGAATTAGTAAGTGGAGATTAGGCCACAGGAAGGCGGTTGTTCATATCTGGATGTAGTTCGACTTGCACTACCTGTCGACGCCACCATTTCCTTCCATATCGGGTTCGATCTACAGATCGAAAGTTGTACAGTTGCATTTACCCCAAAATTGTTGTAATAGTTTTTGGAACAATTAGTTTTGAGTTTGAAGGATGTATTCTTACAAGCTACGCGAGCATTGAATCAAAGTTTGATGGTCGAGTATCAGTTAGAATATGGCGATTCGTAGGCTTGGATTCTTGGCTTGTAGATCTGGCGAGTACCAAGGCCAATTAAACCGTATATAGGGCTGTGTAAATCTTTTAGCATCAAATCGATCTGGTATTCTAATTCATCATAAAGAAGATTAATGTGTTCAGGTTTTGATTAGTTTTGAAACAGTATTAGTTGATAAGGTACGTGCTTATTGTTCATATATACCGAGTTTTATTAGTATCAGTGTTCGACTGTACCTATATGTGAACTTTCAATTGTGAATATCCAATGGAAATTGTGAATGCCCACAGTGTTTCAACGTTCTGTTTCTGTTGGGCATGTTAGATTCTAGGATAGGCACAACAACTTTGAATCTTTAATGCCTATTGTTTCAAAATATGTTCCAATATCTGGAACGTGGATAGATTATTGAATGGTTCTAAGTTGGTTGGTGTTGCATTTTATGATGCTCCTCTACATGTTGTCAGCATGAACATAGTTAAAAACTTTGTTCTCTTAAGGTACTCAATTAAGTTTGTTGACAATAAATTTTGGCTCACTAGACTGCTACACAACTGAGTTTTTGAATGATGGAGGACCTTGTAGTTTCAGATGATCAAAAGAATATCCAGATTTTCTATTATGCACCAAAAATATTAGAGAGCTGGAAACTACAGAAGCTTCTATCATGAGCAGAGTTTCATGCTGGATCACAAATCACAAAACGCTGTACATGGGAAATGTTTTTATGTATATTATGGCTGTAATGTGTACAAGAATGTACCATGTTTTTATTGTTCAAATTTATGATTTATTATTTAGGCTGGATGATAGATTGATGGATACAGGGTTTGTGATTGTAAGCGTTTGTGTTTTTAAGTTACTGCATTGTACAAATGCATGGACCTTATTAGTTATTAATAATTGAACCCCTTTTTCAAATATATATATATATATATATAATAAAATGGTATCTAGTTAAATAAAAATTATTTTTGAAAAATCCGACATGTATGTTTACATACACCCTGAGCATATGTCGACATACTTTGGCAGATTTTGAATTTTAATTTCAAATTCAAAATTTGAATTCCTGTCCATCTTTTCACCAACTCCTTTGTACTGAAAATATTCCCTTGACCAGATAACATGTCTTTTGTTCTATATTTATTTACTATATCTCCATCCATTCATTGTTCACTTTCATTTGCAAATTCAAAAATCATAAACTCTCTTATCTCTTCAAACTTCTTTTCAATGACATCCTCAAGCAATACTAAGAAAACCATTAGGCTTTCTAAGAAAATAAAAGAATATCTTTTCAAAGATCAAGAATCGCAAGCCTAAATTGAGTATATATCTTTTAGAAAAGTCCTTCCTGGAAGATTTGCTATTTTTGAAGAATTTTCTACTTATGATCTTTTTAATTTTTGTTTGAAAAATGAAATTTTTTTATTTAATTAGTGCTTCTCAAAATAATTTCACTTGTTATCCCCAAAATTAGTAAGATGTTTTATGCAAATTTAAAAGGAAAGTTTTATGGTGGAAGAGAAGGAGAAGTTTGGAGTAGTGTCAAGGGGACATAATTTTTTTTTTAATTGTGAACTTTTGGGTCACATTCTTGGATGCAAATCTAGTGGAATAGACCTTTCAACTTTTGAAATTGATTTTCAAAATCGTGAAATAAACCATGACATTTTTGAAAGTGATGATGATTTTGAATGTAAAAACAAAAACTCGCATCCATAAGCAAGAATTTTATGCCTTCTTTTGCAACAAAGTATCGCTCCTAGTACGAGTAATTGTAATAAACTGACACGGAAAGTTTTCAAAGCTCTTTTTGCAATTTATAATCAATGCGACATAAATTGGTCTCAAGTCATTTTGGATGAACTTTTTCCTAAAAGTCTTTGTAAACATGAAAACAAACTATTTCATAGTGTGTATTTTACTCGTGTTTTCAATTATTTTGGTGTTGACCTTAAAGGAGAGGAAACAATTCCTTAAAAAATATTTGACAAGGCCAACATTTCACTTATGCATATTTCACTCTTTTTCGAGCCTTATGAAACACTTGCAGAAAAGGAACAAAGATTAGATTGGGAAGAGGAGTAAGAAATAAGTGGAGAGGAGGAAGAGGAAGAGGAAGGAGAGGAAATGGAAGTCAAGGAGGAAGAACAAGAAGAGGAAGGGGATACTTCCTTGGAAAGTTTCAATATGCCACCTAATCCATCCAACAAAGATCTTCTCAAAAATCAAGAGAAGATCACTCCACACCAAAGAAAGCTTAATAAATCATTCTCAAAGAGATTTATCTCTATTTCCACCAAAATGGATAAATTCTTTGGAAAGATCATCTGCAAATTTGGTGGTTCTTCTTCAACTTCATCCACATCTTTCTAGTTGTTAATTTAAGCTATTTTTGTATTTAGATTTGTTAGCTTTAAGTTTATGTTGAATCTCATGTATCTTTCTTTTATTCCTTGTACTCATCCTTATTATCAATGAACCTTTTATTTCTTACTGTTATGCATTGTCAATTATGTCTAGAAAGTCATACAAGTATGATAGTATAGGCCAAAACGATAAAATTGTAAAATAAAGTAATTTTGAAAAATATATGGCATATGTCGACATATACAAATCATGTATGTCGACATATAACGGCCAGTTTTCAATTTTTTTTAACTTAAAGTACTAATAATAATAATAACTACCAAAAGCTAATTCATTTCAAACGACTTCTTACCCATTTATATACCTATTCACTCTAGAAAAGCATTATTTTCAGTGTCTATCTTCACTTTTTTTCATATATAAACTTATCTCTTCAATAATGGTGTCACATCAAAAACTTTGCAAAAGCCTCAAACAACCTCTTAAATCATTCGAGAACATTTTTTCTTTCATCATAGGAAACCAAAGGCACTTAGTATTGAGTCAAATGCAGATGATCAAGGAGCAAGAAAGACATTTTGATGCGATTTGGTGAATGATATTTGTCTTTAACGAAGAAGAACCAACTATCAATCCAGAGTATACCATCAATAAATATGAAGAAGATTAGGTTGCTATCAATGCGGATCCAATCTTTTGCGCCGATGGATGGATTGAAGTTCCTCGAAATGTCTAGTTTAAATAGGTTTGATTGTATATACATAATAATACTTGATTTGATTTGGATTTGATTGGTTTGATTTGTGTGAATTTGCTCGAATGATGTGTGACATTAACTTTGTTGGATTCGATGAATATTTACATTGATTACGATTATTTCATATTATCTAATTTTACATATCACCTATTGTTTTCATACAATCATTCTCATCATCACTATATATATATATATATATATTAATTAGTATTTAATTTAGGGGAAGTTAGAATTAGAGTAAGAGGTAGTTTTAGATTTATAGTTTTAGATGGTTGTTTTTGTTAACGACAAAAAGGAAGAAATATATAAAATATAGGAATAGATTAAGGGAGAGGTTTGTAACCTTGGGGTAGTTATGTTATATTTTGCATATATAGTTGTTATCATCAAAAAGGAGAAGATTGTTAGTAACTTCGGTTTTAATGATAACAATTATAGAACATTACATAAAATATAGATACTAATGTTTTATCAAGATATATATAGTATGTAGTGCAGGATGTTAGATAGGTGTTGATTAAGAAGACCATATAGTATCAAGAGTAGATGTTGATATCAAGAGTAGATTCAAGATGATGATAATCGAAGACTCATGAGTATTGAAGGTTCAAGATTTCAAGATATTCCAGATAAGTTATAGAGTCATAGAATTTTTGTTAAAACCCTGATAGCACTTTCTTGATATCTCTCTCTATTTCAAATAAGTTTTAAATAATTTTCAAATACTTTACTTTCAAAATAATCTTTTCAACCATCTATTCAAAAAAATTCTCAAAATATTTATACAAATATATTATATTAAGTTTTTAAGTATTTTTTAATCTATTATATTTTTGGTATTTTAGTTTATATATCTTTCTTATGTTTATTTTTAATATTTAAATTTTGATTTTAGATATTTACTTATAATTTATAACTATATTGATTTTTTATATATATTATTTACATTATATTGAATACTCTTATTAAATCCGTATAAGGAATTGTGCGGGACTAGATGTAGGGTAACCCCAAACTAGTATAAAATCCTGGTATGTTCTTTTCTTTTTACTTTTAGTGCATTTACTTTTGTCTGCACTTTGATTCTGTGATTGTTAATGACATCATTGTAAATAAAATCTTAAGAATTTAAAAAATATTCATATAATCCATTAAACACTATTCACCTCCCCTCTCTATTGTTAATTTAGCTTTAAGATCGCTATTCCGCTGACTCGCACATACCACTTTACTTCAATAGAGAGTGTGATGTTTGGGCTTGGAAGCATACTGATAGTGAGTTCACTACTAAAACAGCATAGGACGCAATTAGAAAATGGGACCTGAAAGTGAATTGGCACAAAACCATTTGGGACAAGGCTAACTGCCCCAAGATGGCTTTGAAAACTCACAAGGTTGTGCTTGACAGACTACCAACTAGGGATAGGCTGACAAAATGGGGTGTTACGCAAGGAACTATATGTGTTCTATGCAAAAAGGATAACGAATCCCACAAATATACATTTTTTAATTGCGAATTTGCAAGTAAGATTTGCGGTTTTTGCAGATCCAAGGCTAAACTATCCTATTATAACCTAAATTTGCAAGAAGTACTTTAATACCTGAGCACTTGCGAACAATCTGAACATCATGAGGCCAAATCGAGCAAAATTGCGGTTACTACCGCTATGTAGAGCTTATGGAGAGAACAAAATAAGAGAATATTCCAACTTATAGAGAATAGTGAAGAGAAAATGATCAGATTAGTGATAATAGACATGAATTTGAGCAAGAAGAGAATTTGGGGAAGAAGAGTTACCAGTAGCCAGGAGCAAGCAGGAGTCAACTTTGGAGAAGTGGATTGCTAGAGAATAGAGGCAGAACCCAACATATGAGCTTCAACTATCGACGGCCATGAAGTAATTATCTATTGCGATTTCTTTGGAAAAGTTGGGTTTTAAGTCAGTTTTATGTAAAGTTTCCTTCTATACTTGTACTTACTCATGTAGCTCGGTTGCGGGCCGAATTAATATGGGCTTTCATGCCTTAATAAAATTTACCAAATTTCGCACACGCACACACATATAATAATTATTTATTTTAAAATATTTTTTTGTCTAAAAAATATTAATAAATTCAAAAAAAATTATTTTAGTTTTAATTTTATAGTGGTGAGCAATATGTACAAGTATGAAAAAAATTAAATACATACATATATATGTTTTTTAATTTAATATAGACAACATAACCATATGTAGATTCATTGTAATTCATATACTATCCAAGTACATAAATGACATAGTGAACAATATACATATATGTAAGTGTAGATAAAATATTTACCTCGATTAAAGCTGGTTGTGCCATGCCGAATTATTGAATTGATAAACTCTATAAACTAATATCCAAACTTCCAAAGAGAGCTACCAAACTGAAAGCAGCAACTATCGATCTACTATTTCAATTTGATTTACATTATTTTCCTTGAAAGTATGGAGGAAGCAAATAGAGGAGGCCGATAAGAAATGATGAGGATGGATGCAAATGTTAAGAGATCCTAAAGCGGGGTTTGTAGTGTTTAAATGGTAGAGATTCAAAGGAGCAAAAATGGATCTTGATCCACACTTTCCTCTTACCATTTCACACCTTTTGAATCACTATTCAAATCCATTCACACACCTCCATAGCCAACCATGCATGTCCATATATAAGGTTCCAAATTATTTCAAGCCCGATCAAACAAATGTGCATTCAAATCTAATTCAAACGTGCATCAATTTCGTATATCGATATATATGTATATAACTTTTATATACATACTATTTTAACACTGATCAACGTAAATTAAATAAAAATTTATAACTAATATTTCATAAAAAATAAATAATCTGATTAATTTATAAAAATTACAATTAAATAAATTTCATGGTGTTAGGAGTATTCTACTTTTCGGTTGTGTAACTTTTAGGTGTAAATTCGATCATCAATTAATATCGAACAATTCGAATACTAAAGTTTACACGTCACATTAGCTAGTGGCATGTGTTATATCTAAATTTATGTGACACCCCATATTTTTATAAAATTATTTAAAATAACTAATTTGATAAAATAAATAAATAATATAGAGATTAATAAGTTGATAATTGATTAGCTAAGAGTAACCGTGCTATGTTAATGTGCAAACTAAAATGAAATAACCTAAGCTAATGTGTTAGGATATGAGAAGGGCAATATGGAAAATAGGTGGAGCTTATACTCAAAACCCTTAGGAAATAGAATGCTCGTGTTCATTTCATTTTACTCAAACTAAAAAAAATACTAAGGCATGCCACCATTATCATTGTCAAAAATAAGATTAAAGCTAGGAGTCAAGGGAATCAACTAAATCAACATCAAATCTCACATCTATAATCTCAAAGCTAAGGTGAATATACTACATCCCAATTTCTTTTAGTTTTCGGTTTTAATATTAGACCCGGAATGATTTTGCAAGTATATGCCATGTTTTAATGATTAAAATTATATATATATATATATATATATATATATATATATATATGTTGTTGATGGATTATATATGTTCGTGTTAGTTTTGTGATATGTTTGACATTAAAACCCTATTTATTAACATCCAAATGCTTTGAAAATTAAGATATAGGCCAAAAATGATATTGTAGAGATAGGTTTCGATTTTCATAATTTTGAAAATTAATTTGCATTTTATATTAATTTTCTAGTGAAGGAAATTATTTGTTGGGTTATAAATTATTTTCGACTAAAATAATTATTATTTGGGGTTGAAATTTTTATATGTTAGGCAACATATTAAAATAGATTTTATAGAATTTTTCCAGATTTTTCCTTAGTGTTTTGATGAATATATAAAATTATGTAAGGTATGGGAGTTAAATGTTTTATATATTTAATTAAGGAGAATGAACATTTTGTAAAATAAAATGATTATTTGATTTTAAAAATAGTGGCAGCACATTTATAAAAAGTAATTGTCAACCAATGATAATTTGACAAAGAAAGCAGGCTTGTTGAAAAGATTTCCTTTTAAAATTAAAAACAAAGATATCACCTTTTTTACATGTTTTAGCCTTTACGGCAATAAACTTTTGACCTAGACCATCCGACAAGGTCGAGAGGTTCATAGCTTTCGACGCTGTCAAACCAGTGCATATGATATCAAGCAACTTGGTATGTAATGAATGAGACAGAGTCGAAGGTTCTAAGTCGAAGTGTTGATGGCCAAAGAGGTTGGGATATGTTTTTTTTAGAAACCAAAAACTTTCACTTGCTTTGCTTTCGAATAAGAGCTTTAAACTTGGTTGCTTTCGACCAGGTCAAATATTAAGGTTTTAAACCTTCCGACACAGTCGAAAGGCTACCGCTGTTTTAACACTTGTCTATTTTAAAACCTATCGACACAGTCGAAGGGTTACTACCGCTTTATAAATATATTTTTTGAACCTTTCGACAAAGACGAAAGGTTTACCTGTTTTAAAAACTAACCGCTTCTCCATGCTTTCAAAAGGAAGCTTTCGACTTAGGTGATTCACCCTTGTTTTATAAATCGAAGAAAACCCAAAGCTTTCGAAAGAGTTGTTTTAAAGGATATGTTTAAAGCTTTTGAAGTAGAGCTTTCGACAAATTCAAAAGGTTGCTTCCAATGATTTCGAAAGGTTTAGTTCAATGTTTTGGAAAGCTTTTAGTTAAATGACTTCAAATGGTTTAGTTCAATGGTTTGGAAAGGTTTTAGTTGAATGATTTCTAAAGGTTTAGATTAATGGTTTCGAAAGGTTTATTGACTGGTTTTGAATGGTTTTAATTGAATGGTTTCAAAAGGTTTTAATTGAATGGTTTCGAAAGGTTTTAGTTGAATGATTTCGAAAGGTTTAAATGGATGGTTTTCCAAGGTTATTCTAAGGCAATGTTTTAAAGAGGTTTTAAAGAAGGATGTCCAAAGTTTAATAGCTTTCAAAAAGTTTGCTTTTCAATGGTTTCGAAAGGTTTGAAGAATAGTTTTGAAAGGTTTAATGTTTGGTTATGAAAGAGAGGAATTCAAAAGTTTAAAAAGAGGTTCTTTAAAATGGTTAAATGTTTTTATCAACTAAATTTTGAGCAAAGAATACATTTATGAGACGGTGATATGATTTTGAGTAAATTATAAAGATTATACACTTTTCCTTGTTTAAGGTTTTAAATCATTTTGAAAATGTTTTCAAGGAAAATTATGGGAGGGGATCCTTAAGTGAAAATGACTTAGATATTAGAAAACCAAATGGGACAGTATGAGGTCGCGCCCTATGCATTAGCTAATAGCCCCAGCCAATCATTGTCCAAAATTTCAATGTGTAGGGCTTTGTCACAGGTAGACTAAAATTATGGTTACACACAGAAAGGAATATATGTTTGTATACAGATAGGTTATTGATAAGTCTGAAAAACCATTAGGATCGAGAAGACCCGTGAGATGATTAAGTTAGGGACAGACCGTCCAAAAATGAAGTATTTAACTTATAGTTAAGGATAGATCATTTGGGAAATGTTTAACAGATAGTTATGGATAGATAATCCGGAAGAAGAATACCTAGCAGGTGTTAGGTTAATTTTGATTATATTAGCTGGTGGGCCCGAGTCAGCCAAAGGTTGAAAGTTACCCAAACAAAACTTGTGTGTTTGAACAGATAGTTCATTATTACCTAATATTTATGTATGTTTGCATAAAGATTGCTTTACAGTATTTAACCGTTGTGGATGCAGAAACACAATATATGGTTTTATGATAGGTTTTGAAAAGATATGTTTTAAAAGGATGTTGGTGAGGGGAAACTCATTCCGCTAAGCTTTGTGATCTCACTTAACATAATTTTTCCAGGATGTATAATATTATTTACACCCGACTTTATGTCTAACTCGAAGTTTATGTTTTTCTCTTAAACCTCGGGTGCTCAAAATTAATTTCAATAGGCTGAGGGGTTAAGGTCTTTTTCAGGTTTAGTGAGATGATGTATAAAGCAACCGGAGGCATGCAGGAGGCAAACAAATAGCTATTTAGGAGTTGTAGTTTTATGTATTGTTGTATTTCCGCTGTGTTTGTATTAAGTCTATTTTGACCATATAACTCTGATCATCGAAGGGGCTATCCACTACACAAAAAAGAACTTTAGTAGCGTTGAAAAAACTCTACCAAAACTTTTAGTAGCGTTTTATAGAATGTTACTACAGGCCGCGCATCCAAAAGTATGATTTTTGGTTGCGTTTTAATAAACGCTACAAAAGGTTTTTTGTAGCTTTACAAAACCCTACCAAAACTAACATTTTTAATTGGGTTTGTACTTTGATCGTTCTTTGATTTTCTGCAGCGTTTATTTTGTGACTAGAAACTTTTCATCGCATTTATTTTATGCCACTATAAATTCTGGTGGTATTTTATATTTGTTTCCGTAGTATTTTTAAAAAGCTAAAATGTATTGATAACATGTTTTAAATGCTTCTATATACTATTAATGGCTTATACTATTTCTAGCAACCAGTTTTATAATAGTCATACTAAAATCAACAGCGATCGTATAATTACCATATTCAAAGAAACAATCAATCAATCATATAATCATCATATTCAAATAATCGTGAGCACGTTAATCACATAAATATAATATCCATAACCATTTAGGTAATATTTATTTGACAAAATGAGCAAATTCACATACCACAAGCATTCACAAACAAGTTTACACAACCAGTACTAACAAATATCATAGTACATATAACAATTGAAGTCATGTCCATTGTTGTTGATGGTATTCACTCTGAAAGAGCTAATTACCTGTAAACAAGGTTGATAATCAACAATAAGAATTTGACATGAATTATCAAGTAACATTCAAACAATATTAATTGATTATTATTCAAACAAGCATATAAACAATCAAGCTATCAAGTTCACAACATTTCATAGCTCATGTGATAATATTAGTTATGTAACTTCTGTATTTACTTGGTCATGGATTAAAGGATTGGGATGAATTTTCTATATAAAAAATTGAACGGGCAACATCCATTTCAATCCACCTAATAGGAATGTAAGTATGCTTCGTTTACCACCAAAGGTTTAACATGAATTATTATTAGATAGATGTTTTGAATCCTGACTTTTGATTTGTTGCTAGATGTATAATTTAAGTATAATTAATTATAGGCTATAATTGACAAGTTCTTCAATTTTACCATTGTGTAATTAATTGATTTTGAATTGACTAATTAATCCTAACTCATTTGGCATTGTTTAAGTTACCGGTTTTAATATAATCAACGAATCTTCATGCTGGCTACCATTTCTCAATACCCCTATGTAACTATTGTTACTGGTTGAAGAACCGCCAACCTTTGTTGCAAATTAAAAGTGTACTTTAACAAATAATGTAACTGTAAATTTTGTTGTTCCGTAAAAAGGCAAGTTTGCAATTTCAAAGTTTCACATCTCTCTTCCTTTTGAGTTTATTTACCTTAAACCATTTTCTTAAGCATAAACTATATATACCCTTAATATAATTAGCAATTTGTATCAATTATCACTTTAATTCATATTTTGCTAATTTCGATTTTTCCAAGGGCAGATTACATAGAATCCTTGAACATGATCAACGGTTATAGGTGATTTTGCATGGTAACAATTACATTACCAAAAGGATAGATGATTCAGTAGTTAAATCGGTTAATAAATAGATAGAATAGTGGTATAGGGAAATATAGAAATGCCACCATAATAATGCAACCGAATTCAGTTCATTTTTAATAAACTAAAAATCAGAGAAAATATTGGCTATAATTGCAACAATGGTGACTTTAACCTCAATACTAGGTTTGATATTAATAAATGTGATATCATTTACCATAACAAAATACACCAAGATTTAAAATAAAATATAGTAAGTAAAATATACAAGACTAAAACATTTACTTTAAGAGCTCTTGCAGCAATAAACAAAAATCATTGTAACTTGAATTTAGAATCTCAGACACAACAAACTGTTTCAACAGTTATACCATGTCCATTTCTCTAAGAATATAATCCCATTTTTACAAAAGTTAAGGTTGTTTCAAATGATTTAAGTTAGTGCTGGAATTTTTTTTGTATTGTAAATTTGAATGATGAAAGATGAAGAAGCTAGGAGTAATATAGAAGATAGGAGTAATATTGTTAAAAATATGGTGTAAGTTATGTAAAATCTGATGTACACATGTTTTGTAAATTTGTTGGAGTATGTTAAGTAAATTTTAATTTTCAAATAGAACTGGCCTTCTTAGGTATAGGTACACAAGTTTGCAGGCTTTGCAGTAATGCCTATTCTTATGATATGTTTTTTTTACTTTTCCAAAACTTGATTATAAAATTTTCGCTTTAAATAATGAGTGGCTGTAATTAATCAAAGATGTAAATTGAAAAGTGTAGTTCTAATACAATGTATTTAACGCATTTATAATTTTCATCTTACATGTAGCAAATCATGTGTTTTATTTTATTTTTTTAAGGGATTTTTGGATACTCATGCTTACTCACGTAGACATGAAGTGTAATAAGAAGAATCTAAGACTATGAAAAAAGTGATACCTTCCAAGTAAGTGACATATCCTTCTGAACCGAGAGCGATCACATGTCCATCAACTAAGCAACAAATGACTGCAAAAATATAGTTTAATCAAGAATCAGGACAGAGATTACAAGCAAGCATTAGGTTGAATCTGTAGAAAGAGGCAAGGGAAAAAGATTCACAGTGACACCAATAGTACAAAAGATATACGTAACACATACCATTTTCTCTGAAAGAATTCATTGCCGGTGATCCAAAAGTAGGAGATCCCAATCATATGTCTAAGTGATCTCAAATAGCTTAGCCTGTTTAAGAGGAAGATGAACCGTATTGTAGTTCTCTAGTTTGAGCCACTTAAATGAGTATACTTAAATGAATACAGATCTTCATTTGAGCAACAATTGCAGCTAAAAGCAGATTGTTGTGTCTGAGATTGCAACTAAATAAAGTAACGACTAAGTTGTATGTATATAGAAAACTACTTACACTCATCTCTCAGTTACACATACTATCTCAATCACACTAACATATTACTCAATCACTATAATTGTTTAAATAGTTAAAACAATTTTTAGAGTTCATCTCGTGATAAGTTATGAACATACTTAAGTAACATTCTTAACATCTTTATTCTTTGTCCACATCTTAAAATTAGTTGTGATTATCTACCGTCCAAATCCCCTTAAGATTGAGTATTTTATTCCTCTCCCTGTATGTTTCAAATAATGATTTGTCATAGGCTGACTTAGATAGCCCACTCCAACAAATAATAGAGCAGAGATTCTTTCGTGTGAGAGAACCACCATCATATGGCATGAGATAACAGAGCTGGTACATTGTAAACACCAAGTAGTGGTGGTTCACACATACAGGAGTATATCTGCTCTCTGCCAACCCAACATCAACAACATTAAACATATTTGCTAACAATTAATTTAGTCGAAAAAAATTCACCTCCAAGTTACATTAATGCTTATAATGTCTACAATAAAGACACATGCAAGAAATAATTAGTGATCAACAAAGACAAGGTATTTGTCAGCATGAACATAACCATAAACAAATCTACATTGTCAATAGTGATAAAAATGCAACAAAATCACACGCTACACAGAACAAACCATAGCATGGGTCCTTAACTTTTGTGTGTACAAGGGAAAGCAGGAACAAAAATATTTTTGGGAAAAAGCACAAATCCTATGAAGCAATTTCTAAAGCACTCTTTGAGGCTTCATTTCTGAGATACTTTGTTTCTAATTACTAGTTCAACTATATGGAAAAAACATCAATCACAAAGAAGAAGAAGAAGATGATGATGATAAAGAGTTTGAGGTTACATTTTAATAATATTTGGACATGAATATGTATTCAAGTATATACGAATATGAATTCATATATGTGTGTGCATGTGTTATGTAGCAGTAATGTGTATATATGATCAACTGAAACATTTCCAGAAGGCACTGTTACATACCTGACGGCGGAAAACACCACAAAATGTGCAATTATTTTTTAACCCAATGGCTTTAACTATTTCAACCATTGTCCATCTGTATAAATCCCTGTAAGAGACTACTTTTAACGGCAATCCATACTGCACACATGAGCATTAAAAAAAATACAAATGTAAGGAGCAATGTTAGATTGTTAACCCAAAAATGTCAAAGGTGCTATCATAATATAAGTTACCTGAATTTCATTGCGCTTGACGGTTTCTAGGGAGTCATCTCTGTATCCAGTAATCCGTTCATCAACTTACAATAGAGATAAATTGAGGCCATAATGATGCCTGCTATTTAATTGTGATAATGCATAGGCAAGCATAGTTGAATCCGTACAAATGAAACAAAGTCATTAGCAAATATAGTTGCTCTGAGCAGCAATAAATAACTATAAATATACAGCAAAAGGGATGATATGGCAAAATTATAACTATCTAATGTTAAATGGAACCAGCAAATACTGTGTATTGTAAATGTTTAGAAATAATACAGACTACATACACACCAAAAAGTTACATAACAGCTTTCAGTAATGTGGTTGCAGGATATAAAATTTTCTGACAAATGATGTAAACATACCCTAGGAAAATTATCTAGAAAAGCTAGTATGTGATGACTCATGTTCCCTTCCAATTACAATCATCTGCCAACCGTGATAATGTAGTACTATCTCGATGGAGATATGATTGGTTATATAAATCCTCTAATATTGACATATTAGACAAAACAATTCTTAAAACATTTTTCTATGCAAGTATGCATATGCACATTAGGAACAAATAGAATTACATACATGGTAGAACTGCTACGTTTAACGGATTACACTTAGAAATAACTTAAGTCCATTAAACTAAACACATTAATCTCATTTTTTTGAACAAGTATTAACATTAAACAGTTTTTGCAAGAGACATATAATATTGTTAAGGTTAATGACGCAGTGGATTAATCAAAAACTTGATATGTCGATGGAATTAGCAATCGGTGGATTGAATGATGCTGAAAATGCCCAAATCCGTTGATCTCAAGAGATACCGGATTCTAGCTATCCTTAACACGTTGATCGCGCACGATACCGTGATGAAGGATCTACGATTCTTCGACGTTGATCAAGCGCACTTGATTCCGTGAATCGGCTTCAACGTTCGTTGATTTGAGCGCACTCGAATGCCGAAGTGGATATAGGAGATTTTCACTCGACTACCAATTTAAAGAAAGCACAAAGCAATCAAAATGGAAATTTTATTCAATTTTCAACCAACATTTACAATGACATCACGTCCCTATTTATAGGGTTACAATACGACTTAAGAAAATTACAACACTTTACACAATCGATATAAGCAACCAGCTACCAAAGTACAACGACTTATTGCAGTGTTTCCACGACCCAAAAGAAAATAACTCGCGACTTTAAAAATTGCAGTGCCTTCTCGCTATCTCGGCTCCGACTCAGGTTAGCTCGGCAACGACTCAATGGGCTTCGTTCGCGTCTTAACGAAATAAGGGTTTCACGCGACTCAACATCTCTCGTTCGCGATTTACTGGAAGCATAACTCGCGCGCAACCGATGGAGGAAATGGGGAGTTTAAGATGATCGCGACTTATGGGATGAGTCGTTCGCGACTCACTGGGATGAGTCGTTCGTGACTCGTCGTTACCGAAGTAGATGAGTCGTCCGCGACCCATATTGGTGGAAGAATTAGACTTAGGGTTTTGGAAGGAGGTGGGAAGTAAACTGTGAGTCGGGGTGGAAGATGAATCGTGGGTCGTGGGGGTTGAGTCGGCACGGTGATGAGTTGGCCGTGATTTTGAGGTAAACGCTTCATCATCCTCCCCTTGTTGGAAAGAATTCGTCCTCGAATTCACATCTTCACCTTTTTCATCAAGTACCTCCCCATAATACGGGACTAAGTGTTTGATATTGAAAACATCAGAAGTATGAATATTTTCTGGTAATCTTAATCGATACACATTATCATTGATCCTCTTCAAGATTTCTACTGGACCAATTTTTCGTGCTTTCAACTTGTTGTAAGTTCCAACTGGAAAACGATCTTTTGTCAAAACGGCGTAAACAAAATCACCTTCTTTGAAGATTACACTTCTTCGTTTCTTATTCGCCATTTGTTTATATTTCTCATTTGTCTTTCCCAATCGTTCCTGAACGATTCTATGGCATTCCGTCAACCCATCAACAAAATCAACAGCCCGCTTAACTGTCCCCCTTGGTTGTGGTATTATCGTTAAATCCAACGGTCCCCTCGGTAAATTTGAATATACAATCTGAAATGGACTGAATCCCGTACTACGATTCACCGCATGATTATGAGCAAACTCTGCCTGACATAACTTTATGTCCCAACTCTTCAGATTGTCCTTTACAAGACATCGGAACAGATTTCCCAACGATCTGTTAACAACTTCGGTCTGTCCGTCCGTCTGCGGATGGTACGCGCTACTAAATTTCAGCTTCGTTCCCACCATCTTCCACAAACTCAGCCAAAAATGACTTAAAAATCTGGTATCCCTGTCTGAAACAATAGATTCCGGCAACCCATGTAAACGATAGATTTCCTTAAAGAATAACTGTGCCACTCGAACTGCATCCGCTGTCTTCTTACAGGCTATAAAATGTGCCATCTTCGAAAACCTGTCCACCACAACAAATATAGAATCATTCCCCCTCTGAGTTCTCGGCAAACCCAACACAAAATCCATACTAATATCAACCCATGGTTTAGTAGGCACAGGTAATGGCATATATAACCCCGCATTGGTCGCTGTTCCCTTAGAAACCTGGCATATATGACATCTCTCCACAAACCGTTCAACCTCCTTCCTCATTGACGGCCAAAAGTATGATTGAGCAATCAAATGCAAAGTACGGTCACGGCCCACATGTCCTTCCTCGTGTAACTCCTTGATAATCTTCAATCTCAAACTGCTCTCTGGAATACATAACCGATTTCCTTTAAACAGAAAACCATCAACCAACACAAATTCATCAGTACTTCCCTCCTTGACTTTCTCAACAAATTTCACAAAGTAAGGATCTTCTTCAATCAGTTCTGGCAATAATTCAAACTCTGTTACTTCAACTTTCATTGTCGTTAATAAATGACTCCTCCTACTCAAAGCATCAGCTACCCGATTCATCACCCCAGTCTTGTGTTTGACAACAAAAGTAAATTGTTGTAAATAGGCAATCCACGATGCATGTCTTGCTGAAATCTTGTCCTGCCCCTGCATATGCTTCAACGCCTCATGATCAGTGTATAGAACAAATTCTTTCTGAAACAGATAGTGTCTCCAATGCTTAACAGCCTGAACAATTGCGTAAAACTCCACATCGTACGTGCTATACCTCATCTTTGCTCCTGATAACTTCTCACTAAAATAAGCAACGGGTTTCCCACTCTGACTTAAAACTCCTCCAATACCAACCTTTGAAGCATCAGTATGTAATTCAAACAGCAACTGAAAATCTGGTAAAACAAGAATCGGTGCTGTCGTCAATAGTTCCTTGATCTTCTCAAAAGCAACCCCCGCTTCCTCTGACCATACAAACTGTTTCCCTTTCATGCAATCAGTAACTGGAGCCATCACGCTACAGAAGTGTGGAATGAATCTTCGGTAGAATGACGCTAGCCCATGAAAACTTCTCACTTCCGTAATTGTCTTTGGCTGTGGCCAATTCCTGACTGCTTCAACTTTATTCTGGTCCACCTGTATACCTTCTCCTGACACAACATATCCTAGAAATAAAACACTATGCGTCATGAACACGCATTTCTTCGTAGCAACATAAAATTGTTCCTCACGAAGAATAATCAGCACTTCCCTCAAATGTTGAACATGCTCCTCCATATTCCGGCTATATATCAGAATATCATCGAAATAAACCACCACGAACTTCCCAATGAATGGTCTAAAGATTTGATTCATCACCCGCATGAATGTACTAGGTGCATTTGATAAACCAAATGGCATAACCAACCATTCGTATAACCCCTCTCTTGTCTTGAAAGCTGTCTTCCATTCGTCTGCAGGTCTAATCCGAATTTGATGATAACCGCTTTTCAAATCAATCTTCGAAAAGATAGTAGCCCCACTCAACTGATCTAACAAGTCATCCAACCTCGGCATTGGAAATCTGTATCTCACAGTAATCTTATTCAAGGCTCGACTGTCAGTGCACATCCTCCACGTCCCATCCTTCTTTGGTACTAACAAAGCTGGCACAGCACACGGACTCAAGCTTTCCGTACACGTCCCTGCTCAAGCAACTCTTCCACCTGCCTTCTCAACTCCTCATGTTCCTTCGGACTCATTCGATAATGCGGTCTATGCGGTAATACTACTCCCGGAACAAGATCGATTTGATGTTGAATGTCTCTCAGTGGCGGTAACTCCTTGGGCAACTCTTCTGGAAATACATCCTCAAATTCTTTCAATACTGGTTTTGCTTCTTCTAGGATTTCAACCTCTTCACTACAATCTCGCCCAATCAACAGGAATACTTCAGGCTCCTCTTTAACTTCCTTAACAAACTCTTTCAACGATAGCAAAGTTTTTAGCTCTTCAATCTCCTCAAGCTTGCTTTCTTTCTGTTGTTGTTTCTTGAGAACTAAAGTGATTTTAGTACCTTCGAACATGAAACTGTAGCTATTAGCACGACCATCACGTTGTACTGCTCTATCAAACTGCCATGGTCTGCCTAACAACAGATGACACACATCCATGTCCACTACATCACACCAAATTTCATCTTTGTATTTCTTCCCAATTGAAAATTTCACACAAGCTCTTCGTCCAACTTTCACCTCACCTCCTTTCCTCAACCAAGCTAACTTGTACGGTTTAGGATGCTTCTCGGTTTTCAATTCCAACTTCTTCACAGCCTCTGTAGAGATAATATTATCGCAACTCCCAGCATCAATAACAAATTTACAAACTCTTCCAAGGATAGTACAAGTAGACTGAAATATGTTATTCCTCAACCAACTGTCTTCCTCCTCTTGCTTCGGTGTCAAACAACTTCTCCTCATCATCAGTGAATATCCTTCGTCTCCCGACAACAAGTCTTCCTCCTCAACCGGTAAGGAATTAGAACACTCTGCCTCTTCTTCCTCTTCTTCAACCTCAGCTATCATAGTTCTCTTCTTCGGCTTTGGACACTCGTTGCTTTTATGACCCATCTCCTGGCAATTGTAACATTTGAAACCACTGTTAACCTTCGCCTTCTCACCCTCCTTCACAACTGGTTTTGCAACAGCTTTAGGAACATTAGAACTTCCACTGACTCCCTTCACTTGATTGTTAGAATTAGTAAACACACCACCTCCACGCCTTCCCTGCTTCTCCCAAGCCAACGCTTTCTGATGTGCCTCCGCTACAAATCTTGGATCAAACATATTAACCATATCCTGGATCTGCATTCGTAACCCTCCAACATATCTTGCTGTCAGCTGCTCTTCCGTTTCCATTATATCGTTCCTGGCAATGAGTTGGTAAAATTCATCTGCATAGTCATTGACCGACTTCGTTCCCTGCCTTAGATTCTGCAATCTCTGGTACATAAGTGACTGAAAGTTGTATGGTAAAAAGGTAGCTCTCATCATTTTCTTCATCTTATCCCACTCAACAACCTTTAACTTCCCCATCCTTTCTCTCGTAAGTTTAGTTTGCTGCCACCACGCCAAAGCTCTCCCCCTCAACCTAGTAGTAACCAACTTCACTCGACGATTCTCCGGCACTTCCTTGAAATCAAAGATTTCCTCCACATTTGACAACCACTCTAAAAACTCTTCAGCAACCATCCCGCCTTTAAATTCTGGAATCTCCATCTTCATTCCCGATTCCCATCGATGATCATCCACTACATCTCGATACTGACGACGTGTCAGATCTCTATCTCGGTAATGAACACTTCCTCTTTCACCATCAAACTCCTCATCATAGTCTGACGTATAGCGTTGTCGATCACGACCACCAACATCTCTACTACCACTCCTTCGATCAACATTTCTATTACGATTGTCAACACTTCTATGCTCTTGATTTTCTCTCCTCTCTCGATCTGAATGTATCGAAGTTCTACTCCCTCCATGGGTCGATTCAGGTGAAAATCTTCTTCTACTTTGATTCATTTCAAGCATCATTCTCTCTAATCGACCAATTCCTTCATTCAACTTCTCAGTGAAGCTCTCGTTGATTCGTTGCTCCATTTCATCGGCCTCTTCTCTTCCATACAAAGCATTAATATTGCGATGACGTTGGGCTCGTCTCGGAGGCATGATTGAACTTCAAACAAGTAATTCAACAATCTTCAAAATCTTCAAATAACTTCAACTTCAACTCAAAATTCAAACAAGTCACGGCTCAACTAGCCCTCTATTCTAAACTTCAAAGTTTCCACACAAAAATTAATTCACGGTCTCTAGCTCGAATAAGGTGAACGACCCAAAGATAAAGTCGCTCGGCTTCAACTTAAACTTCACGACTTAGCTCCTTAACTCGGCTCGGCCTTAAACAAGCACGGCTCCAACACACTTCAAATTCAAACACCTTTCGTCTTTTGATCCAAGAGACTATGGATCACAAACCCCAAACTTGTTGCAACCAATGAAGATCACGATGAACAACTTCAAACTTCAAATACTTGGCTCCAAGACCCGATTTAGCTATGATTGGCTAAAACAAGCTCTGATACCAAACTGACGCAGTGGATTAATCAAAAACTTGATATGTCGATGGAATTAGCAATCGGTGGATTGAATGATGCTGAAAATGCCCAAATCCGTTGATCTCAAGAGATACCGAATTCTAGCTATCCTTAATACGTTGATCGCGCACGATACCGTGATGAAGGATCTACGATTCTTCGACGTTGATCAAGCGCACTTGATTCCGTGAATCGGCTTCAACGTTCGTTGATTCGAGCGCACTCGAATGCCGAAGTGGAGATAGGAGATTTTCACTCGACTACCAATTTAAAGAAAGCACAAAGCAATCAAAATGGAAATTTTATTCAATTTTCAACCAACATTTACAATGACATCACGTCCCTATTTATAGGGTTACAATACGACTTAAGAAAATTACAACACTTTACACAATCGATATAAGCAACCAGCTACCAAAGTACAACGACTTATTACAGTGTTTCCATGACCCAAAAGAAAATAACTCGCGACTTTAAAAATTGCAGTGCCTTCTCGCTATCTCGGCTCCGACTCAGGTTAGCTCGGCAACGACTCAATGGGCTTCGTTCGCATCTTAACGAAATAAAGGTTTCACGCGACTCAACATCTCTCGTTCGCGATTTACGGGAAGCATAACTCGCGCGCAGCCGATGGAGGAGATGGGGAGTTTAAGATGATCGCGACTGATGGGATGAGTCGTTCGCGACTCACTGGGATGAGTCGTTCGTGACTCATCGTTACCGAAGTAGATGAGTCGTCCGCGACCCAAATTGGTGGAAGAATTAGACTTAGGGTTTTGGAAGGAGGTGGGAAGTAAACTGTGAGTCAGGGTGGAAGATGAATCATGGGTCGTGGGGGTTGAGTCGGCACGGTGATGAGTCGGCCGTGATTTTGAGGTAAACACTTCATCAGTTAACTTTTTTCTTCTGAAAACCAAATACAGATTGGATATATATTGGTAAGCACACTGCCCACCTTTCCCTCCTGAAGCACCTATTGCAATTCTTTCTCCAGGTTTGAATAAGTTATTGTTCACGATAACTTGGTGGATCTCCTCCTCAAATATGATATAAAAGCATTCCCTACAAATCTGAAGACACAAAAACCATGAATGGGCTATATATAATTGAACTGGTAAGTTGATTTTAGTAATGAGCTAAATGAAAACGAAAATTTGGTAAGCATAATCAAAATATAGTATGCAACATGTTGGATGTTTTATATTTGAATAACTATTGCATTTATTTATTATGGATAAAAAAGCGACGGGGGTACACAAAGGCTTAATAAATTGCATAAAGGGTGTTTGAAAATCTCACTTTCGAAAAATAAATAACCTTATAAGTTTAGTAACAGATTTACCTGTTTGGCAAACCTTTTTACAGTAATCAAAATTAGCAATTTTAATTGTTACAAATATGGCTCATAAGCTCCTGTAAATAAGGCATGTTTGACACATAAAACATCAAGAAGAATATTATATCTAATATCTGTGATTTGAAGTATGATTTCGTTCATTATATTTAGAAACGGTATACATCCCTTTCCCTCTCTCTCAAGCAAATTCAAAAGGTAATACATTTAAAACAATAACGATTGAATTTCTATGCAATCAATTCTCTTTATTAATAGTAAAAAACTAAAGGTAAATAGTAGTGGAAACTACCACCTTATTTGTGGCAAAGACTCCAAACAGTTGGTTAATTTGCAACCAGATCGATAGATTGAGGAACGATATAGAGCGACTAAAAATAGTAGACACAAATATACTGCAAGTTAAATCAATAGACAACAACTAAGCACCAATATGTGCAGATATGAATAGGAATTCAATGTGGATATAAGCAATTCCACGCACATAATTATTGATAGAACCTTAATGATCGGATATTTTATAATTGTCGTTTATTTCGATTTAACATTTACTTGAAAAAAATCAATATATTACAAGACTCGTGAACATATAATTTTGAAAAACAAATATATTTTTTAGCTATGACCTGTGATTCCTAATTTCATAAGGAAGCCTGACAATGGAGATCCTAAGTGTAGAGAAGTTACCAACATGGAGATTACTTTGAATTATGTGATAGATTGAGATCGATAATATTAATCGCGTGATAATTCCAACAAATGTATTGTAGATAATTGCAATAGGTAAATAGACTAAAGTCACATTGGTTGCTACATGATTCTTTTCTCCATGTTGTCATCGATATTCCTTTTCCTCTACTAATTTTGGGCATTACTGTTTTTTGTTGCAAACCTTCCAAATTCTTCTTTGTTCAATTTCAGCCACTTTCATGAAGTTTCTATTGTAACTCCACTAATGTTTCAATGTCAATAACAAATAGGCTTTTTTTGAAACAAATAATAGAATTTCTTATGAGAGCCAACCATCTTTTGGTTAATATACATTTTGGTTAATATACATCTTTTGATTAATATACATCTGTGCATCCATATACTACATTAAATTAATTGACTAGAATAATATAATTTTCATCATGGATCAACTTTCTTACTTATTGTTTTGGCATTTCTAGTATTATATATTGTTCATTTATAAGCTTTAGTACATTTTGGTACCTCAAAATGTTCATCCACGACACCGTATTTTAAGTGTGAGCTACCCAACCTCTTCAGAGTAATTTCCCTTACTGTTATTGTGACGACCCGTAAATTTTCAATAATTAAAATTGTTAATTTAATAAGATTTTTGAAATTTAATATTGATGAAAATAAATAAAATTTGTGAATTATTAATAAAAGTCGTGATATAATAATGAAAATAACTAAGAGGAAACATAACAGGGTTAATTAAAGTTAATAATTAATGAATTTGAATGAAATTCCAACTAAATAAATAATTTAAATGTTATGATTTAGTTATAATGGGAATATGAGTAAAACAAGTGTAATTATTGAATTAATGTATGAGATAGTAGTTGTTTGTGAAGAATAAACATATAAGTATTATAAAAGGTATAATAGTGACAAATGGTTGTTGTTACCAACAACTTACCAATTTAAAAATAAAAAAAAATAAATGCTACTTTAATGATAATTAATATAACAACGGAAAAGGTGAATGTAGTAATGAAATGAATGCCAAATTGAAATGCAATCATGGAAATTAAGACTAAGTATTAAAAATTGAAATGGAATTAATTTTTTTCGAAGTAGTGTAAATTGTTATACTTGACTATGAATTGAATATAAGGAAACAAGAGTAGATATTGAACAAATTGATGAATTAGTATAAAATTAATGATAATTGGATAAGAACAGTGTTATGTAATCAATTTTGTTATTTAATATTGGAAGAAATAAAAATTTGTAATTCGTTAATGAATTTATAACGGGAATGAAATGTAAGAATGTTGATGTAAGCTAATAAATAATTAATTCAATGCAATCCCAATTGATTGAAACAGGGTTATAATTGATTGTAAATAGGAATATTTGGAAACAAATCTAATATAAGAAAAACAAATGCAAATATTGAATTAATCAATGAAGTAATAATAATAAATAGTAATTGAAAAAAAATCAACATTCTGTATGTAATTGTTTGGAAATGATAACTTATATAAATATGATTAAGAGTTGGTGGCAACAATTATTATAACGTAATCATTTAATTAGTCCATTAAATAAAAAGTTGTAATCAATTACAATGAATCTCAATTCAATGTTATATTAGTATAAATTAAGGAAGTAATTGGAACTAATGTTAATTTTATTTATAATATGACAATTGGTTGATTTAAAGAATGGAAATCAAGATTTTATTTATTTAATTGAAATGTAAAATGCAATAATTGGATTAATTGCAATTAAATGAAATTAAAATATCTAAATATTACGTTATTTGAAATGTAGATGGTATATGAGAAAATTTATGCAATAGTTTTGAATTTAATGTTAAATCCATCTATTTGACAATAATGAATGGAATAATTATCAATTTATTTAATTAAATGGAATTATTGGGAATTATATTTATAATTTCTGAATATAATGAAATTAAAACTTAACGCTGAAATTGATGAATGAATCAACGTTAAATTGACATCTGAATTTGTTTAAATTACTGTAATTGTTTAAGAAATTAAAAATGATAAGAATTGTCAATTATCGAATTGAAATTTAAAATTTGATTTAATTAACTAATTATTAATTTATTTAATTAATGTAAAAATAGCCATTTTGGCCACTGACTCGGATTTCGACGAAACCGTTTTATCGGATCCGTAACGGTGAATTATTGTAGGATTTCAAGTTTCTTAGCGATCGGACTTGTCGTTTGATCGTACGGAGTCGAAACGCCTTGAAATCAATGAAATTGAAATCAATTAAAATCAATTTAAAATAATTTGATGTTGTCATAACTTCTTCATACGATGGAATTTGGACTTGAAACCTATTACATCGTGTTTACAATATTTAGAAACATCCATTTTGATATATGGGTTGACCCAATTTCGTTCCGAAGTCAGAACGGGCTTTTTGGGCCATTTGATCGTTCAACGCATATATCCAATTGATCCGATCCATTCTATCTCAACTTTATCTATAAATACTCGGTTATAAACCCTAGTCTATCTCTTATATTCATTTCTGTACGTTCTATTAGCTCCTCTTTCCAATGGCTGCAAACCCTAATTCTCAAATACAATTCCAAATCAAATCCAAAGCAAAATTTCAAACTCCTCAAATACTATCAAATTATATATCAATTTGAAGCTCTCGATGAGCGCAAGTCAATTCTGTTGTCTGTTGTTCAAATTGGGTTTCTATGCGTCCGGAATTCAAGGAACAATTCTCGGACGTTCTTCGGTCATCGATCAACATCGACCGATCGTTGATTCATTGGTACCGTTGGGTGGAGGAGGCCGATGGGAGTTCATTTAGGTGCGTCGCACGAAGTTTCAACGGTCTTATTGCGTGCAAAAATTGGTTAGCTTTAAGAAAATTAGCGACGGCTGCTCGAATTGGTGAACGCGACTTGCTCGCGTGGGGGAGCTGGAGCTTGGGGGTTGGCGGCGGCTGTGGAGGCGATGGATTCTAATGAGGTCACGTGCGTGATTCGAGGCCGGCGGCTAGGGTTTTGGTGGGAATCCGATCGCGTATTTAGGGTTAGGGCTCGGCCTGGGGAACGCTTTCACGTGGAAGATGATGACGTAGTGTAAGCTATTTTCTTTATTTTATTTTGTTTTATTTTTATTTTTGATTTCATATGTTTTAACCAACATATCTTCCACATACGAGGTCCGTTTTACATGCGGCTTTCTCCGCTAGGTTTGTATTGGAATTATGAACATTTTGGGGCTAGCATGGACGAATCTGGAGACTGTTCAAATTTTGGGTTTAAATTGGATTTAAATTAAATTTAAATTCAAAAGGTGAGTGTTTTAACCCACTCATAACTTCTAAAATTTCTTATGTGTGTTTAAGTAATTTCTGATTTGATTAGAAATTTATTTATGACTGTTTGGCATATTTCTAATCATCATTTCAGTTAAATTCGATTTATTTAAATTAAATTGTTATTTAATTTATTATTGTCTATAAACTGCCAGTTAAATAGTTAGTTAATTTATGATTGAATATAAACTGCCAGTAAATGCCTGTTATTTATTTCTGATTTTATATTGATGTTATTGATTTAATTGGATGATGATTGTGATAAATGGTTGATATTGGATGAATGGATGTTGTATTTTATATTGTTTTAAACTATAAATTTTTATGCACTTTATTTTATTCGGGATTGCGGTTTGAAATGATATATAACCGTATTTATATTTTAAATTATGGATTGAAGTGATAAATATCTGTATCACCTGACCATAGGATAGAAAATTTTACACAGACACCGTGGCCTATATATATAAAAATATTTTAAATGATTTTTATGGTTTTGTAAAGAAATATATGGGTTATATAAATATTGATTTTAGATGTTATGTAAATGTTATTTTACAATTGCTTTTAGCTATGTATAATTTTGCTTTGAAATATAAAATAAGTCGAATAATAAATTTTGATTGGCTTTATATTATATGGTTAAGTAGTTGTTTAAATTATATTGTATATATAGTTATAATGGCATAAATAAAACTGAGGTTGGAAGATAAATATGAAATTGATGTGAATTAAATTATTTAAGGATTATGCTCGAATAAAGTTGATTTGAAATTTAAATAAAATTGAGATTTTAACGGTATGATTTTATAACTTGATTTTTGGTTTAGAGTGATTTAAATGAATATCAAGTTAATTTAAATGAATATATCAAGTTAAATAAGTTGAAAGAATATCCAGTTAATTGAAGTTAAAGTTTTACTTAAATTATATTGGATTTATTTAGTTAACATTTCAAATCTAAATAATAGTAATTAAATTTGATATATATGGAATTATCAAAGAATTAGTTTCGAAATGGTGGAATATTTAAAGCTTTGAAATATATGGAAATTGAAATGGTTTATTGGGGGTTCAAATCTGTATTTGGAATTGATTTGTGAAATTAAAGAAGCTATTTTATTATATAAAGTAATTCAATAATTGAACTATTTAAGTATTGGAAGTTATGTTTCAAAGTTATAAATTTCAACGTATTACGTTTGGAAGTGTTATAGTTTTAAGTCTTTGGTTTCGAAATTTTATAACTTTGAAATACTTTTGCTTTAAAATGATATCATATTGATTTGGTTTTTAAAACGAAAATGATATCGCATTTATTTGGGTTTGAAATGAATATTAAATTCTGGTTTTTAAAGTATAATTATTTTGAAATGACCGCGGTGTTATAATAACGTTTGGTTGTTGAAGAGACTGGGATCGGAAGTTGTCATACTCTCTGCCAACTGTGAAAACCACTTTACAACCGTGTATGCGGTGGAGATTCCAGAATGAAGTAGGATGGCGGCGGCGTTTCCTTTGAGGTAAATACGTGGACCTGACTCTAGTGAGTTGACATAAGGTGGCTAAAACAGGAGCGATTGATGGGCTAAGAAGGTAGCACCTTTTATCAGACACATCCCTTCGATATTATACTCTGGTTTTTGGATTGATTCGGTGGCCACTTTTGATTTTGATTTGGGGGTGTGGCTCGAGGTGGGCGGTAGCAGCTCCTACGCGTTACCGCCGGTCCGGAAGCGTAATTGGTATATCTACCATGGCATTGCCTAGTTGTGCCGTGTCACCTACCCTAGCGCGCCTTGTACGAGTTTGGTTTTCTCCCGTAGCCCGTGGAGTATTTAGGGTAGTCTCCCGATCTGGAGGTGCACTGATACTGGATGGACTACTGGGACTATTACGTGTTAAGGTTGAAAATTTAAAGCCTTAACGCTATTTAAAAGTAAGTTTATTTTACTATTAGACATTATTATAATAGCGAATTATTACTACATAGTAATAGTTTAACGGATCCTTAGGAGATGTGAATCTCGAGCATCTCTTAAGTTACCACACTCATATTTATTTCTGTTGATTTAACTCACATAAGATATTTTAGTTCTGACTCGAATGTTTTGTCTTTTCAATTCGCTCGGGTCAGCCTGGGCATTCCAGGATTTGAAGGCCTTAATTCTAGAGGATGAAGACGAAGAATTATTATTACTATTTGTTATATATTCCACTACACCATTGTATTCCGCTACATTATTAACATTCTATGGTATGTGTAACTCTGATATGTATTGTATAAGTAAAATCAAATATTTTGTAAAACGGCTCCATGAACTATTTATTTGATTATTATATTTTATCGTTCAGCTGCAAGATTCTGTTTTGTTTTATTTCTTTCTTCCTTTTTCTTATTCACCCCATAACAGTCCACCCTTCTGTATGGCTTAAGTCAGACGTTTGTGATTTATCGTCGATTTAAAGCGTACAAAAAGGCGGGGCGTTACATTTGGTATCAGAGCGGGTTTTGCGATAAACCTTAGCTTTGTGGGGTCCGACTCTTTATTAATAGGGTAGTAATACCCTATGATGAGCAGCTGAGTGTATATATATGAGAGAGCGTACTTGTTAGTGTTATAAAAAGATTTTAATATTATGTTAATTTGTTCCGTTTTGTATTTCTAAATTCTGGTTGGTGCATGGGACGCCATGACATTGATAGGGATTTCTAAACACTTAATAGGACAGACCGACACAACATTTGTTTTGAAATATAGGTGAATGAAATAATTTTGCCTATTATATTTTCTTTTTATATAAAATGAAATTTTATAAGTTATATTATATTTGGTTGCAATGTAATGGTTGTTAGGTAATAAAATTTATAAATAATAGCTGAAATAAGATTGAAAATAAAATAAATGAAAATTGAAAATTTAGAACTTATGTTCCGGGGTTTTGAATATTTCTTTTGAGTGATTTTGAAATATAATTTTAATATTATTAGAAGTATTTTCTAATATAATATTTCAATATAAATTGAAAGAATTGTTTTAAAGAAATTTCGGAAAAGAAATAAGTTATGTACTCCCCTCTCTGTCGCTGAAAAATAATTTCGGTGATGAGTGCACGCATCATCGACATTCATTTTCGAGTTTCGAAGTGGGAAAGCCACTGTAGTAGTTTTACTGCAGATTTATTTCGATAAACAAATATAAATTTTAAATTGTTTTAAATATAATTAGATATATATAAGTCGTAAGGATATACATTTATCTATTATTTTAAAGTGATTTGAATTTTAACCCTGTATTTAGTTCTTAAGTTTCCATTAATTAATAGTTCAATTATTGTAGCGAAGTGGAGTGTAACTAATTAATAATTGGAACATCTAAATGAAAATAAAAAAATTAAATGTTGAATGCTAATTGAAGTATGTAAGAAGTTGAAATTTTTAATCTATAAAACAAATGATATGATTATTGAACAGTAAATTAATTAAAAGAAATGAGAAAACTTGTATAACTTTCAATTACAATCTTGAAAAGCATATATATAACTTACCAAGTATTAAAAGTAGAAATGTTTAATAAGAAAATTTAATGGAAATGGTACAAATAAAAGTATGCAATGAAAGTGTTAAATAAATTGCTTTTATTTATAAGAATTGATGTTATAGAGTTATAAACTTAAGTTATAATGGAAACCTTACTATAATAAAATATGATAGAAGGCAAATGTTGCAAGTAAGTAATTATATACTTAAGTAAATGTTGAAGTTATTTATTTTAAAAATAAGTAGAAAGATGAATACTGTAAATAAATGAAATTAAGTAGTGAATAAATAAATGTAATACAATAAAAAGAAAATTTACATGATACGAATAAATGAAAATAAATAAGAGTCTGTAAGAAATAAAGGTAAATATAAAGGATAAATCATTACATGGATAAAAAGGAAATCAAACAACAAATGTATGAAATGGAATTAATAATAAGTAAATTTGATTTATTGTTTGGAATTGTTGTTTGCTTGGTTTATGGTTGTTTGGGCAAGGATACTTTAAATTTGTTTGGATGTATGAATAATCTATTTAGTTTCACCTAAGACTGTTGAGTGAAGGGTACACTTAGTAGTTTATTTTGCACTCCGTACAATTTAAAGTTTTGAACCCGAACAACTATTGGTTTGGTTTTACATGAATAGATAACTGATTTATGTTGATTGTGTGTGATGGTTGTATGTTTTGTTGCAAGTGATTGGTGCTATATTGACTTGTTTGCCAGTGTTTGAAACTACTTTAAAAATATTTCATTTTATATAATTGTTAACCTTTTTGGATTATATAAGTGTAATACAGGTTATGGAAGCAATTGCTACTGCTTTTGGTTTAATAAAATAAGCGTAAATTACCCAACAAATAGGTATGTTTTCGGATTAAGGTTTATAGCGCAATTATAATTTTTTTCCCGTGTGGGGATATATATTATTTTGGAAAATATATGTTATATATTGTTATATTTGATATTATATTTTCTCCCAAGCCTCTCCGTACAAGGGAGACTCTTTCGAAATTTTCCGTAAAATTTTGGACTTAGAAAATATTTTGAATTTTTTTTCCAAACTTTATTAATTTGAGTATAAAAGATTTAACGGTTATAAATTGGTATATTTTATTTAAATTAAGTAATTTTGAAAATTTAATTGTTTATAAATTTAATATTTTAAGTGAGATATATTGATTTCTTAATTCTTCTTTTTCCTTCTTTTTTCCTTTTCGGGGACGAAAAGTTTTGAGTGGGGGAGAGTGCAACGACCCGTAAATTTTCAATAATTAAAATTGTTAATTTAATAAGATTTTTGAAATTTAATACTGATGAAAATAAAAAAAATTGTGAATTATTAATAAAAGTTGTGATATAATAATGAAAATAACTAAGAGGAAACTTAACAGGGTTAATTAAAGTTAATAATTAACGAATTTGAATGAAATTCCAATTAAATATAATAATTTAAATGTTATGACTTAGTTATAATGGGAATATGAGTAAAACAAGTGTAATTATTGAATTAATGTATGAGATAGTAGTTGTTGGTGAAGAATAAACATACCAGTATTATAAAGGGTATAATGGTGACAAATGGTTGTTGTTACCAGTAATTTACCAATGTAAAATAAATAAATTAAATGCTACTTTAATGATAATTAATATAATAACGGAAAAGGTGAATGTAGTAATGAAATGAATGCTAAATTGAAATGCAATCATGGAAATTAAAACTAAGTATTAACAATTGAAATGGAAATAAAATTTATTCGAAGTAGCGTAAATTGTTATACTTGGCTATGAATTGAATATAAGGAAACAAGAGTAGATATTGATCAAATTGATGAATTAGTATAAAATTAATGATAGTTGGAGAAGAACAGTGTTATGTAATCAATTTTGTTATTTAATATTGGAAGGAATAAAAATTTGTAATTTGTTAATGAATTTATAAGGGGAATGAAATGTAAGAATGTTGATG
Source organism: Allium cepa (assembly GCA_030765085.1). Classification (NCBI taxonomy): domain Eukaryota; kingdom Viridiplantae; phylum Streptophyta; class Magnoliopsida; order Asparagales; family Amaryllidaceae; genus Allium; species Allium cepa. The sequence continues at coordinate 63,679,399 of CM060933.1, forward strand.
TAAGCTAATAAATAATTAATTCAATGCAATCCCAACTGATTGAAACAATTGCGGGGTTATAATTGATTGTAAATAGGAATATTTGGTAATAAATTTAATATAAGAAAAACAAATGCAAACATTGAATTAATCAATGAAGTAATAATAATAAATAGTAATTGAATAAAATCAACGTTCTGTATGTAATTGTTTGGAAATGATAACTTATATAACTACGATTAAGAGTTGGTGGCAACAATTATTATAAATTAATCATTTATTTAGTCCATTAAATCAAAAATTGTAATCAATTACAATGATTCTCAATTCAATGTTATATTAGTATAAATTAAGGAAATAATTGGAATTAATGTTAATTATATTTATAATATGACAATTGGTTGATTTAAAGAATGGAAATCAAGATTTTATATATTTAGTTGAAATGTAAAATTCAATAATTGGATTAATTGCAATTAAATGAAATTAAAATATCTAAATATTACGTTATTTGAAATGTAGATGGAATATGAGAAAATTTATGCAATAGTTTTAAATCCAATGTTAAATCCATCTATTTGACAATAATGAATGGAATAATTATCAATTTATTTAGTTAAATGGAATTATTGGGAATTATATTTATAATTTCTGAATATAGTGAAATTGAAACTTAACGCTGAAATTGATGAATGAATCAACGTTGAATTGGCATCTGAATTTGTTTAAATTATTGTAATTGTTTAAGAAATTAAAAATGATAAGAGTTGTCAATTATGGAATTGAAATTGAAAATTTGATTTAATTAACTAATTATTAATTTATTTAATTAATGTAAAAATAGCCATTTTGGCCACTGACTCGGATTTCGATGAAAGTAGTTTCATCGGATCTGTAACGGTGAATTATTGTAGGATTTCAAGTTTCGTAGCGATCAGACTTGTCATTTGATTGTACGGACTCGAAACGCCTTGAAATTGAAATCAATTGAAATCAATTTGAAATAATTTGATTTTGTCATAACTTCTTCGTACGATGGAATTTGGACTTGAAACCTGTTCCATCGCGTTTAAAATATTTAAAAACATCCATTTCGATATATGGGTTGACGCAATTTCGTTCTGGAGTCAGAACGGGCTTTTTGGGCCATTTGATCGTTCAACGGATATATCCAATCGATCTAATCCATTCCATCTCAACTTTTTATATAAATACCCGATCATAAACCCTAGCCTATCTCTTATATTCATTTCTGTACGTTATATTAGCTTCTCTTTTCAATGGCTGCAAACCCTAATTCCCAAATACAATTCCAAATCAAATCCAAAGCCAAAATTTCAAACTCCTCAAATACTATCAAATTATATATCGATTTGAAGCTCTCGACGAGCACTAGTCAATTCTGCTGTCTGTTGTTCGAATTGGGTTTCTGTGCGTCCGGAATTCAAGGAACAATTCTCGGCCGTTCTTTGGTCATCGATCAACATCGACTGACCGTTGATTCGTTGGTACCGTTGGGTAGAGGAGGCCGATGGGAGTTCATCTAGGTGCGTCGCACGAAGTTTCAACGGTCCGATTGTGTGCAGAAATTGGTTATGGTTTAATAAAATTAGCGGCGGCTGCTCGAATTGGTGAACGCGACTTGCTCGCATGGGGTAGCCGAAGCTTGGGGGTTGGCGGCGGCTGTGGAGGCGATGGATTCTGATGAGGTCGCGCGTGTGATTCGAGGCCGGCGACTAGGGTTTTGGTGGGAAACCGATCGCGTGTTTAGGGTTAGGGCTCGGCCTGGGGAACGCTTTCACGTGGAAGATGATGACGTGATGTAAGCTATTTTCTTTATTTTATTTTGTTTTATTTTAATTTTTGATTTCATATGTTTTAATCAATATCTTCAACAAACGAGGTCCGTTTTACGCGCGTTTTTCTCCGCTAGGTTCATATTGGAATTCTGGACATTTTGGCGCTGGTTTGGACGAATTTGAAGACTATTTAAATTTTGGGTTTAAATTGGATTAAATTCAATTTAAATTCAAAAGGCGAGTGTTTTAACGCACTCACAACTTCTAAAATTTCTTAGGTGTGTTTAAGTAATTTATGATTTGATTAGAAATTTATTTATGATTGTTTGGCATATTTTTAATCATCATTTCAATTAAATTTAATTTATTTAAATTAAATTGTTATTTAATTTATTATTGCCTATAAACTGCCAGTTAAATAGTTAGTCAATTTATGATTGAATATAAACTGCCAATAAATGCCTGTTACTTATTTCTGATTTTATATTGATGTTATTGATTTAATTGGATGATGATTGTGATAAATGGTTAATGGTTGATGGTTGATATTGGATAAATGGATGTTGTATTTTATATTGTTTTAAACTGCAAATTTTTATGCACTTTATTCTATTCGGGATTGCAGTTTGAAATGATATATAACCGTATTTATATTTTAAATTACGGATTGAAATGATAAATATCCGTATCACTTGACCATATGATAGAAAATTTTATGCAGACAGCGTGGTCTATATATATAAAAATATTTTAAATGATTTTTATGGTTTTGTAAAGAAATATATGGGTTATATAAATATTGGTTTTAGATGTTATGTAAATGTTATTTTATAATTGATTTTAGCTATGTATAAGTTTGCTTTGAAATATAAAACAAGTCGAATAACAAATTTTGACTGGATTTATATTATATGGTTAAGTAGCTGTTTAAATTATATTGTATATATAGTTATAGTGGCTTAAATAAAACAGAGGTTGGAAGATAAATATGAAATTGATATGAATTAAACTATTTAAGGATTATGCTCGAATAAAGTTGATTTGAAATTTAAATAAAATTGATATTTTAACGGGTATGATTTTATAGCTTGATTTTTGGTTTAAAGTGATTTAAATGAATATCAAGTTGATTTAGATGAATATATCAAGTAAAATAAGTTGAAAGAATATCCAATTAATTGAAGTTAAAGTTTTACTTAAATTATATTGGATTTATTTAGTTAACATTTCAAATTTAAATAATAGTAATTAAATTTTATATATATGGAATTGTCAAAGAATTAGTTTTGAAATGGTGGAATATTTAAAGCTTTGAAATATATGGAAATTGAAATGGTTTATTGGGGGTTCAAATCTGTATTTGGAATTGATTTGTGAAATTAAAGAAGCTATTTTATTATATAAAGTAATTCAATAATTGAACCATTTAAGTATTGGAAGTTATGTTTCACAGTTATAAATTTCAACGTATTACGTTTGGAAGTGTTATAATTTTAAGTCTTTGGTTTCGAAATTTTATAACTTTGAAATACTATGATTTTAAAATGATATCATATTGAGTTGGCATTTAAAACAAAAATGATATCGCATTTATATGGGTTTGAAATGGATATTAAATTCTGGTTTTTAAAGTATAATTATTTTGAAATAACCGCGGTGTTAAAATAACGTTTGGTTGTTGTAGAGACCGGGATCGGAAGTTGTCATACTCTTTGCCAATTTCGAAAACCACTTTAACAACCGTGTACATGATGGAGATTCCATAATGAAGTAGGATGGTGGCGACGTTTCCTTTGAGGTGGAAAATGTAAAGCCTTAACGCTGTTTAAAAGTAAGTTTATTTTACTATTAGACATTATTATAATAGCGAATTATTACTACATAGTAAATAGTTTAACGGATCCTTAGGAGATGTGAATCCCAAGCATCTCTTAAGTTACTGCACTCATATTTATTTCTGTTGATTTAACTCACATATGATATTTTAGCACTGACTCGAGTGTTTTATCTTTTCAATTTGCTCGGATCAGACTGAGCATTCTAGGATTTGAAGGCCTTAATTCTGGAGGACGAAGACGAAGAATTATTATTACTATTTGTTATATATTCCACTACACCATTGTATTCCGCTGCATTATTAATATTCTCTTGTATGTGTAACTCTGATATGTATGTATAAGTAAAATCAAATATTTTGTAAAACAGCTTCATGAACTGTTTATTTGATTATTATATTTTATCGTTCCGCTGCAAGATTCTATTTTGTTTAATTTCTTTCTTCCTTTTTCTTATTCACCTGCATGGTTTAAGTCAGACGTGTGTGGTTTATCGTTGACTTAAAGTGTACAAAAAGGCGGGGCGTTACAGTAATCTTGCCCGGTTTACTTAATTGTCCTGCGGACATGTCTGAATTCATGTAACGACCTGATATTTTCAACCATTCACATCCGAACATGCCGGAATTTAATTGCTCAAAATACCAGATTGTAAGTTTATATTCGGCAAAACTCAGCATATACAATAAATAAATAATCATAGAATCACATACACAGAGTAATAAATGCAGCGGAAACAAAAGATAGTAGTTCGTGAAGCTACTATATATATAACAGAGTTAAATAAGGTAACAGAAGTCTCGAGTACAATAGTCAAATACAATATCAGAAAACATCACTGGAATCAACTGAATATCTGAAAGCTGGATAGATAGCTGGATCTCCAAGCGAGGCTCCAACTCCACAAGTGAGTCTCAAATAGTGGTACACTCAGTCTGACCCGAGCGCAAAGCAAAACATAGAACACTCGAGTCAGGATTAACATTTTTATATCAATAAATCTAACTCAAGTGAAATAACAACTGAATTACAAGTAACTCAAAGGACGTCAGGGATAACCATCCGCTAAGGATCCGGTTAACTATCTACTATAGTAATATACGCTAAATAGATAATGCCCATCAGTAATATAAGTATCAAAACAGTGTTAAGGTGCTACCATTATTCCCCTTAAAACATTTTATATAAGCGTCATAGTCTATACAGCACTGTAAACTCCACCATAAACTAGTGGGATATAAGGGAGTACTCCATAGGTACAACACAAAACAAATCGTAGTGGTCGCCTATAGGGATACAAATATGACAAGACACATGAGGCAATACACAAGGTAGTGAAACTACCGTTTGCCTATTCCGGACTGGTGAGAACGCATCGCCGCAACGATCGCAACACCGCGAAACAACACTCCCGATTCAAGGGTGTGCACCAATCAAAAACAAGTAATGAGTAGTATACGAAGAAGTGTGTTCGCTTAGAGGTGGCTAACCTCATTGGCCCGGCACGGCTCCTGTTTTAGTCATTTCCAATTTGACAAAAGTGTCAAGGTCATCCATTATCGTTCACTTTCTTCAATCATCAACGTACATCATTCCAACCACTTAATTCTGGATCACACTCCGCGTATAGTTATTAAAGCGGTATTCGGTTTAGACAGTGAGTATGTCCCTAACCGATTCTGATTTCTTTAATAACTTTCGTAATTATTACACCGATTGGTCGTTTAATAAATTTAAAAAACCAGATCAATTTCTATCTCACTTATAATTTGAAAGCCAACATTTCATTCGTCTTTCTATATCAATTTCTATAATTTAAGTTTCAAAACCTCCAAATTTACCATTTCAAAACTCTATAATTCAACTTAAATTTATTTAAAACAATTCAATATTGATTTAAATTCATATATAGGTTTCATTCCATAATCATTTAAATTATGTTAATTTATCATTCAAAACAATTTAAATTCATTGATGGATTCAATCAGTAATCATTTAAATTAAGTAAATTTATCATTTCAAAATAATTTCAATTGAATTTCCAATTTATTAAATCAATCACTTAAGTTTACTTACATTATATCAAAACTTATGAATTGAATTAAATTAAATCCGTCAAATTAAATTCTTTATATTACCAGTCTCATATTAATTTCTATCAATCGCATTTTATTTCTTATTAAAGATATTCAATTTCACTTATTTACTTATTTAATTTAAACAAATTTCAAAGCTTAATTATTAATGAAACTCAATTTCACTTATTAAAGAATTCAATTTCACTTATTAAAGAATTCAATTTTATTTAATTATTAAATAATTTCAAAACTTAATTTAATATTTACTTAAATTTAAACAACATTCTTTCATCAAACACTTTGTTAATCATAATACTTTGGAAATCAAAATTTAGAATTCATAATGCTTGTAATCATAACACTTCCCACGTAACTGCTTAAATAAAAATAATAGTATATATAATAAAATAGTTTATAATTTAAAATAGTTTATATAATAATAATTTATATTAAAATAGTTTATATGAAATAAATTTATAAAGTAACATATATAAATAGTTTTAATATAATTTTAAAAATACTTTATATAATAAAATAGCTTTCTCAAAATTTCACAAATCGATTCAAATCGATTCAAATTCCAAAATTTAAATTTAATAAAATCTCAGATCATCCATTTTAATTTATTTCAGTTTCCCAATAAACCATTTCACATAATATCGATTTCGAATACAAATTTTAAATTCTTTGAAATGATTTCTATTTGAAAATATTTTAAATACTATACACTTTAAAACTTTAAAATCAAAGTTTGAAATCCTCGAAAATTAAATTCTCAATTCTAAATTTAAATTCTTTAAATTCCTAATCAAATCAAAACCAAGTTTATAAATTCATTTATTTATCTATTCGTAAAATCAATGGTTTTCAAAACAATAAATGAAAATCAAGTTTTATCATTTTTGACAACAAATTCATTAACAATTTAATTTCAGAAAAATTTATATTTATATGTAATATAATCAGACAAAATTATTTTATTTACCAAATTTGAAAACAATATTGTGTTAGTTTGTTCTATTCAAGCGTTTTAGAAATCCTATTGATAGCGTTGATTAGATGAATCGATCGGAAACCCACACAAAAAAATCATTTTGAATATTAATTCACAAATACACTTCCGCGCTTGACGATACAAGAATGGATTACAAAGAAAGAATATAGAGATTCAAATTTGATGGACTCAAATCAAGGAGAATTTAAATTCGAAGATAGGTTCGAAACAAAGATAAGATAATTAAATAACAAGATAGGAAATGGAAAAGCTTATATAAATCGTGGGCAACCTTAACCGGGTCAACCGTGACTTAAAGAATAAGATCGATGTGGATTTTTAGGGAAATTTACATTCGATCTCAAGAGATAGAGTTAGGAATTATAAGAGATACTAGCATCTAAACCGTGGATATAAAAATCTCCGGTAAATCGATGTCTATTGTAAAGAAGTTTCACCCCTTTCCAAATTATATCGTGAAGCTATGGGATGCTCCAAAATTCAGAAGAATACGACTAGTGAGGGACAAGAATGAATTTTGGAACCGAGGAACGTTCCGAAAATTCAAAGGAAATTCATATCAAAGATGAAGGATTCAAGCACGAATGAAAGTGATTCTGTAAATACATTTACCCAATATGCTAAGTTTTTCCTAGAGCTACCAAAGCTCTGATAACAAATGCAACGACCTGATATTTTCAACCATTCACATCCGAACATTCCGAAATTTAATTGCTCAAAATACCAGATTATAAATTTATATTCGGCAAAACTTAGCATATACAATAAATAAATAATCACAGAATCACAGACACAGAGTAATAAATGTAGCGGAAACAAAAGATGGTAGTTCTTGAAGCTATTATATATATAACAGAGTTAAATAAGGTACAACAGAAGTCTCGAATACAATAGTCAAATACAATATCAAAAAACATCACTGGAATCAACTGAATATCTGAAAGCTGGATAGATAACTGGATCTCCAAGCGAGGCTCCAACTCCACAGGTGAGTCTCAAGTACTGGTACACTCAGTCTGAGCCGAGCGTAAAGCAAAACACTCGAGTCAGGATTAACATTCTTATATCAATAAATCCAACTCAAGTGAAATAACAGCTGAAATACAAGTTACTCAAAGGACGTCGAGGATAACCATCCTTTAAGGATCCGTTAAACTATCTACTATGTAGTAATATACGCTAAATAGATAATGCCTATCAGTAATATAAGTATCAAAATAGTGTAAAGGCGTTACCATTATTCCCTTTAGCACATTTTATATAAGCGTCATAGTCTATACAGCACTGTAAACTCCACCGTAAACTAGTGGGATATCAGTGAGTACTCTATAGGTACAACACAAAACAAATCGTAGTGGTCGTGCATAGGGATATAAGTACGACAAGGCACATGAGGCAATACCCAAGGTAGTGAAACTACCGTTTCCCCGATCCGGACTGGTGAGAATGCATTGCCGCAACGATCGCAACACCGCGAAACAACACTCCCTAACTAATCAAAAAAAGTAATGAGTAGTATACGAAGAAGTGTGTTCGCTTAGAGGTGGCTAACCTCATTGGCCCGGCACGGCTCCTGATTTAGTCATTTCCAATTTGACACAAGTGCCAAGGTCATCCATTATCGTTCTCTTTCTTCAATCATCAACGTACATCAAAGTGAGTATGACCCTAACCGATTCCGATTTCTTTAATAACTTTCGTAATTATTACACTGATTGGTCGTTTAATAAATTTTCAAAAACTAAATCAATTTCAATATCACTTAGAATTTGAAAGCCAACATTTCATTCGCTTTTCTATATCAATTTCTATAATTTACATATCAAAACATCCAAATTTACCATTTCAAAACTCTATAATTCAACTTAAATTTATTTAAAATAATTCAAATATTGATTTAAAATTCATATCTAGGTTTCATTCCATAATCATTTAAATTATGTTAATTTATCGTTCAAAACAATTTAAATTCATTGATGGATTCATTCAGTAATCATTTAAATTAAGTAAATTTATCATTCCAAAATAATTTCAATTGAATTTCCAATTCATTAGATCAATCACTTAAGTTTACCTACATTATATCAAAACTTATGAATTGAATTAAATTAAATCCATCGAATTAAATTCTTTATATTACCAGTCTCATATTAATTTCTGTCAATTGCGTTTTATTTCTTATTAAAGAAATTCAATTTCACTTATTTACTTATTTAATTTAAACCAATTTCAAAGCTTAATTATTAAAGAAACTCAATTTCACTTATTAAAGAATTTAATTTCACTTATTAAAGAATTAAATTTTATTTATTTATTAAATAATTCCAAAAATAAATTTAATAATTTACTTAAATTTAAACAACATTCTTTCATCAAACACTTTGTTAATCATAATACTTTGGAAATCAAAATTTAGAAATTATAATGCTTGGAATCATAACACCTCCCACTTAATTGTTTAAATAAAAATAATAGTATATATAATAAAATAGTTTATAATTTAAAATAGTTTATGTAAAAATAATTTATATTAAAATAGTTTATATGAAATAAATTTATAAAGTAACATATACAATAGTTTTAATATAATTTTAAAAATACTTTTATATAATAAAATAGCTTCCTCAAAATTTTACAAATCGATTCAAATTCCAAAATTTAAATTTAATCAAATCCCAAATCATCCATTTGAATTTATTTCAGTTTCTCAATAAACCATTTCACATTATATCGATTTCAAATACAGTTTTTTAACCACAAAATAAACCATTTCAATTTCAATATTTTCAATGCTTTAAATATTCAAACATGTCAAAACAAGGTTTGATAATTCCATATATATATATATATATGTGTGTGTGTGTGTGTGTGTGTATAAAATTCACTTTACTATTATTTTTTTTGAAATATTTAATTACTAAATTCATTATCATTTAAATAAAACCCCAAATTTCAAATGACTAAATATTTTCTTCAATTCATTTAAACTTGAAATATTCGTTAAATCACCTTAAACCAAATCAAGTTATAACAATCATTTCTTTTAAAAATCTCAATTTCAATAAGTTCCAAATGAATTTCTAATTAAATATATTTCTTTCCAAAACTATAGAAATCATTTTCGAAATATTTATATATATAGACCAACGGTGTGTGAATATAATTTTTTATCCTATGGTTAAGTGATACAGATATTTATCATTTCAATTCGCAATTAAATATATACGGGTATATATATTATTTCAACCCGTAATCCTAAATTCAATTCAATGAAAATCGCTTGGGTTTGTCGTTTCAATCCATAACGATTTTCTCCTATTCTAAAGTCCGTTCGGGTATGTATCATTACAACCCATAGTGAATTCTATACTAATAGGGAACTTTCAGAGTGATAACAGATATGATAATAATGTAATAGGCATATATCATCAATATAAATAACAGATAATGGTGTCGGATGTCACGGGTGAACAGATACAGATAATAGCATATATATAACAGTGTAAATAACTAACAACAGCATATTTCAATTGTCATTTCAATTGAAATCAAATTTAATAAATAAAAGGACATTAATCGTGAGTGATTGCGCACCTTTCGAGGCTAGAGAAATTCAACACAGAAATGAGCTATAAACCAGAGAAAAATGAGATGGGTACGAATTCGATGAAGGAATAGGCACGACGGACCAAAAGCTAATAAAAATGGGAATCGATGAGAACTAAATAGAATCATTTTGATACAAACTGAAAATATGCACATTATTATTATATTATTTATTTATTCATTCAATGTTTTAATTCAAGACAAATATTAAAATAATATAACATATATTATATCATAAAACCATTGTTTAAATTTAAAACACCTATAACAAAGTCTTCATATATAGGCTTAAAAGACCAGGCTAATGTATACAGGTATATACAACTACTCAAAGCAATATTTTAATAACAAAATATACATACAGTACATGCAACCCATTCTTAAAACTACTATATTAATATATAACCTTGTATATTTTCTTTCCTCAGCAACCAAAACTCTACATATAAATATAAAATTGTAAAGAAGAGAAAGATATAAAAATAAAAAACCAAAATATAAACAACTTATATATATAAAATTATCCAAAACTCTAAAATACAATTATACACTTTATATTAGAATGTATAACAAGTATAAATAATATACGATTTATAAAACTATAGCCGACACACTACATACATACGTACCAATATATAGAAAAGTCGTATACAATATAACATTTAACATAATTTAATTATATAAATATATGGCTTGTAACTAATTGTATAAATCATATACATACGCGCTAAAAACAATTACCCTATATTTTATTTTTAAGCATCCATAAAGCATGACACTACTAACGCAAATCTAAATTCACACCCCTTGAGTATGCAGATGCATAACTTTTAAGCATATATATGTATAAAGCTATATAACAAATAGCATCAGGTTGCGGGTGATAGTCGACGAGAGGGAAGAGTAAGGAGGAAATGAGAGGAAGGAGATAGGTGATGTGCTCGGCTCGGTGCGAAGAACACGGGTTTGGGACGAGGCGGGTTCGAGTGGAACGCTCACGTGGAGTGATGGAGGTTGGGCGGATCGGGGTATAGGGTGTGGACGGGTGTTCGCAGGCGGAAGTAGTAAGCGGGGACGGCATGGGTGGTGGGCTGTGCAAGTGGCAGGCGAAGGCGGAGGAGTTAGGGGTGGATCAGGGTACGGAGAAAGGGGAAGATGGTGGCTTTGACGAGCGGCTGTGGCGTGCTCGGTCAGGTGTAGGCGGAGACCCGTGCTTTCTGGTGGTCGAAGCGGCTTGAAGGCTTTGATAAGTTGAAGGGAAGAGTAGGCAAAGGGACGGAGAGTTTGAACATGTGTGAGTTGTGAAGTTGAGGGCGTGGATCGGTGGCTGGAGGATGCAAGGGTAGTTCACGTGAGGAAAGCGGAGAAGAACAAGCGACATTTTAATTTTTCTCTGATCCAAAATGAAAAGGAGATGTACTGAGCACGAACAATATTATAATATATATTTGTTCTTTCATTTTCTTAAATCTCGAAAATATGAACAAAGAAAGGCTATTGTAAAATAAAAGTAAAAAAACAAAATTTATTGACATTGGGAAAATGAAAGTCTCGGCTGGAATAATAATGATGAGTGATCATAGATATTCACATAGAGGATGAACAAACAGACACAAGAATTCAGAAGGTTCAAACATTACCGATACGGATCACTATATCACCGATTCCGCTGTGTACCGCACTTCAAAGAACAAAATTGAATATACTATAGAGATCAGCACGATGAGACAATCAAAACGGTATACAGATACCAGTGGTACGATTGAATTATAAAAATTTGAATTTTCTACTAGCGGAAAATGCGGCAAAAATGCAAGAAAATAAGATCGATGGAGCTAAAGAAGTCCGAATTTGAAAAAACGAAAAATGGAGACTTTCTTAGAAGATGATTTACAATTTTTCTATATAAAAATATTTAGGTTTCGAAAACATTTTATTTTCATCAATTCTTAACTGATTTAATTTAAATAAAATTACACATGAAAATAAATTTTCATATTTTCGGATGAAAATTTACCAGTTACCATGTTTAACTAGACGCATTTCAAATATTAAATTTTTATTTCAAATTTTTATTATTTAAAATTTCACAAAAATTTCAATTAAATATATTAATAAACAAATAAAATTATTGAAAAGTTACGGGTCGTTACACTCTCCTCCACTCAAAACTTTTCGTCCTCGAAAAGAAAGAAGGTAGGAGGATAGAAACAACCAAAAGAAAATGGACTTGAATTACAAAATAAAAAAATTACTTTAAACCATATAAATCTTAATTTAAATAAACTTATATTCGACAATTGATTTTAAACTCTAGGCATTTCATTAAGTTGAATTTTTCTTTCAATTTATTAATATTTGATACAAAAGGCTTCTTTCAAATAAAATTATATTTTGTTTATCTGATTTACTATTCAATCAACTTATTATTCTATTTATCCCTATTAACATTTTTATAATTAAACTTTAAGTGTATAACATTTATTATAAGCACTCAAATTTTATTTACAAAGACATTATACATTGTATATTATCCAATTACATATTCAACTTCTTATTAAATTAGGTAAGTTATTTTAGAATGAAATTGGGTATTATACAAATAAAACATTACAAATCAGTTATTTCAAGTTAAACATTTATTCAAATATTTGGTTTCATTGTATAATTGAAATCATCTTTTAATATAAATTAAATTTCCGATTTCACTTCAAACCACTGGAGATAAATATACAAATATATATAAGTCAAATCAAATATATAAAAATATACTTGTATTATAAATCAAGTCATACTTCAGCAATTCAAATCAATTTGATTTCCAACATAATAGAGTAGTAAGGCTGCAGAATGGTCTCTGCACTTCGAAACTCGAAAATGAATGTCGATGACGCGACCATCATCACCGAAATTATTTTCTAGCGACAATGGAGGAGAGCACTGATTTAAACATTTAATTTCTTTGAAATGATTTCTATTTGAAAATACTTTAAATACTATACACTTTAAAACTTTAAAATAAAAGTTTGAAATCACCGGAAATTAAATTCTCAATTCTAAATTTGAATTCTTTTAAATTCCAAATCAAATTATAACCAAGTTTATAAATTCATTTATTTATATGTTGGTAAAATCAATGGTTTACAAAACACTAAATAAAAATCAAGTATTATCATTTTCGACAACAAATTCATTAACAGTTTAATTTCAGAAAAATTTATACTTATATATAATATAATCAGACAAAATTATTTTATTTACCAAATTTGAAACCAACATTGTGTTAGTTTGTTCTGTACTAGCGTTTAGAAATCCTATCGATAGCGTTGATCATTCGAATCAATCGAAAACCCAAATCAACATCAACAACCCAAACAACACAAAAATATCATTTTAAATATTAATTCACAAATACACTTCCTCGCTTGACGATACAAGAATGGATTACAAAGAAAGAATATAGAGATTCAAATTTGATGGACTCAAATCAAGGAGAATTTAAATTCGAAGATAGGTTCGAAACAAAGATAAGATAATTAAATAACAAGATAGGAAATGGAAAAGCTTATATAAATCGCGGGGAACCTTAACCGGGTCGATCGTGACTTAAAGAATAAGATCGATGTGGATTTCCAGGGTAAATTTACATTCGGACTCAAGAGATAGAGTTCGAAATTATAAGAGGTACTAGCATCTAAACCGAGGATATAAAAATCTCCGGTAAATCGATGTCTATTGTAAAGAAGTTTCACCCATTTACAAATCATATCGTGGAGCTATAGGATGCTCCAGAATTCAAAAGAATACGAATAGTGAGGGACAAGAATGAATTTCGAAAACGACGGACGTTCCGAAAAATCAAAGGAAATTCAAATCAAAGATGAAGGATTCAAGCACGAACGAAAGTGATTCTGTAAATACATTTACCCAATATGCTAAGTTTTGCCTAGAGCTACCAAAGTTCTGATAACAAATGCAACGACCTGATATTTTCAACCATTCACATCCGAACATGTTGGAATTTTGCTCAAAATAACAGATTGTAAGTTTATATTTGGCAAAACTTAGCATATACAATAAATAAATAATCACAGAATCACAAACACAGAGTAATAAATGCGTCGGAAACAAAGATAGTAGTTCATGAAGCTACTATATATATAACAGAGTTAAATAAGGTAACAGAAGTCTCGAGTACAATAGTCAAATACAATATCCGAAAACATCACTGGAATCAACTGAATATCTGAAAGCTGGATAGATAGCTGGATCTCCAGGCGAGGCTCCAACTCCACAAGTGAGTCTCAAATACTGGTACACTCAGTCTGACCCGAGCGCAAAGCAAAACAGAAAACACTCGAGTCAGGATCAACATTTTTATATCAATAAATCCAACTCAAGTGAAATAACAATTGAATTAAAAGTAACTCAAAGGACGTCGGGGATAACCAATCTATAAGGATCCGGTTAACTATCTACTATAGTAATATACGCTAAATAGATAATGCCCATCAGTAATATAAGTATCAAAACAGTGTTAAGGCGCTACCATTATTCCCCTTAACACATTTTATATAAGCGTCATTGTCTATACAGCACTGTAAACTCCACCATAAACTAGTGGGATATTAGGGAGTACTCCATAGGTACAACACAAAACAAATCGTAGTGGTCGCGCATAGGGATACAAATATGACAAGGCACATGAGGCAATACACAAGGTAGTGAAACTACCGTTTGCCTATTCCGGACTGGTGAGAACGCATCGCCGTAACGATCGCAACACCGCGAAACAACACTCCGTCTGACCCGAGCGTAAAGCAACACACAAAACACCCGAGTCAGGATTAACATTCTTATATCAATAAATCCAACTCAAGTGAAATAACAGCTGAATACAAGTAACTCAAAGGACGTCGGGGATAACCATCCTCTAAGGATCCGTTAAACTATCTACTATGTAGTAATATACGCTAAATAGATAACGCCTATCAGTAATATAAGTATCAAAATAGTGTTAAGGCGTTACCATTAATCCCCTTAACACATTTTATATAAGCATCATAGTCTATACAGCATTGTAAACTCCACCGTAAACTAGTGGGATATTAGGGAGTATTCCATATGTACAATACAAAAAAAATCATAGTGGTCGCGCGTAGGGATACAAGTATGACAAGGCACATGAGGCAATACCCAACGTAGTGAAACTACCGTTTGCCTGGTCCAGACAGGTGAGAACGCATCGCCGCAACACCGTGAAACAACACTCCCGGCTCAAGGGTGCGCACCAATCAAAAACAAGTAAGGAGTAGTATATGAAGAAGTGTGTTCGCTTAGAGGTGGCTAACCTCGTTGGCCCGTCACGGCTTCTGTTTTAGTCATTTTCAATTTGCACAAGTGTCAAGGTCATCCATTATCGTTCTCTTTCTTCAATCATCAACGTACATCATTCCAATCACTTCATTATGGATCACACTCCGCGTATAGTTATTAAAGTGGTATTTGGTTTATACAGTGAGTATGTCCCGAACCGATTCCGGTTTCTTTAATAACATTCGTAGTTATTACACTGATTGGTCGTTTAATAAATTTCAAAAGCCAAAGCAATTTCAATCTCACTTAGAATTTGAAAGCCAACATTTCATTCGACTTTCTATATCAATTTCTATAATTTACGCTTCAAAACTTCCAAATTTACCATTTCAAAACTCTATAATTCAACTTAAATTTATTTAATATTCAAATATTGATTTAAATTCATATATAGGTTTCACACCATAATAATTTAAATTATGTTAATTTATCATTCAAAACAATTTAAATTCATCGATGGATTCATTGAGTAATCCATTAAATTAAGTAAATTTATCATTTCAATTGAATTTCCAATCCATTAAATCAATCACTTAAGTTTACCTACATTATATCAAAACTTATGAATTGAATTAAATTAAATCCGTCAAATTAAATTCTTTAAATTACTAGTCTCATATTAATTTCTATCAATCACATTTTATTTCTTATTAAAGAAATTCAATTTCACTTATTTACTTATTTAATTTAAACAAATTTCAGAGCTTAATCATTAAAAATACTCAATTTCATTTACTAAAGAATTTAATTTCACTTATTAAAGAATTCAATTTTATTTAATTATTAAATAATTTCAAAACTTAATTTAATATTTATATAAATTTAAACAACATTCTTTCATCAAACACTTTGTTAATGATAATACTTTGGAAATCAAAATTTAGAAATCATAATGCTTGGAATCATAACACTTCCCACTTAACTGTTTATATAAAAATAATAGTATATATAATAAAATATTTTATAATTTAAAATAGTTTATATAAAAATAATTTATATTAAAATAGTTTATATGAAATAAGTTTATAAAGTAACATATATAAATAGTTTTAATATAATTTTAAAAATACTCTATGTAATAAAATAGCTTCTTCAAAGTCTCACAAATCGATTCAAATTCCAAAATTTAAATTTAATCAAATCTCAAATCATCCATTTTAATTTATTTCAGTTTCTCAATAAACCATTTCACATTATATTGATTTCAAATACAGATTTTTAACCACAAAATAAACCATTTCAATTTCAATATTTTCAAAGCTTTAAATATTCAAACATTTCAAAACAAGATTTGATAATTCCATATATATATATATATATATATATATATATATCAAATTCACTTTACAATTATTTATTTTGAAATATTTACTTACTAGATTCATTATCATTTAAATAAAACCCTAAATTTCAAGTGACTAAATATTTCATTCAATTCATTTAAACTTGAAATATTCATTAAATCACCTTAAACAAAATCAAGTTATAAAAATCATTTCCTTTAAAAATCTTAAATTCAATTAGTTCCAAATCGATTTCTAATTAGATATATTTCTTTCCAAAACCATGAAATCATTTTTAAAATATTTATATATATAGACCAACGGTATCTGTATATATATTTTCTATCCTATGGTTAAGTGATACGGATTTTTATCATTACTATTCGCAATTAAATATATACGGGTATATATATTATTTCAACCCGTAATCCCAAATTCAATTCAATGAAAATCACTTGGGTTTGTCATTTCAACCCATAACGATTTTCTTCTATTCTAAAGTCAGTTCGGATATGTATCATTTCAACCCATAGTGAACTTTATGCTAATAGGGAACTTGCAGAGTGATAACAGATATGATAATAATATAACAGGCATATATCATCAATATAAATAACATATAATGGTGTCGGATGTCACGGGTGAACAGATGCAGGTAATAGCATATATATAACAGTGTAAATAACTAATAGTAGCATATTTCAATTTTCGTTTCAATTGAAATCAAATTTAACAAATAAAAGAACATTAATCGTGAGTGATCGCTCACCTTTCGAGACTAGAGAAATTCAACACAGAAATTAGCTATGAAATAAGAGCAAAGTGAGATGGGTACGAATTCGATGAAGGAATTGGCACGACGGACCAAAAGCTGATAAAAATGGGAATCGATGAGAACCAAACAGAACCATTTTGGTACAAACTGAAAACATGCACATTATTATTATATTATTTATTTATTCATTCAATATTTCAATTCAAGACAAATATTAAAATAATATAATATATATTATATCATAAAACCATTGTTTAAATTTAAAACACCCATAACAAAGTCTTCGTATATAGGCTTAAAATATCATACTAATGTATACTGGTATATACAACCACTCAAAGCAATATTTTAGTAACAAAATATACATACAGTACATGCAACCCATTCTTAAAACTACTATATTAATATATAACCTTGTATATTTTCTTTCCTCAGCAACCAAAACAGATTACTACATATAAATATAAAACTGTAAAGAAGAGAAAGATATAAAATAAGAGAAACCAAAATATAAACAACTTACATATATAAACTTATCCAAAACTCTAAAATACAATTATACAACTTTTATTAAAATGTATAACAAGTATAAATAATATTAAATTTATAAAACTATAGCCGACACACTACATATATACATACCAATATATATAAAATTCGTATACAGTATAACACTTAGCATAATTTAATTATATAAATATATGGCTTGTAACTAACTGTATAAATCATATACATATGCGCTAAAACCAATTACCCTATGTTTTATTTTTAAGCATCCATAAAGCATGACACTACTAAAGCAAATCTAAATTCACACCCCTTGAGTATGCAGACACATATGCAAATCTAAACTACAGACACATACCTTTTAAGCATATATGTATAAAGCATATAACAGAAAGCATCAGGTTGCGGGTGATACTCGACGAGAGGGAGGAGTAAAGAGGGAATGGGAGGAACGGGATAGGTGCTGTGCTTGCCTCGGAGCGGAGAACTCGGGTTTGGGACGAGGCATGTTCGAGTGGAACGCTCACGTGGAGTGATGGAGGTAGGACAGATCCAGGCATAGAGTGTGAACGGGTGTTCGGAGGCGGAAGTAGTAAGCGGGGACGACATGGGTGGTGGGCTGTGCAAGTGGCAGGCGAAGGCGGAGGAATTAGGGGTGGATCAGGGTACGGAGAGAGGGGAAGATAGTGGCTTCGGCAAGCGGTTGTGGCGTGCTCGTTCAGGTGGAGGCGGAGACCAGTGCTTTTTGGTGGTTGAAGCGGCTCGAAGGCATTGACAAGGTGAAGGGAAGAGAAGGTTTGGGGACGGTGAGTTTGAACGTGTGTGTGTTGTGAAGTTGAGGGCGTGGATCGATGGCTGGAGGATGCAAGGGTAGTTCATGCGAGGAAAGCGGAGAAGAACAAGTGACATTTTAATTTTTCTCTGATCCAAACTGAAAAGGAGATGTACTGAGCACGAACTATATTATAATATATATTTGTTCTTTCATTTTCTTCAATCCCGAAAATATAAACAGAGAAAGGCTATTTTAAAATAAAAGTAAAAAAAAACAAAATTTATTGACATTGGAAAAATAAAAGTCTCGGCTGGAATAATAATGACCAGTGATCATAGATATCCACATAGAGGATGAACAAACAGACACAAGAATTCAGAAGGTTCAAACATTACCGATACAGATCACTATATCGCCGATTCCGCTGTGTACCGCACTTCAAAGCACAAAACTGAATTTACCACAGAGATCAGCATGATGAGACAATCAAAACGGTATACAGACACCAGTGGTACGATTGAATTATAAAAATTCGAATTTTCTACTAGCGGAAAATGCAGCAAAAACGCAGAAAAATAAGATCGACGGAGCTAAAGAAGTCCAAATTTGGAAAAACAAAAAATTGCATCTTGCTCAGAAGACGATTTACAATTTTTCTACGTAAACATATTTAGGTTTCAAAAATATTTTATATCCATCAATTCTTAACTGATTTAATTTAAATAAAATTGCACACGAAAATAAACTTTCATATTTTCGGATGAAAATTTACCAGTTACTATGTTTAACTAGACGCATTTCAAATATTAAATTTTTATTTCAAAATTTTATTATTTAAAATTTCACAAAATTTTCAATTAAATATATTAATAAACAAATAAAATTATTAAAAAATTATGGGTCGTTACACTCTTTCCCTCTCAAAACTTTTCATCCTCGAAAAGGAAGGAGGTAGGAGGATAGAAACAACCTGAAGAAAATGGACTTGAATTACAAAATAAAACAATTACTTTAAACCATATAAATCTTAATTTAAATAAATTTATATTCAACAATTGATTTTAAACTCAAGGTATTTCATTAAGTTGATTTTTTTTTCAATTTATTAATATTTTATACAAATGGTTTCTTTCAAATAAAATTTTATTTTGTTTATCTGATTTACTATTCAGTCAACTTATTATTCTATTTATCTCTATTAACATTTTTATAATTAAACTTAAAGTGTATAACATTTATTATAAGCACTCAAATTTTATTTATAAAGATATTTTATATTGTATATTATCCAATTAAATATTCAACTTCTTATTGATTTAGGTAAGTTATATTAGAATGAAATTGGGTATTATACAAATAAAACATTACAAATCAGTTATTTCAAGTTAAACATTTATTCAAAATTTTAGTTTCATTTTATAATTGAAATCATCTTTTAATATAAATTTAAGAATTAAATTTCCGATTTCACTTCAAACCATTGGAGATAAATATACAAATATATATAATTCAAATCAAATCTATAAATATATACTTGTATTATAAATCAAGTCATACTTCAGCAATTCAAATCAATTTGATTTCCAACCTAATATTGTAGCAAGGCTGCAGAATGGTCTCTGCACTTCGAAACTCGAAAATGAATGTCGATGATGCGGCCATCACCACCAAAATTATTTTCCAGCGGCAATGGAGGAGAGCACTGATTTAAACATTTTAAATTCTTTGAAATGATTTCTATTTGAAAATATTTTAAATACTATACACTTTAAAACATTAAAATCAAAGTTTGAAATCACCTGAAATTAAATTCTCAATTATAAATTTAAATTATTTTAAATTCCAAATCAAATCATGACCAAGTTTATAAATTCATTTCGTTATATGTTGGTAAAATCAACGGTTTACAAAACAATAAATGAAAATCAAGTATTATCATTTTTGACAACAAATTCATTAACAATTTAATTTCAGAAAAATTTATACTTATATATAATATAATCGGATAAAATTATTTTACTTACCAAATTTGAAAAAAATATTGTGTTAGTTTGTTCTGTTCAAGCGTTTTAGAAATCCTATCGATAGCGTTGATCAGACGAATCGATCGGAAGCCCAAATCAACATCAACAACCCGAACAACACCAAAAAATCATTTTAAATATTATTTCATAAATACACTTTCTTGCTTGACGATACAAGAATGGATTACAAAGAAAGAATATAGAGATTCAAATTTGATGGACTCAAATCAAAGAGAATTTAAATTCGAAGATAGGTTCGAAACAAAGATAAGATAATTAAATAACAAGATAGGAAATGGAAAAGCTTATATAAATTGCGGGCAACCTTAACGGGTCAACCGTGACTTAAAGAATAAGATCGATGTGGATTTCTGGGGTAAATTTACATTCAATCTTGAGAGATAGAGTTCGAAATTGTAAGAGAAACTAGCATCTAAACCGAGAATATAAAAATCTCCGGTAAATCGATGTCTATTGTAAAGAAGTTTCACCCCTTTACAAATCATATCGTGGAGCTATGGGATGTTCTAGAATTCAGAAGAATACGAATAGTGAGAGACAAGAATGAATTTCGAAACCGAGGGACGTTCCGAAAATTCGAAGGAAATTCAAATCAAAGATGAAGGATTCAAGCACGAACGAAAGTGATTCTGTAAATACATTTACCCTATATGCTAAGTTTTGCCTAGAGCTACCAAAGATCTGATACCAAAAGTAACGACCCGATATTTTCAACCATTCACATCCGAACATGCCAGAATTTAATTGCTCAAAATACCAGATTGTAAGTTTATATTCGACAAAACTCAGCATATACAATAAATAAACAATCACAGAATCATAGACACAGAGTAATAAATGCAGCGGAAACTAAAGATAGTAGTTCATGAAGCAACTATATATAAAACAGAGTTAAATAAGGTAACAGAAGTCTCGAATACAATAGTCAAATACAATATCAGAAAACATCACTGGATTCAACTGAATATCTGAAAGATGGATAGATAGCTGGATCTCAAAGCAAGGCTCTAACTCTACAAGTGAGTCTCAAATACTGGTACACTCAGTCTGGCCCGAGCATAAAGCAAAACGAAAACACTCGATTCAGGATTAACATTCTTATATCAATAAATCCAACTTAAGTGAAATAACAGCTGAAATACAAGTAACTCAAAGGATGTCAGGGATAACCATCCTCTAAGGATCCGTTAAACTATCTACTATGTAGTAATATACGCTAAATAGATAATGCTTATCAGTAATATAAGTGTCAAAATAGTGTTAAGGCGTTACCATTATTCCCCTTAACACATTTTATATAAGCATCATAGTCTATACAGCACTGTAAACTCCACCATAAACTAGTGTGATATCAAGGAGTACTCCATAGGTACAACACAAAACAAATCGTAGTGGTCGCGCATAAAGATATAAGTATGACAAGGCACATGAGGCAATACCCAAGGTAGTAAAACTACCGTTTGCCTGATCCGGACTGGTGAGAACACATCGCCGCAACGATCGCAACACCGCGAAACAACACTCCCGATTCAAGGGTGCGCACCAAACAAAAACAAGTAATGAGTAGTATATGAAGAAGTGTGTTCGCTTAGAGTTGGCTAACCTCATTGGCCTGGCATGGCTCCTGTTTTAGTCATTTCCAATTTGACACAAGTGGCAAGGTCATCCATTATCGTTCTCTTTCTTCAATCATCAACGTACATCATTCCAACCACTTCATTCTGGATCACACTCCGCGTATAGTTATTAAAGTGGTATTTAAATTAGACACTGAGTATGTCCCTAACTGAATCCGGTTTCTTTAATAACTTTCATAATTATTACACCGATTGGTCGTTTAATAAATTTCGAAAACCAAATCAATTTCAATCTCACTTAAAATTTGAAAGCCAACATTTCTTTCGTCTTTCTATATCAATTTCTATAATTTACGTTTCAAAACTTCCAAATTTACCATTTCAAAACCCTATAATTCAACTTAAATTTATTTAAAACAATTCAAATATTGATTTAAATTCGTATATAGGTTTCATTCCATAATCATTTAAATTAAGTTAATTTATCATTCAAAACAATTTAAATTCATTGTGGATTCATTCAGTAATCATTTAAATTAAGCAAATTTATCATTTCAAAGTAATTTCAATTGAATTTCCAATTCATTATCAGTCACTTAAGTTTACCTACATTATATCAAAACTTATGAATTGAATTAAATTAAATCCGCCAAATTAAATTCCTTAAATTACTAGTCACATATTAATTTCTATCAACCACATTTTATTTCTTATTAAAGAAATTCAATTTAACTTATTTACTTATTTAATTTAAACAAATTTCAAAGCATAATTATTAAAGAAACTCAATTTCACTTATTAAAGAATTTAATTTCACTTATTAAAGATTTCAATTTTATTTAATTATCAAATAATTTCAAAACTTAACTTAATAACTTACTTAAATTTAAACAACATTCTTTCATCAAACACTTTGTTAATCATAATGCTTTGGAAATCAAAATTTAGAAATCATAATGCTTGGAATCATAACACTTCCCACTTAACTGTTTAAATAAAAATAATAGTGTGTATAATAAAATAGTTCATAATTTAAAATAGTTTATATAAAAATAATTTATATTAAAATAGTTTATATGAAATAAATTTATAAAGTAACATATATAAATAGTTTTAATATAATTTTAAAAATACTTTATATAATAAAATAGCTTCCTCAAAATTTCACAAATCGATTCAATTCGATTTAAATTCCAAATTTTAAATTTAATCAAATCTCAAATCGTCCATTTTAATTTATTTCAGTTTCTCAATAAACCATTTCACATTATATCGATTTCAAATACAGATTTTAACCACAAAATAAACCATTTCAATTTCAATATTTTCAAATCTTTAAATACAACATTTCAAAACAAGATTTGATAATTCTATATATATATATATATATATATATATATATCAAATTCACTTTACTATTATTTATTTTGAAATATTTACTTAATAAATTCATTAACATTTAAACAAAACCCCAAATTTCAAATGACTAAATATTTCCTTCAATTCATTTAAACTTGAAATATTCTTTAAATCACCTTAAACCAAATCAAGTTATAAAAATCATTTCCTTTAAAAATCACAAATTCAATAAGTTCCAAATCGATTTCTAATTAAATATATTTCTTTCCAAAACCATAGAAATCATTTTCAATATATTTGTATATATAGACCAACGGTGTCTGTATATAATTTTCTATCATATGGTTAAGTGATACAGATATTTATCATTTCAATCCGCAATTAATTATATACGTGTATATATATTATTTCAACCCGTAATCCCGAATTCAATTCAATGAAAATCGCTTGGGTTTGTCATTTCAACCCATAATGATTTTCTCCTATTCTAAAGTCCGTTCGGGTATGTATCATTTCAACCCATAGTGAATTATATACTAATAGAGAACTTGCAGAGTGATAACAGATATGATAATAATATAATAGGCATATATCATCAATACAAATAACAGATAATGGTGTCGGATGTCATAGGTAAATAGATACAGGTAATAGCATATATGTAACAGTGTAAATAACTAACAGCAGCATATTTAAATTGTCGTTTCAATTGAAATCAAATTTAATAAATAAAAGAACATTAATCGTGAGTGATTGCTCACCTTTCGAGGCTAGAGAAATTCAACACAAAAATGAGCTATGAAACCAGAGCAAAGTGTGATGGGTACGAATTCGGTGAAGGAATAGGCACGACGGACCAAAAGCACGACGGACCAAACATTTATTTAAAATTTTAGTTTCATTTTATAATTGAAATCATCTTTTAATATAAATTCAAGAATTAAATTTCCGATTTCACTTCAAACCATTGGAGATAAATATACAAATATATATAAGTCGAATCAAATCTATAAATATATACTTGTATTATAAATCAAGTCATACTTTAGCAATTCAAATCAGTTTGATTTCCAACATAATAATGTAGCAAGGCTACAAAATGGTCTCTGCACTTCGAAACTCGAAAATGAATGTCGATGATGCGGCCATCACCACCAAAATTATTTTCCAGCGGCAATGGAGGAGAGCACTGATTTAAACATTTTAAATTCTTTGAAATGATTTCTATTTGAAAATATTTTAAATACTATACACTTTAAAACATTAAAATCAAAGTTTGAAATCACCTGAAATTAAATTCTCAATTCTAAATTTAAATTATTTTAAATTCCAAATCAAATCATGACCAAGTTTATAAATTCATTTCTTTATATGTTGGTAAAATCAACGGTTTACAAAACAATAAATAAAAATCAAGTATTATCATTTTTGACAACAAATTCATTAACAATTTAATTTCAGAAAAATTTATACTTATATATAATATAATCAGATAAAATTATTTTACTTACCAAATTTGAAAAAAATATTGTGTTAGTTTGTTCTGTTCAAGCGTTTTAGAAATCCTATCGATAGCGTTGATCAGACGAACCGATCGGAAACCCAAATCAACATCAACAACCCAAACAACACCAAAAAATCATTTTAAATATTAATTCACAAATACACTTCCTCGCTTGACGATACAAGAATGGATTACAAAGAAAGAATTTAGAGATTCAAATTTGATGGACTCAAATCGAAGAGAATTTAAATTCGAAGATAGGTTCGAAATAAAGATAAGATAATTAAATAACAAGATAAGAAATGGAAAAGCTTATATAAATGGCGAGTAACCTTAACCGGGTTAACCATGACTTAAAGAATAAGATCGATGTGGATTTCTGGGGTAAATTTACATTCGATCTCAAGAGATAGAGTTTGGAATTATAAGAGATATTAGCATCTAAGTCGAGGATATAAAAATCTCCGGTAAACCGATGTCTATTGTAAAGAAGTTTCACCCCTTTACAAATCATATCGTGGAGCTATGGGATGTTCTATAATTCAAAAGAATACGAATAGTGAGGGACAAGAATGAATTTCGAAACCGAGGGACGTTCCGAAAATTCAAAGGAAATTCAAATCAAAGATGAAGGATTCAAGCACGAACGAAAGTGATTCTGTAAATACATTTACCCTATATGCTAAGTTTTGCCTAGAGCTACCAAAGCTCTGATAACAAATGCAACGACCTGATATTTTCAACCATTCACATCCGAACATGCCAGAATTTAATTGCTCAAAATGCCAGATTGTAAGTTTATATTCGGCAAAACTCAGCATATACAATAAATAAACAATCACAGAATCACAGACACAGAGTAATAAATACAGCGGAAACAAAAGATAGTAGTTCATGAAGCCACTATATATAAAACAGAGTTAAATAAGGTAACAGAAGTCTCGAATACAATAGTCAAATACAATATCAGAAAACATCACTGGAATCAACTGAATATCTGAAAGATGGATAGATAGCCGGATCTACAAGCAAAGCTCTAACTCCAAAATGTAAACAACTTATACATATAAACTTATCCAAAACTCTAAAATTCAATTATACAACTTTTACTAAAATGTATAACGCGTATAAATAATATAAGATTTATAAAACTATAGCCGACACACTACATATATACATACCAATATATATAAAAGTCTTATACAATATAACACTTAGCATAATTTAATTATATAAATATATGGCTTGTAACTAACTGTATAAATCATATACATATGCGCTAAAACCTATATTTTATTTTTAAGCATCCATAAAGCTTGACACTACTAATGCAAATCTAAATTCACACCCCTTGAGTATGCAGACACATATGCAAATCTAAACTACAGACACATACCTTTTAAGCATATATGTATCAAGCTATATAACAGATAACATCAGGTTGCGGGTGATACTCGACGAGAGGGAGGAGTAAGGAGGGAATGAGAGGAAGGGGATAGGTACTGTGCTCGAATGGAGCGGAGAACTCGGGTTTGGGATGAGGCGGATTCGAGTGGAACGCTCACGCGGAGTGATGGAGGTAGGGCGGATACGGGCATAGGGTGTGGATGGGTGTTTGCCGGTGGAAGTAGTAAGCGGGGACGGCATGGGTGGTGGGCTTTGCAAGTGGCAGGCGAAGGCGGAGGAGTTAGGGGTGGAGCAGGGTACGAAGAGAGGGGAAGACGGTGGCTTCGGCGAGCGGCTGTGGTGTGCTCGGTCAGGTGGAGGGGGAGACCGATGCTTTCTGGTGGTCGAAGCGGCTTGAAGGCTTTGACAAGGTGAAGGGAAGAGAAGGCTTGGGGATGGAGAGTTTGAACATGTGCGAGTTGCGAAGTTGAGGGCGTGGATCGGTGGCTGGAGGATACAAGGGTAGTTCACGCGAGGAAAGCGGAGAAGAACAAGCGACATTTTAATTTTTCTCTGATCCAAAATGAAAAGGAGATGTACTGAGCACGAACTATATTATTATATATATTTTTTCTTTCATCTTCTTCAATCTTGAAATTATGAACAGAGAAAGGCTATTGTAAAATAAAAGTCATAAAAAAACAAAGTTTATTAACATTGGGAAAATGAAAGTGTTGGCTGGAATAATAATGACGAGTGATCACAGATATTCACATAGAGGATGAACAAACTGACACAAGAATTCAGAAGGTTCAAACATTACCGATACGGATCACTATATCACCGATTCCGCTGTGTACCGCACTTCAATGCACAAAATTGAATATACCACAGAGATCAGCGCGATGAGAAAATCAAAATGGTATATAGATGCCAGTGGTACGAATGCAGCAAAAACGCAGAAAAATAAGATCGACGGAACTAAAGAAGTCCGAATTTGAAACAACGAAAAATAACGTCTTGTTTAGAAGATGATTTACAATTTTTCTATATAAAAATATTTAGGTTTCGAAAACATTTTGTTTTCATCAATTCTTAACTGATATAAATTAAATAAAATTACACATGAAAATAAACTTTCATATTTTCGGATCAAAATTTACCAGTTACTATGTTTACTATACGCATTTCAAATATTAAATTTTTATTTCAAACTATTATTATTATTTAAAATTTCACAAAAATTTCAATTAAATATATTAATAAACAAATAAAATTATTAAAAAGTTACGGGTCGTTACAATTCATGAAATAAAAATTAATTTGTTCTTATTGTTATCATCACATTACATAATATACAAGAGCAATTTATGCTTATTATGACATAAGCAGTTTTTTCATCCTATTAAATGGTTAATCTACAACTTACAACAATGTCTAGTGGTTTAGCCATTAATGGTTCAATTGTTTGCCTTCAATTTTCGGATTAATACATGAGTGCAAGAAACTACATGTAATGTGAATGTCCTTCACACTTCAGCTTAAATTGAAAGAATGTATAGTTAAAGGTAGAATCTAAGTTCTAACCATTTAAATAATAAAATCTAAATAATAAATTTCCTTAGGTAGATAGTTTGTCTATGCCTTGGCATATTATATAATACAAGGTTGTAGACATCTAGAAACAAGATTAGAAAAAACTTACCATGACAAAAATTGACATGACATGAGGTTTGAGTTTAGGATTCTTCTCCGGAAGCACGTTTGAATCTTTTAAGAATGAAAACAAATTGGTTGCCGATGGAGAAACCTCAAACAACCCGATATAATAGAAATTTATCAAATTAGTTGATTCATGATTCATAGCATAGCAATATTATTGTCTTCAATTATTATGGAAATTATTTTAGATTTGTGATTAATATAGCGTTAGCTAAACCACAAATGAAGGATGCCTTAGATTAACTCTAATATAAAAACTTGCAAAGGAATCAGGGCTCAACTCCGCCGTTCCATACATGGTTTGGTTTGAGGGAAATCAAATACTTAATTTAGGTAAGTTATATTAGAATGAAATTGGGTATTATACAAATAAAACATTACAAATCAGTTATTTCAAGTTAAACATTTATTCAAAATTTTAGTTTCATTTTATAATTGAAATCATCTTTTAATATAAATTTAAGAATTATATTTCCGATTTCACTTCAAACCATTGGAGATAAATATACAAATATATATAATTCAAATCAAATCTATAAATATATACTTGTATTATAAATCAAGTCAGACTGAGTTGTGTTTGAGTACAGCTTATCATCCCCAAACAGATGGTCAGACTGAGAGAGTCAACCGAGTTTTGGAAGATCTCCTGAGGGCATGTGTTTTGGATTTCGGAGGATCATGGGAAGATCATCTTCATTTGGTGGAGTTTGCGTATAATAACAGTTATCAGACAAGTATTGGTATGGCACCATATGAAGCATTGTATGGAAGATCGTGTAACTCTCTGACATGTTGGTTGGAAACCGGAGAAAAGCTGATACTTGGGCCAGAGATGATTCGACAGACTACGGATTGTATAGAGATCATTCGGCGACGAATGAAGGCAGCCCAAGATCGTCAGAAAAGTTATGCCGATAAGCGTCGTAAGGATTTGGAATTCGACGTAGGCGATATGGTTTTCGTGAACGTTTCTCCACTAAAGAATGTTATTCGATTCGGGAAGAAAGGGAAATTGACTCCAAGATTTGTTGGACCATTCCCGATCATCGAACGAATTGGAAAGCTCGCTTATAAATTATAGTTACCAGGAAAGATGGCGAGTGTGCACAATGTTTTTCATGTATCTTATCTATGGAAGTATGTGCACGACTCGAATACAGTGGTTTCTGCTGATAGTTGTGAAGATTTAGAAGTTGATCCAGTTGTTACGAGACCTCGTAAGCCGTTTCGTGTTGTTGAAACCGACACGAAACAGCTTAGGAGGAAGACGATTACGTTGCTCAAGGTACAATGGAGTGATGATGTTAACGACTGTACATGGGAGGAGGAAGTGAGGATGAAGGCAGCTCATCCTGAACTCTTCGAGGTATGGCCCTAAGGTGTCGTGACATCTCATGAATTTGTAACTTGTTCTAACCTTAGAATTCTGCATGCTAGGCTAGTAATTGGATGCATGGTTTGTTGATTGCTATGGATGGTAGGCATGCAGAATAGTTTTGATTGCTCTTGTTTGTTTGGAATTTCGGAGGCGAAATTCCTAAGGGGGAGAGAATGTAACGACCCGTATATTACGTGTCGACAAATCATAAAATAGTTGCATTAGGTCGTTGATGTTGTTAAGTCGTTCGGAGTTGAGTCGTGTAGTGGTTAAATCGCATGGATGTTAGCTTAAGTCGTATGGCCGAGTTAAGGTGTGGCCGACTTAAGGTAGGTAGCGAGTTATGGGAGTCAACGACTTAGTGCTTAGGTCGTGTGGAAGTTAGCTCGTGTGAGCGACTTAAGGAGGTTGTCGAGTTATAGAAGTTTCGACCTAAGGAGGTTAGCGGGTTGGTGGCTAATGGCTTAAGGAGATAGCAACTTAACAGAATTAGCGGCTTATAGGGACTAACGACTTAAGTACTGACCGGTTTAAGAGTAGACCGACCTATAGGAGCTAACGATTTATAGGACCTAAGGCTTAAATCGTACACGACTTATGGTGATAGGGTGTGTAGTTAAGTCGTGGACGGGTTATGGTATAGGTCGTAGGTCGTTAAGATGCTGTGATGGTGTTAGGTCGGCAGTATAGATGAGTCGTTAGGTCGGTCATATGATTAAGGCTTGGGTAGTTGGGTCGGCCTCTCCGATGAGTCGTAGGTCGTAACTCGTGTTTTAGTTAGGTCGCGCATAGGATAAGTCATTTGGTCCTGTGTGTGGTCGTAGTACCTGTTGAGTCGCGGGAAGAGCTAAGCCGTTAAGTCATGAGTCGACAATATAGTTAGGTCTTTAGGTCGTATAGGTGATAAGTCGTTCGAAGGCTTGGGTCGTTAGGGGCTTGTGTCGTGGGTTGTAGGCTTTGATGAGTCATGGACGACTCATGGAGGCGAACGACTCATGGGGATTTCAGCCTATAAATAGAGGGGTTTGGTTCACTTTTTGGCACCGGATTTTGAAGCGACGAAGTGCTGCCATTTTGAGAGCTCGACTATAACACTTCTTCACTTCTTTTCTCCACTCTAATCTAGTGATTCCTTCCATCTAAATTGAAGATCAAATCGAAGATCCAAGAGCCAAAGTTGAAGATCTTCATCCAACAAAGAGAGATTTCATCGATTGAAGCGAGATTTTTGCCGGATCAAGCTTAGTTCTTTGCTGTCCAGATCTGGAGTTGGTTGTTTTTGAGGTGTTTAGGTGATTCAGTGAGTGGTAGTTATCTCTCACACAGACCTAAGGGGGTATATTGGATTGGTGGCTTGTTTATGTGTTAAAGATAGTGATTTCTTGCATTCTCCCTAAGTACGCATGTAGATCTATCATCTATGAAGTTTTGATACCTATTTTACTACATGTTAACTTATGCAAGTTTATTCATCAAGTCGTAGAGACATTTGCCTATTATTCATGTTTATTAGATTTGGACACTTTAATTACCAAATTGCCATTCCCTTGTATAATTGTTTATTTAACCTTGTTTGAATATTTGGTTGTTTGGATTAATGATTGTCTTGATTGATTGTTTAGAGTTAGTTGACTTATGGTTGGATCTAGACAAGTATGGTCGAAAATGATTCAAAAGCTAAGGGAGAGGCTAAGGGATGAGAAAAGCTGCTCGTGGAATATGTAGCGGATGATGAAGCTCATATGGAAGGATATGATGACGATGTTGTGATGGAGCTTTGCTATGTTGAGATGAGGCGAAGCATGAGTGATGTAGCCTTGGCATAATCCAGACGGGATCATTCCAAGCATGTTGATAACTCGAGGGATGGTTCGAGTTGGTTGATAATGGATTGCTCGAGAAGTAGTTTGGGCTAGTATGAGAATAGTCGTCGAGGAGGATGACTAGGAGGCTTGGATTTCATTATTATTGAAGGTTCTAGTAAATTCAAAGCAAGAGTACATGGGTTGCCCAAAAGACTACAGGTAGGTGGTCGAGTGCTCTGGGCAGAGTAGGTAAGTCCTAGGCACGGGTCACGATGACGTGCAGAGTTTATCTAGAACCAGGGTTACCATTAGCCCTTGACGTACGGCTGAAAGAATGTGCCGGTCATTCAATTAACGGTGGTTTCGAAGCAACGATAACAGTGATAGCCAGAGTCATGGATGTTTGGTTGTATCATCATTCGGCCTCAAGAGCGGTGTTTTCTGGGTGCTTATCTGATCTTGGTTTAGGCCTTGGGGGTTTGTATTTGGAAAACATCGACCTTGACTCGAGTGATAATTACTTTATTTTAAATGTCTGCTTTGCTATGCTTGTTTATGCTTAGTGGGTCTGGGGGCTATCACCGTAGAATGAGGTGGAGTGGGATGGTTGAGTTCCTATTCCTTTTACCCTTTATGCCCTTTTGGTATGTTTGATAGTTAATTTACTGCTCACTAAGACTGTTGTCTGACTCAAGGTTTTATGTTCAACTCTTATTACCTTGGGCTGTTCATCCATGTTGGGATGGGCAGACTAGGTAGCAGGTGACAGGTGCTGTTTCTTGATTACCTACGCTATTGATGACGAAGACGAGCTGGAGGCTTTTGCATATTGTTTTCCTACTATATGTACTGGATGTTCCGCTGTTTGTTTGATACTCTGAGTGTTATGTAGTGAGGCTTGATGTATTGACTATTCAGATGATTGTATAAAACTATTATGGGTTTATATGATGAGACTTCTGTTCTATAGAGCTTCATTATGTATATTTTTCTATTGTATTTTATCCATGCGCTGTGAGTAATACGATAGATTATTCTGTTTTATTTTACCTGACTATCGTCCATGGCTGCCTGGCACACCTTTCAGCGCACCATTCTCTTGTTTAGTGCGGGAGTCATGGGCGGTCGCCACAAGAATATACAAAATGACTACCAAATGCAAAATAATAATTGCATATAGCATATGTATTTTTAATGTAACATTTTAATCATAAAGTTCACCACTATGTTTATGGTATGAAAAATGATAGTTTAATATAGCATTTAAGTTATGAAATCCATTATCATGTTTAAAATATGCAAAATGATAGTTTGATATAACATTTTAGTTGTGAAGTCCAATACCAAAGTTACAATATGAAAAATGAGATTTAATATATCATTTTAATTACAATATCCACTGGCATGTTTAAGTTATACAAAATGATAGTTTAATGTAGCATTTCAATTACAAAGTCCACAAGCATGTTTAGGATATGCAAAATGATAGTTTAATATATCATTTTAGTTATGCAAAATGATAGTTTAATACAGCATTTTAGGATATGCAAAATGATAGTGTAATGTAGTATTTGAGGATATGCAAAATGATAGACTAATATAGTACGTTTCGTATATTTGAAATGATAGTTTATTATAGCATTTTAGTTACGAACTACACTAGCATTTTATTTATGATATCTGCAATATTCAAAATAAAGCAACTCAATAAACAAGTAAACAAACAACTGATGCATTATGTTTTATGCATATTTTATCATCTTGTGAAACATATGAGTAATTTTATCTAATCAAAATCGCATCTTTTGTAGATTTTTAAAACAAAACTTACTTCAGCTCTTTGAAAATTAAGAACATTCAATCATACTATTACAAATGCATAAATTATAACAACTGCAATACAAAATATAACGTTCAGTCATGTATTATACATATAGAATTAGAATGATAATTTCATATAGCATTTTCTTCTTAGTTCATTTCAACACATTTAATCGTTATCGTTACTTTTGGCATCACCAGCAACCTTAACTTCTACTCCACCGCCGCTCATCTGAAATCGGCCATAAAAGTCATGGCTCAAGTCACCGCAGACCTTTAATGTAGTCACCGCCACCTACAGTCCATCGCCTTCGCCTGACGAACGAGCTCCGCCTTCGCCTGAACGAGCCCCGTCTTTATCTGTGATTGCGCCGCCATCGTCTGTTCTTGTGATGTAGCGCCGTCTATTCTTCTGATATTGCCGCCAGTCCTATTGATTTGAGAACGAAATTTGAAAGCAGTCTAATTTTTTTGTGAAGAATTTCCTTCAGGCGAAAGAATAAAACCTGCGTCCCTAAAACGTAAAAATAATTGCCGCGTCCTTCATTCCAAAAAAATGCAAAGTTTTTCCTTCAGCCGATTTTCCTATTGATTTAAATTCATATATAGGTTTCTTTCCATAATCATTTAAATTATGTTAATTTATCATTCAAAACAATTTAAATTCATTGATGGATTCATTTAGTAATCATTTAAATTAATTAAATTTATCATTTCAAAATAATTTCAATTGTATTTCCAATTCATTAAATCAATCACTTAAGTTTACCTACATTATATCAAAACTTATGAATTGAATTGAATTAAATCCGTCAAATTAAATTCTTTAAATTGCCAGTCTCATATTAATTTCTATCAATCACATTTTATTTCTTATTAAAGAAATTCAATTTCACTTATTTACTTATTTAATTTAAACAAATTTCAAAGCATAATTATTAAAGAAACTCAATTTCACTTATTAAAGAATTTAATTTCACTTATTAAAGAATTTAATTTCACTTATTAAAGAATTCAATTTTATTTAATTATCAAATAATTTCAAAACTTAATTTAATAACTTAAATTTAAACAACATTCTTTCATCAAACACTTTGTTAATCATAATGCTTTGGAAATCAAAATTTAGAAATCATAATGCTTGGAATCATAACACTTCCCACTTAACTGTTTAAATAAAAATAATAGTATGTATAATAAAATAGTTCATAATTTAAAATAGTTTATATAAAAATAATTTATATTAAAATAGTTTATATGAAATAAATTTATAAAGTAACATATATAAATAGTTTTAATATAATTTTAAAAATACTTTATATAATAAAATAGCTTCCTCAAAATTTCACAAATCGATTCAATTCGATTTAAATTCCAAAATTTAAATTTAATCAAATCTCAAATCGTCCATTTTAATTTATTTCAGTTTCTCAATAAACCATTTCACATTATATCGATTTCAAATACAGATTTTTAACCACAAAATAAACCATTTCAATTTCAATATTTTCAAAGCTTTAAATATAACATTTCAAAACAAGGTTTGATAATTCTATATATATATATATATATATATATATCAAATTCACTTTACTATTATTTATTTTGAAATATTTACTTACTAAATTCATTATCATTTAAACAGAACCCCAAATTTCAAATGACTAAATATTTCCTTCAATTCAATTAAACTTGAAATATTCGTTAAATCACCTTAAACCAAATCAAGTTATAAAAATCATTTCCTTTAAAAATCACAAATTCAATAAGTTCCAAATCGATTTCTAATTAAATATATTTCTTTCCAAAACCATAGAAATCATTTTCAAAATATTTGTATATATAGACCAACGGTGTCTGTATATAATTTTCTATCATATGGTTAAGTGGTATGGATATTTATCATTTCAATCCGCAATTAAATATATACGGGTATATATATTATTTCAACCCATATCCCCGAATTCAAATCAATGAAAATCGCTTGGGTTTGTCATTTTAACCCATAACGATTTTCTCCTATTCTAAAGTCCGTTCGGGTATGTATCATTTCAACCCATAGTGAATTATATACTAATAGAGAACTTGCAGAGTGATAACAGATATGATAATAATATAACAGGCATATATCATCAATACAAATAACAGATAATGGTGTCGGATGTCATAGGTAAATAGATACAGGTAATAGCATATATGTAACAGTGTAAATAACTAACAGCAGCATATTTAAATTGTCGTTTCAATTGAAATCAAATTTAATAAATAAAAGAACATTAATCGTGAGTGATTGCTCACCTTTCGAGGCTAGAGAAATTCAACACATAAATGAGCTATGAAACCAGAGCAAAGTGTGATGGGTACGAATTCGATGAAGGAATAGGCACGACGGACCAAAATCACGATAGACTAAACATTTATTCAAAATTTTAGTTTCATTTTCTAATTGAAATCATCTTTTAATATAAGTTTAAGAACTAAATTTCCGATTTCACTTCAAACCATTGGAGATAAATATACAAATATATATAAGTCGAATCAAATCTATAAATATAAACTTGTATTATAAATCAAGACATACTTCAGCAATTCAAATCAATTTGATTTCTAACATAATATTGTAGCAAGGCTACAGAATAGTCTCTGCACTTTGAAACTCGAAATTGAATGTCGATGATGCGACCATCATCACTGAAATTATTTTCCAGCAACTACGGAGGAGAGCAATGATTTAAACATTTTAAATTCTTTGAAATGATTTCTATTTGAAAATATTTTAAATACTATACACTTTAAAACTTTAAAATCAAAGTTTGAAATCATCGGAAGTTAAATTCTCAATTCTAAATTTAAATTATTTTAAATTCCAAATCAAATTATAACCAAGTTTATAAATTCATTTGTTTATATGTTGGTAAAATCAACGGTTTACAAAACAATAAATGAAAATCAAGTATTATCATTTTTGACAACAAATTCATTAACAATTTAATTTCAGAAAAATTTATACTAATTATTTTATTTACCAAATTTGAAAACAATATTGTGTTAGTTTGTTCTGTTCAAGCGTTTTAGAAATCCTATCGATTGCGTTGATCAGACGAATCGATCGGAAACCCAAATCAACATCAACAACCCAAACAACACCAAAAAATCATTTTAAATATTAATTCACAAATACACTTCCTTGCTTGACGACACAAGAATGGATTACAAAGAAAGAATATCGAGATTCAAATTTGATGGACTCAAATCAAAGAGAATTTAAATTCGAAGATAGGTTCGAAATAAAGATAAGATAATTAAATAACAAGATAGGAAATGGAAAAGTTTATATAAATCGTGGACAACCTTAACCGGGTCAATCGTGACTTAAAGAATAAGATCGATGTGGATTTCTGGGGTAAATTTACATTCGATCTCAAGAGATAGAGTTTGGAATTATAAGAGATACTATCATCTAAACCGAGGATATAAAAATCTCTGGTAAATCGATGTCTATTGTAAAGAAGTTTCACCCCATTACAAATCATATCGTGGAGCTATGGGATGTTCTAGAATTCACAAGAATACGAATAGTGAGGGACAAGAATGAATTTCGAAACCGAGCGACATTCCGAAAATTCAAAGGGAATTGAAATCAAAGATGAAGGATTCAAGCACGAACGAAAGTAATTCTGTAAATACATTTACCCTATATGCTAAGTTTTTCGTAGAGCTACCAAAGATCTGATACCATATGTAACGACCTGATATTTTCAACCATTTGCATCCGAACATGCCGGAATTTAATTGCTCAAAATGCCAGATTGTTGTTGAGTCAAGATTTTTATAGAGTTTTGATTTCTAACAAAGGGATAAGCCGTGATCGACAAAAAGAAGTTATTCATTAAAGAGACACAAAGAGCTCCATATATTAGAGGTTGATTATTTGGTATGTTAGTAATGTTATTTATGTTAAAATGTATCCTCAAATAATCTTATACCTTCAATCTTTGAATATATATATATATATATATATATATATATATATATATAAATGAGTGCACATTAATTGTGAAATCTGGGCTAAACCGGTCGACCGGTCAAAACATGGCAGTCGACCGTTTCTGCCCAGAATGCACAGTTAACGTGCACAAGTGTACATAACGTATATATATTCAAATTCCTTTCTACTGGTCCTTTTTAACCTGTCGACCGTTTTCAAACAGAAAGCAACCTTTCGTATAGACACTTCCTTTTCTTCAACGGTTGCTTCTCTTTCTCTTCACCAATGATCATGACCTTTGTTTGTACCTTTTCACAAAGGGTTACAACTGTTTATTTATTATATAAACATCATGAAATCATTATTCCAATTAACGAATTTCTATTGTTCTAATCTCTATTCTATTGATCTCAATCTTACACTTTCAAGCTCTCAAATTGCTCATTTTCCATCATATATCGTTTTTGAATCCTGAAATTTATTTAATCTTCTTTTGATTCAATACGATATCCACTTCCAAATCTTTATATATACAAATATTCTATTTGAAGATAAGATTATAGGAAGTTTGTACTACAAGTGACAAAATAGTGTTAGCAAGAACACATACCGTCAACAAGCAATTATTTTCATTTATTGAAGTCCTCGGTGTTGTAAGAGGCAAGTGTTGAAGTCCTCTTGTTGTAAGAGGCAAGTGTTGAAGTCCTCAGTGTATTAGAGGCGTGAAATCCCGTTCGTCTGCTCGGGTGTTGTAAACCTGTTCCTCCGGGTGAAGCGAGGTAGTTGGTAGTGAAAATCCAAATAGAAGTCTGGGACTAGACGTAGGACGGTGCTCCGAACCAGTATAAAAATCTCTGGTGTGCTTTTTCTATTTTACTGAATTTTCTATTATCTGTGATTAATCATATTTTTGTGTGTTATTCATCATATTACACGATCCGTGTGTACTATATTAGCACGTACACATTTTCATTTGGTATCAGAGCACGGTCATCATGTAACCGTAACACAGTTATTTGGTGTATTCTTGTAATATGGCAAATAACGCAAGTACAAGCACTCAAAACACCACTTACACGGAAGGTCAATCGACACAAAGACCTCCATTTTTCAATGGTCTTAACTATAGCTATTGGGCAACATGTATGTCATTCTTTATGCAATCAAACAGTTATGATGCCTGGAATGCTACTCAAAAAGAAATAGTGAATCCAACAACTGATTATTCAGAATGGACAGCTGCTGAGAAAACGGCAGCAGCCGTAAATGCAAAAGCAATAAATATGTTGTTTTGTGCATTAGACCAAAATGAATATAACCGTGTTAGTATCTGCACTACTGCATATCAAATTTGAAAAACGCTGAAAACCACTCATGAAGGTACTAACAAAGTTAAACAAGCCAAAATAGCCATGCTGAAAAGTCAATTTCAAAATGAAACCAAATAAGACAATCAATGATATGTATTCACGTTTTCAAACTATCCACCATGCACTTATTGGCTTAGGACAAAAGTGTTCTGATTTTGATGTTGTTTCAACAGTCCTACATTCTCTGACTAGTGAATGGGAAGGAAAAGTATTAGCAATTGAAGAAGCTAATGACCTTTCCGTCATGAAGCCAGATGAATTGATAGGAAATCTAATGTCCTATGAAGCTAACTTGCAGACTAGAAAGGAACAAAAAGAAGAAACTAAAAACGTTGCATTCCACGCTGAAAAAGATGAAAATGAATCAGAGTCTGAAGATGAAGATCTGACATTCATAGCAAAAGGTTTCAAAAAATTCCTAAAACAGCGAAAAGCCAGTCGTTATAACAGAAAGAAATCTGGATCAAATAAACCAACATCATCCGCTATAGAATGCTTCAACTGTCACAAAAAGGGGCACATGCACAAGGATTGTCCGGAGCAAAAGAAGAAGTCAGAAAATGAAAAATTAAAATATAAGAAGGACAAATCAAAGAAACGAGCATTCTCGATAACGTGGGATGATACAGACTCATCAGAAAGTGATAATGATACGGAAGATGAATAAGCAAATGTCTGTTTCATGGCAACAGAAGATGAGGTAAAAATTCCTACATTTGATGAAATACTTGATA
The DNA here is from genome assembly GCA_030765085.1 of Allium cepa. Lineage (NCBI taxonomy): Eukaryota > Viridiplantae > Streptophyta > Magnoliopsida > Asparagales > Amaryllidaceae > Allium > Allium cepa. The sequence goes on from CM060933.1 coordinate 63,719,119, forward strand.
TTAATGCTGAATTGATAGTCAAATATAAAGACATAAAACGACAACTAAAAGAAGCCAAAGCAGATTTGAGTAGAGCAGAATTTGAACGAGATATGTTAAAAGACGAGAAGAAAATATTAGAAGAAGAACTTGAAAAAATTCAAGTATCATCATCTAATGTTGACTCTCAATTATCTCTTTTAAGTCAAGAAATTGAAACTCAAAAAGAGAAAAATGATGCTCTCACTACTAAAAATCATGAGCTTAAGGCAAAAGTCAAAATTCTGGACCTAGAAAAGGCTAGTTTACAAACTAAGTTAGATAACATTACTCAAAATGTTTCTTACTTTAACAAAGGACGAGAAAATTTGACAAAAATCATTGAAAGTTCACAATCTGTTTCAAATAAACAAGGTTTGGGATATAAGAAACAAGAAACCAAGAAACATCTTGGTAAGGAAAGGAAGAAGAAAGTACAAAAGATTGAAGCTAAGAAAAATCTTAGTTTATTATATTCCAAACCAAAACCAGTTGTGAAATTTCAGAAGAAAATATCAAGACTATCAAAATATGGGTGCCTAAAACAAATAACAATTTGATTAGGAACAAATATATTCAGAATTTCATGAATACTGTGCATCTTAATACAAATTATATATATAAAGGGGATACCAGACCCGTATGGGTTTGGACTCCTAAGACCTAACTCTTAGGACCCCATAAAAAGTGGGTACCATGGACTTAATTTTATTTTTTGCAGGTCCCACTTAAGAAAAGAGGAAAGTGGATATTAGATAGTGGTTGCTCGAAGCACATGACTGGAGACAAGAGCTTATTGACAAATATTACATACTCAGATGGTGGCTCCGTCACTTTTGGAGATAATTCAAAAGGTTATATCATCGGCAAAGGCGATGTGAGCAATTGCGGTACATCTAACTTACCTCTCATTACAAATGTCATGCTAGTTAGAAATTTGAAACACAATTTACTTAGTATTAGTCAGTTATGTGATAAGGGTTTTACAATTTCCTTTTCGGATAATAAGTGTAGTATTTTAGATAAAGATCATAATTTAGTTTTCGAAGGTTATAGAGACAGAAATATATATATTCTGAATATGAATATTAATCATTATTCAGATATATGTCTTGTGGCTAATGATAATGATCCATGGTTATGGCACAAACGCTTCTGTCATATAAACTTCAGAAATATTGACAAGCTAGCCAAAAACGATCTAGTTAGAGGACTACCCAAAATAAGTTTTAAGGTTAACAACATCTGTGATGCATGTCAATTAGGAAAATTGACCAAATCATCTTTTAAATCCAAGAAAGTCATATCAACATTACAACCACTTGAGTTACTACATATGGATTTATTTGGACCTACTAGGGTTCAGTCAACAAATCACAGTCGATATGTGCTTGTAATTGTTGATGATTTCTCCCGTTACAGATGGACAATTTTCTTAAAAAGAAAAAGTGACACTTTCAATCATTTCAAATCTTTCATCAAAAGAATTCAAAAATCAAAAGGGATTAAAGTTAAAAATATAAGAAGTGATCATGGCGGAGAATTTGAAAATAATGAATTTGAACATTTTTGTACAAAGAAAGGCATATATCACAATTTTTCGTTTCCCAGAACTCCACAACAAAACAGAGTTGTAGAACGGAAGAACCGAACTTTACAAGAATGTGCAAGAACATTATTGAATGGAACCACCTTACCAAAACATTTCTGGGCAGAAGCCGTCGCAACCGCCTGTTATGTTTTAAATCGTGTGTCCATAAGACCTCTTACCAAGAATGCTCCTTATGAATTATTTAACAAAAGAAATCCTAAAATCTCATACTTCAAAGTTTTTGGTTCCAAGTGCTTTATTTTAAATACGAAAGACCAGCTTGGCAAATTCGATCCAAAAGCCGATGAAGGAATATTTGTCGGTTATTCAGAACGAAGCAAGGCCTATCGTATATTTAATAAACAAACCAAAACTATTGAAGAATCACTTCATGTCTCTTTCGATGAATTCTATCAGCATCCTCAAAATATATCAGATGATGACGAAACAATAGTCACTGATAATCCGATCATCACAAATGTTGATTCTGACTCGGAAATAATTATTGAGAATACTCCTCAAATATGTGAGTTACAATCACCACCAAGGATATTAAGAGACCATCCTGCCCAAAATATAATCGGTGAAGTAACATCACATGTCAGAACAAGGAGTCAACTCAATCAAATGGGTCATGTCCCTTTTCTCTCAAATATCGAACCTAAGAATCCAAAAGAAGCTGCTACAGACGATTACTGGATCATTGCCATGCAGGAAGAACTAAATCAGTTCGAGCGCAATGACGTTTGGGAACTTGTTCCAAGACCAACTGATCAGCCAGTTATTGGTACTAAATGGGTCTATAAAATAAGGCCGACGAACAAGGAAATATCACCAAAAATAAAGCAAGATTAGTAGCACAAGGGTATAATCAGGAAGAAGGTATCGATTATGAAGAAACTTTTGCACCAGTTGCTCGACTAGAAGCTATTAGAATTCTATTATCTTTTGCTTGTCACCATAATTTCAAACTTTATCAGATGGATGTCAAAAGTGCTTTTCTCAATGGATTTATCAAAGAGAATGTCTATGTCCAACAACCTCCTTTGTTCTACATGAAAAATATCCTGACCATGTGTTCAAACTTAAGAAAGCTCTGTATGGTTTAAAACAAGAACCTCGTGCTTGGTATGAACGACTATGTAGCTATCTTATTAACTCTGGATTTCAAATAGGCAAAGTCTATCAAACTTTGTTTATCAAACATTCTCAAAAGGATATTCTAGTTATCCAGATATATGTAGACGATATCATCTTTGGTTCAACAAACGATAAACTCTGCAAGGAATTTGCAAGTATTATGACCAAAGAATTCGAAATGTCTCAAACGGAAGAACTGTCATATTTTCTTGGACTTCAAATCAAACTGCTTCCGAATGGTATCTTTATTAATCAAGAAAAATACTGCGGAATTCTTATCCTCGGATTAAATAACACATCTGGTAAACCTACTCCTATGAGTACAACTACACATCTTGAAAAAGATAAAAATGGTAAGGATATTGACCAGAAACTATATCGAAGCATGATTGGTTCTCTTCTTTATCTTACAGCAAGTCGTTCAGATATAATGATGAGTGTTTGTCTATGTGCACGCTTTCAAGCAGATCCAAAAGAATCACATCTACGAGCAGTGAAACGTATAATTCGTTATCTAATAATACCAAAGATTTCGGTCTTTTTTATCCAAAAGAATGTCCATTTGAATTAGTATCATATAGCGATGCTGATTTTGGAGGCTCTCGAACGGATAGAAAGAGTACAAGTGGTACGTTGCCATTTTATTGGAAAATCACTTGTCTCTTGGTTTAGTAAGAAACAAAATTGTGTTTGACTATCAACATGTGAAGCTGAATATATATCAGCAGCTCTCGCTTGTACTCAAGTAATATACATGCAACAAACACTTCAAGATTTTGGTATTCATTTATCAAATTCTATTATATACTGTGATGACACAAGTGCTATAAATCTTTCTAAGAATCCAGTGAATCACTCCAGAACCAAACACATTGATATCCGTCATCATTTCCTTAGAGACAATATTGAAAAAGGAAATATATGTCTCGAATATGTCCAAGCTGATAGTCAACTAGCGGACATTTTTACTAAGCCTCTACTTGAGTCTAGTTTCATTAAATTTCGTAGAGAACTTGGTTTAATTTCTAGAAAAGAACTTGATAAGTAATCACTAATGTTATATTCTTAAGTTCTTTTCGGATTATTTTTGATATTGCTATATTAGGAAATTGAATATGAGCTTCTAATTTTTTTTTCTACGGCCAAGTTTGCATGACAATTCTCATCCACAAGGTTATATATAGGAATTTTTTCTATATAAGCTTGACAAAAATATTGTTTTTATCACTTCCTATCTGAGCCTAAAAATTTATACATATAGTTCATTATGGCACATATTTGTGATGAGTGTGCTCAAAAGTCCCATATTTCGGTCACAAGTTCTGAGCCAGAAGAATATTCCTCTCCTGAAACTCCAAAAAACAAATCAAAGTGTCATCACCAATGCATTCATACTCCTGGCAATACGCCAACTTCGAAACGAGCAAAGAAGGTGTTATTTTGTTCACCCCGTACCAGAGAGAAGATCAATGAGATTCATCATTATCAAAAACATCAAATCGATCTTCAAAGACAGCTGCATTATGAGCAACAACTAACTAAGGAACGACTATCTCTTCTGGAAAGAATGGCATCATTCTTTTGTGGTTCAAACAAACATGGCGTATACGAACCAATGCCTCATGCACCTTCATCTTCTAGAAGTCCAAATTCATGGGATAAAAACTATGCTCAAAATGAAGGAGCAAAAGAAAAATGGTCGCCATGGAAACCACGCATTACCGATGTCAAAGAAGAGACTTCGGATCATAATTCCTCTACCTCTCATTAATTTGTTTCAATATTATGATTGTATTCTCGTATTTGTTTTATATATATATATATCATGTTTTGAATATACTCAATATTATATGGACCGTCAACATTCAAAAATTCAAACAAGAAGAAGGAAAAACCACTTACAGGCAAACCAGTCGACCGGCCAGAAACCACCAGTCGACCGTTTTTGCTTCTGTAAGAAAACGGTCGACCGATGATTTATGGGCGGTCGACCGGTTTCGTGCTGTTTTGTTTTTTAAAAAGGCACATACAGTTATTTATTCACTTCATCTCTTCTTTAAACTCTCATAACTCCATCTCTTCATTTTTTTTTATCAAACTCTCATAACCATTGAACTAAAACTCTTCTACCAATCTCACCCAAATGGCTCCTCCGCAAAAGAAATTAAGGTAAGTTTCTACCTCCGAAACTCAACCAATCGGTCTCTCTGTCAGGAAGTGGCTTGTGGATCCAATCGTAGTCAAAAGGTGGAATGAGATGAAGGATTTTACAATCCATCCAGGTTTATTTGTTAATTTCTTAGATTTCTCTAGTTATCGTATTCTTGGCTTAGCAAAGGATGCCGACATTGAAAACCTAATTGACTTTGATCAAAACAATGTGGAAATTAACCATGTAATGATCAAGTTATTCTATGCTAACCTAAATTTAGAGAAAAACAAGCCAGAGAATCCTAATTATTGTCTTTGGTCCGTTGTTTGTGGCAAAGAAGTTGTTTGTGGCAACCATTCTTAGTTCTTCGTTTATCGGTGAAAAATTCTCAAGTAATTTTTGCAATGTTCATGTCCGTAATCAAATTAGCCATCAATTTATTGAAGATGACAAGGATAGCACTAAGTCTATTGGTTTACGGCCTTCTGCAAGAATTCTTCATCATACTCTTATGCACTCTCTATTACCAAGAATAGGAAATTTTGATGCTGTCTATAAAGAAAATTTCAAGGCATTATACTCAATCTATGGGGGTATTCGTATAAATTGGATTGGTATGATCTTTGATGAGATCTTGAAAGTAAATGATTGCTCTAGGCCACACTTGTTCTATAACGAGTATATTATGCGTCTCTTGCTTGATTGTGGCATTGAACCTCCCAAGTCTACAATTTCCAAACCAAAAGCCATCAACAAAGCAGCGATTAAAAGAATGAAGCTTCCCGCTCCATACTTTAATATTACGCCTTTTGAACAATGGAAAGAACAAGGACATAAAGAAGCTTCATCACAACCATCCCACCCTAAACCTGAGGAAGTTAAACTTTTACGACCATCTTCCTCAACAAAAGAATCACTCGACACTATTGCTCGAAATCAATTCCTTCTTGAAGCTCGACTTAAGCACATGAATACAAAAATGGATAAACACTTTAACAAACTTAAGTCTTTCTTCGTTTCTATATGGGAAGCAATATCATGTGGTGGATCATCTTCATCAATGCAAGCTCCAGACCTTGGCAAGCGCCCAGCTCCTCCTACTTTTGCTTGGACATCTTCGGAGAAGGGTACAAGCTAGGAACTAGTCGTGAACGTGGACACGGAAAATCTCATCTTGTTGAAGAAGAAGGAGAAGAAGACGAGGGTGAGACGGAGTCAGATTAAGTCTCTTTTAGTTTATTTTGCGTTCTTATGACTTTAGTATTTGCTTTAAAGACATTATCTGGCACTTGTACTAAATAGTGTCATGTTTTAATTCATACTAGACTTGTGTGTATTATCATCTTGTGTGAATGTTACTCTTGATCTATGGTAGTTGTTTTATGTTGCTTATAATCTCATTTACAAAGAGGGAGAAAATTGTTGCTTTTATAGTTTTATATTGCTTATTATCCTTCATTTAACAACTCCTTTTCGTCGATGACAAAGGGGGAGAAAATTGTGCTAACAGTATATATGCAGGACACAATCTCAGGGGGATATCATTTACAGGGGGAGATTCATAACTATGTTGTCATCAATCAAAAAGGGGGAGAATGTTGAGTCAAGATTTTTATAGTGTTTTGATTTCTGACAAAGGGATAAGCCGTGTTCGACAAAAAGAAGTTATTCATTAAAGAGACACAAAGAGCTCCATTAAAGAGACACAAAGAGCTCCATATATTAGAGGTTGATTATTTGGTATGTTAGTAATGTTATTTATGTTAAAATCTATCCTCAAATAATCTTATACCTTCAATCTTTGAATATATATATATATATATATATATATATATATATATAAATGAGTGCACATTAATTGTGCAATCTGGGCTAAACCGGTCGACTGGTCAAAACATGGCAGTCGACCGTTTCTGTCCGGAATGCACAGTTAACGTGCACAAGTGTACATAACGTATATATATTCAAATTCCTTTCTACTGGTCCTTTTTAACCTGTCGACCATTTTCAAACAGAAAGCAACCTTTCATATAGACACTTCCTTTTCTTCAATGGTTGCTTCTCTTTCTCTTGACCAATGATCATGACCTTTGTTTGTACCTTTTCGTAAAGGGTTACAACTGTTTATTTATTGTATAAACATCATGAAATCATTATTCCAATTAACGAATTTCTATTATTCTAATCTCTATTCTATTGATCTCAATCTTACACTTTCAAGCTCTCAAATTGCTCATTTTCTATCATATATCGTTTTTGAATCCTGAAATTTATTTAACCTTCTTTTGATTCAATACGATATCCACTTCCAAATCTTCATATATACAAATATTCTATTTGAGGATAAGATTATAGGAATATTGTACTACAAGTGACAAAATAGTGTTAGCAAGAACACATACCGTCAACAAACAATTATTTTCATTTGTTGAAGTCCTCGGTGTTGTAAGAGGCAAGTGTTGAAGTCCTCGTGTCATAAGAGGCAAGTGTTGAAGTCCTCAGTGTATTAGAGGCGTGAAATCCCGTTCGTCTGCTCGGGTGTTGTAAACCTGTTCCTCCGGGTGAAGCGAGGTAGTTGATAGTGAAAATCCAGATAGAAGTCTGTGACTGGACGTAGGACGGTGCTCCGAACCAGTATAAAAATCTCTGGTGTGCTTTTTCTATTTTACTAAATTTTCTATTATCTGTGATTAATCATATTTTTGTGTGTTATTCATCATATTACACGATCCGTGTGTACTATATTAGCACGTACACATTTTCAATTGTAAGTTTATATTCATCAAAACTCGGCATATACAATAAATAAACAATCACAGAATCACAGACACAAAGTAATAAATACAGCGGAAACAAAAGATAGTAGTTCATGAAGCTACTATATATAAAACGGAGTTAAATAAGGTAACAGAAGTCTCGAATACAATAGCCAAATACAATATCAGAAACCATCACTGGAATCAACTGAATATCTAAAAGATGGATAGATAGCTGGATCTCCAAGCAAAGCTCTAACTCCACAGGCGAGTCTCAAATACTGGTACACTCAGTCTGACCCGAGCGTAAAGCAAAACAAAAAACACTCGAGTCAAGTTTAACATTCTTATATCAATAAATCCAACTCAAGTGAAATAACAGCTGAAATACAATTAACTCAAAGGACGTCGGGGATAACCATCCTCTAAGGATCTGTTAAACTATCTACTATGTAGTAATATACGCTAAATAGATAATGCCTATCAGTAATATATGTATCAAAATAGTGTTAAGACGTTACCATTATTCCCCTTAATACATTTTATATAAGCGTCATAGTCTATACAGCACTGTAAACTCCACCGTAAACTAGTGTGATATCAAGGAGTACTCCATAGGTACAACACAAAACAAATCGTAGTGGTCGCGCATAGGGATTTAAGTATGACAAGGCACATAAGGCAATACCCAAGGTAGTGAAACTACCGTTTGCCTGATCCGGACTGGTGAGAACGCATCAGCGCAACGATCGCAACACCGCGAAACAACACTCTCGATTCAAGGGTGCGCACCAAACAAAAACAAGTAATGAGTAGTATACGAAGAAATGTGTTCGCTTAGAGGTGGCTAACCTCATTGGACCGACACGGCCCTTGTTTTAGTCATTTCCAATTTGACACAAGTGGCAAGGCCATCCATTATCGTTCTCTTTCTTCAATCATCAACATACATCAATCCAACCACTTCATTCTGGATCACACTCCGCGTATAGTTACTAAAGTGGTATTCGTTTTAGACAGTGAGTATGTCCTTAACCGATTTCGGTTTCTTTAATTACTTTCGTAATTATTACACCGATTGGTCGTTTAATAAATTTCAACAACCAAATCAATTTCAGTCTCACTTAAAATTTGAAAGCCAACATTTCATTCGTCTTTCTATATCAATTTCTATAATTTACATTTCAAAACTTCCAAATTTACCATTTCAAAACTCTATAATTCAACTTAAATTTATTTAAAACAATTCAAATATTGATTTAAATTCATATATAGGTTTCATTCCATAATCATTTAAATTATGTTAATTTATCATTCAAAACAATTCAAATTCATTGATGGATTCATTCTGTAATCATTTAAATTAAGTAAATTTATTTTCACAATAATTTCAATTGAATTTCCAATTCATTAAATCAATCACTTAAGTTTACCTACATTATATCAAACTTATGAATTGAATTAAATTAAATCTGTCAAATTAAATTCTTTAAATTACCGGTCTCATATTAATTTCTATCAATCACATTTTATTTCTTATTAAAGAAATTCAATTTCACTTATTTACTTATTAAATTTAAACAAATTTCAAAGCTTAATTATTAAAGAAACTCAATTTCACTTATTAAAGAATTTAATTTCACTTATTAAAGAATTCAATTTTATTTAATTATCAAGTAATTTCAAAACTTAATTTAATAACTTACTTAAATTTAAACAACATTCTTTCATCAAACACTTTGTTAATCATAATACTTTGGAAATCAAAATTTAGAAATCATAATGCTTGGAATCATAACACTTCCCACTTAACTGTTTAAATAAAAATAATAGTATGTATAATAAAATAGTTCATAATTTAAAATAGTTTATATAAAAATAATTTATATTAAAATAGTTTATATGAAATAAATTTATAAAGTAACATATATAAATAGTTTTAATATATTAAAAATACTTTATATAATAAAATAGCTTCCTCAAAATATCACAAATCGATTCAGTTCGATTTAAATTCCAAAATTTAAATTTAATCAAATCTCAAACCATCCATTTTAATTTATTTCAGTTTCTCAATAAACCATTTCACATTATATCGATTTCAAATACAGATTTTTAACCACAAAATAAACCATTTCAATTTCAATATTTTCAAAGCTTTAAATATAACATTTCAAAACAAGATTTGATAATTCCATATATATACATATCAAATTCACTTTACTATTATTTATTTTGAAATATTTACTTACTAAATTCATCATCATTTAAACAAAACCCTAAATTTCAAATGACTAAATATTTCCTTCAAGTCATTTAAACTTGAAATATTCGTTAAATCACCTTAAACCAAATCAAGTTATAAAAATCATTTCCTTTAAAAATCACAAATTCAATAAGTTCCAAATCGATTTCTAATTAAATATATTTCTTTCCAAAACCATAGAAATCATTTTCAAAATATTTATATATATAGACCAACAGAGTCTGTATATAATTTTTCTATCATATGGTTAAGTGATACAGATATTTATCATTTCAATCCGCAATTAAATATATACGGGTATATATATTATTTCAACCCGTAATCCCTAATTCAATTCAATGAAAATCGCTTGGGTTTGTCATTTCAACCCATAACGATTTTCTCCTATTCTAAAGTCCGTTCGGGTATGTATCATTTCAACCCATAGTGAATTATATACTAATAGAGAACTTGCAGAGTGATAACAGATATGATAATAATATAACATGCATATATCATCAATACAAATAACAGATATTGGTGTCGGATGTCACAGCTAAATAGATACAGGTAATAGCATATATGTAACAGTGTAAATAACTAACAGCAGCATATTTCAATTGTCGTTTCAATTGAAATCAAATTTAGTAAACAAAAGAACATTAATCGTGAGTGATTGCTCACCTTTCGAGGCTAGAGAAATTCAACACATAAATGAGCTATGAAACCAGAGCAAAGTGTGATGGGTACGAATTCGATGAAGGAATAGGCACGACGGACCAAAAGCTGATAAAAATGGGAATCGATGAGAACCAAACAGAATCATTTTGATACAAACTGAAAATATGCACATTATTATTATATTATTTATTTATTCAGTGTTTCAATTCAAGACAAATATTAAAATAATATAATATATATTATATTATATTATAAAACCATTGTTTAAATTTAAAGCACCTATAACGAAGTCTTCATATATAGGCCTAAAATATCAGACTAATGTATACTGGTATATACAACCACTCAAAGCAAATTTTTAATAACAAAATATACATACAGTACATGCAACCCATTCTTAAAACTACTATATTAATATATAACCTTGTATATTATCTTTCCTCGGCAACCAAAATGGATTACTACATATAAATATAAAATGGTAAAGAAGAGAAAGATATAAAAATATGAGAAACCAAAATATAAACAACTTATATATATAAACTTATCCAAAACTCTAAAATTCAATTATACAACTTTTATTAAATTGTATAACACGTATAAATAATATAAGATTTATAAAACTATAGCCGACACACTACATATATACATACCAATATATATAAAAGTCTTATACAATATAACACTTAGCATAATTTAATTATATAAATATATGGCTTGTAACTAACTATATAAATCATATACATATGCGCTAAAACCTATATTTTATTTTTAAGCATCCATAAAGCATGACACTACTAATGCAAATCTAAATTCACACCCCTTGAGTATGCAGACACATATGCAAATCTAAACTACAGACACATACCTTTTAAGCATATATGTATCAAGTCATATAACAGATAGCATCAGGTTGCGGGTGATACTCGACGAGAGGGAGGAGTAAGGAGGGAATGAGAGGAAAGGGATAGGTGCTGTGCTCGAATGGAGCGGAGAACTCAGGTTTGGGATGAGGCGGTTCGAGTGGAACGCTCACGCGGGGTGATGGAGGTAGGGCGGATCCGGGCATAGGGTGTGGATGGGTGTTCATCCGCGGAAGTAGTAAGCGGGGACGGCATGGGTGGTGGGCTGTGCAAGTGGCAGGCGAAGGCGGAGGAGTTAGGGGTGGATCAGGGTATGGAGAGAGGAGAAGACGGTAGCTTCGGCGAGCGGCTGTGGCGTGCTCGGTCAAGTGGAGGCGGAGACTGGTGCTTTCTGGTAGTCGAAGCGGCTTGAAGGCTTTGACAAGGTGAAGGGAAGAGAAGGCTTGGGGATGGAGAGTTTGAACGTGTGCGAGTTGTGAAGTTGAGGGCGTGGATCGGTGGCTGGAGTATACAAGGGTAGTTCACGCGAGGAAAGCGGAGAAGAACAAGCGACATTTTAATTTTTCTCTGATCCAAAATGAAAAGGAGATGTACTGAGCACGAACTATATTATAATACATATTTTTTCTTTCATTTTCTTCAATCTCAAAATTATGAACAGAGAAAGGCTATTGTAAAATAAAAGTCATAAAAAAACAAAATTTATTAACATTGGGAAAATGAAAGTCTGGGCTGGAATAATAATGACGAGTGATCACAGATATTCACATAGAGGATGAACAAACTGACACAAGAATTCAGAAGGTTCAAACATTACCGATACGGATCATTATATCACCGATTCCGCTGTGTACCGCACTTCAGTGCACAAAATTGAATATACCACAGAGATCAGCGCGATGAGAAAATCAAAATGGTATACAGATACCAGTGGTACGATTGAATTATAAAAATTTGAATTTTCTACTAGCGGAAAATGCAGCAAAAACGCAGAAAAATAAAATCGACGGAACTAAAAAGTCCGAATTTGAAACAACGAAAAATGACGTCTTGTTCAGAAAATGATTTACAATTTTTCTATATAAAAATATTTAGGTTTCGAAAACATTTTATTTTCATCAATTCTTAACTGATTTAATTTAAATAAAATTACACATGAAAATAAACTTTCATATTTTCGGATGAAAATTTACCAGTTACTATGTTTCTATACGCATTTCAAATATTAAATTTTTATTTCAAACTTTTATTATTTAAAATTTCATAAAAATTTCAATTAAATATATTAGTAAACGAATAAAATTATTAAAAAGTTACGGGTCGTTACAATTCATGAAATAAAAATTAATTTGTTCTTATTGTTATCATCACATTACATAATATACAAGAGCAATTTATGCTTATTATGACATAAGAAGTTTTTTCATCCTATTAAATGGTTAATCTACAACTTACAACAATGTCTAATGGTTTAGCCACTAATGGTTCAATTGTTTGCCTTCAATTTTCGGATTAATACATGAGTGCAAGAAACTACATGTAATGTGAATGTCCTTCACACTTCAGCTTAAATTGAAAGAATGTATAGTTAAAGGTAGAATCTAAGTTCTAACCATTTAAATAATAAAATCTAAATAATAAATTTCCTTAGGTAGATAGTTTGTCTATGCCTTGGCATATTATATAATACAAGGTTGTAGACATCTAGAAACAAGATTAGAAAAAAACTTACCATGACAAAAATTGACATGGCATGAGGTTTGAGTTTAGGATTCTTCTCGGGAAGCACGTTTGAATCTTTTAAGGATGAAAACAAATTGGTCGCTAATGGAGAAACCTCCAACAACCTGATACAATAGAAATTCATCAAATTAGTTGATTCATGATTCAGAGCACAGCAATATTATTGTCTTCGATTATTATGGAAATTATTTAAGATTTGTGATTAATATAGCATTTGCTAAACCACAAACGAAGGATGCCTTAGATTAACTCTAATATAAAAAATTGCAAAGGAATTAGGGCTCTACTCCGCTGTTCCATACATGGTTTGGTTTGAGGGAAATCAAATACTTAATACCAACTACTAATTTGTCCTCCTGTTGTGAATAAAATCAGATGTTGTATAATATATAAGTAGGAGGGTGGACTCAGGTGCATGGAGACATGCTGACATTTAAGCTATTAGAGACGCTTCACATGAAGCTCCTTTCTCATAGCCGGTAAGATCACTAAGGCTATTTTGGGTTTTTCTTGTCAATAGGCCCCTACCTGAAATATTCTGACATTTGCTTACATCCTGTTAATTTACTTAATTTTATATGTGATCGTTAGTTAGAAACAGTTTAGGTGCAAAACATGCAAAATGCATTTTGCACTTGTAATCGCTCTTTAACTTGTACAATTATTCTAAATAAAAGTGATTGTATTCTTGTCTTTGGTATCTATTAGTAAAATTACAAATTCTAATGGTTTATAATATTATTTATTTCTAAAGTCAGGTAATTTTTATTGAAGATTTTGGTAAACAAAGCTATCTTCCCAAACTCATATTATGTATTCCTTAGTTAGTAAAGCTAATAAACATTGGTAATTTCATCGACTATGACTTATGTACCAACCCAAGTCAACTAGCTTATCAAATTTTAATATAAATGACACATGCCCGATAATACGTTATATCTAAAGTCAGTAGTGTAACTGTTAACCTATACCTGAAAATGGAAGAACATTAGTAAAGAGCAACATCCAAAGAAAGGAGATAAAAAGTACATTGGAGTATATTAACCAAAATGTTCTCAAGAATACACCATCGACATCCCTCTTAAAATTGTTGCAAACTGTCATTGAACAAAATCCATATCTTGTTTTCCACATCGTTATATTTTCCTGTATTCCTACAAAATTTTCTTATCCTTTCTTTTTTTCGGTTTCATCTATATAGTAAATAATAAAGAATCATGTACATCTAAAGCCTAACATTTAAAAATAGAATGAATATTTATAATAATGCTTAAGAGAAAAGAAAATGGGTGCTTCTTTCTCTCACAAAAGGATATTAAGTTTTATACTTAAAACGTCTAAAATGCTTCAACTAAAACGAAGAACCACTCATTAAAACATGGATATTTTCTTATAAATGACACTATTATTTCACAGGGAGTGATATTATTTCTATGAATTAGGTAGGAGCTGAGACTAAACCATGGCCAAGTATTATTTTTTCTGATCATTGGCTATAGTTGCAGCCATTGCAAAAGAATTAAAGGTTCCATATCACATGCCATACCGTGAAAGCTTGTCATAAACATTCAAAATTTCTAAACTAGTAATTTTTATTTAGAATACTCTTGGACTTCGTTACAACTAGCATTATTTGGACATCCAAAGAAAAGGAGGTTAAGTTTGTCTAGCCTTAGATGGGCATTATCATTAATGCACCATTTTAATTTATTAACAGAAATTTACATTATTTTTAACTTTAAATAAAATCCGCAATTCAATATGGAAAATTGGTTCAAAACTAATTATAGAAATAAACTACAAATTATGTTACATATAAGATGATAGTTTAGTATCAATACAGTTACAGATATCAAATTGATGGAGAGGAGTGGCTATTTAGGGTTTGTAAAATCGATGCAAACTAGTGCGATGCGATTTAGGGTTTGTAAAATTGACGTTGATAAATAGAGGATTTCTGCAGAAATCCATATCGAACAATATCAAATCCATCTGGAATCAAAAATTTCGTATCTAAAATCATATCGATTTAAGGCTTATAAATTGATGCAGGCGAGTAGAAAATTGAAGGAGGAGTCGACTGAATACGATGAGAGGAGTTTAATGATGGAGAAGAGTAATGGGATGATGAATATGGAGGAAATGTAATTGGGGCTTGGTGAATTTTTATTAAGTGAAGAGGAAAGGGGAAGGGTTCTGAAACGTAACAAATATTTTTGCATTGGCGGGGTAGGCAGGGGATTCTGGCAGCTGTAGGTATGCAGGGAAAATAAAGGGTAAAATAATAATAGTTGCATTTACCTTAGAAACGCTGCCAACAATTGCAACTAAAAGTATATTTTCTTGTAGTGATCTTTATATACCACTCATGGTGTATTTTGTATTAAATATATTTTATTTGTGCCTGGGAACGTATTGGGATTATGTATTGCGAATATGGAACATATGTTTTAAATGTAATGAAGAAAAGTTGTTTTGAAATATCTGTTTTGTTTCATATTCAACTGCTTCTGATATTATAGATACCATCAACAGAGCTGCATTTACTCGCCGAAAGCTAGTAATATAGATGACTGCAGCATCTGAGCCTCTAGATAGGGAATGTTACAGCTTGGTATCGGAGCGTGGTTTATAAAACACTTTAACTAAAAATGATTTTTGAAAACATAATATAACGACCCGTAAATTTAACCGATTTTAATAACGTTATTAATTGAAATTTTGTGAGATTTTAAACGATAAAAATTTGAAATTAAATTTGATATTTGGAATGCGTCTAATTAAACATAGCAACTGGTCAATTTTCGTCCGAAAATATGAAAGTTTATTTCGTGCGTAAATTTACTTCAATTTAATCAGTTAAAAAGCGATGAAAATAAAATGTTTTCGAAACCTAAATATTTTTACATAGAAAAATACTAAAACATCTTCTAAGCAAGATGTCAGTTTGTTGTTTTTCCAAATTCGGACTTCTTTAGCTCCGTCGATCTTATTTTTCTACGTTTTTCTTGCATTTTCTGCCAGTAGAAAATTTCGAATTTTTATAATTCAATCGAATCGCTGAAATGTGTATACCGTTTTGATCGTCTCGTTGTGCTGATCACCAGGGTATATTCATTACTGTATTTTGAAATCTGGTATGCGACGTTAGTAAAACGGTAACCGTATCGTGTCCATTGGAGTCTATTTCTTTTCTTGTGACCTTTCGCATGCTCATCGGTTGAAACAAATCGTCTACAGCCTTTTTATAATTCCCAAAATTACAGCCTTTGACTTTGTTTACCCACCTTTACTTATGATATTCAATAAATATTTTTGTGATCTGTTCATTGCATTGAAAGGGAAACACAACCACCTCTTCCTTTCCTAAAATTTGTTTACATGCGTGGGATAAATTTTTCCCCTCCTCCACTAATAGCCTTCTTCCTATTAGTGATCTGTTCATTGCATTGAAAGGTGATGCTTCATCTTCCTTAGCTTTCTCACTGTAGCCATCTGTTCGTGCACCCTTGCAAATGTTCTTCCCCTCTGTATTTTTGCTCGGCCTTCCTTGTTCCATTTCTTCAAGCCAAGAATCCATCCCACTGCACCCAGTTCAAATGCTCCACCGGCCTCTGCCACGTCATTTCTCCACAATCCCCGCTATCATGTTTTACCGAGACACTACTTCACTTCCTATGCAACCCAGATACGCAAGCAACATACCCACTTTCGCCTCATCTCCCTTCACCCTGACGGTGGACCGAACCTCACGCTCTCTCTCCTCAGCCTTGAACACAACCTGAACCCATGCTCACCCTCACACATCCGCCCTAACCTCCATATGCAGCCCATAGCCACACCTCATCCAACATGAAAGCGTCACCACTACGTACTCCCGAGCCACCAGAGAACCACCATCAGTGCCTCACCCTCCTCCTTTTTGCCGAGCCTACAATCCCTCCCCTCGCCTCTGCTCGTGCACCGCTATGAACCGGCCAGGCAACCTGTTCGACCTCCACCCTCTATCTCGGCTGCAATCAAATTCTCCGCCTAATTCCCTCCGTCTCCGACCCGCGTCTCGTTTTTGTCCAGCATGCACGTCCCCGGTTGCGTGCTGTGTATATAGAGGTATTTTATATTTTGGGCGAGTTGTTTTTGTTTTGTTTTGTATGGGTATAGTTGGATTCCTATGTTTAAGTGTATAACAATATAGGTAAACTATTGATATACTGGTTACATATTTTGCCAGTATTTAGTAAATGCAAATGCTTATCTGTATGTTTGATTCTATGAATTAAGTATACGACAGTTAACTATCCGTTAGTATATGTTGTTAAAATCTACAAACTTTGAGTAAAGAAGTATATATTTTGACAGTATATAAATTCGTGTGTTGGTTGTGTGTGTTAGTTTATTTATGCATACAAGTTATACATTGTTTGGTCTGCACTATATATGTTAGTGAAATATATATCCATATATTAATTTATGTAAGCTATGATGGTTAAATATATGTTGTACATCAGTTTACATACATAAATTTCATACGTCAGTTGATTTCCAACAGTTTTGAACATATAACATAAGTCAGCATTTGAATTCAATATGTACCATATATATATATACATTGTTATATTATACGAGTGCTGTTTATATAAGTTGCTTATATATTTGTATATGAAGTGGATAGCTTTTAGAATATATATACACTTTATACAAAAACTTGTCGCTATATATAAAAGTTTTATAAATATATTGTGAACTGTCGTATTTACTTGTTCTTTAAAAGTAGGGTTGGGTTTGAACTATGAGTGATACGTAAGTCTATTTTCCAGAAGGTCTTTATACTGTACACTAATATAATTGATTTCTGAGTTGAGTTTAATAACTTTAAAAAGATTTTGGTTAGGTGTCTCAGAAATTTAGGTGTGTTTTGTTTACGTTTTATGAACAGTGGTCTGCATTTTTTTGGGCAAATAGCTCGCATATATATATATATATATAATTGTTATTATATGATTATAGTCAGCTTATATAAATATGAGTCAAGAATTTCTAAATTCAAAAGCTGTGTACTTGTGCACATGGTTGAAATCTGCATACATATATATAGTGATACGCAAATATATATATTCTGCGCACACATGAAGTTTTGATAAAGACATATATGTCTTGACCTTGTAGTACTTTAGTTTTATATATTTTGGTATTGTTGAAATAGTTTAGTGTATATATATGCTGTGTATATACGAGGTTGTGAAAAGTGCTTTGGAGTCGTTTGCCTGTATAAATATTAAGTTATATTTGTAAGTGTGGTTATATATGAGTCACAATATATAAGTTGTTATATCTACCAGTATATAAAGTTGTTATATCTACCAGTATATAAGATTGTTGTTTTGATATGTTATATCTGTATGAGTATTTATCTTATATATTATTTAAAACGATAATTTTAATTATATGTTGTTATTTTGATTTTTATATAAATTTCGTGGAAGTAGTAGCGATAATAATAATAATAATAATAACAATAATTGTTGTTTCTATTAAGTTGTTCTAATTGTCTCATCAATTCCCATTTCATCAGCTTTGTCCGTCAAATTCGTGCCGTTCCACTTTGCTTTGGAATTCGTAGCTTGCTTCGTTGTCAAATCTCTCTTGCCTCGAAAGATGAGCAACTACTCACCATTATTATTCTTTTATTTATTAAATTAGATTTCAATTGAAACGACAATTGAATATGTTGTTGTGTTAGTTAATTATACTGTTATATATGCTATCACCTGTATCTGTTCACCTATGATCTGACACCATTATCTGTTAGTTATTTATGCAATGATAATACAGTTTGGTTGATAAATGTTTGATTGTTTGATGTAGTTATTGGACGTTAAATGGTTGATGTTGCAAGTGATAAATAATTTGAAATTGAAATTGACGTAGGATAGTTAGCGACTTGAAATTAATACATGTGTTGAATTTAATTAGACAAATTTGCATAATATGACCCCTTTAAATGTTTAAATAAATTGACTGTAGAAATATTGTTAATTACCCCTTGAATCATTTGAATGTATGTTGTATAAATCGATGTTGTATAAAATAGAATAATGAATGACAAGTGAAGAACCGTATAAATAATTGGTGTAATAATCTTTAATCTACATGAAATGATAGTGTAGATTCTAGAAATAATTATATTAATTTGCACAAACAACAATGTGAATTAATATGATTATTTCGGGATTATTTGAATTGATTATTGGATTGTTATTGATTGTTGCTATTGCTTGTTTATTTACTTTGACACCATCCCAGTTATCACACTACAAGTTCCCTTTGCTATGCTTTGATTTTGAATTGAAATGGAATCGGGTTGAAATGATAAATACCCAAATGAACTTGACCTAGGATAGAGAATTAAATAAAATCCGATTGGTCAATGATTTGATTTAAAAATAAAATAGTGATTTTATTCGAACAAATAATAAGTTTTGAAATGAAGTTGGAATTTGAATTTTTGAAAGGAAGATGTAAAGATTGAAATCTGAAACAAATATTAACGTAGTAATTGATGAAAGAATGATGTTTGAAATTTAATTATTTAATAATTAAATTTGGAATTATTAATAAATAATTTGGAATTAGTAATAATTGAGTTTGAAATTATTAAGTTTGAAATCATTTAATAATTAAATTTGAAATTATAATTAAGTTTGAAATTATAATTAAGTTTGAAATTATTAAGTTGAATTTATAATTAAGTTGAAATGATTTGATGATTACGTTGAATTCATAATTGAGTGGAAATGATTTAATAATTAAGTTTGAATTTATAATCAAGTTTGTAATTATTAAGTTTTGAAATTATTAATATTTAAGATTGAAATTATTTAATAATTGAATAAGATTTAATTATTGAATTATTTAATAATTGAATAAAAATTGAATTCTTGATAAGAGAAATTGAACCTTTGAATAAGTGAATTTGAACTTCGTTAGTAAATGAAATTGGGTTTCTTTATTAGTTAAGTTTTGGCAAATTTAAGTACGATGATAAGTGAAATTGAACTCTTGAATATATGAAATTTAGTTCTTGATTAATTGAGTCTGAAATGTGTAACCGAGTAAGTAAATAAATGAAATTGAATTTCTTTAACAAGAAATAAAATGTGATTTATTGAAATTAATATAAGACTTGTAATTTTGGAAATTTGATTTGACGAATCTAATTTAGGTAAATTTGAAGTTTTGATATAATGAAGATGAATGTAAGTAATTGATTTAAATGAATTGGAATTTAAATAGAAGTTGTTTTGAATGAAAAATTTACTTAATGAATATTGAATGAAATCGATAAATGAATTTAAATTGATTTGAGTGAAAATTTAACCATTTTAAATGATTTCGGAATGAAACTTATATACGAACTTGAATCAATATTTGAATTGTTTTAATAAAAATTAAAATTGAATTGTAAGACTTTGAAATGGTTATTTGGTAGTTTTGAAACGTAAATTTTGGAAATTGATAGTGAAAGACAAATGAAATGTTGATTATAAATTCTAATTGAGAATGAAATTGATTTGGTTTGAAATGTACTAAACGACCAACCCGTGTGATAATTACGAAAGTTATTAAAGAGACCGGAATCGGTTATGGATATACTCTCTATCTAAACCGAAAACCACTTTAATAACTATACGCGGAGTGATGATCCAGAATGAAGTGGTTGAAATGATGTACGTGATGACTGAAGAAAGAGAACGATAATGGATAGCCTTGACACTTGTGTCAAAATTGGAAATGACTAAAATCAGGAGCCGTGCCGGGCCAAATAGGGTTAGCCACCTCGAGCGGACACACTTCTTCGTAACTACTACTCATTACTTATGATTGATTGGTGCACCCTCGGAATTTCAGAAGTGTTGTTTCGCGGTGTTGCGATCGCTGCGGCGATGCGTTCTCACCAATCCGGATCAGGCAAACGGTAGTTTCACTATCTTGGGTATTGCCTCATGTGCCTTGTCATACTTGTATCCCTATATACGCGACCACTATGAATTTTTTGTGTGTTATACTTATGGAGTACTCCCTGATATCCCACCAGTTTACGGTGGAGTTTACAGTGCTGTATAGACTATGATGCTTATAAAAATGTGTTAAGGGGGATAATTGTAACGCCTTAACACTATTTTGATATTTATATTACTGATAGACATTGTCTATTTAGCGTATATTACTACATAGTAGATAGTTTAACGGATCCTTAGAGGACGGTTATTCCAACACCCTTTGAGTTACTTGTATTTCGATTGCTATTTCACTTGAGTTGGATTTATTGATATAAGAATATTAATCCTGACTCGAGTGTTTTGTGTTTTGCTTTACGCTCGGGTCAGACTGAGTGGTTCAGCTTTCGAGACTCACCTTTGGAGTTGGAGCTTTGCTTGAAAATCCAGCCATCTATTCTGTTTTCAGTATTCGATGATTCCGGTGATGTATTCTGATTTGTACTTGTTGTATCGTATTTCTCTTTTGTTGTAAACTCTGATGTATCTTATATATTTATATATGCGGATACGTATACGTATGCGAATGCGAATAGTCTAAAATACCGAAAACCACTTCAAGTCCGACGTATGCGGATGCGAATAGTCTAAAATAGCGGGTCGTTACACATAATCCTTGGAATTTAGAGTTAAGATCGAGGTATGGGATAAAGTTATAGTAACATACTTGTATTTGCTATATATACAAGTATTCGCTATATCTTTAAACTCCTATCTTAGATAGGCTATTCATCTGTATCTCACAAGGTTTGAATATAGATATAGAGGTAAGAAGAGGCAGAGTAAATCTCAGAGGAGATAGCACCACCACTAATGTAAATGCCCAACCAAATACTAGGAGAGGTCCCGGTCAGGCACAAGCTGAAACTGTTGGTGCAAGAGTTCCCTAGATGGACATGGGAGCAATGTATAAGTTCTTTGTAAATATGATGCAAGTTGGAATAGCAGCCGGATTTGTCGGAGGTAATGCTGCTGGAGGTGGAGCTTAGGAAGTTCCAATGGTCAATCAATATGCTAACTGGAGTAAGGATTCCATTAGGCTTGGAGGGAAGCCGTTTATTGGTACTGAAGATGCGGTCGAGGTGGAAAATTGGCTGCTGCATTGCGATAGAATTTTTGCTGGCTTAGGATTGAATGATGCACAGAAAAGGAGGTTGGATTCGAGGCAACTGCTGGGAGCTTCTCTATTCCGGTGGAATATTGTTACTGTTGGAGTTAACGAGGAATCCATAACTTGGAGGAGTTTAGGAGGAGATTTTCAGAAAGAGTTATGTCTGTAATGGCATAGTCGACATTGGTGAGGAAGTTTGTAGAGTTGGAACAAGGATATATGTCCGTCTTGGGGTATGCGACAAAGTTTGAGGAGTTGGCCCGATATGGGTATGCTTTGGTAGATACCGTGATCAGGGGGAATGAAAAATTTATACAGGGCTTGAGGCTAGAGTTGATAAGTGCCACTTTGCCGCATTTGAGAGATCCCAGTGATGTATGGTAGATATAGCACTAAGGCAAGAAGAAGCGCTGGCTTGCTTGAGAAAGAAGATGAAGGAGGCCCAGATGGGATAGGGCTAGAAAAGAAAGTTTTTCCAGAAAAAGAATGCTCAGAAGAGGGATGACAGAAGAAAGGAAAGGCTGCTACAAATGCGACAAGAATGGACACTATGCTAATGAGTGTCGAAACGGTAAAGGAAAAGGAAAAGAGGTTGGTGGAAATAAGAATGTTTGGTGCTTTAATCATGATCAGATTGGTCATTACAAGAACAAGTGTCCAGAGCCTGCAAGGGAAGGAAGGGAGCAAGTTTATGCTTTGAAGCCCACGGCCTCAAGGCCAGTTGTGCAGGACAAAGGGAAGGCTATTTTAGGAGGCTCGTTGCAGATTCATGGTATGTCTGTTCGCATTCTATTTGATACAGGAGCATCTTATTCTTTTATTTCTCGATGTTTGATGGATAGGCTTAACGTAGAACCCTCATACTTAGTTGCTTCCTTAAGGGTTGCAAATCCGATGGGAGGGTATGCAACACTTGGGATGAGGTGTGAGCATTTAGAGTTTGATTTACTAGGTCATACTTTTGACTGTTGTTTGCATGTGTTTGACTTTATGGGATTTGGGATTATCCTTGGGATGGATTGGTTAAATAAATAAGATGCTAGGATATTTTGCCATGGTATGCAAATATCACTTAGTCATCTGGATTGTAGTGATCAGATAGTTTATACCATAGAGAACCCTAGTTGTGAAGCGAATGCTTTATTGGGTATTATGGAGTTGGAGGATGAGTTGCATCGAGTCTTTGTAGTTTGAGAATATGCTGATGTATTTGAGCTGGTAGTTGGACTGCCATCGAAACGAGCCACAGAGTTTTGGATTGATTTGGTGTCTGGAGCAAAGCCGGTGAGTAGGCCACCGAGCAGGATGACACCCACTGAGATTTTTATTTGGCCAAGCAGTTCACCATGGGGCATGCCGTAGTGTTTGCTAAGAAGTCGGACGGAACGTTGAGGCTATGTATCGATTATTATAAGTTGAACGAGAAGATGATAAAGAACCGATATCCATTATCGAGAATTGACATTTTTTCAATTACTTAAGTGGAGCCAAGATATTCTTTCAACTAGATTTGGTGATGGGATTTCATCAGCTTAGAGTGGCAGAGGATAGTATTCTTTTGATGGTGTTTAGGACAAGGTATGGATAGTACAAATGGTTAGTTATGCTATTCGGACTAACCAATGCACTGACATTCTTTGTGGATCTGATGAATATAATTTTCCAAGAGCACTTGGATAGATTTGTGTTGGTCGTCATAGATGACATTTTGATATACTCTATGGATGAGAAGGAGCATGAAGTTCATCTTAAATTTTTGCTTGAAACGTTGAGGGAGCTTCAGTTGAAAGCTAAGTTTTCAAAGTGTTATTTTTGGAAGAAGGAAGTGAAGTTCCTCGGTCATGTCGTCTCAGAGAAAGGGTTGTCTATAGATCCGACTAAGATTGAGGTGGTGAATAATTGGAAAAGACCCAAGACGGTGACCAAGATTAAGAGCTTTCTTGGATTGGTTGGATATTATCGAAGGTTTATAAAGGATTTTTCGTGGATAGCTGCACCGATGACTAAGCTTATGCGAAAAGGTATGAAGCTCGTATAGACTGAGTGTAAGGAAGCATTCCAAAGCTTGAAACACTCATTGACTCATGCATTTGTGTTACTGGTTTCGGAGGGGAATCAAGATTTGGATGTTTATACTGATGCGTGTGGAACTGGATTGAGAGCTGTGTTGATGCAAAGAGGTAAAGTGATTGCTTATGGTTCTAGACAGCTCAAAACTACATGAAGTTGGGTATCCAACGCATGATTTGGATTTAGCTACCATTATATTTACTTTGAAGGTGTGGAGACATTATCTTTTGGGAGAGCAATTTGAGCTTTATACTGATCATAAGTCGTTGAAGTACTTGTTCTCTCAGAACGAGCTAAACATGAGACAGTAGAGATGGTTGGAGTTTATTGCTGCTTATGATTTTGGAATCGAGTACACACCCGGAAAAGGAAACAAGGTGGCAGATGCACTTATCCGGAAACATCAGAACGCACTATTGGCTATGATTGCTGAGTAAAAAGATTTGGAAGCATTATTAGCTCCTAGTGTGCAGTTTAGATCCAAGGTAGGTTCAAGTGTAGGAAGTGTTATGCTGTCTTATTTAGAAGTTCGACTGGTAATGATTGAGAAGATAACTTCTAAATAGGAGGAGGATCCTGTTTTGGATGAACGGATCAGAATGTTGAAGAAAGGAACGTAGAGCGATGACCTAAAGGATTTCATTCTTGACCAAATGGGTGGTTGAGGAAGAAAGGAAGATTGTGTGTTCTGAATGTAGAAGACATGAGGAAGGAAGTTTTGGATGAGTGACATCGTTCGAAGTTCATTATGCATATAGGAGGAACGAATATGTATCAGGATATAAAGAGGAGTTTCTTCTGGGAAGGTATGAAACGAGATAATGGTTTGTGTGTTAAGCAGCGCTTGAATTGCCAGCAGACAAAGGCTGAACACCATAAGCCTAGTGGATTGCTTCAACCGTTAGAAGTTCCGTTGTGGAAATAGGATTCCATCATTATGGATTTTATTAATGGATTGCCAAGGTCTAGATGAGGAAATGAAAGCATATGGGTCACAGTAGATAGATTGACTAAGAGTGCCCATTTCATTCCGGTAAAGTCAACTATGACGGTACCTATTTTGGCAAAGATATTTATGAAGAATGTAGTTAGACTACAAATGATTCCTACTAGTATTGTCAGTGATAGAGATTCTTTGTTTACTAGCGAGTTCTGTAAAAGTCTACAGGAAGCATTAGGAAGCGAGCCCAACAAGAGTACTATTTACCACCCATAGACCGATGGGAAAACGGAAAGAGTTGACAAAATCTTGGAGGATTTCTTAAGAGCTTGTGTATTGGACTTCGGGGGATCATGGGAGGACCGTCTTCATCTAGTTGAGTACTGGTATAACAATAGTTATCCGACTAGTATTGGAATGGCACCGTTTGAAGCTTTATATGGAAGACCATGCAAGTCTCTCATATGTTGGTTAGAGACTGGGGATAGATTGGTTCTTGATCCAGATTTGGTGAAGAACGTTGTGGAGAAGATTGAGTTGATCCAAGTTAGGATAAAGGAAGCTCAATCTAGGCAGAAAAGTTATCCTGATATGAGAAGGAAAGATTTGGAATTTTCTATCGGAGACTATATGTTCATTGAGGTTTCACCAGTGAAGGGTGTGATGAGATTCGGGAAGTCAGGAAGTTAGCACCTAGATTCGTTGGACCTTTCTGCATTATTGAGAGGATCGGAAAACTCACTTATAGAGTAAAGTTACTGAGTAGTTTGGCTGGAGTCCATGATGTTTTCCATGTTTCTCATCTTAGAAAATGTGTTAGAGGCCTGGAGATTACCATAACACCTACAACGTTAAAGGATTTAGCAGTAGAACCAGATTTGTCCATAGTTAGAAAGCCTATTCGGATTGTGGCTAGAAATGAGAAGATGTTGAGAAACTACTCAAGTTAGTAAAGGATCAGTGGAGTGACGATGCTAGAGGCTGTACTTGGGAGACAGAGAGAATGATTAGAGACTCTTACCTTGATTTGTTTGATGGTATGTTCTACCTTTGATTGTTTTGTTGTGTACCTTATCATAATTTCGAGGACGAAATTCTTTAAGGTGGGAAGTCTGTAACATCCCATATTTTTATAACTTTATTTAGAATAATTAATTGGGTAAATTAAATTAATAATGTGGAGATTAATAAGTTGATAATTGATTAGCTAAGGGCAGCCGTGCCATGTTAATGTGCAAACTAAAATGAAATAACCTAAGCTAATATGTTAGGATATGAGAAGGGCAATATAGGAAATAAGTGGAGCTTACCCTTAGGAAATAGAATGCTCATGTTCATTCATTTTACTCAAACTAAAAAAAAAAATACTAAGGCCAGCCACCATTATCATTCTCTAGAAGAAGATTAAAGCTAGGATTCAATGGAAGGGAAACAATCAACTAAATCAACATCAAATCTCACATCTATAATCTCAAAGCTAAGGTGAATAATTACTACATCCTAATTTCTTTTAGTTTTTGGTATTAAGGTTAGATATGAAATGAATTTGCAAGTACATGCCATGTTCTGATGATTAAAATTATATATATATATATATATATATATATATATATATATATATATATATATATATCTGTGTATGTGTGTGTTGTTGATGGATTATATATGTCCATGTTAGTTTTATGATATGTTTGACATGAAAATCCTATTTAATGACATCCAAATGCCTTGAAATTTAAATATAGTTCAGCAATGATATTTTAGAGATGGGTTTCGATTTTCATAATTTTCTTAATTAATATGGATTTTATATTAATTTTCTAGTGAAGGAAATTATTTGTTGGGTTATAAATTATTTTTGGCTAGAATAATAATTATTTGGGGTTGAAACTTTTATATGTTAGGCAACATATTAAAATACATTTTGTGGAATTTTTTTAGATTTTTTAAGTGTTTTGATGAATATATAAAATTATTTAAAGTATGGGACTTAAATGTTTTATATATTTGATTAAGGAGAAGGGGCATTTTGTAAAATAAAATGATTATTTAATTATAAAAATAGTTGCAGCATATTTTTGAAAAGTAATTATCAACCAATGAGAATTTGACAAACAAAGGCAGGTTAGTCGAAAAGATTTCCTTTTTAAATTAAAAAAATGAAAATCAATTTTTTTTTATACA
Source organism: Allium cepa (assembly GCA_030765085.1). Lineage (NCBI taxonomy): Eukaryota > Viridiplantae > Streptophyta > Magnoliopsida > Asparagales > Amaryllidaceae > Allium > Allium cepa. The sequence goes on from CM060933.1 coordinate 63,746,670, forward strand.
TATTTTAGCCTTTACGATAATAAACCTTCCGACCCAGATCTTTCGACAAGGTCGAGAGGTTCAAAGCTTTCGATAAGGTCAAACCAATGCATATGGTATCAAGCTACTTGGTACGTAATGAATTGGAAAGAGTTGAAGGGGTCTAAGTCGAAGGGTTGATGGCCAAAGTGGCTGGGATATGTTTGTTTTATAAACCAAAAGCTATCACTTGCTTTGCTTTCGAATAAGAACTTTCAACTTGGTTGCTTTTGACCAGGTCAAGTATAAACGTTTTAAACCTTCTAACACAGCCGAAAGGTTATCGCTGTTTTAACACTATTCTGTCTTGAAACATTTCGACGCAGTCGAAGGGATACTACTGCTTTATAAATATTTTGTTTTGAACCTTTCGACAAAGACGAAAGGTTTACCTGTTTTAAAAAACTATCCACTTCTCCAATATAAATAGGCACTTCTCCATGCTTTCAAATGAAAGATTTTGACTTAGGTGATTCACCCTTGTTTTATAAATTGAAGTAAAACCTAAAGCTTTCAAAAGAGTTGTTTTAAAGGATATGTTTAAAGCTTTCAAAGTGGGCGTTCGACAAAGTCAAAAGGTTGCTTCTAATGATTTTGAAAGGTTTAGTTCAATGGTTTTGAAAGGTTTAGTTGAATGGTTTCGAAAGGTTGATTGAATGGTTTCGAAAGGTTTTAATTGAATGATTTCGAAAGGTTTAGTTCAACGGTTTCGAAAGGTTTTAGTTGAATGATTTCGAAAGGTTTAATTCAGTGGTTTTGAAAGGTTTATTGAATGGTTTTGAAAGGTTTTAATTGAATGGTTTTGAAGGGTTTTAATTGAATGGTTTCGAAAGGTTTAGTTCAATGGTTTCGAAAGGTTTTAATTGAATGATTTCAAAAGGTTTAAATGGAAAATTTTCCAAGGTTTTTCTAAGGTAACGTTTTAAAGAGGTTTTAAAGAAAGATGTCCAAAGTTTTATAGCTTTCGAAAAGTCTGCTTTTCAACGGTTTCGATAGGTTTGGAGAATAGTTTCGAAAGGTTTGGAGAATAGTTTCGAAAGGTTTGGTGTTTGATTTTGAAAGAGATGATTTCAGAAGTTTAGAAAGAGGTTCTTTCGAATGGTTAAATGTTTTCATCGACTAAATTTTGAGTAAAGAATATATTTATGACATGGTGATATGATTTTGAGTAAAGTATAAAGATTGTATACTTCTCCTTATTTAAGTTTGATTTAAAAGTTTTAAATAATTTTGAAAATGTTTTCAAGAAGAATTATGTGAGGGGATCCTTAAATGAAAATGACTCAGATATTAGAAAACCAGATGGGACTAGTATGGGGTCATGCCCTATACATTAGCTAATAGCTCCAGCTAATTGTTGTCTAAAATTCCAGTGTGTAGGGCTTTGTCGCAGGTAGACTAAAAGTATGGTTACACACTGAAAGGAATATATATTTATATACAGATAGGTTATTGGTGAGACCAAAAAACCATTAGGATCGGGAAGACCTGGGAGATGGTTAAGTTAGGGACAGACCATGCAGAAGTGAAGTATTTAACGGATAGTTAAGGACAGACCGTTCAGATAGAAAATGTTTAACATATGGTTAAGGATAGATAATCCAGAAGAAGAATATCTAACCAGTGTTAGGTTTGTTTCGATTATATTGTCTGGTAGGCCCGAGTCAGCCAAATGTTAAAAGTTATCCAAACAAAACTTATGTGTTTGAATAGATAGTTCATTATTACCTGATATTTATATATGTTTACATAAAGACTTCTTTACAGTATTTAACTATTGTGGATGCAGGAGCACATTATATGGTTTTATGAAAGGTTTTGCAAAGATATGTTTTAAAAGGATATTAGTACGGGGAAACCCGTTCCGCTAAGCGGCATGGCCTCTCTCAACATAATTGTTCTGGGATGTATAATATTATTCACACCAGGCTTTATGTCTGACTCGAAGTTTATGTTTTTTCCTTAAACTCTCGAGTGCTCAAAATTAATTTGAGTAGGCTGAGGAGTTAAGGTCTTTTTCAGGTTTAGTAGGATGACGAATAAAGCTATCGGAGCCATGCAAGAGGCAAACGTATAGCTATTTGGAGTTGCAGTTTTATGTTTTGTTGTATTTTCATTGTGTTTGTATTAAGTCTTTTATGACTATATAACTCTGATCATCCTAGAGGGTATCTTCATGTACCACTCGTGGCGTATTTTGTATTAAATATATTTTATCTGTGCTTGGGAACGTATTGGGATTATGTATTGAGAATATGGAACATCTGTATTAAATGTAATATAGAAAAGTTGTTTTGAAATATACATTTTGTTTCATATTCAATTGCTTCTGATATTATAGATACCATTAACATAGCCGTATTTAGTCGCCGAAAGCTAATACTATGGATGATTGTAGCAGCTGTAGTGTTTAGTTTTGGGCCTCTAGATAGGGGATGTTACAGTTTATCCTTACATAGCTTCGATAAAATCAATTTTACTTATTTAAGCATTACCCGATAGTGACAATTAGTTGCACCCATTCTCTTCGTCAAAACTATATCACATTGGGACTTATGGAATTTAGTAATAGTCAAAATTCTAATATCATTTATATTCAGCTTTAGTCCAAATACAAAGTCTTTGGTTCAATGATAACAATTATTATTAACCAAACTACTCTGGCCAGAGATTTTTACTTTGAGTTGAATTCAATTGATCATGATACTAACCTCATATATCCGAGGAATGAATCCTCTATTGAATAGTGTTTAACTTCCAACGTTTCCACATGACCCAACTATATTAGCTCGGTGGACGCCTTGCCATGATTTTTTGGAACTAGGCCAGCCCGCAGCAGATGGGTGAATTTCAATTTTTTTTACCTATATGATCTTTGTTAGGCCTGTGAAGTCTAATTTATTTCGAACATTTCTAAATTTAATTTAAATAAAATTCTATATTTTAGTTAAATCTATAAATTGTTTATAGAAATTATCTTCAATTTATTTTTAAATTACATATGTATCATATACATAAGTGTCTATGTGTGCATGTATAACACGATATTCCATAAAGGGTATAACATGCCTGTATATATAGATGTTGGGATTTACATCGCAATAGACATATTAGCTCATCCTATATGTATTGTACGTTGTCCAAATATATGTATATATTTATGCTTATTCTATTTAAAACCAAGAATAAACACACACACACACAGAGATATATATATATATATATCCGTGTGCGTAAGTATATTATGATTAAATATTATAGATATATTTTTACATAAATTTTGTAGTGTTAAATAATAAACACACACACACAAAAGATATAAGTTCAATTTTTATATACTAAGATATACACATATATAAAAATATAAATATATGTATGTACTAAAGTAACATAATCATGTGTATAATATATATATATATATATATATATATATATATATATATTATTTTTATGTAAACAAGATTTAGAATAGGGGGTGTGTGTGTCCATACATACATACATACATATTACAAAATTTAAAAATCTCCCCTTCTAATGTTCTAGATCGAATAAATAGTGTGTATAATTTTAATTACATTTTTTATATTAATATATAAATATTATGAATTAATCAGTTAAATAACAATAAATAAATGATAGAAAATAATATATTTATATATATATATATATATATACTGATTTTAAACTCCAGAAAATCTAGAATCATATTTTATAGCTTATGAAATTTTATTAGACATTTCTAAGTCAAAATATCATATTTTTTATTAATTACTTTTGGCCTAATTAAAAAGTGATTTATTAAAAATATTAAATAATAGTTGAAAAAAATATGATTTTTGATCAAACTCTTATTTAATGATAAACTAATTTTATAAAATTTAAGATCAAATTTTCAAAGCATAATTTGTTTTATATAAATTTTTGATTCATAGGTTGATTATATAATACTAAGAAATATTAAATAGTTACTAAAAATGATTTATAGTTACTAAAAGACATAATTGATATAAATAAACATTCTAAAAATATTACTTCAGTTTTAATATGATATAGTTATGTAGTTTAGTATTAGTCATATTAATTAATTAATTAATTAATATATTAATATATGTATAAATAAAATAATAAAATAATAATAAATGAGATAAAATAATTTCGGCCCTGTGTATCAAATATATCATAAAAAGAGTTATATGCATAAATGATCAATATATGTGACAAAAAAATACCTATAAGAATCACCTAACTAATAGTTCAATAATAACAATGTGTGTGTGTGTATAAACAATATTGAGTTATACGGAGATCATGCATCATATATAAAACTAAATACTTAAACTGTTTCCTTTAAGTACACCTCACAATTCTGAATTCTTTTCCTTTAGAAAACTTCCTGATTCATCAGAGTGCCAGTCTTTGAATCGTAGACCATTTTCCATTGAGTAGTTATTGATTTGATTTGTGTTGAAGTACTATGAGATATAATTCAGTTAGTAAGATGGAGAGAGGAGGCCACCAAAAAATCATTTAAAGGTTGAGGATAGAGATGCTTATATAGAGGGTAAGTTAGAGATATTTTAGGATCAATATCCCACATCATCTGTTGTTAATTCTTTTCTATCTTATTTCTCCATCTTCAAGCCTTTGTTGCACCATCTTATGGTTCATATTGCTCTCATTATGGTCAAAATTTTTGGCCCCTTTCATGGGATTTAAACCCATTTAAGCCCAAATAAATATTATTAGTTAAATCCAATTTAATTGCTTACCGATATCCCATATCGATCGATATATTTATAACTATTATAAATATATACAATAATATTTATTCCTTAAGTCATATTCAAAACTTCATAATTAATATTTCATAAATATTAGTTAATTTATAACAATTATAAACTAATTATCGTCTGGTTTAAAATAATTCATCGTTTCGGTTGTGTGACATGTTAGATGTAAATTCGGTTAGCGATTAACATCGAACTATTCAAATGTTATCGTTCACACGTCACTTAGCAGGCGGTGTCACATTGTGGTCAAATTTATCCTTTACTCCATTTCGGTAAAATCTAATTTCACTTTATTAAGTATTACTGTGACACCCCACCCCGAGACCCACATTAGTAAAGAGAATTAATGAGTTATTCCGTCTACTAATGCAGAGAATAGGGCTGGTTAAGGGCGACCGAATAGTAATGCATTAGCTAAAGACTAAGTACGTCGATTTTTACCATATTTTTTTTTCGTGTATCTCAAGTGATCGACATACTCAATGTTTAACTAATACGATACTACACGGCTGTAGGATCTATTCAGAAACAAAATGCAATAAATATAACAATCACATCACAGAACAGCAGCCACAGATATATATACTAATACAACCGAACATCAAATGTAATACCCTACATCATAGTGGCGTATAACCACACAATATACATACATCTCCGTCTCTATAAAAGAATATGTACAATAAGCTGACACAAAAGAGACAACACGAAAGATGTAGCCAAGTCCATAGTCATGAGCCCCTCAAAAATCAAAATGGGTCCAAGCACAAAAGATAGATATCCAACCTAACCTGCAACTCGGTCTGACCCGAGTGACAAACACACGGGTCAGACAAACTGAATCTTATCGTTAGAAAAAAATACGATAAAGTGAAAGGGAACTTTCCCCTTACAGCCTTAAGGGAAACATAAGCAGATAAGAATTACTTGAGTAGATATCATATAACTTCTACACGTCACTACAGGTGGTTTGAAACTATGTATATACTTGGTTTAACAAAAGAGAATGAGTGAGTAGGGTATAAGGGAAACTCCTAACAATCATTCATTAAATAATCATCCTTCCAAAATCATATAAAATCCCAAGTATCAATTCATAAATTCGAAATTACCGAAATCCACCAAGAAATCATATATGACTTTCTCGTATCTATAAAGCTATAGAAAACACATAAAAAGGTGGCAAAATTGAAATCATCATGAATCATCAAAAGAAACCTCGGATTGGCCAGATCCCGCATGCCGAAGCAATGCTGCACGTGCTACTTACCAGTACTTCCATCATTATGGTACCATATCCATCTATTGACCGAAATCCTCACATCGAATTGTTTCGGTCTATGACGTCATCTATATCAATCCCGAACACCCGCCATCATAGTGATTGGAGTCTTCACTCCAATCGGTGTCCGCTGAGCCCCTGCCATCACAGTGATCGAGCCAAACATTGCTTGGCCCGATCGGGACTCAAAGTACTGGTAGTCCTTTTAGAATGTGTCAGAAACTCTCGGATAGTAACCCGAAAAGTGGTAACGTACGTCCCATACCGCACGTTCTCACTTAACGGTTTTCTAGCCGCTAGTCGATGCCACACTATGAAAATCATCTAAATCATCATAAAAAAAAATCGCCTCATGTCATCGGCGAATGGTATGAAATGCCAAACTTGTCTTATCTCATCGACAAGTAAGAAATACCATAAATTCATCAATCATCATCAAATTCCATCGAAATATTTGCCTCATATCATTGGCAAGAGCATCTCTATTAATATAGCCCATCATCGAATATACTCCTATTTAGGGGTTCTCGGACTATATATATATATACCAAATAAATTGATATGGAATAATGCCCCAATTAGGATTTAAATACATCAAAAACATTCCATGAAGTGGTTGTCATCAAAGAGGAATTCAAACAATTCCCAAAAGTCGTTTCGATCGTACAAGTCCGAAATTAACCAATAAAGTAAATTCACGAGTCCCATACCTCGTAATTTTACTAAATCGTTTAATTTACTTTCTCATACGTCCGAAAAAGAATCAAAGTAGTTAAAATTAATAAAATTAATAATAATATATTTTACTAGAGAAAATGGGATTTTAAACCAATTTCTAGAAATTTATCTAAAGGATTTTGAGAGAAAACTCATCATTTAAAAGAATTTTAATGATTTTGAAAGCCTAGAAAATAAAGAATAATTGTTTAAAAACCTTTAAAAATGTGTAAAAACATTTATTATACAAACCATGATTTTAGAAGATTTTATGCAATTTATTCGGATTTTTAAAACTCAAAAGACAACAATTTGCAATTTAATCGGTATAAATCGATATTCAAATTTAAATCGAATTTGAATTAAATTTAAATCCAAATCTTATCCTAACTTGACTAGTCCATTGCTGGACATAATAATCAAATATTAGCATCAAATTTCATATATAAAAATTTGCAAAAGAATGCAAATGAAATTGTCGAAATCGGACAAATATATAAATATTGTGGCTATCAATGACAGACCAACAGTAAAAAACATCAATTTTTCACCATGTAAACAACAAAATCTTATAAAACTTAAAACATAAAAGTTGTAGCATATTTCCTGGGGATTTCAGAACATCTAGAATTTCAAGATTCCGAACAGTAACGTGAAAGTTATGATCGAAATACTACATAGAAAAAAAAATTATGCACTGGTTATTAACACGGATCAGCAACAAAAAAAATCAATTTTTGTCTATGTAGACTTCAAAATTGTTCAAAACAAAAAACATGAAAGTTGTGGCATATTTCACATGGATTCCAGAACATCCAAGATTTTGAAATTCTGATTTGAAACACAAAAATTATGCCAAAATTACTAAAAGTTAAAAGTTAAGCCTGGACTGATACATTTTCGGGACAGTGACAAACTTTGTCAATTTTTGCATAGCAAACATCAAAATTACTAAAAACTCAACATACGAAAGTTGTGGAATATTTCACAAGGATTCCAGAACATCCAAGATTTTGAAATTTTGATTTGAAACACAAAAGTTATGCCAAAATTACTAAAAGTTAAAAGTTAAGCCTGGACTGATACATCTTCGGGACCGTGATAAACATTGTCAATTTTTGCATAGCAAACATCAAAATTACTGAAAAGTCAACACATGAAAGTTGTGTAACATTTCACAAGGATTGCAGAACATCCAAGATTTTGAAATTCCGATTTGAAATGCAAAAGTTATGCCAAAAATACTATTCAGCAAATAAAATTTTCTGTGCATATTTCATCTCGGATTTTCGCATTTGACAGCAAAAAAAAAGGTCCAAACGGACTCAAAACTCAATGAAAACCTGCAGCAATGAACCTTATCAAATGTAATACAACTGAAAAAAAATTGACCGCAATCTGAAGCAGGATGAACAAGATATGGGCAACAAGGTTGCACCATTTTCAGCAAGACAACAAACACTCAGAGCAAAATTCTATGCATAAACCAACATTATAGCCTCAAATTTTATTTTCATTTTTGATAGATAACCAATTCAGTTTGCATAAACTTTTAACTTACCTTTGGCAGCGAAAAGAGGAGATTATGAAGCAAAAATTGGAGCAAAGATGAGGTCTTTAACAAGGTAGCGGAGCTCTAGCACCTTCTTGTTGAATTAGACCCAAAATTCTATTGATTTAGCAAAGAATTTGTTAATTAGGGCTAGGGTTTGAGAAGACAGTCATTTTTTTTTTAGGTTTCAGAAGTTTTGAGGAGAAGAAGAACGTACGTACTTCTTTCCTGGGTAAGTTTCTCTAGTGGATATTGGGTTTGGGCTTAACCCTAATAGCCCATATTAATTTTTCTTGACCAAAAATTTGTTTAAGTTTATTTACACTTATACAAATGTTTAAATCTTCATAACTTCTACATTTTCAATCCGTTTTTAATGATTTTGGATGCGTTGAATTCGTTATGTCATCTAGTTTTTAATAAAATTATCAAAACATAAGTTTCAACAATTTTGTTATTAAGTTTCCATTTATTACTCAATTTGACCAATTTTCCCATAATTGCAAAAATAAATTGCAAATTTAATACAATTGATTGATTAAAAAGATGTTATGCACCCAAAACAAAACAAATACATATTTAGACATTATTAGATTATTTCTCACATTTTTAATCATATTTATCATGATTAATTATTTTATTACTCATTCTCACATATATATATATATTTAATTAAATAAAATGACAATATTGGCAACAAACACAATATTGTTTAAATTATTCAATTTAATCAAATGTTGCCACTAACTACATTCGAATTCATGAAATAAAATAAATACTTTATTTCACATACATGTTCATCATGCTTAGGCACACTCACAATTATCTCTTCTTTTACTTTTATTATTAAACATTAAAAGGTGATTATTGGTATACATCACCCACATCCTTTTATTAACCATAATAAATACTAACAATTGATATTTATCCACCCAAATTCTCAAATAAGTAGTTAAATTTATTTTTCACCATCTTAAATTTATTTCAACCATTAAAAATTGAAATAAATGTCATTTTATTACATTCACCCAAAAGTTATTCATACAATATTGTTTATTTCAATTAAACAACATTTCACATCATTTTCTCCTTATCAATTTATTTTCTCCATTATTAATTTATAATTCTCATTATAATTTAATAATTATGGCAATCCCCAAACCAGGGTTGTTACAATTACCCGGTTGTAATAGTCATTTACACATATTTTCTTCGTCAAAACTATACCACTTTGAACTTATGGAATTTGATAATCGTCAAAATTCCAATATCATCCATATTCAACTCAATAGTCTAAACAAAACATCTTTGATTTAATAATAAAAATCATTAATAACCGAAATACTCTGGCCAAAGATTTGACTTTGAGTTGACTTGAGTTGACCGTGATATTAACCACATATAACCGAGGAGACGAATCCTTTATTGAATAATGCTTTACTTCTAATGCTTCAACTCGATCCAACTATAGTCACTTAATGAAATGTCATGCCACGATTTGACTACGATCAAAGCGGATCTTTTATATCGAAGATCCACAGTATTCTCAAGTTGAGAGAACTATGTAAATTAGTCACATCGATATTTTCTGTTTGACCGTATTTATATTAACTAACCGAAAACTAAGGAGTGAGTCGTTTCATTGTTATCCAAAAACTATCAGTACGTAACCACTTGGTTCCGTCAACAACCATGAGTAATACACTGTCCAAAATTTGGAGAGCTTTACATACTCTAGTCTCAATGAATATGTCGATATTTAATTTCAATGCATCTTGAATAGGAACATTTAAAATGGTATATTTTTTTTCATTATGATAAATTACTTATGGTTACAACACTTTATTACCACTATCATAAAATATGGCATTTATGAATTTTATATTAAATATACTTTTAATTAAATTAATTAATTAATATAATCACATTATATCAAGTATATGATAGAAAGAAAATACCGTTGATTTCGAACAAGATTGGTTATTGAGTTAGTTATATGTAACAAATTACATAATTGCCCTTAGGGCATACCCCTAAATCCAATCAATCTCCCCACTTGCACTTAGGGTCAATTATGGAATCTTATTCCAACTTCTACAATCAGTTTTCTTAAAACCGATCGGATCAGTCCCTCAATGAACGAATATGCTGTTATGTTTAAATTATCTGCTTTGTCAATCAACTCTCTCCGACATTGACAAACTATCTTCATCACATGGAACGATTTGGAATATGTCTCACGATATCCTGTGAGCTCTAAATCCTATTATGAACTACATGGTGACATTGTTATCAGATAACAAATTTGTGTGATTCTCAACATTTGGAATCACCCTTGGTTAAGTTATAAATTTGTGCATTTATATTTATATACATTTCTTTATTGATGTGCTATTCAAAGCGACGTACTTAGCCTTTTCCATTGAATCAGCTACAATGTTTCATTTGAAACAGTTCCAACTAAAATATTCTTAACTTAAATTTATTATTGATGCATCATACTCAATATCACTTATGAAACTTTGAGTCCAAACCCTTCTTCATAAGGAGTTCGTTTTTTCTATAAATAATTCCCAAGTATTTCAAAAGTATACAAGGACATTCTAAACTATCATTCAATGGTATCAATTTGGATTTAATATTTGCTTAATGTATCAAATACATGAACAAATCATGATATCATAGACAACTTAACATGTATTATAATTCCTATTACTGTAACGACCCGATTTTTTATTCCCGAAAATCGACATCAATACGTCCACTGTATCAAATGCCGAACAATCGAATGCCGAAAAACCAAACCATTAGGGTAAAAGAAGAAGGAGATAGTAGAAGAGAAAATAGAACAACAATAGAATCTTACCATTGTAGCGGAATAGAATATAATAGATAATAACTGATCTTTATAAAAATGAAACTATATCAGTTTATATACATACATCATCAGAGTACAACATTAAGAAAATACAATGCAGGACAGTTATGATAACTTGTCTACGAAACTGAATTAGCAGCAAGCCATACACAATGGATAATACATCAAATGTGACGCCCCACCTCTATACCCACGCTAGCCAAGAACACCACGGTGTAATGCTGTCAACTAGCACGGAGAATAAGGCTGTTGAGGAGCGACCATCCGTGTAATTGCTTTGCGTGAGCACAGATATGTCAGATAGTATAACATGCATTTCTTTTCAAGAGGAAATCCGACATGCCGACACAAACTCAAAGCTACTACACAGTGGCTATTATGTCTTCGGAAAACAAATATAGAAATAAACATAACACAAATCAGTCACAGATAATTCATGTCACAAAGGCGGAAGAAGATATGAATATATAACTAACACATGAAAGTGTATATCAGAGTAGTGGTCAAAAAGATCCACAATAATACAGAAGAATAGCAACACGTGCTATACAAAAGAATACAACTATGAGTCCATATCTCAAGTGTATACAACAAAATAAACTACTAATCTAAGTAGTTAGCCAAAAGTCAGAGAAATCAATTCCAAGTGAGAAGTCAAGCTGAAGCACCTGTAACATCTCGGTCTAACCCGAGTATTATTTAATAAGAAAATAATAAACGGATCAGTCTAACTATAAATATCAGATGACGCGATATAGAGTAAGAGGTATGACTAAACACATAATAATCACAATGCCAAGCTGTGATATATATAAGTAATTGAAAATCAACAAGAGATTAATCAATGTCGCAAAAATCTACTCAAGGATCAAAAGGAATGTCATACTCTTTATTTCGTTCACCAAACCATAAATATTGACGATTATATCAATATCAATCACAAAAGTCAATGACACACAAATTCACCAATGCACAAATATTGATAAAACTTATCAATGAAAATAACGAAAATTGGTGAAGCACAAATTCTAGAAATCATCAATTAGAAATCCAGAAATCACAATAAAAGGATGTCCAATCCCACAAACTGGACATCGACACACCAAAAAAGACATGCCCCATGCACAGTCGAACATCGACGCACCTAGAAAGATACGCCCCATGCTCTAGCATCGACGCACCTAGAAAGATACGCCCCATGCTCTAGCATCGACGCACCTAGAAAGATACGCCCCATGTAATGTCTAACATCGATGCACCTAGAAAGATACACCACATGCAAAGTCGAACATCGACGCACCTAGAAAGATACGCCCCATGCATAGACGAGCATCGACGCACCTAGAAAGATATGCCCCATGTCCCGACTTATTGAGCCGATTGCTCCACGAAGTAAACAAACATCGACGCACCTAAATAGGTACGACCCATGCGTGAATTAAACATCGACGTACCTAGAAAGATACGACCCATGCCTGAAATAAACATCGACGTATCTAGAAAGATACGACCCATGCGTCAAATAAACATCGACGTATCTAGAAAGATACGACCCATGCGTGAAATAAACATCGACGTATCTAGAAAGATACGACCCATGCGATAAATGAGACGAAGCTCAATAAAATGAGGTACAATCCTCCATACGGACAAAGAGACATCGCACATTGCTAGTCTAAACCATAAAATGATCATCATCATCAAGAAGTGTCAATTACAATAAGCTAGTAAATATATGAGTTTAGCATCATGTCCCATAACCACTAGCTTAACTTAAATATTTGCGTACAAATTGTAGATCTCCACTAGAAAATTGTTACAAGAGTTTCAATCGAACGAGTCCAAGAATTAACGAACGAAGTAAACGCAAGCGTTTCATACCACTCGTTTTACTAAGCCATTTAATTAGATTTCTCATACGAGTCAGGTAAAGGTTTGTATATACTAATAGATTGGAAATCGGTTTGAGAAAACGAGCTTTGTAATAAAATAGTGTTGAAATCATTTGAAGAAAGAGTTTTGATATTTACTACTAGTATAGAAAACCTTTATATTTTTAAAGTGACAAATCATAGATGTGATTGTAGAAACAATCGATCATAAAAATTCACATTCGAAGACGTGAATAAAATCCAAAGAAATCGATATCAAATCCATCAAAATGGATATATCATAAAATTCCAAAAGAAAATGTCATCAAAGTCGATAATAAATGATGACAACAAAAGGGAAACAACACAAATCGATTAAAGTTGGAAATTCAGACAACTAGGCAAAATAGGCATAGTTGGCAAATAGCAGCAGGTCGGTCAACCGGACTTCCTGGGTTGGTTGACCGAACCAAAAGCAGGAAGTGCTCGGGTAGCAGGTCGGTCGACCAGACCCTGAGCTCGGTCGACCGGAGCCTGTAACCTGCACTTCCAAAACAGAGGCAGGAAGTGCTCGGGTAGCAGGTCGGTCGACCGGCCACTGAGTTCGGTCGGCCGAACCTGTATACTTGCACTTCCTACCCTATTTCAAAAGAGGTGCAAACTCTCTCAATTTGCAAACGGTCGAGCAACGGCACTGAGGGTTTACGCCAATCGACTACCCGACCGTAGAAGCTCTTGAGTTCATCACCAAAAACATGATCAAAACATCAAAGTTAGGATTTTTAAAGATTTGAACTCAAAACACTAAAAATTGGAATATTCATCAAATCAATCCAAACCAAAAGCAAATGCACATGAATAAGTGTTAGGAATTCATACCTAACAATCGAAGATAGTTATAGACTAAGATGTGAGATAAAAATCTCACCTTTGAACCCAAACAATTGAAGAAGAAGCTTGAAAGCAAAGGGAGAATCAACCACTCTTCAACACAACCCAAACGAGCTTGAATCTATGCTCAAAAGAAGAACATTTCCAAAGTTAGGTTTAGGAATTTTCTGAAATCAAAGAGAGAATGAATTGGAGAAGAAGAAGGAGATGCTTACTAATGGGTTCTCTTTTATTTTGGAGCAAGAACTTGAGCTAGCAAGAGGAACTAGGGCTTGGAGTTTCTAATTCCCATTCTCTTCCACCATTTTTGCTTAAGCTTGAGTGTTAGGAATATGAAATGAAGTAATGAATAGTTGGAGTGGGTTGGGGCTGAGTTAGTAAGTGATTAATGGGTTCCGCCCAAACCAAAGCCCTAAGTGAAAAAGTAGAAAAAATCAACTTACTCCAAACATATCGAAGCTTATACTCAAAAAGGTCGCAAACGTCATTTTGAACTCAATGGGGGTGGTCTCGAGTCCCAATTCGACTGTTTGCAAAAAGTAGCTTTTCGGACCAAAATCCGACGAACGGTGAAATATTTAAATAAAATATTTAAATATACAATCGATAAATATGCGGGTTGTTACAGACTCCCCTCCTTAAAGAAATTGCGTCCTCGCAATACTTATGAGGAAAATAAGAAGTAACAACCGTGGAAGCATATCTACACAAAAGAAAATTTGAATCAAGAAGTCCACCATAAAGAGCACGAAGGAGTAAATCCGAAAGTTTTCGTTCGATGAATTCTCAAGATTTCTCAAGAGCAATCCTTAGGATTTGAGAACCATTGAACTTTTACCAAAAAGAATATCTTTATATCGAAGGCGCTCAACCTCCGAAGCAATGATGCGAATAGAATGTTGCTCAAAAGTCAAATTTGGTGAAACTTCAATCCCCTCAATAACACCGGGCTCAAGAATAAAAACTGGAAACATAAAAGCATTTCCATAGTTAAAAGACGTGGAAAACGTCAAGAATAGCAGAAAGTTGAGCCGGTGCAACGACGTAGTACAAAAACGATACGTCCAATGAACCGAACACCATAAAAGAACATCAGACGCAAGTCCATAAAAGAAATGAGATGAAACTCAATAAAATGAAGTACATCAAAACGCCCGATGAACTTGATAAAAAGATAATTCCATTCCGACATCATCAAAGAATCAACACCTTGTTGCCTACGACAAAACGTATTGACAACACGATTTCCCCTTCGGGAATAAAAAGAATATCAAGATCATAAGATGCTAGGAACTCGAATCAACATGAAGTTCCTTAAGAGAACATAAATATTCCAAAGATTTACGATCGAGGTATAGAACAAATTTCTCATCCAAATATGATGATGCCAAATTCCAAAAGTAAAAACAATAGCCGAGAGCACCAGATCATGAGTGGCATATCTAGTCTCGATAAGCTATAATGATTTAGAAGCACAAGTGATAGCACGTTCTCCTTTGCAAGAGAATGGCATCCAAACCAATACGACTAGGATCGGTACAAATAGCAAAGTCTTGGTTCCCCTTCAGGAATCACAAGAATAAGAGTATCGAAAGGAAGAGTTCTTTTAAATAATCCTCTTTCCCGAAAAACTAAAACTTTCAAAATTACAATCATCTTTGAGTAATTATCTTTCTAGATAAATTTACGTTTTACAAGTCAATACATCGTGTCTGATTTTCTCATCAAAGCGTTTAGGAAATTCCTATCGATAACGTTGATCAAGCGCATCGACCAAAATTCGTAAAACACTAAATGGGCAATACAATCACAAAATCATCTTTTATAGGATAAACATGTTTCTAAAAACTTTTTGAAAATTCTCTTTGTTCGTTCTAAAAACAGAAATCCTATTTATACTTATAAATAAATCTTATGAAAAAGATTTGCAAAAATTTTTAAATTGCTATTTTCATCCAAAATCAATAAATACAAGAATGGTCTCATCGAAATATTCATAGAATATTCGATTTATAAAATGGATGAAATAAGATGTACAAACTGAATGACAAAATAAGTCATTCATAAGAATCGTAACGAGTGCGGAATACGGTAAGTGGAATGCTAACTCCCGCAACTCGTAACCAAATGAAAATCGGTGGTAAGGTCGAACTAGAAAGACCTTAACACCACACAAAAGATTTCTTAGGTGATAATCCTAAGACAAACTCAATAATTCCGGAAAATTCTCAAACTGCATGAATGAGAGAAATATCACTTTCCTCATCATGAGGACATAAAGAATAGAATGATGCCATTAAGTTGGAATCAAAATCACGAAGGAAAAATTGAAATCTGCTTAACAGATAGAAAATGTCGAAGATGAATAGTCCACACGGAAAATAGAATATGGGCTTCACAACGATTAAGCCAATCCTTACAAAAATAAATTCCAAAGCCTAAGTAAAAATTGGCTCGGAAAGAAAAATCACATAAAATAATTTCGACATCAATAGAAAGCAAATCGAGTGTTGCAGATCTACCATCCGGATTCGCAATTCTCAAAGAAGTCATCAAGGTCAATAAAACGCCGTGCTAAAGTTACTTTTTCAGCCTCCGGCACAAATTTCAATTCGAATCTTTCCCAGAATTGCTCCCAAGTGAGATCCGCTTCAACGATTTCAGAAATTGAAAGCTCATACCAATCTAATGCTCTTTCTTGGAGCATGCTAGAAGCCACTTGGACTCGATGTAGATCAATAAGGTTCATGTGAGAAAAGATACGATCGCATGATTTGAGCCAAGCTTGAATTTCAATAACTCTCTCGGATCCCTTGAATGGCCTTCCACCCAAATCGGTGTAGTCTCTGCACAAGCGTGCAAAATCGGATCTAGGATGAGTAGGCTCGGGATTGGGTCCTGTAGCTTGAGCATTCTTCATGAGATCTAAAAGCTGCAGAGCAGACATGAATACTCCATCTTGGGGAGTAGCACTAGATTGACTGGCGCTGGGACGACCTGGTCTAACCATTTCTCATCTTTAAGAAAGAAAGAAAGAAGAGGAAAAAGTTATTCTCAAAATAAATATCAAGCAATCTTGATAGATAAAATAAGGAATCATAAAGAAAATAGGATGAATCGGTACGAAGACTCGATTAAAATCCTAAAGCACGACTCCTAAGATGGACTTAGGACGATGATCCTTGTTAAATTATTCTACATTGTTCCGAAGTTTGGCTCTGATACCAAGCTGTGACGCCCCACCTCTATACCTACGCTAGCCAAGAACACTACGGTGTAATGCTGTCAACTAGCACGGAGAATAAGGCTGTTGAGGAGCGACCATCCGTGTAATTGCTTTGCGCGAGCACCGATATGTCAGATAGTATAACATGCATTTCTTTTCAAGAGGAAATCCGACATGCCGACACAAACTCAAAACTACTACACAGTGGCTATTATGTCTTCGGAAAACAAATATAGAAATAAACATAACACAAATCAGTCACAGATAATTCATGTCACAAAGGCGGAAGAAGATATGAATATATAACTAACACATGAAAGTGTATATCAGAGTAGTGGTCAAAAAGATCCACAATAATACAGAAGAATAGCAACACGTGCTATACAAAAGAATACAACTATGAGTCCATATCTCAAGTGTATACAACAAAATAAACTACTAATCTAAGTAGTTAGCCAAAAGTCAGAGAAATCAATCCCAAGTGAGAAGTCAAGCTGAAGCACCTGTAACATCTCGGTCTGACCCGAGTATTATTTAATAAGAAAATAATAAATGGATCAGTCTAACTATAAATATCAGATAAAGCGATATAGAATAAGAGGTATGACTAAACACATAATAATCACAATACCAAGCTGTGATATATATAAGTAATTGAAAATCAACAAGAGATTAATCAATGTCACAAAAATCTACTCAAGGATCAAAAGGAATGCCACTCTTTATTTCGTTCACCAAACCATAAATATTGACGATTATATCAATATCAATCACAAAAGTCAATGACACATAAATTCACCAATGCACAAATATTGATAAAACTTATCAATGAAAATCACGAAAATTGGTGAAGCACAAATTCTAGAAATCATCAATTAGAAATCCAGAAATCACAATAAAAGGATGGCCAATCCCACAAACTGGACATCGACACACCAAAAAAGACATGCCTCATGCACAATCGAACATCGACGCACCTAGAAAGATACGCCCCATGCTCTAGCATCGACGCACCTAGAAAGATACGCCCCATGCATAAATAAACATCGATGCACCTAGAAAGATACACCCCATGTAATGTCTAACATCGATGCACCTAGAAAGATGCACCCCATGCAAAGTCGAATATCGACGCACCTAGAAAGATACGCCCCATGCATAGACGAACATCGACGCACCGAGAAAGATATGCCCCATGTCCCGACTTATTGAGCCGATTGCTCCACGAAGAAAACAAACATCGACGCACCTAAATAGGTACGACCCATGCGTGAAATAAACATCGATGTATCTAGAAAGATACGACCCATGCATGAAATAAACATCGACGTATCTAGAAAGATACGACCCATGCGATAAATGAGACAAAGCTCAATAAAATGAGGACAATCCTACATACGGACAAAGAGACATCGCACATTGCTAGTCTAAACCATAAAATGATCATCATCGATCATCAAGAAGTGTCAATTACAATAAGCTAGTAAATATATGAGTTTAGCATCATGTCGCATAACCACTAGCTTAACTTAAATATTTGCGAACAAATTGTAGATCTCCACTAGAAAATTGTCACAAGAGTTTCAATCGAACGAGTCCAAGAATTAACCAACGAAGTAACGCAAGCGTTTCATACCACTCGTTTTACTAAGCCGTTTAATTAGATTTCTCATACGAGTGAGGTAAAGGTTTGTATATACTAATAGATTGGAAATCGGTTTGAGAAAACGAGCTTTGTAATAAAATAGTGTTGAAATCATTTGAAGAAAGGATTTTGATATTTACTACTAGTATAGAAAACCTTTATATTTTTAAAGTGACAAATCATAGATGTGATTGTAGAAACAATCGATCATAAAAATTCACATTCGAAGACGTGAATAAAATCCAAAGAAATCGATATCAAATCCATCAAAATGGATATATCATAAAATTCCCAAAGAAAATGTCATCAAAGTCGATAATAAATGATAACAACAAAAGGGAAACAACACAAATCGATTAAAGTTGGAAATTCAGACAACTAGACAAAATAGGCATAGTTGGCAAATAGCAGCAGGTCGGTCAACCGGACTTCCTAGGTCGGTTGACCGAACCAAAAGCAGGAAGTGCTCGGGTAGCAGGTCGGTCGACCGGACCCTGACCTTGGTCGACCGGAGCCTGTAACCTGCACTTCCAAAACAGAGGTAGGAAGTGCTCGGGTAGCAGGTCGGTCGCCCGGCCACTGAGTTCGGTCGGCCGAACCTGTATACTTGCACTTCCTACCC
Organism: Allium cepa; assembly: GCA_030765085.1. Taxonomy (NCBI): domain Eukaryota; kingdom Viridiplantae; phylum Streptophyta; class Magnoliopsida; order Asparagales; family Amaryllidaceae; genus Allium; species Allium cepa. The sequence goes on from CM060933.1 coordinate 63,766,162, forward strand.
TATTTCAAAAGAGGTGCAAACTCTCTCAATTTGCAAACGGTCGAGCAACGGCACTAAGGGTTTACGCCAATCGGCTACCCGGCCATAAAAGCTCTTGAGCTCATCACCAAAAACATGATCAAAACATCAAAGTTAGGATTTTTAAAGATTTGAACTCAAAACACTAAAAATTGGAATATTCACCAAATCAATCCAAATCAAAAGCAAATGCATATGAATAAGTGTTAGGAATTCATATCTAACAATCGAAGATAGTTATAGACTAAGATGTGAGATAAAAATCTCACCTTTGAAACCAAACAATTGAAGAAGAAGCTTGAAAGCAAAGGGAGAATCAACCACTCTTCAACACAACCCAAACAAACTTGAATCTATGCTCAAAAGAAGAACATTCCCAAAGTTAGGTTTAGGAATTTTCTGAAATCAAAGAGAGAATGAGTTGGAGAAGAAGAAGGAGATGCTTACTAATGGGTTCTCTTTGATTTTGGAGCAAGAACTTGAGCTAGCAAGAGGAACTAAGGCTTGGAGTTTCTAATTCCCATTCTCTTCCACCATTTTTGCTTAAGCTTGAGTGTTAGGAGAATGAAATGAAGTAATGAAGAGTTGGAGTGGGTTGGGGCTGAGTTAGTAAGTGATTAATGGGTTCATCCCAAACCAAAGCCCTAAGTGAAAAAGTGGAAAAAATCAACTTACCCAAACATATCGAAGCTTATACTCAAAAAGGTCGCAAACGTCATTTTGAACTCAATGGGGGTGGTCTCGAGTCCCAATTCGACTGTTTGCAAAAAGTAGCTTTTCGGACCAAAATCCGACGAACGGTGAAATATTTAAATAAAATATTTAAATATACAATCGATAAATATGCGGGTTGTTATATCAAATACGTTTGATACGTCTCGTCATCCAGCTCGTCTCTTGAGCTCCATAATAGTCCATCCAGAATCTATACGCTATAATACTCGGTCTGACCCGTGCACTGTAGTTAACTAACACCCGAGTCAATCTAGAAAACCAGCGTGAGAAAACACACCTAATTGGATTATTAAAGTTTTCAAAAACCTTTTGAAATCAAAGGTATCTCGTAAGACCACGCCACAAATAAACATGCCGGGTTTTTACCTTACGACAAGCCAAACATTTTTATCAAATTCGTCTGATATTATAATAGCGTCTATAGAAAGTAAAATAGAATCTAGCTGAAATGCTTGCATCTCACGTTTTAGCAATAGTTGGGCACAATCAAAACCATACAGGCGCTCATTGGAGATTGGATTCCATACAATGGCAGGGCTACTGGGATATCGTCCATCACAGTACGTGGTCTAGATCACCGTACCGAGGATCCACACCGATGCCTCGCATCACAAGACCGGATCTACCCCTTACTGGATAGTCCGAATAAGTTCACCATGCGGTTGGGATCAACAACCGCCCACACAGCCGAAATGAAGGGACATCTAGACAGGGGTGACGTTACCTTATTTGGTTGCTAGCCACATAGCCTTGTGTGCACCTCCCCTGTTTTAGCCATTCCCGGTTGATGAGGCTCGAGGCTATGCGTTAAATTTTTAGCACACATTCACTTAGAATGCTCATCGTCCTCCTGACGATGTTCTGAAAGCATTCATCCATACAAGTCCATTACGGATTCGAACGAAACTGAAGACACTACTCCTACTATATCCATTTTGGAATCACCCCAAGGATTAGTAGCGACTAGTCCTTGCACTACACTGCTCCATCTTCGACTCCCAGCTCTTGTCTTCCTTACGAAAACGTTCAAACCGGATTGAAGTGGTTTTCGGGGAATAAATCCCAATCCCGGTCTCTTCGAAATGATCAGCGCATTGGCCAATATCGATAGTTGGTTATTTAACTATCAGATAGCATTCACAAACAACCATCATACTTTAAATTACTTTTCAAATTATTTATTTCAAAATAACTTCGCAAGATATTTTCCATACTTCAATCCTTTTGAACACAGTTTCAAACCTTCTTTCTCTCACGGAATAAATTCCCCAAATATTGTTTATTTCCATTGAAAATCACCAAGTCCAAATACTTCAGATTTTAAAAATACTTTAAGTTACTTTATTTTAAAATATACTTTAAAACATTTAAATTAAAACTAATTAAACACTTATTCAAAAAATATATACTTTAAAAATACTTAAAATAAAACTACTTTATAAAATATAAAAATAAATTTTAAAATAAAAGTTATGCCAAACTAAATTTTAAAATAAGGGTTACGAAATTCTATACAAGTTTTCAAAATATTTCTAACAAGCCTAGAACTCCCAATTCAAAAATTCTCCCAATTTCCAATTATTAATTCAATATTTACAATATCTAATAAATAGTGATATTTGAAATTTAAGTTAAACTGTCATTCAAATATTTAAAATCAATTAAATATTTCAATTTCAAATATCCAGAAATTCTGGGATGTCACATTCCTCCCCCTTAAAAGAATTTCGTCCCTGAAATTACTAATTAGGAAGAATGGTCCATAACCCGCTTATTATTTCCTAAAACCCAATAGTTTTTTAACAATACCCAAAACAATCTTTCATTAAAGACTCTATCACACTTACTAACTTTCCAAACTCTTTCATATTTTCAAACAACATTACTTACTCAACAATGCAAATTTAAATTTAAAACCAAATTTCAAATTATCAAAATTTTCTCAAAATTTTTCTAACTCCCTAAATTCCCGAAAAATTTCGCCAGTGTCTCCTTTGCGCGGCCAGCTCGGTACAACTACAAAATACCCCTGCGGGCCCCAGATTCAAAAGAAAACAAAAGCCGAGTGGCTAGAAAAGAAAATCATAAAATTTCATACAGAAATTTAAATACATACCTTTTGTCGGGCCGTACATTTTTTCTTCTGAAATCAAAAATCCCAATTTATCCCTTGCCTTAAAAACACCTGTATCCTACTTAGCAATCATACCAATTCATAGAATCCAAATTCACTTTATTCATTTCCTTTCAAAATTTTCACCATTTGCCTCTCTTAAGCCCGTACGATGCACATATATCATCCTACACAACACCAAATCCGATCGCTTGCTCGATCACACAATTTCATTTCCGAACTAGTATCGTCCACCCGACTTCCTAGAGCAGACTCATATCTAGTTTCTTGATCAGAAACCGTCATTCTCCTTGTATAGCCACAAACTATGATAGAGAATTTCCAGAATCAATCAAAATCCATATCCAGAGTTCGCCGTCGAAAATCGAGTGAAAAACCCCAACTCGGATTGGCATAACTACCTCGAAATTCTATGCTCGAATCTCTATCAAATCTCTATGCGAATAAAATAATATACGTACATCCTACGTATTTGCCCCAATTGATTTTTATCTATATCAATTCTCTTTTATTCACACTTATTTTGGTTTCCATTTTCTTATCCATAATTATCCCATTTCACAACCTTACTTAATCTCCATTTCAATATTACTTAGTATATTTCCAATACCAAATTTAATTAAAAGCTTTCACCCTTAATTCTTCTTAAGTTTAATATAAGCATTTTATATATACTCTTATATTATTACTTTCACTTTACCACTTGGTTTATCTACAGTTAATCAATTTGGATTCCAATTCCATATAGATTTAATTTGCATCAATTTACTAATTAATTTCAAATCTCAATACTTTTGCCTAATTTCGTCTAGAATTTCATTTTCAATTCTACTTGAATTCAATTCTTCAAACTCCGAATATTGAATTATTTATAATTCTTATATTTATTTTCACTTCACCACTTAAGCTTCCCCATCTAATATCATTTAACTAAATTTCCAATTCCCTTTCTGAATTCAATTCACCTTTCATTTTTAAATATTGAATTCTATTTATCCTATCTCAAACCATATTTAATTAACCATTTCTTCAATTAGTTTCGCTTATTAATTTATTTTAAATCCTAATGGATTTATTTCCAAACTTTACTTATTTTTTGTCCACTTTATAACTTCACTTTACTTTGCACAATATCATTCCAATATTCAATTCTAGTTCATTTGCTTATCCACTTAATAAATTAGTTTACTTATTAATTTTCATTTTCAATCTTTTGTTTTATTTAGTCCAACTCAACTATATTTTTCAATTTTACTTTACTTAACATAACACAAATTGAATTTCAAATATTTAGTTTAAATTATATTTGCTTATAATTTTAAATTAATTCCCAATATTCAGTTTCAATCCGATTTACATACAAATGCAAATTCATTTGTCTATCCACAATTTTATTTCCAACTTATATCTTTTTATTTAAATAACCATTTCCCTTAGCTTCCATAGACTTCCTTTAAACTCACTTCAATTAATTAGCATAGCTCCCAACCAATTTTATTTTTCACACTTACTTTTATTTAAATCTTCTTCCAGTTAAATTTTATTTTAACCAATTTTCAAATTTTATAAATTACCAAATTTATTTTTATTCTATAAACATTTTTAAATAAGACTCCAGATTCTTTTAAAATAATTACTCAACATTTCAAAGTCATTTTGAAATCAATTATATGCATAATTCGTATGCAAATCAAATTATCCTTTATTTTAAAACTAAACCCAGTTTTACAAACACTCCAAATTAAAACAATTTGACAGCAATTCCTCTTCTAGAAACTCGAAAATGAACATCGATGATGCTGCAGTCATCACCGAAGTTATTTTGCAACGACCGAAAAAGTTTAGTGCTTTTATCTCTTTAAAACCCTTCAAATATTTTTAAATTCCAAATTTCACCATATTTCATATCCAATTCAAAAGATGTTTCCCAAATAATATCACCATTATTTCACCAAAGCTTTTTTTGAAAATCATTTTCAAACTCAAAAGGAATTAAAATTTCAAATTCCAAATCCTTTCAACTCATATTCAAACATTACTCTAGAAGTTTATCTCATTTTAATTATAAATCACACTATAATTCACATTTACAAACTCCATTTTGTTATATGAATTAATCTTTAACTCTAGTTACACTATTATTTCCTTATTCCAATTTCCATATAACAATGATGATAAATTAATATTATCATTCTCCAACAACAACCAACCATATATAACTATAATAATTTACGGAAAATTACTTCTTTTATATACAAAAAATAATTTGGGCAAAATTATTTCATTTACCCTATTTTAAAACAATACTGTATTGGTTCATCTTGTTTAAGAGTTTATAAATCCCTATCGATACAGCTGGCCGGACTGCACCGACCAGATATAAACACCCAACCGATAAGTCAACGCAATATAAAAAAACAGATTTTTATATCCACTAACAAATACGCGCTCATACTATTAATACACTCAAACTCATTCTAGAGTACTTGCGGACTCTATTCCTAATGAGCAATCCCCACTAGAGCCAAGGTTCTCACTTAACCTTCAACTCTGATACCAAGTGTAACGACCTGATTTTTCGACTCCTGAAAATCGACATCAATACGTCCACTGTATCAAATGCCGAACAATCGAATGCCGAAAAACCGAACCATTAGGGTAAAAGAAGAAGAGATAGAAGAGGAGAAAACAGAATAACAACAGAATCTTACCACCGTAGCGGAATAAAATATAATAGACAATAACTGAACTTTATACAAAAGAAACTATATTAATTTTTATGCATACATCATCAGAGTACAACATCAAGAACATACAACACAGGACAGTTATGATAACTTGTCCATATAGAAACTGAATTAGCAACAATCCATGCACAACGGATAATACATCAAATACATGTGATACGTCTCGCCATCCAGCTCGTCTCCTAAGCTCCATAGCAATCCATCTAGAATCTGTACTCTATAATACTTGGTCTGACCCGAGAGTTATAGTTAAATAACACCCGAGTTAGTTTAGAAAACTAGAGTGAGAAAACACACCCAATTGGATTATTAAAATTTTCAAAATCCTTTCGAAATTAAAGGTATCTCGTAAGACCACGCCATAAATAAACATGCCGGGCTTTTACCTTACGATAAGCAAAATATTTTTATCAAATCCGTCTGATATTATAATAGTGTCTATAGAAAGTAAAATAGAATCTAGCTGAAATGCTTGCATCTCACATTTTAGCAATAGTTGGACGCAATCAAAACCGTACAGGCGCTTATTAGAGATTGGATTCCATACAATGGCAGGGCTACTGGGGTACCACCTGTCAAAGTACGTGGTCTAGATCCCCGTACCGAGGATCCACCCTGATCCCCTGCATCACAAGACCGGAGCTACCCCTTACTGGATTATCCGAATAAGTTCACAACGTGGTTGGGATCAGCAACCGCCCACACAGCCGAAATAAAGGGACATCTAGACAGGGGTGACCTTACCCTATTTGGTTGCTAACCATTTAGGCTTGTGTGCAGCTCCCCTGTTTTAGCCATTCCCGGTTGATGAGGCTCGAGGCTATGAGTTACCTTTTTAGCACACATTCACTTAGAACGCTCATCGTCCTCCTGACGATGTTCTGAAAGCATTCACCCATACAAGTCCACTCCGGGTCCGAACGGAACCGAAGAACACTACTCTTACTACATCCATTTTGAAATCACCCCAAGGATTAGTAGAGACTAGCCCTTACACTTCACTGCTCCATCTTTGACACCTAGCTCTTGTCTTCCTTACGAAAACGTTCAAACCGGATCGAAGTGATTTTCGATGAATAAATCCCGATCCCGGTCTCTTTGAAACGATCGGTGCATTGGCCAATATTGATTGTCGGTTATTTAACTATCAGATAGAATTCACAAACAACCATCAGACTTTAAATAATTTTCCAAATTATTTATTTCAAAACAACTTCGCAAGCTATTTTCCATACTTCAACCCTTTTGAACACAGTTTCAAACCATCTTTCTCTTACGGAATAAATTCCCCAAATATTGTTTATTTCCACTGAAAATACCCAGTCCAAATACTTTAGATTTTATAAATACTTCAATTACTTTATTCTAAAATATACTTTAAAACATTTAAATTAAAACTACTTAAACACTTATTCAAAAAATATATACTTTAAAAATACTTAAAATAAAACTACTTTATAAAATATAAAACTAATTTTTAAAATAAAAGTTAAGCCAAACTTAATTTTAAAGTAAGGGTTACAAAATTCTATACAAGTTTTCAAATAAAACTTTAACCAAACTATCTTTAAAATAAAACTACTTTATAAAATATAAATATTTAAACTTTTCTTTTTAAATCATAATATCAATTAACCTTTTAAAATAACTATTATAACTAATTTAATAAATCTTTACCTTTAAAATTTTAACAACTTAAATATTAATTTCTTAAAAACACTCCTTTAACAACCTTAAAACTTTTAGATTATACTTAAAAAAAATTCTTTGAAAACGTACTTGGCTTTTCAAGGAAATACAATTTTCTTTCATACATTTTAAAAAATAAATCAATATTTATTTTTAAAACAAATTACCCATTCCTTTATAAGTTTCCAATGTGAATTTATACTTCCAAATATCCACTGATATCTTATTTCACTTTATAAACCCAGTTTATAAAGTCCATAGTCTCATCTTCTTTTAAAACACGATTTCAAACTCTAAATCAATTTCCAAATCGATTTTCAGATTTACTCCATTTTAAGATAAATTCCTTTACTTGCTCAATTTCAAACCCGTTAATTTTAGATTTAACTCCTTTATTATGATTTAAAATCTTATTTAAACTGAAAATACCAATTTTATATTTATTTCAAAATTCTTCTTTTATTCCTTCCTAAATCATTTAAATTCTAAATTTAAAAATAAATCTTTTATTCCTTTAAATATTATAACTTAAGTTTAAGAATTTATTTTTTTCCTATTTATTCAAAAATTTCCTTTCCCATACTTTGAAATTTATTTATTTGAATTTAAAAATCAACTTTTATCTTTTTCTAAATCATTCTTTAATTCACCCAAATTCTCTATGACTATTTTAATTAAAAAATTCTCTCTTTTATTTTCTTTTCAAAAACCTAATCTATATAATTTTGATAACTCAGTGTACACAAATATATCCAATCAAACATACCATTCAATATTTTCAATCACCAATATAATCTATCTCAGATTATCAAATAAGTCATATCACAGAATATTAAAACAATCTAAATATTTTAAGGAATCCAGTTGGATCCTTCCAATCTGTTTCTCTGCATCCACAGATGTTAGTACAATATAAAATACCAATTCCACTTCGAGGTGGAATATCGCGGTATATGGGGTTATATCATCTCATCCGCTATTATGCGGCGCATAGGGTCTCATCCGCTATATAATGCAAGAAATCGATCATTTCAATATATATATATATATATATATATATATATATATATATATATATATATATATATATATACAACCGTATATAACATATCACATCCAATGCTGAAAATAAATTATCAATTCAAGCAACAACCAATAATTTAAATTTAACTATTTAAATTTAAAAGGCATTCCAAATAAGTGAGATTAACTCACCTTTGTTTTTAATTTGTAGTCCAAACTAACCAGCTTGTTTTCTTCACGATTCAGGCCTTATATAATCATTATATATTATATTAATATTCGAACTAATTGGACAATTAATTCCCATAGATTTAATTAACAAATTATTTACTTTAAAACTAAATTCCTTAAATAAATTATCTTTAGTAACTAAATAAGTCAAAAAAGTTAATTTAATAATTTATTTACTAAACCCATTATTTAAAATAGCTAGTATATTAAGATATGTAAATGTGTATATATATATTTCATTTAGGACCATATATATATATATAAATGTCTATATGGATCTCAAAATCAAATTCCCTACAACATTTAAAATTCTAATTCCAAAATCACGAATACATGCATATACAGACCGGATTCAAGGATCTGTAAATATAATATTATACAAATTCTACAAAAAAATTCATTTTCAAAAATCTCACCTTTTTATATATATACAGTTTTTAGTTTAAAATATGTATATGAATTTATATATTAGATTAAAGCAAAATTAAGTTACCTCACTACGCAACACAGTAACTACCCTCCTAACTAAGATAGCTCCGCCAATCGAAACTCCGAGCATCTTAGCCGATGACCAGATATTGCCTTCCACTGCTTGACGACGAACCCATACTCCCACTTTCTCGCGATGCTCCGATCGAAGATCCAATCCCCCGAAATGATGGCCTCGATCGATGCTATCCTGCTGTAACACTATCGCAAAACCAGGACGAAACCCTAGCTCAACACGAGGTTTCCACCACGTTGCCATCAACACCTTCAAGTCGAACCAGTCAAGTCCAAACCCCCTTCGTCTTGACAAGTCAAGCTGCTGCTCGGGATGACACACGCGATCTATCGCGTGACAAGAATGAAAGCGATCCCAAATTGAATGAGAATGTATCGGCACTTTGATTTGAGGAACTCGAATGATTTTGGTTTTTGAATTTGGTCCGCCATTTATTTACTCCTGATTCCCCTTTTTTTACGTCGAGATAAATGTTCAGCCTTTTTTTTTCTGAAAACGAGATGCTGGGCTGTTTAGCTTTATTTTAAAAACAACGTGTGTAAGTACAAGTAGACAAGTGTCATACTAAGGGGAGGCACGTGTTGAGAGAAAAAGAAAAAAGGCTATTGAGAAAAAAAATATTATTTTTAATTTAAATTCAAATTCAATTTGTCTCGATTCCTGCAATTCGAAATCTCAACCTCCTATCAATGCGTGTCGCCAGGCATTTATAATGTTATACCCCTATTTCGAATGTAATGGAAAATATTTCGAGGCCTAACTCGATCGTATATAGTAGATAGCTTTTTGAACCCGGTTATAATATTAAATTTTCGATATAAATTTTAACGCGTTCATCTACTGTACGGCCACACGACAACTCCAAGAACTACGAAAATTGAATATTATAACTGGGTTCAGAAAGCTATCTTCTCCATACGATGTTGAGGCCTCTGCTGGCCTGTGGTGGTGGTACTGATAGTTTTCGACGATCGAGTTTGGGTATCTGATGTGCTCGATGTCTCGATTTCGATTCAGGTGATTTACATGGGTTCTAGATGGTTGTGATGCTTGCATGGGTTATCGACGACGTGGAGGTGATCGTGGCGATGGCTGGAGGTGACCGGTGCATCCGGGCACGTGCATGCGTGTGTGTGTATCTGGGTGTTTTGGAGATGATTGGGGAAGAAGGGGAGAACTTGTAGTTGAATTCGAAAAAGGATCGGGTCAGGCTCGAGTATACTTGAGTGTGTTAACAGGCTTTTAAATTTTGAAAATAAAACGAAGTTAAAAATAAATGATGAGAGGGGTGACTCGAAGGTTTGCTCGGGGAAAATTGGTTTGGGCTCGGTTAGGGACTCGTGTTAGTCTTGGGTCTAGGCTTTTGAATTTTAAATAAACAAGTTTTTTTCAAATTTAAATTAGAATAAGTTTAAAACACTTTCTTGTTAATTATTTTAAGTTAATAAGATTTAAAGTATTTTTATTATATACCTATTATTTTGAATTTATTCTTAAGTTATTTAAATAAGCTTAAAAAATGAAATTAAATTGTAATTAAAGATGGTGAAATGATTTTGATTATTAAGTAACTTAAAGGGTTTTAAGTTAAATTCATATGTAAATGATGAAATTTCAAAGGTTATTTAAATATGATTTTAAAAAGATAAATGGCTTATCTTAAATAATGTTTTGATTATTAATTAACTTAAAGGTTTTTAATTAAATTATTTTTTAATGATAATTTATTTTATTTAATGAGATTTAAATGTTGTAATTAAGTGATTATTAAGATAATGGGTTTATCTTAATTAATCAAGGTCTAAATTAAAGGATTATTATTGATTTATTAATGACAATTACTTAATTTGATTAATAATTAAAGGATGATTACTTAATGAAATTAATTAAGTAAAATTACTTATTGTAAATAATAAAAGATTATTACTTAATGTAATTAAGGGATAATTACTTTGTGTAATTTCATTAAAGGATAATTAATTGGTTAAGATTATTTAGTGTAAGTAAGTAAAGGATAGTTAATTACATAATAGAGGTAATTAAAAGGATAATTATCCAGTGTAAAGGATTAAGTACTTAATAATTAATTAGTGTATTATTGTGATTTAATTAAAGGTTAATTAATATAAGTAATTAAGGGTAATTAATTATTAAAGGCAATTACTTAATGAAAGTAATTAAGGACAATCAATTAATGATTAAAGGTTGATTAATCAAGTGATTAAAGAATAATTATTTAATGTAAGTAATTAAAAAATAATTTGTAATTAAAGGTTAATTAATTAAAGGTTAATTAATAATCAAGTGTTAATCACTTGATAAGTAAAGGTTAATTTATTTAATTAGAGGATGATTAATTAATGTAATTAATTGAGGGTTAATTAATTATGCAATTAACTTAAGGTAACTTTATTTATGCGATTAATTAAGGAATTTTTAATTAATTAAGGATAATAAATTAAGATGGATGATTAAGGATGATTAATTAATTTTTATTAATTAATTAAAATAATAACAAATGGTTGGTAAATGTTAATTAATCAGGTTTAGGTGATTAATTCATTTTGAGATAATTAAATTAATTATAATTAGGTGATTAATTTAATCTTGCTTATAGATGTTTGGATTGTATTGAAAGACTTGAATTGTTTAATATCTTTGATGTGTGATATTCTATTGTATGAATTATGTGGATTGAGCTGTGAACTGTGATGAATTTACATATTTATCTATGAATGAAAGAAAAGCGTTATAGGATTATACCACTTGTCGATATTGTTGTGCTTGAATAGATGATGGTTGTGATATTTTATAGTCGCCTGTGAAACCCCTGGACTACACACAACACACACACAAATATGGATTTCACGGGAAATTGGTTAAGTCATGGGTTTTTGAATTTGATATCATTTTATTCAAAATGGTTTTAAAAGTTAAATTTTGAATCCAAAATGGTATGGAAGTGGAATTGATTTGAATATGAAGAACTTTTGGAAAGGATTTTTGAAGTGAAAAGTTATTTTAAATGGCTTGTTAAAGTTTTGGAATTAAAATATAATATGGTTTGGAAATTAAATATAATAATATGGTTTGAAAAGGGTTATACAGGTTGTATAATGTATAGATATGGATTTTAAACCATTTTAAAGGTATTTTATATGAATTATTTTTGGAGTTTGAATTTAACCCAAATAGAACTTGCCGAGTATACGTCAGTTTGCAGATTTTTCAATTTATACTTTAAAAGGTTATTACTTGAGTAAATTTAATCGGATTTTCCCGAAACAAAAAACCTTTGTTTTCAAATGATAATTTCTTTCATACAAAGAAATAATTTTCAGTTTTTGTTGAAAGGATTTCGAAATTGAAATGGAAATAGCTTTGAAAGCTATGAATGAGTCTTTGTTAAAGATTTGGTGAACATTGTTTTAAATTGAAGAGGATCTTAAAGGGTGAATCTTTTGTTTAAAAGATTAAAAATGGAAATTTGTTTAAACCATTCAAAAGGAAAGGTTTTGGGGAACAAGTGTTGAAAATTTATGACTTAACTAAGATCCTAATATATCCATATGTTTTTAAAATTAGCGCTCATTATTCGGTTTAGCCGAGAGAGGACTTTGGTCATAAAACCCATTCCGAATAAATGATACGACGTAATGGATAGAAATTGAAGATGGCGGAGAAGACCGAGTATTTTCGAGAACGAAAGGATTATCCGTCGAATGTCTCTGCACTGAGTTTGGTATAAGTTCAGCATGATAGGGGGTTCTTGCTTCGCGCTTGGTGGCGAGCAGGAGACTCTTATCCCTACACACCCCCGGGGAGGGATTGGCTAACCAGGTTGGTTGAGAGTCGAAAGGCTGGCCGTAAAACCAAATTCGGGATACCAATTTTTGCCACGGCGAGGCTGGGATGGTTGAAAAGCCTACGAGTCGAGATTGGCAGCTGTCGATGGTTGAAAAGCCTAGACCGTTAAATTTTGGTATCATAGTAACACCCGAGTCAAACCGAGTATTACAGATTTTCAGGTCAGGACGATCTGGAGCTCAGGAGGCAAGCTAGATGTCAGGAACTTATGGAGTTTACCGCTATGTATTTGAGTTTGATTTGATTTAGTCTAGGACAAGTTAATTATAACCATCCAGTTTATTTGTAAATGGTCGTACTTTGATATATTGAATGTAACCTGATAATTACTGCTTATCTTTGTATAAATGCTATTATTTGATATTATACTTTGATTTGCTGTGAATGTGAGATTTTTTGTTTTTGTTTCTGTTTCTTCTTCTACCTCTTTTCTTCTTTACCCTAACCATATGAGATTTCCGGCGTTCGATTTCTTAGTACTTCTACAGTGAACGTATTAGTGTCGAATTCTCGAGGTCGAAAATTTCGGGTCGTTACATTTTGGTATCAGACTGTGACGACCCGCCTTTCATTCCACAGAAAGACGTATCACCATTAAGAAAGAAATAGGTAGAAAAGAGAATAGATAGAAAGAAAGAAACAACAACATCAGAATCTCACAGCGGAAACGGAAAAATATAATATATCACATAACTATTACATAGTCATTATACATCATAGATTACACAGTTTCAAAATCAACACATTAGACAGTCATGAAGAGCTGTCTATCCATTACATTCCAAAATACAACAGACAAAAACTTCTACACATCGGAAATAGATATAGATACGCCAAGGCTCCTTCTCTAAGCTTTGTCCAAAATTCGTCAAGCAAAACCTGATCACTTGGCTACTCATAAAAATTTGAGTACCCAAGAGTTTAAGAAAAACAGAAATAAACTCCGGGTCAGACATGGGTCTGGTGTGAGTAAACGGTTAAGTCGTATAACTTAAAAAACCTTTGAAAGAAAAAGTATCTCGTAAGACACTCCGCAAATAAACACGGACAAGTTTTTACCCTGCGACAACCAAACATTTGATAGGAAATCTGTTTGTATTATAATAGTGTCTAGGGTTTTCAAATAAGTATTCACATAGCCGAAATTGTTACATTCATTAAATTCCAATATACATAGGTATACAATCAGGTCCGAGATCACTTATTGGAGCTTGGATTCCATACAATGGCAGGACTACTGGGGTACCGCCCGTCACAGTACATGGCCTAGATCACCGTACCGAAGATCCACCCCGATCCTCTGAATCACAAAGCCGGAGCTACCCCTTACTAGATAGTCCAAATAAGACAACCCAGCGGTTGTGGCCAAACAACCGCCCACACAGCCGAATAAAAAGGGACCTCTAGACAGGAGAAAACCTTATCCTACTTGGATGCTACCCACTTAGCCTTGCATGCACCTCCCCTATTTTAGCCATTCCCGATTGATAAGGCTTGAGGCTACGATTACCTTTTAAGAACGCATCTTGGAATGCTCATCGTCCTCCATTGACGATGGTCTGATAGCATTCATCCATACAAGTTCGTTTCGGGTTCGAACGAAACCGAAGGCACTATCTCGTTACACTAATTTTGGAATCACCCTCATAGTTAACGACAATAGCCCTTGCACTTTGAAACTTCATCTCGATCTTCACTTGAGCTCTCACGACCTATCATTTAACTTTGATCGATGTGGTTTTTGGATAATCAAATTTGATATCTGATCCCGGTCTCATCGAAATCCAAACATTTCTTAAAGGCCAATTTATTTAAGGTTTAAACAATTTAATTACATTCAGAACTTGTATACATACAACATTCGTCATAGATAAATAACACACTTTTATCACAGCTAAAACCAAAGTATATCACATCACAGAATGTCATAGATTATCATACTATAAATATCAATCCAAACATTCTATACAATCAATCATCTATAAGCAAGAGTTATTAATTCATACTATACTTAATTTTATTAACTCAAATTAAATTAATCACTTAAGAATTAATCACCTAACCCTGCTTAATTAAGTAATTACAAACCATTTAATTAATTATCTAACTAAGTAATCATTCTTTAATTACTTTTATAAATTAATTAATTTGTATTTAATCACCTAACGCAAGCATCATGACCATCTAGAACCTATGTAAATTTCGACCTCGAAAATTCGACACTAATACGTTCACGGTAGAAGTGCCGAGCAATCGAATGCCGGAAATTTTAGATTGTTAGAGAAAAGAAGAAGAAGAAGGTAGAAGATAAACAGAAAATAACAGCATCTCACATTCGTAGCAGATTAAATATAATATCAAATAATAGCATTTATACAAAGAAAAGCTTTAATTGTCAATTTTATAACAATACATCAGAGTACAATCATTATACCTAAACTGGGCAGTTGTACAACTTGTCCCAGACTACTATCAATACAACTCTATTACACAGCGGAATATACTCCATACGTTCCTGCAATCTAGCTCGCCTCCTGAGCTCCAGAACCTCATAACCTGAAAATCTGTAATACTCAGTCTGACCCGAGCATTACATCAAAGTAACACCGGGGTCAGGTTGGAAACTAGCGTAGTAAACCCATAAAATTTGAAATACTAAGTCACAAACATATTTGGAACCCGGGGTAACCGATACCTCACTATGAGTTTCTTAACTTGTTATAGTCAATCACTTATTGCAAAATAATATCCAAAAACTGTTACTCAGTTTAAATGTCCATGTTACTTAATTATTCCACTCTAGCCTATTTGATTCTAACTCAAATCTATCATTGTAGATTTCAGATCGAAGTGGTTTCGGGTATTTGCTGATACCCGACCCCGGTCTCCTTGAATCCAATACCATCTTTAATCCAACTTATTTTAAATGAATTCAATTCAATTTTAAATACGGGATGTCATATTTACATGGTAATTTATCATTGATAGATACCCACATTATCACAGTTCATTCAAACATATCTTATCATAGTACACTACAAATTATCAGACTAGATATTAATCCAATCATTCAATACAATTCAATCATCCATAAGCAAAAGCCAATCCTCACCATTTCTAATTAATTAAATTATATCACTAAATAAATTTAATTAATTACTTTTAGATCCAGCTTGATTAACATAAATTAATTTAAATCCAATCATTATTATTTTAATAGATTAAAGAAATTAATTAATCATTCCTTAATTATTCACATTAATTAATTACCCTTTAATTACATAAAGTAATTGATTAACCTTTAATTATTTACATTAATTATCCTTTAATTACTTACGTTCTTAATTTAATTTAAAGATAAACCATTAATTCCTTAATTATCTAAATTAATTTAATTATTACTTAAACAAGATCACTTAAGTCCCTTGTTTTGACTAATTTAAAATTCAATATACTTAACTCAATTACTTATTTAAATTCATCATGTCATTCTTTTGAAATCACTAGGAATTAATTAAACAATTACCCTATTATATAATTATATTAAACCAACAATTAGAATTCAAACAATGTGACTTATTATTTTGTATTTGAAAATTGTTTAATATTTAACTTTGAAACCTTGTTAACAATCCTTTTACTTTGAAAACCTTCATTTCTTTATTTTTAAATTGTCACAATTTTTACTTTTGCTTGGATCTTTGCCGATACTTACTTTGGAAACTTATTCATTAAATACTTCTACTATAAAACCTGATCAAACTTCCCCTTTTTAATTTAAAACCTGGTACAAATTTACTTTCAAATTTAGAAGCCTGTGACTTAACACCTGGAATCAACAACAAGTTCGAGCCTACACAAACTCCTCAAACAAATACTCGAGCCCAGTCCAAAATTTACCGAGCAAGCACTCGAGCACTCCATCCTTCTCCACTCGATGAACCACGCGAATGACTCAAGAATGACATCGAGTCCACACTAAAATTTCCTGATCCACTTCTTCTCCTTTATTTTTCTTCAACTACTCCGATCTCTTCCTTCCACCGTGCACACATAGATACAATGCACATGCATACCCTCTCCCAGATGACGACCTAGCTTCTGACCATCCTTGCTCATCACCTTCGAGCCCCGCAAGTTCTCTGACCACCCAATTCCATGCGGCAACTACAAAAACAAAAAAAACTCGATCTTCCACCAAAAGAAGAAATACACAAACCTCCTTCCTTCACCTCGACCGGTCATCACCAACCACTGGCAGGCTCCATACTTTGCCAGAAGCCTTGCCGTGAACCTCCCTTACTTTCTCCTCCATACCACAACCTTAAATCCTCGTCACGACACCATAATTTGCCTGGAACCACCCTCCACCAAATCAAGTCCTAAAACCCTACAACGCCATCATGCCATCACCACCGTGATCTAAAAATCATGCCACCAATTTTTTCACGATCCCTGTCCCACGACCTACCTCCGACATAAACCACGACCTTACTGAACCCCGCGATCGCCTGAATTGGAATAAAACCCCAATTCCGTTCATCACGTAATTCCTTCCCAAATTCCCACTTGAAAATCTTGATATAGTTACTAAAAATCGTAGTTTTTACTGTCGAGTAAGATCATATAATCAAAATAAGGAAATTAAACAATCGAATTTTTTCTGACTCTAAATGGTTTTTACTGTTCTTCCTTGATTCCTGAAATCTGTTTGTTAATTTTGCCTAAATTTGTTTTTAAAATTAAATTAGGTAGATACAACCAACTTTCATCTAAAGGTCATCACATAAATCTGTTTACATAAGGAGATATGAATTTTTATTGAATTTATTGATCCTGTTTTAATCTGTTAATATCAATAGAGGCATTCATATGAATATACACAGACATGCACACATAGTATTTTACTAAAGTATATCCAAGCAACACATTTACAACTTTATTTATACATGCAACCAGATATAAAATAGATTTAAGTTTTAATAAAATGGTATTTGTTTACTCATCGAAATTTGGAAAACAGATAATAGAGCCAATGAAAAACTGGACTTGATCTAGAACTTGTTTTGATCAACTTGAATCTTTGCTTGATGTTTGAATTTGTTTGATCTTTGTTGAGTTGATCTGAATTTGTATTTTCTTGCTCTTGAATCTATTATGTTTTGCTCAGATTAAAATTTGAAACAAATTGATTTCTTTGTTTTTTTCTTTTAGTCTAGAAGATGAATGAAAGAGTTTAGAGAAGAGAATGCATTTGAAAACAGGACTGTACTTCATTTTGAACTGAAAACGGCTTTCTTTTAAACAAGTTATTATATTTTATTTTAAAAGAAAACCAATGCCACACATTATTATGCATGTTACTCTAAGCTTACACATGCCAAAATCAATTTATTTAAAAAATTCTTATGTTTTTACTAATTTAAGTTTTATGTTTAATACTTTTTATATATTCAACTTATATTTATTTCATGTATATTTTAGAAGAAATATTGACCTTTATTAAATCCAATGTTAAACTTAAACTATTTTATATATTTTATATTAATACATATTACCATTAGTATTTTTTGTAGAAATTTTTTATATTGAACTCAAAACAATAGCTTCCTAATCACAATATATATATATTAAAATTAGAAATATCTTATGTGAATTTTTGATAAATATAAATTTATTCACATTTTTACAACTTCCAAATATGCTACTTCTCATGGCATATATATATTCATAGATATATTTACACACTTATATGTTTGTATATGTATACATTTAAAATTTTCAACGTTATAAAATTTGCATATATCTTTTATATATTTATATATTATCTTGAATTAAATAGTGAAATATATTATTCATTTATCCAAAGATTTATTTTTCAATATCTATAATAGTTTCCAATCTCAATATATATATATCCCGATATTTATCAGAATTTTATTTGTTTAACATTAAAATCGGTATTTTAATAAATTTAATCATTTTAATTACAAATTAACAGATGTCCAAAAATCTGGGTTATCACATTCCTCCCCCCTTTAAATCTTTTCGTCCTCGAAAAGGAACGAAGCCAGAATTTATTAAAATGCTTATTATCAGCTTAAGTTGCTCTTTGATCATTTCAACTATAAACTCTTTATTTAAGAATTTTCAAAAAACTTTAAAAATTTACATACTATGCCAAGATAGCTTTATAAAAATACTTTTATAATTCGATGTCTCAACCAGTCCGTCCTTGTTCTTACAGAAATTCGGTCATACGTTGATCAGGCGTAGAACTGAAAATCGATAAGTACTTGGTAAACCCGTTTTCAACACCTATTGAAAATACATGGAAAATATTTTGGTGAAAATATAGAAAACATTCTTAAAAGTGTAGAAATCATTTTTGGTGAGAATGCTCTGGAAATCATCACCCCCTCCATGGTCGCAGTTAACCCGATTGTTACGTTGCCATCGTGGCAAAATCCATAGATAACTGTAGGCACTCTGCGCCCATTGATTACGCCACAAAACCCATCACAGATCGCAGCTACACTCAGGGTTACGTCGCAATCATGGCAAAAATCCATGTAAGTATAAGCATCAGCGCCCTCGAATTTCGCTGCCAAATGAAACTTCACCACTCCTACATAGATCACAGACTACATCAGTCGAGTCCCAATGTTGCCTGTAGGCACTCACTGCCACACGAATTTCGCTATATCTTCATAGATCGCAGTCTACCAATGTTACGTTGCCATCACGGTAAAATCAAACGTAGACCGTTGGCTCTCACGGTCACACGACTTCCGCTATGGTCCATAATAGATCGCAGTGACATCGAGTTACACTGTCGTCACAGCATAACCCAAATGCCTCTGTAGGCATCAACGCCCTCGACTTTCGCTACCCACACACAATCCTCAGGAATTTCAGTTTGTCCGAAGCTCCTTCCAGGATCCAAATTTAGAGCCTCCCCTTTTGGGCTCAAGGCAGAACCACCCCATGGATCTCCTGTGAAGTTCATTTCATGGGAGCGCCTTTTTCCCCAGAGCCAATCTCAAAACATATTATACTATAAACTTATAGTATCATTCAAATCATACTCTTCATGATTCACATAAATCTCCTTTATACAAAATCGATATCTCAAATCGATAGTTCCAAACTTGGCTTTTCAAATTCCCAAAATTGACAAAAGCCTTTCCAAAATCCATAGGTTCCAAAACCTTTTTTTCCAAAAATCATTCCCATGAAATCATTCACACAAACACACACACACACACAAATCTTGAAAATTTTTGAATCACTTCATACTTATATAAATTTCCTTTTATACTTCAAGTACTTTCAAAGATCACATCTTTAGGTTATAAGTTTAACAAGGGGTGTTTATTATATATAACAAATATATATAACTTTAGTAACACCAAATTAAATTTTCAAGTTTGATTTCCTTTATAAATTTATTTACCATATCACTTACTTTTTATAAAGTGAATTTCAATTATAAAGATATCCTACTTCCACTTCTATTCATATATATTTCTCAAAATACACTTTTCTTTTCAAAAATCATTTTTCATTTCTTTCAAAATTTCAATATCCATTACATTTAAGCACGTACGATGTACATATACCATTTGTATGCAACGTCAAATCTGATCGCTCACTCGATCACACAATTTCACTTTCGAACTAGTATCGTCCGTCCGACTTCCTTGTGCTGACTCAGATTTGGTTTCTTGATCAGAAACCGTCATTCTCCTTGCATAGTCATAACTATGATAGAGAATTTCCCGAATCAGTCAAAAATACATATCCAAGGTTCACCGTCGAAAATCGAGTGAAAAATCCCAACTTGGATTGATATACTATCTCGAAATTTTGTACTCGAATATGGATCAAATCATTCTACGGATAGAATAGTATACGTACATCCTACATACTTATCTTCATTGATTATTAGCTAAATCAATATTCTTTCTATTCACCTTCATTTGACTCTATTTACTTATTCACACTCGCCTCAATTTCTATTTTGGTTATCACTTCAATTCTAAACAGTTTGCACTCTGACCATCTTATATTTAGAAAATAGCTTGAAAAGTTAAAAATAGATAAGTAGTTGTAAAATAGTCATTAGTTGTAAATAGATGTGAAATAGTTAAGTAGTTATAACTTATAACATAGTTGTAAAATAGTTAGATAATTGCAAAATAATTGTAAAATAATAATTAGCTATAAAGTAGTTATAAAATAGTAATTAGTTTGCAAAACAAATGTAAAATAGTAATTAGTTTCAAAATAGTTGTAAAATAATTATAAGATAGTTTGGGTTTTAAAAGGAAAGGTTGTATAGTAAATAGCTAGGAAAATAAATTTTAAATAGTTTATTAAAACAATTTATTCAAAAATAGTTTCAGAGTCAAACTGTATTAATTTTCCAATTTCCCATTTCAATCACTTTCGATTTATATTTCCACTTTCATTTAAATTAATTCAATTTCAATTCAAATTAAATAATCTTCAATTCCTATTCCAAATTCAAATCAATTCCTATTTGAATTTAAAATTATTCAACCCCAATCTCACTTCCAATTAATTCAAATCAAATTCAATTTGAACTAATTTCAATTCCAATCTCAACTTTAAACCATTTCGAATTATATAAATTTGAGTTAAATTTTTAAATGTTGATTTAATTCCTTAAATCAAATTAACCTTTACTTTTAAATTAACCTCTTAAATCTTTAAACCATTTAATTCTGAGTCCAAATTTCAAAATTCCGTTTTAAATTACCTTTACTTAACTTATTCCGAAGTTCAAATAAGAGTTTTCAAAACTTTTTAAATGATTAAATCTTCAGAATCCAATTTGTTACCCAATTTTAACTTGGAAACCAATTCTTAACAAATTTTTAACAAGCTCATTTCTAACATTTAAATCTTTATGTTCAAAGCAATTTCATTTTCATAAGTTCAATCTTATTTCTATTTTATTTCAGTAATGGATGTATATTACCTCAATCCATTTCTTAATTCATTTAAAATAATTTAGTTCTCGGTTTCATAGATTATTAATAATAACATAATGATATCAGGATAAGTCTTAATAAATAAACATCCAATTTATATAAAGCATTCATCAATAACATCCATTACCAATTTCCTGATCTCAAACTTGTTTGGAGATCACACATAACTCCCATTCAAACTATCCATTTAACTTCCCTAAGTTAAATCTCAATTTCATCTTGAAATTTCCAATTCTGGTTGCTTGTTAAACTTATTTAACTTCTTCTATGTTAAATTCAATTTACTTAATCCAGTCAACCTTACTCACTTTGAATCCTTTATTTGAATTTTTATAATTCTGGTCAATATCCTTTCCCTCTTAAAAGTTCAAAAACTTATTATATTTCAAGGAAAATTCAAAACTCAACACTTAGTGTTTACTTCCAATCAGCTTTGATCTTATGTATATACCACATGTACACATATTCATTTCTTTTGCACCCCAAGGCATATTTTAATTTTTTAAACCATTCTTGGTTTTTAGTTCAAAACATATTTCTTTAAAAAATTTAAAACAACTCTTGTTTTAAGATAAGATTCCCTCATTTAAAAATATTATTTATTATATCTTTTAACATTTTGAAACAATTTCAAATTTTCTGGACTTAGATTTAAAACTTCACAATTTTAACTATCTTCAATTCCAATTTATAAGCCATACTTATCTAAATTATTACTTCCTTAAAACATTTCATTCAGCTTAATCATTAACAACATTTCACTATTAAGATACAACAAAAATTTTAGGATAATAACCAAGGTTATCATAACTAGAAACCAATTCACTCTATATTCTCTCATAATTTATTGGATAATAAAATCAGGGTAACTTAATTCAGCATTCTGAAAACATTCTTACAAACTTTAGGATTTTATTCTCTGGTTTGAATTTAAAAGTGTTTTGCTCAGTTTTAAAAATATATTGTTTAAATTGAATTTAAAAATAGCCTTGCGAGGTACAGTCTTGGAATTCGACGAAACTGGTTCCATTGGATCTGTAATAGTGTATTATTATCGGATTTCAATTTTTATAGTGTTTGGAGTTGTCATGTGGCCATACGGTAGATAAACGCGTTAAAATTTATATCGAAAATTTAATATTATAACTAGATTTAAAAAGCTATCTTCTCCATATGATTGAGTTAGACCTAGAATCTTTTTCCATTACGTTTGAAATAGGGGTATAACATTAAAAACGCATGGTGGCACACATCGATAGGAGGTCAAGATTTCGAGTTGTGGGAATAGAGACGAATTGAATTTGGATTTAAATTAAAAATAATATTTGTTTTCTCAGCAGCCTTTTTTCTTTTTCTTTCAACACATGCCTCCCCTTAGTATGACACTTGTCCACTTGTATTTACACGCGTTTTTTTTAAAATAAAGCTAAACGGCCCAAAACCTTGTTTTCGAAATAAAAAGGAAAGAAGGTCGAACATTTATCTCGACATAAAAAGGGAATCGGGAGTAAATAAATAGCGGACCAAATTGGAAAACCAAAATCATTCAAGTTCCTCAAATCAGATTGCCGATACATTCTCGTTCAATTTGGGATCGCGCTTTCATTTTCATCATGCGATAGATCGCGTATGTCCTGAGCAGCAGCTTATCTTGTTAAGGCGGAGGGGGGTTTGGACTTGACTGGTTCGACTTGAAGGTGTTGATGGCGACGTGGGGGAAATCTCGAGTTAAGCTAGGGTTTAGCCCTGGTTTTGCAGCAGTCTTACAGCAGGATGGCATCGATCGAGGCCGTCATTTTGGGGGATTGGATCTTGATCGGAGCATCGCGAGCAAGTTGGAGTATGGGTTCGTCATCAAGCAGTGGAAGGCAATATCTGGTCATCGGTGAAGATGCTCGGAGTTTCGATTAGCGGTGCTATCTTAGTTAGGAGGGTGGTCGTTGTGTTGCGCATTGAGGTAAGTTAATTTTGCTTTAATCTAATATATAAATTCATATACATATTTTAAACTAAAAACTGTATATACATAAAATGGTGAGATTTTTGAAAATGAATTTTTTTATAGAATTTATATAATAATACATTTACAGATCCTTGAATCTGGTCTATATATGCATGTATTCATGATTTTGAAATTAGAATTTTAATGTTGTAGGGGTTATTTAAAATTTGATTTTGAGATCCATATAGACATTTTTGTAAATATATATATATATATATATATATATATATATATATATATATATATGGTCCTAAAGGAAATAAATATATATATATATATATTTACATATCTTAATATACTAGCTATTTTAAATAATGGGTTCCGTAAATAAATTGTTATTAACTTATTTGAGTTATTTAGTTACTAAAGACAATTTATTTAAGGAATTTAGTTTGAAATTAAATAATTTGTTAATTAAATCTATGGGAATTAATTATCCGATTAGTTCGAATATTAATAAATTATATAATGATTATACAAGGTCTGAATCGTGAAGAAAACCAGCTGGTTGGTTTGGACTACAAATTAAAAACAAAGGTGAGTTAATCTCACTCATTTGGAATGCCTTTTAAATTAAAATTATTTGTTGTTGCTTGAATTGATAATTTATTTTTAGCATTGAGTGTGATATGTTATATATATATATATATATATATATATATATATATATTGGAGTGATTGATTTTACGCATTATATAGCGGATGAGACCCTATGCGCTGCATAATAGCAGATGAGATGATATAACCCCATATACCGCGATATTCCACCTCGAAGTGGAATTAGTATTTTTATATTGTGCTAACATCTGTGCATGCAGGGAAACAGATTGGAGAGATCCAACTGGATTCCTCAAAATATTTAGATTGTTTTAATATTCTATGTTATGATTTATTTAATAATCTGGGATAGATTATATTGGTGATTGGAAATATTGAATGCTATGTTTGATTGGATATATTTGGGTATGCTGAGTTATCAAAAATATATAGATTGGATTTTTGAAAAGAAAATAAAAGAGATAATTTTTAATAAAATAATCATAGAGAATTTAGGTAAATTAAAGAATGATTTAGAAAAGGGTAAAAGTCGATTTTTAAATTCTAATAAATAAATTTCAAAGTATGAGAAAGATATTTTGAATAAATAGGAAAATTCTTAATCTTAAGTGATAATATTTAAAGGAATAAAAGATTTATTTTTAAATTCAGAATTTAAATGATTTATGAAGGAGTAAAGAAGAATTTTGAAACAAAAATGAAATTGGTATTTTCAGTTTAAATAAGATTTTAAATCATAATAAAGGAGTTAAGTCTGAAATTAATTGGTTTGAAATTGAGTAAGTAAATGAACTTATTTTAAAATGGAGTAAATTTGAAAATCGATTTGGAAATTGATTTAGAGTTCGAAATTGTGTTATAAAAGAAGATGAGACTATGGAATTTATAAACTGGGTTTATAAAGTGAAATAAGATATTAGTGGATATTTGAAAGTATAAATTTACATTGGAAATTTATAAAGGAATGAGTAATTTGTTATAAAAATAAATAAGGATTTATTTTTTAAAAGGTGTGAAAGAAAAGTGTATTTCTCTGAAAAGCCAAGTACGTTTTCAAAGCAAATTTTTTTAAGTATAAGTTAAAAGTTTTAAAGTTGTTAAAGGAGTGTTTTTAAGAAATTATTATTTAAATTGTTAAAATTTTAAAGGTAGATATTTATTAAATTAGTTATAATAGTAATTATTTAAAAGGTTAATTGATATTATGACTTAAAAAAAAAGTTTAAATATTTATATTTTATAAAGTAGTTTTATTTTGAAGATAGTTTGGTTAAAGTTTTATTTAAAAACTTGTATAGATTTTCGTAACCCTTACTTTAAAATTTAGTTTGGCTTAAATTTTATTTTAAAAATTAGTTTTATATTTTATAAAGTAGTTTTATTTTAAGTATTTTTAAAGTATATGTTCTTTGAATAAGTGTTTAAGTGAACCGAGAAAGGATTGGTTTGAACGTTTTCGCGAGGAAGACAAGAGCTGAGAGTCGAAGATGGAGAAGTGAAATGCAAGGGCTAGTCGCTACTAATCCTGAGGGTGATTCAAAAATGGATGTAGTAGGAATAGTGTCTTCGGTTTCGTTCGAACCCGGAACGGACTTGTATGGATGAATGCTTTCATAACATCGTTAGGAGGACGATAAGCATTCTAAGTGAATGTGTGCTAAAAAGGTAACGCATAGCCTCGTGCCTCATCAATCGGGAATGGCTAAAACAGAGGAGGTGCACACAAGGCTAACCATCTCCTATACCTATCAAATAAACAACGCAGTTAAATGAAAAAGGAAACAAACCTAAATTGCAAAAATAAAAGTCAATTGAATATTAATATTGCCTCAATTTATGGGTTTGTATTCTCTTCATATTTTAGACTGGGACACATATATATGTACACGGATAATTTATGATATGCACAATGTATCACAGTGAATATCACGAGGCGGAGCATCAATCAAATCTCAAGGATTGTTGTAAAGGTCAAGCCCGAAGGCTCGACACAGTGTAAAAGTACGCAAGGTCAATCCCAAGCCTCCTCGGGCTCAACTCAGGTGCACATATCATAAAACAAGTTTCAGCAATTCAAGTTCAAAACAAGTGCACCAATAGGTGAAACACCAGAATACTCTAACCAGGAATATATACAATTCAAGTGTGAGATAATATAACCAGAATACTCAAACTAGGAAATTTTCACTTGCACATTCACTCATTTATGCATACATATATATGTATGTATATACATGAAAATGCACACTTTCACATTTAGGAAATGCAAATAAGACAACTAGGTAAGACTTCAAGGCAAAACGGCAGTGTACATAATGTTCAGAACTATAGTGCACATAAATAAGAATTCAAGTGCACATAAACAAGATCAGGCAAAATGGCAGTGCATATAGGAGCAACTTAAGGCAAGTCAACACAAGTTTAAATCAAAATGGTTAGGAAAATCAAAATGGTTCAGATTAAGGCATAAACAAGGAACACCAAAAAATGCACACATGAAGCATGTATAATGGTACATGTATGAAAAGCATTTCATGCTATAGGCAGCAAGTATATATCATCAAAGTGAGCATGTACATATATATTTATATATACATAGGCATAAAATGACAAGTGCTCAGGAAAAGCAAGAAATCATAATGTTGAAGCAATTATATACAAGCTCGAGTGCACATAAGTATATACAAGCGCATACAAGTATATATACAAGAACTGAATTGGACCAAGATTTGCAATTGAAAGTGTAACAAGAAATCACAGTGCACATAAACAAGATCAAGCAAAATAACAGTGCTGAAGCAAATATTAAATTGCACAAACAAGAAACCGAAGCACACGAAAGGGATTTAACCAACGTCAAGGCAGTGTGCACTCCCTTGAACATGGTAGTGTGCAAGTACATGGATAAGGCCAACAATGCAACAAGGCTGTGCAACAAATAGCAAGTGCCATAAATTAAAACCAGGAAGTGTCACAAACATTCAGGCAGCAAAGCAATGTACAAGTATAGATCAACCGCCAACATTCACACATATATAAATACATATATATATGTAAGTATATACATGGATGGTATTGGAATCAAAGTGCACTACAACAAGATCAACTCAAAATGGTTTAGCTCAAAGCAACAAGGAGAAGCCAGTGACATAGTACATGAAAACATAGGAGCAGATAAACAAAGGACAATTTCGACGGGTATGGAAACATATGTAAACATAGGAGCATATGAAAACATTAAGGTGCATATGAAAACATACATACAGATAAACAAGAGACAGTTTCAACATAGGAGCAGCAAGACTCAAGTGTTAGTGCACATAGATGAAGCTAAAGGTAAATCAAAACAAGATCAACACAAAATTGTTCAGCTTTAGGCAATTCAACAATTGGTTCAGCTCAAAATGTTTCAAGCTCACACCAGTTCATATGTATGTACATAGTGAGTAGAAATGGTTCAAGCTCAAACCAGCTCAAAGCAATTCAACAAATGGTCAGCTCAAAATGGTTCAAGCAATTCAAAATGGTTCAGCTCAAAGCAAACCAATTCAAGCTCAAAATGGTTCACAAGCAGATCAAAACAAGGTAGTGCCACAAAAAGCAAGTGCCAAAATTTAAAACAAGGAAATGTGTGACGACACGACTTTTTCTCCACAGAAAGTCGTATCATCTTTAAGAAAGAAAGGGATAGAAAAGAGAAAAGAAAGAAGAGAAAGAAGAAACAACAACAGAATCTCAACGGCGGAACGAATAAATTATATTAATAACATAAGTATTACATAGTATACAACAATTATCAAAGTTACACAGACAATACAACACATACTAGAAAGTTATAAACACCTGTCTAGTTATTACAACTCAAAACACAATACAGAAAACACTCAGAGATACCAACACAGCGGAACACTATATAACTACGCGCAGAAACCTCCTGCTCCATTTGCTCCTCCATAATTCGTCAAAGCTAACCTGAATCCCTTGGCTACTCGTAAAAATTTGAGTACCCAAGAGTTTAAGAAAAACAGAAATAAACTCCAGGTCAGACATGGGTCTGGTGTGAGTAACAGGTTAAAGTTGCTTAACTTTTGAAAACCTTTGAAAAGAAAAGGTATCACGCAAGACTTCCCACACATAAACATGGAAAAGTTTTTACCTTACGCTAACCAAAACATTTGATAGGAAATCAGTGATATTATAATAGGTCTAGGGTTTTCAAGTAAATAAGAAATAGCCGAAATTGTTACATGATTAAATTCCAGCTATTAGCCACAAAAGTGGGTAATACAATCAAAAACGATGGCACTTATTGGATTTTGGATTCCATACAATGGCAGGGCTACCGGGGTACCTCCCGTCACAGTACGTGGCCTAGATCACTGTATCGAGGATCACTCCCAATCCCCTGCAACACAAATCCAGAACCATTCCTTACTGAACAGTCCCGAACAAGACCACGCCGCAGTTGTGATCAGCAACCACACCACATAGGCGAAATAAAGGGACATCTAGACAGAGGTAAATCTCGTCCTACTTGGGCATGACCCACTTAGCCTTGCTGCACCTCCCCTGTTTTAGCCATTCCCGGTTGATGAGGCTTGAGGCTACGATTACCATTATAGGACATATCACTTAGAATGCTCATTGTCCACCTGACGATGTTGTGAAAGCATTCAATCCATACAAGTTCGTTCCGGGTTCGAACGAAACCGAAGGCATTATCTCGCTACACTCATTTTGGAACCACCCTCAGAGTTAACGACGATTACCCTTGCACTTTGAATCTTCATCTTCACTTTAGATTCACGACCTATCGTTAATTTGGATCGATGTGGTTTTTGAATATCCAAATATGGAAACCCGATCCCGGTCTCATCGAAATCCAAAACGTGTCTTTTAAGGCCAAGTTGTTTTAGAGTTTAAAACAATTTCAATTCATTATCTATATACACACTGTTAGATAATTCACAGATTCATAATAGATTATCAACATTATCATCACAACAGATAATCCATATCATCAATACAAATAGATAATCCATATTATCATTCCAATGCAACCAAAGCATTCATAACACACATCATTACTCATCTCATAGCTAAGATTACAAACCATTCAAGGCAACCAATATCAACCATTTATATATAAGCAATGATTTAATGATCACACCATCTATAATTAATTTAAAATGAATTAAATTAATTACTTCATCTCTAATTAACTTAAAATTAATTAAATTAATTACTTCATCTCTAATTAATTTAAAATTAATTAAATTAATTATTCATCATTATAATCTTGCTTAACCATCAATTGAATTAATTTAATTTAAAATTAATTAAATTAATTATTCATCATTATAATCTTGCTTAACCATCAATTGATTACAAATCAATTAAATAATCACCATCACATTATTTTATTCAATTAATCATTCCTGATTAACAATTTTCTATTTACAATAAGTAGTTAGCTTTTAAATTAATTACACAAGTTAATTATACTTAACACTTACAATAATTAACTTTTGATTACTTAACCAATTAATTAAAAATTAATTACATTAATTCTTTATTAATTAATTACTTCATTTATAAATTGTTCCTTAATTAATCAATTCTAAATTACATCATTGATTTTATTAACTAATGATTTCTAATTACATTTTAACCAATCTCTCTATATAAATTAGTTACATTAAGTAATTAATCTGTAACCAAACCACATATATTAATCACCCTTGATTAATAACAACCAGTAATTAACTACCCTTAATTACTTATTCCATAATTAATTACTCTTAACCAATTATCTCAATTAATCCCTTGATTAATTACAAAGTAATTAAATTCAAATTTCTTCATCATTAAACATCTTTAATTACATCCAGTAATTATCAAGTAATTACTTCCCTAAGTAATTACAATCCCATTAATTACATAAGGTAATTATTCATCAAATCATCAAGTGTTTAAATTAATTAAACTTAGTTAACTAATCTAAACAAATCACATTAACCCAATTAATTACATTAAGTAATTAATTCATTAATTACTTCTATTAAGTAATTAAAATTAAACAATTTCAAAAATGATTATTATTAATTAATTAATCTAATTAATTATTAAAAGTTAATCACATTAATTAATTGTTAAATTAATTAACTTCATTAACAAATCTTTAATTACATTATTAAGAAATTAACTCAGATTAATCATTATTAATTAAAAATTAATTAATATTTAATTACCAATTAATCTCTAATTATTAAATTAATTAAGTGTTAACTAAAATCTTAATTAATCCTTAATTACTTGATTAATTAATTTTAAATCATTAATTAAAATTTAATTAATAACCCTTAATTACAAATTAATTACCTTAATTAATTAATATTAAACCTAAATTAATTACTTCAGAATCTCTTAATTACTTAATTATTCGTCCATATTATTAATTAATTAGATAATTAATTACCCACTTAAATTAACTTAATAATTTAAATGAATCCAAATCATTAAATTAAAAATTTAATTTAAGAAAACATTTCTTTCTTAATCAAAGTATTTAAACAATTTGTTTTCAAATTTACATTTCCATTTTAATTTCATTTTTAAACTTAAGATACAAATTTAACTTAAACAAGGTTTTAAAACAATTCAAAACCTTTTTATTTCATATGTTAAAGAATAACATTGTTATTAAAGAAGTTTAAAAGAATATAAAGTTCATATCAATTTAAACATTCACTTAAAAACATTCTAAGTTATTCGAAAACAAATTCAATTTAAAAATTTCTTCTAATTTCAAATCTGAAATACAGCTTGAATCTTTTATTTCAGATTTAAACTTAAATCTTTAAATCTTTATTTACATTTTGCATCATCCTTTTAAAAAACATTCAAATCATTTAACCTTTTCAATGTAATTAAACAATTTAAATTTAAATTTATTTTATTTTAAAAACTGAAGTTTAAACCCAATTCTAGATTTCAAAAAAAATCTCAGTTTTAAACTTATTTTAAATTTCTAATTTACCAAATTAAAACTTACAGTATAAATGCAAACCCCATATACTTTTATACTTTAAAAGTTGTTAAACTAAATTTAAATTTCAAATTTATATTATTCAAACTCAGATTCAAACCAATTTGAAATCAGATTTCAAACTCAGGTTCAAACTAATTTTAAATTTTAGTTTACATTTAAAATTTCTCTTTTAATTTTAAAAACAGAAACAGGATTCTGTTTTATTTAAAACCAAACTTAATTTTCAAAATTCAAATTATTACAAAAACCAAGATTTAAACTATTTGAATTCATATTTAAATTCAGGTTTTTAACTTAGTTCAAATTTTAGTTTACATTTTAAAACTTTACATTTAATTTTAATTACTGAAACAGGTTTCTGTTTATATTAAAACCTGCAACAACACACTGACTCGAGTCTCCCTTAAATATACTTCGAGTCAAAAAATTATATGCTTCGAGTAGAAAACTCAAATCCCCGAGACCATCACGATGCAACCAAAAACTGTAACCCCTCAACATTCACCAGCATCACCACAACCCTCTGTGCACATGTACAACGCCTCCGGCCATCGCTGGCCAACTACAAGACCTCCCCTCAGTCGACATTCAGCACCTCAGATCAACCATACACCCATCTTATCAATTAATACCCGAAATCAAGATCGAGTCCAGAATTTCCCAAACCTGGAACAAACACAGTAACTTCATTCCGAACCTGTCAACTACCCTCGTCCACGCGCCACCGGCCACCAGAGCAGTTGCAATTCTGTCCACACACCTGTCAACCACATACTTCCATTTCCCAAATTATTGTTGGACTCGATTCATTGTCAAAGCCGTGGTGTTCAATTTTCTCAAACCTAGTAAAAACTAGGGTTCTAAAATTCAAATCAAAATCCTCCTCACCAAAATGCAATGCAACTCAAACAAATAATTTTTCCCATCATCCCTAATTACTCCTCCACCTTCAAGAGCAAATTCAACTCAATTGAACACCTAAATCAATAGTGCTAACCCAAAATGTAAAACATAGTAAATTTTGAACTGCTCTCTGGAATTAACACTAAAAATTGTAATTTTCGATTTAAAATTCATGAATTTGCAAGATGTTTTGATATATAAACCTCAAACATTGAATTGTAAGGTTTGAATTTTCACCTTATATAAATTGTTGCTCTGTTATATATATTTCCAGGCAATACAAAGAATATCTAACTTATATAAATTTTTAAACCTTACTTTATGTCCTAATAATCAAGTTTGGTTTGAAGTATAAATATTAACAAAGATTGTTGTAAGAGGGGAAATGGATTTTGACAAAATCCATACTACAAAAACCAAGCACTGTCAGAAGCATATACAACAGCATTATATCCATACACATCACATATTAATTCACAAAAATGCACCTCAATTTACACACAAATCAATTAAAATTTAAAAATATGAACATGCATCAAGTTTATAATACTTAAGCTTTTAAATTAAAAAGTAACTCACCTTTAAAATCGTGATGAGCAGAGCATGATTATTTGAACAACCTTTAATCTTTTGAAACTTGCTTTTAAAAACTTTAGTACTTTGAATCCTTGAAACTTGAGTTGCAGATGTTTCAACTTGCTTTAATTGTTGCACGCAGGGCAAATTTTCCAGGTTTAAATGAATCGAATGCAGGTTGTTGATGAACAAGTTGAGTTGCTAATGTTTTAAATTTGCTTTCAGCTTTGAAAAATCTCATGCATGCAGGTTTTCTTGCTTTATTTCCAGATTTTTGAAAAATTGAATGCATGTTTAAAAATGTTTTACAGGGATTGAAGAATGCAGGAATATGCTTTACAGGTTTGCTTTTTGAAGAGGGGAATGCAGGTTTGAGGATGAAAAGTTTGATTTAAATCTGAAATGCATGAAAATGCTACAGATTTTTGAAGGAGGAAAAAGTTTTTGCATTCCTTTCAAATTTGGTTTTGAAGATTGTTTAAAGTGAATGTTTTCAACTGGAAGAATTTTCTTGGTTTTAGAATTGAAAATGAGAAAAAGATAGAAAAGGGAAGAAGCCAAGTTTATATAACAATGTTTATGATAACTTAAAAATTAAAGAAAATAAAAATACAAATTTGACACTTGGCTTAAGTGTTAACATTTGTTAATATCCTTATGTGTTTAAATTACACATGTTAATTATGTTTCTAAGATGCTTACACTTGTTCTTTTAATTTAGTTTTATAATTAAAGTTAATGAAATATTAAGCTTAATTAATTAGTTTCTTTAATACTTAGTTATATATATAAATAATTAAAGAATAAACCAAGTATAATTATAAATAAAAACAATATACAAACCAATCATTTGAAAATAATATTTTAAATCATTTTAAATATATTTCTAAAAGAAGTTATAACTTATTTTTTATTTAAATGAATAAATGTTTCATTTATTTATTGTATTTAAAATTTCATATCAAATTTACAAATCATAATTATTAATCAATATTTTAAAAAGAAATAAAACAAACATTTTTATAACTTTATTTTAATATTCAAACTTAAGTCAAAATATATTTAAGCAA
Source organism: Allium cepa (assembly GCA_030765085.1). Taxonomy (NCBI): domain Eukaryota; kingdom Viridiplantae; phylum Streptophyta; class Magnoliopsida; order Asparagales; family Amaryllidaceae; genus Allium; species Allium cepa. Next base: position 63,800,291 of record CM060933.1, read on the forward strand.
ATAAAACATTTGTCTTATATATTTAAAATCATATAGTTATTTATAAAAATAGTTTTTGAAAAATGTAATCATTAAATATAATCATAATTTCTCAATTTCAAAATATTAGAAAATATGCTATACTAATTAAATTTAAAACCAAACTTATCTATTTAAAATATATATAAATATATATACATTATAAATAGAAAACAGCTTATTAACTTATTAAAAGATAAATTTATTAATTAATTACTTATTAAAGTAAAATTAATAAATCAAATTAAATTTATTTACAAAAATTATCAAATTAATTTAATTTTAAATACAGATTATTAAATTGATATTGTCGAAAATTCTGGGATATCACAATCCTCTCCCCTTAAAAGAATTTCGTCCTCGAAATTTAAAACAAAGGTAATTTAATAATCTTATTAAAGATTTAATTTTAAGACGCAGCATATATTAATCATATGCTAACAACCAAAGCAACCAATTCACACAATCAGAATAAATCTAACTATCCAGAAAAATTCTGAATAGAATTTCCTCGAGTTTCCCCAGTATAAATATCGGGATACTTGCTCTATAGAATCCAAATAGTCAATACTACTATGCTATAGAGCTCTTATTCATCTAAATCTACAACTCTAAACAGAATATCAGACTCCAGACGAGTCTGACTCAACAACAAACCTTCAGAACTGCTGGTCCTACAACCTGAGATAGATCATACATGTACTCCCTCAGAGATACGTGAAACTTATCGAATCCAAGTTATCTAAACTGGCAATTCAACTCTGAAGTCCAAACACCTATCCAACCAAAATAAGAAAAGATCCAAACATCACGGAGCTGTCCTTCTAGACTTACTCAAAATTTAGCTCCTTCGATCGGAGAAAAACTTATATATAACTAGATCTCTGACTCCAAAATCCAAATTCCTCTGCATCTTATCCATAAAATCTCTTCGGACGATCCTGCGCTACCAACATCCTTCCTGATCAGCTCAACCCTTGCTGATTCTTCTAGAAACAGACCGGGTCAAAACAACCCAACCCAATGATCTTCTCAAGATCAATCCAAAACCAAGAACAAACTCTACTCCATAAACAATAGAAGACAGAACAAACTTCTCCTTATCCGGAAAAGAAAAACAGATGCATCCCCAAACTGCTTCCGCTGCACAACTCTGATTCGAAGTAGAAGAAAATGCTGATGAAGAACACGAGCTCAAACTGAACAACATATCCTAAAAATATGGTTCAACAGATCTATAAGAAAACTCAGAAGTTCCTCCAAAAATCTGAGCAGCTTCACCGACTCTATCTCAAGGAAAATCCTTCTATTAAGCTGAACCACCGGTACCAATCCTGGAATCCAAATCGATAAGAAAACTCGATCTCCAGATGCGGACAAATCTCTGACTTCCCTAAAGACATCCAGACAATCTCCAACAAATCAAGAGAACACTCAACTATCGCAAGTCACTTTTGCGATTAGCCCAGCCTAACCCAGAGAAACTGCTCTCTCTATACCAAACAGAACAACTTATGCTGGCCTAGCTAATCCACCAAAGAAACGAGTCCACACTGCTGCTTCTGAACCCCACTTCAAAAAACTACTCAGCCAGAAGACTACTTGCCAACACAGGGCACTCCGAGCTGCACTGCTAACACCAATGCCAAAGAATTCCCAATCCAAAGCTCTTCGAGAAACTCGGACCTCAAAGCAGACAGAAACACCCTGCTGGACTCAGCCACATCACCAAAACAGACACACTTCCTTACTCTTGTTCCAAAGAAACATCTTCGGAAACATCCATAGTCACTGCGTCTCATCACGCAGCTACTACTTCCTGAGGTATCAAGTTACCATACTCACTTGCTTCTGCTCTACCGACAGATCCAAACTCAACTCATCCAACTCTGCACTTCAAAGATGAACCCCGAACCTTAACAGGTTTCCTTCAAAGATCGATTAAATCCTTACACCAAGCAAAACTCACTCGAGACGGTATTAGGTCTATAGTCTCGACAGATCCACTTCCAACCTCAAACATTCAAACTCAAACATTCAAACTCATAATAACTTTTAAGTGCAAGTAGAGAATGTAATTACGATTAGGTGAAATTATATCTAAGTTTTAAACAATAAATAAGAGTCATTTTCAAAAATAACAACGCTTAATGTTATACAAAACAAAAATTAAAGTGCATTCAACATCAATATCAAAATAAACAAAGAAATAACCATATTTATTGATAGAGTAAATAGAAAAAACAATAAAAAAATTTAGATAGGAAAAAAGTAAGTTGTAAAAATGTCAAGGTCGAGATTCAAATTTCTGACCTTAATACTACTATATACATTTCCACTAAAAATTAAAATTAAAATTTGTCATTACCGAATATGGATTTGTATCATACTAATATATTAAACAGGAAATTATTGCCAAGGACAAAATTTCACAGCCTTTTAGCCTCAAGGACAGACCTTCAATATTTTATCCTGAAGGACAACTTTCTGTAGGTATCAGTTTTTAGTTATTGATAGCAGTTTTAGGTATCAGTTTGTAGTTATCGGTAGCAGTTTTTAGGTATCAGTTTTTAGCCCGGTAGCAGTTTTGTTGTCCTTATGAATAATTTTGGATAATGTTTGTCCTTGTGGCAAAAATATTGAGGTCGTGTCCTTGAGGCAAAAAATATACAAATCTTTGTCCTTTAGATTAATTCTCCCTATATTAAAAGCATTTTTGAAATTTCATATCTAGACCAGAAAATAAAAGCATTTGTGAGTAATGATCTAGGTGTGGTAGGATATTCTATCACATTGGGGATGGGGGTCTATCCCTTATTAGGTTAGGAGAACTTGGTGATGTGAACAAGAAGTTGTTTCTGGATACCAATTGGGATAGAATATTATTTTATAGCGAGGCCTCCGTCCGATTCATCCCCAACCTTTCTCATCTTTTCTTTTGGTTAGTTCATGTCACTGGTGATATTGCAGATGACGATAGTGGTAGTTCTTCCCCTTCCATAGAAGGATAGTCATGTTTGTTAGCAGTTTTGGCGTGCTGCCAAACTCCTGTGCTGTACTCTTATTTTTTAGTGCTATGGCTACTACAAATAATCATAGCTATTCTATGCATGTGCAGAGCACCTGTTTTCATATATTAATAATGTGACATGATCCACTATAAAGCTGGCTAGCTTTACTAAAACATTGCTCTAACTACCAATAAAGATAAGTGTGGATCCAACATGGTTCGACTCAGTTTGACATTCAAACCATTTTCGAACCAAAGCAATTACTGAAAGTTTGAGATTGTATCATGAATTTATTTATATATGCAGATATATATGGCTATGTTCATTTTCGATCCAATCAGGCTTCAAACCCGATGAAACATGAAGCTAAAAAAATGACCTTGTTTACAATTCTTAAATTTAAAAATTTAAACATTATGCATATTTGAAATTCTTATGTGCGATCAATCTAATATCATATATAATCTATGGAATAATTATTATGTGATTCAGACTACATGGTTGTTTGCAATAACACTTTAGCATTGGTCCCATTATAAGAAAACATTCATCTTATATCCGTATGTTAAAAACAATATAACTCTAACATCTATTTTGTACTTATAAATTTAAAATTTGAGTGGATGTCAAAATAGATTTTATGAAAATTTATTAAAGTATCATTGAATCTATTTTCTTTCCTTTTTGATAAAAAGATATGCTACTATAGTCGCACGGCCATACGTGAAGAAAATAAGAAGAGTAAGCCGATTAGTAGGCCTAGTCGGTGGCCGAAAAGTCCAAAAAGCCAGCAGAAGTGGCATGCCAAAATATACAGCCAAAAATCCCATAAAGTAGTAATACACAAGATATATAAATACTGCTAGTAATGTACATGTCTAAGCCTGTCAAACGTTCACGGTAGCTTGTGGAGCGTCGAATGTTTGCATTGTTGCCGTCCGCCGATTCTTGCGCCTCATGTTCGTCAATAAGAAATGAATTGGACCAACCGAGTAAAATAATATTAAATCTAATATTATTTTTTAATGTTTCGTGAATGTAAAATTTTGAACCAAATGACTTATATATTATTACTCATATGTTAAAAAATATTTCTTTTTTTGGTTTAATTAACTACGCAATAAATTTTGCAGTTCTACTATTGTAACCACCCTGCTTTCTACGCCGTAAAATAAAAAAATTATTTAAAATAAAAATGCTTGAATTCAATTTTTGATAATTATTATTTTTTAAACTAAATGTTTTATTTAATCAAAGACTATTTAATAAAAGATTCTGTTTTAATAAATTGAATGAATCTTTTCAGATAATATACTGAAACTTAATAAGATGTTTTAATTAAATATAGCGACTGCTAATAAGAGCGAACTTAAGGTTGTTATTGCTATAGTTGTTGAAAATTTTGTTAATTCTCTCGTGTAGGAGAAGAAATACCACTAAAATCAGAATTCTGGTTAAATTGTCAAAAGTTTAAAATGCATTAAACTCTAATGATTGCTTACCGTAAAACATTTTTTTTAAATGATGATAATATTGAATAAACAAAATGAAAATAAAAAAATACAATCATTTTTGTTTTGCTCCAAAAAAACATTTCCTTTTTGTATAGCTTTTCCTTTCCTAATCCTTTCATATGCACGTTTCTTGCATCCCCAAAGTTTATTAATAGCCCACCATTCTTTTTGCAGTCAATAACATGGATGGCAGCACATAGAGTGGTTTCACATGACCGCATTAAGGTACGTTCAGATAGAAAAATGCACTTGTTAGGTTGGCATCGCGTACAATGCATTGGACTTGTCCGACACGTCAATGACGTGGTCCATCAATTTGGTCCATTGGAGTGACCTGAACATATTGATCTATTAGCGTCTGACACTCTGAGACGTCTGATGGAATACTAATTAATGATAATTAGTTGCTACTTTGGTTTCCTTTAAAACAATTATCACTTTTCCAACATAAATAATTAATATTCTCAAACATAATTGATAACAATAAAATAATTAAATCCACTTTCAAATACCCTTTTAGTAGAAAACTTAGGACATCGGGATCGATACCGACCCATCAATATTTGAGTGTTGGGTTCAAGGAAAGGCTTCAGGCTGGGATAAATATGGCTTCGAGCTTAAGGCTAAGGAACTCTGGGCCAAGTTGAAATTTGGCTGCGGGTGGGGAGATGGATCGGTACCGACCCATCCCTAAATTCCTTATGGACAATCCATTTTGACATTTTCAAATTGATTTCAAATTTGGAGGTATGATAGATGGTGATATTGGGAACCTACGTATTAAATTTGGTGGCAACCAACCGTTATATCTTGAGATACGACGGATGAAGATCGATAGTGTATGGATGAATGCTCAGATTACTTCAAGGTAGACTTAGGAAAATTGAGAGATTACTTCAGGCCCGACCTAGGAAAATTCTAAGGATGCTTTGGGACAATATGATGATACTCTATGATAAATGATGGGTGTTGAGAGCGTTTCTAGACAAAACAACTAATGATGGGAGTCGTATGAAGATCCATAAGAATAAGTTCTAGGATGTGGACTTGGGAAGTGGAGCCAGGATACGCTCTACTTTGGACAAGACATGTGCAAAGGGATTGTTAATATTCGGAGGTTTCGATGTGTTCTCATATAGCAGGATATGTGAAGACGCTCATTTGGGATTGGACATTCCCTAGATCTATGAATGTTAGGATCTATCTTACCCTGGACTGCTAGGTTGCGTAGTTTAGTTCATGGCCTATTGAGTGACATGGATTCAAGTACCGAAAAACCGAGATGTTGAGTAGTCTTTGACATAGGATGCGGTCAGACGATTTATCGTATATCCAACACATTGAGTAAGTGATGTGATAATGGATGATGGATGCTATGTTTGCATTATTTGCCAGGGATGACATATGGCTTTGGTATCCTTAACGTAGATATCTAGATACCCCCAATGTACTTTGACGTATAGTACACCTATGATGATTATGATGTAGAGTCGCATATGTTTTACGTTATGTGATAACTCTTTAGATGTAGGCACAAGTCATATATGATTCTCTATACCATGCGTTCTACAATATTGACTTTTATAATATTTTAAGATTTTCTATTGCTGACACCAGATTGTTATCTGACTTGGGACTTTATGCTTTTATTTTTTATTATTCTGGGTACTTTTAAATAATCAGACTATGGATGAATTGTCTGGTGAGCATGTGGAGCAGCATAGGTGACGAACAGGAGGGTACGCTTTCCATATACTATGCTTGGGCTTATTACTACTTATTATTCCATTGTGCAGCACTCTGGAGTTTATCCGTGCTTTTATTTAGAGACATATTACTTTAAGTTATTAGTTGATGTATAATTCTACCACTTATGCCATATAACTTTAATGGACCTCTGCACCTTAATATGTTTTTGATTCATCGGTTATATTTAATGACTCGCCTTTTTTTAATATCTATACACGATATTATATTTTATTCGATGCACTGTGAGATATATCAAAAGTTCTATTTTAGAGACTGTTGTACTTTACCACCTTGATTATCATCCTATATCGACCGGGCGCCGTGGCAGCATGCTCTAAAGTTTATATTCAGTAACAAATGTGTAGGGTAGTCATCACATTTGGTATCAAACCTCAGGTTGTTTATGTTCGTTGATGATATTTGTATCTTCTCAAGGACGGAAGAGGAACAAAAGATGCCTTCGAGGATTGTGGTTAAGGAGTTGAGGAAGCACCGCCTGAAGGTGAAGTTTATGAAGAGTCGTTTCTAGGGAAGGGAAGTGCGAATTTTGGGCCATGTCGTTTCTGAGGAAGACATTGTCGTAGATCTTGCAAAAGTTGTTGCAGTCCAAGATTGGAAAAAACCAAAAAATGTTATAGCAATGAGGATTTTCTTGAGATTAATGAGATATTATAGATGATTCATCCAGGATTTCTCTAAGGTAGCAACATCGTTAACTCATTTGAGTAAGAAGTATCAGACCTTTGCTTGGGATTCGAGGTGCGATCACACATTCGTGAGTCTAAAAAAGTGGTTGATGAGTACGTCAGTGTTGGCCATTTTGAGTGGGAACGGAGAGATGACGGTTTACATTGATGCTTGTAGTACTAGATTGGGCGTAATATTGATATAGAAGGGTAATGCTATTGCATATGCTAGTCAACAACTGAAGCTACATATGAGGAAAACCAGACCCATGATTTGGAGCTGGCAGCGATCATTTTTGCACTGAAGTTTTAAGGCACTATCTTTTAAGAGAGAGGTTCAAGTTGTTCATCGACTAAAAATCATTGAAGTATCTCTTTTCGTAGAAGGATCTTCAACTTTACCAGCAACGATGGTTATATTCCTATCCTCTTATGATTTTGACATTTCCAATACACCAGAAAAAGAAAATGCAGTTGTTGATTCTTTTGGTAGGAGACATGCCAGCTTGTGAGCTATGTTCCTATAGTGGATGCCATTGGAGTATATCATTGGTTATGATTTTCAACCAAAATATGAGCTAGAGCCAGAGATGTTGGCAAGCTTGACTATCAAGCTTATTTTGATAGAGCAGTTCGATATTAGTCAGAGTGGTGATGCCAAACTAGCCAAGATTGTTGCTAAGATTGAGGGAGGAATAGAGTCTAAAAAGATGATGTATTACAGACTTGACCTTGATGATTGGATCTGTAAGGATGAGAGATTGTTTGTATCTGATGTAAATGGGTTGAGGGATGAGGTTCTATGAGAGTGTCATCATTCGAGATTGACTATACATGTTGGAGGCAATAAAGTGTACAGAGATATAATTAGACATTTTATTGGAAAGGGATGAAGAAGGACGTTGGAACATTAATTTTGAAGTGTATGAATAGCCAGTTGGTAAGACAGAGTAGAAGAAGCTTAGTGGTTTGCTGCAACAGTAAAAGTTCCTAAGTGTAAGAGAGAACAAGTGTCGATGGACATCGTCGATGGACTGTCGCAGACTAGAGGAGTTTATGATACCTTTTGGGTCATAGTCATGAGATTGACCAAGTTTTCTTGATTCATACCCATTAAGCCAAATAATGACAACATCCAAATTGGTCGAGCTATATGTGAAGTGGGTTGTATGATCCCATAGTGTGTCGAAGAGCATTGTAAGCAATAGAATCATTATTCATGAGCGGATTCTAGAAGAGTTTATAAGAGGCATTGGGAATAGAGCTGCATTTGAGTACAACTTATTACCCTCAAACTGATGTCCAACTAAGAGAGCGAATCATATATTATAAGATCTTTTGCAGGATTGCATCCTCGATTTTGGCGGCTCATGGGTTGATCACTTATATTTGACAGAGTTCGCATACAACGACAGTTACTAGTGTAGCATCGTTATGGCATTATTCGGGGAATTATATAGCCATGCAACGCTTCTTCATGTTGGTGGGAAGTGGGTGAAAAACTAATATATGACCAGAGAGACTTCAGAGAAGATTAAGATCATTCGAAAACTTATGAAAGCCCGCTTAAGATAGGAAAAAAGAGCTACACTAATACGAGACATAGAGAGTTGGAGTTCTTTGTCAACAATATTTTTTTTGACAAAATCCTATAATATTATTATTGGTTTAAACATTTACGTTTAAATCTTGAAATTGTGAAAGTATTTTATAAAAATCATCTTTCTCCAGCAAGCAAAAATGAAATTTATAACACAGTAAAATAAGAAGATGGACAAATGGTCCAAAATGTTGTGTATACTTTAATTTATCGATTGACTCTCTTTCTTATTTGTGCAAAGGGTAAGAAATTTTTTAAGAAAAGATAAAATAAATATTCCATACAAAAGTTATACTTACGTAAACTTATTGGAACGTGTATTCAAGAAGGTTTATTATTATGCACTGTGGTAAAACTAAATCAACAAAAAAAATGACAAAATTTGACAGAAAGAAATCAATTGGGACAATTTTGCAACCAATTTGGAATTAATGTTCTAGCCATTATTAGAAAGGAATATAAATCTAGCAAATCTTTTCAGAAAAAGGAATTCTACTCTCATAAAAAGTTAAAGCAAAAAGCTCAACTAATAGAAGAAAGATTAAATAAAATGAAAAATAAAACTATCCACTTTATAAATGTGGAAAAGTTGGCCATTATGCTAATAGATGTAAATTAAAAAAGAAAATTAATAATTTACAAATATATAATGAATTAAAAGATACATTATCGTAACTTTTATTAAATTCCAGATCTAAAAATAATTCAGAAATGGAATCTGAAAATGATTCAGAATATTCAAAAACATTTGAAAAGGTTAAAGTTCTAGACGATAAATCATCAGAATCTGATCAATGTTGTGAACCTTGTAGTAGGGGAAAACCTTATCTAAACCTAATAATAAGCAGTGAAGATGAGAAATATGATTTTTATAAAATACTTTCATTTAAACATTAATGTTTTAACCAATAATAATATTATAGAATTTTTAAAATCAGTCAAAGACCCAGAACTAAGATCTAAAATGATAGATCAAATGGAAGACATTCTAGAAACAAGAAAAAATCATTTACTGAAACATTACAAACTATTGGTAGTTCTCAAAATCCATATTCCATGAATGAAGTTTATAAACTTCTAAAAGAAAGACAAAAAATTGAATACCTTACTACTATCCAAGATCATAATAATGAAATTTAAAACCTTGAAAAGGAAATTCAAAACCTTAAAAAGGAAATTCAAACCATAAAAAACGAAAATAGAAATCTTGATTGTAGATTTTCTTTTCTAGAATAGTCAAAACAAATTATCCATATTGAAAATAATCAAATGAATTGTTCTCAAATAAAATCTCCAAAACAAGAAGAATCTCTTTCAAAATTAAATGTTGTGATATTTCAAAAATGGTTTATCAAAATAACCCTTTTAATTGATAATCATTTTAAAAGGAATTAACTGCACTTGTAGATAGTGGTGCAAGTATGAACGTAATTCAAGAAGGAATAATTCCAACCAGACAGTTTCGCAAAACCACTAATTCATTAAGTCATGCAGGTGGAGAAAAGCTAAATATTAAGTTTAAATTACCACGTGCTTATATATGTTAAATTAAAACTTGAACTCGTACAAATTTTTTATTAGTAAAAAATATCACCAACTAGGTTATACTTGGAACACCATTTATAGATAAAATTTATCCTATAACTAATATTAATAAAAATGGAATTATAGATATTTATAAAAATAAACCTATTACTTTTTTATTTTTACTAAACCTTCAAAGGTTTTACATGAAATAAAAGACCTTTTAATAAAAAAGCCTTTTCATCTAAATTTCCTAAAACAAGAAATAAATTCTCTTAATATAGAGGATAAAATTCCAAATCCTAAATTTCGAGAGAAAATTAAATGATATATAACAAATTTTATATGTAAATTTGTAATGATAATCCAAATGCTTTTTGGGGTAGAAAGAAACACATTGTAAGTCTTCCACATGAAGAAGATTTTAATGAAAAGAAAATTCCTACTAAAGAAAGACCATGTCAAATGTACTCTGAATATTTAGAATTATGTAAAGAAAGAGATTGAACATTATTACAAAAAGGTTTAATAAAACCATCATAGTCACCTTGGTCATGCACCACATTCTATGTATAGAAATATAGTGAACAAGAAAGCGGTGTGCTTAGATTAGTAATAAATTACAAACCCCTAAATAAAGTTCTAAAATGGATTAGACATTCAATTCGTAATAAAAAAGACCTCATTCATAGACAATATGATTCTATCATATTTTCTAAATTTTATTTAAAATCCGGTTACTGCAGATCCAGATTTCAAAATATGACAAATATAAAACCGTTTTTAATGTTCCAATTGGACATTATGAATGGAAAATACTTCCTTTCGGCTTAAAAAATGCTCCTTCATAATTTCAGAAAATAAAGATGACATTTTTATTCCATATAGTGAATTTATTATAACCTATATGGATGATATTCTAGTATTTTCTAAAGATATTGAAATGCATTTTAAACACTTAGATATTTTTAGAAAAATTATTATTAAAAATGGTTTAGTAATATCAAGAACAAAAATGTCTTTATTTCAAAAAAATGTAGGATTTTTAGGTAATAATGTTGAAAAAGGAAAAATAATCCCTATATACAGAAGTATAGAGTTTGCTTTAAAATTTTCTGATGTGATAACAGATAAAATACAAGTGCAAAGAATTTTAGGCATTTTAAATTATATATCTTCTTATTATATCAATCTAGTTATAGATACCGCTATCTTATATGATAGATTAAAACAGAATCCAGGTCCACAGATAGAACAACATACTCAAGCTGTAAAATAGTAAAAGGAAAGGTAAAAAATCTTCCTTGTTTAATGCATTCAAATCCAAATTGGGAAAAAATAATTGAAATAGAGCCTTAGACATAGGATTTAGAGGATTTTAAAACAAATTTGCCGAAAGACTAAACAAGGATATCTTGTTAGATTTCACTCAGGAAAATGGACTAATAGTCAGAAAAATTATGCAACTATAGCCAAAGAAATTTTTGCTATAGTCAAGCATGTTTTAAAATTTCAAGACGATTTATATAGTTAAAAATTTATTATAAAAACAAATTGTAAATATGCTAAATATATGATTAATAAAGATTTCAAACGTGATGTATTTAAACAAATGTTGGCTAGGTGAAAAGCTCATCGGTGCCTTTTGATCTAAAATTACTTATAAAAAAGGAGAAGAAAATAGTCTTCTCGATTTTCTAACTCGTGAATTCTTGTAGGATTATGATCCCTAGAGGAAGGGGTAATTCCTCCTACAGGGGAAAGGTAGAGAAAATATCCTCCTGGCTCAACATGGCAATTGTAAAGACCCGCCTTTTCCAACCTTAGAAGTCGATACTAATACATCCATGGTATTCACATGCTGAACAACTAAGTGCCGAAATGATAGATTATTAGGGTATAGAAAGGAGATTGAAGATAGAAGAAACTAAACAATCATAGAATCTCACAATGCAATGGAATAACATATATTAATAACATGATATTTTACAAAGTTATTCAAAAAAAATTAGTCAGAGTTACATTAATACAATTCTAGCCTAGAACAGTTATAACAGCCTATCCTTATACATCGATGAAGACTCCTGCTCCGAGCTCCTCCAAAATGCATCCGTGGAAAAACCTGAACTACTTGGCTGCTCATAAATACTAGAGCACTTAAGAATTTTAAGGAAAGAAAATAAAACTCCGGGTCAAACGTGAGACTGGTGTGAATAAACTCAAACAACTTGATTATTACATTTCAAAGCATTTTTAAAATCAAAGGTATCTCGTAAGTCCATGCCACACATAAACACGGATGGATTTTAACCTTACGATAACCAAAACACTTTTATAGAAAATCCAGTGATATTATAATAACGCCTAAATTACAAATACATATTATCCTTAGCCGAAATTGTTACATTAATAAAATTCCAGCATACTAGGCTTTATATTCAAAATCGTTAAGTCACGTATTGGAGAATGAATTCCATACTATGACTAGGTAAGGAACTACCTCTGATGGATACATCTCTAAGACAATGCACCCGGGTCTGACAAGAACATCTTGTACCTTGCCACACAGAACCATCCTACCACTTGACTAGTAGTACTGAATATGTCATCATATCGATATTCCAACCCTAATTGAGATCTCTCATGCACAACCAAGTCCATCAAAATAGGGTAATCTACAAAGAAGATGACATGCCCTAATAGGAGCGACCGACTTAGCCGTGCTGGAATGCTAACACTGCCCTCTAGGCATCAATGCAATGCAAGCATTCATCTATACAAGTTGTTTAGGATAAGGATAAACTGAAGGTACTACTTCTATTACATCCATTTTGGAATCACCCTAAGCATTGGTAGCAAGCAGCCCTTGCAATTCATTGCTCCACTTCGATCCCATATTCTCTAGGATGTCTTCAGTCCAAAACGCTTGAGTTGGATCAAAGTGGTTTTCGGATAAAAGATCCGATGCTGGTCTCTTCGAAACAACTTTTGATAATTTTTGGTAAACTCAACCCGGTTCTTTAAAAACTAATCAGATAAAAGATAAGAGCGGAGTCCACTTCCTAACCGTTAGTGGACGGATTTCCTTATCATTTATCTTAGAAGAACGAAACGAATTTTTATGTAGAATATAACACCCCCATGGTATCTATACCATATAATTTCCGTGTTTCTCCTAGATATTTCCAAAGTTACATTTTGGTCCAGATTTGATAGTTGGTTATTTAACTATCAAATAAACAAACAATCAGACATTGATTCAATTCCATATGGGATCCTCTAAGCCTTTATTAATCAATCTTTTATTAATAAAATTGCTTTATAAAACTTCATCAAAGGATCTTTTCTAAAACACTTTTCCCAAACCACTTACATCCCTTTTACTTTGAAAAAAATGTAAACATTTACCAAAAACATTTGAAAAATTCTCTCTTTCCAAATTCCATATTAAATAACCAAACATTCTTTTTCAAAACATCACTTACTATAAAACTCGTTCACTTTATAAAATCCATTCAATTATTCCTTATAAAAAAAATTTATAACTTCATTTCACATTTCAAACCTCTTTACAAATTTTCAAACTTGATTTAAAATGTCTTTCAAAAATATCTAAAATGATTTATAAAATCTCTTTCTATTTTTAAAACTATTTAAAAATCTTCCTTTATAATTCCTTTATATAACCTCCTTTATAAAATATTATTTTCAAGATATCATTTCTAAATCACTTTAGATAAAACATTTTATTTAATAAACCCCTTTTCAAAAACTAGATATTATTTAAAAATAACTTTATAAAATAATAATAAAATTTGAAAACCATTTATTACCTTTAACCAAATTGATTTAAATTTGAAGTTAATTCAAAACATATTTAGTAATTGGAAAAGAGGTTTAGCAATCCCAATGGTACTTATTTAAGTTACCATTCAATTTCAATTCACTTAACAGTTATTTACATAGGTCAGCATATATGAAAATACAACTCATATCCAAATCAAGGAATAACATGTCAATATGAACTAACAAGCATATACATATCCAAATAACATAATAGCAGGGTGGTTATTTGTCCTTCTAAATAGATGTCCAAACAATTCAGCTAGTTTATAGAAGAACAGTTATTTGTTCTGCTAACACGTGACCAAACGACCCAACAATCTACATTATAACTCATTCATAGTTATATGGTTTCTTAATGGTATCAACACTTCAATCACTTGTATTCAAACCCATCATTGAAAAAGAAGTACCTTTGAACCATTTTACTTTTGAAAACCAAAGGATTTAAAACTTTTAAACCCTTTTAAAAATAATTAATTAAAAGTTAAATTCCTATTTAAATCATAATTAATTTTAATTGAATCTTAACTTAATTTAATTAAATAGTTAAACAATAGTTGACTATTTATTGAACCCAAATTAATTCTTTATTAATTATTAAATAATTAATTAAACCTTCATTTATAATTAAATGTTAATTAATCTCAATTATCTAATTAAATAATATTTAATTAAACTTAAACAATAAATTAAACCTTTAATAAATAATTTATTATGAATTAAATCTTTATCAAATAATTAAACCCTTAATTAATCATTAATCCTATACTTAATTAATGATAAATTAAAAATAAATAATTTACTTAACCGATACTTAATTTACTTAATTAATAATTAATTAAAATAAATCTTAACTTTAAAGGTAGTTAATTAAGAACTAATCTTTATTTAAATAAAATTAATAAACCTTTTTAACATTTAATTAACAACCAATTACTGAAACCTAATTAATTAACAATTATTTATTAAATCCTTAATTAACTTTTAAAGACATTATTATTTAGTTTATAAAATATTCACAAACCAATTTAATGTGTAAAAAGCAAACTTTGCAAAAATCAAAATTTTGAGCGAACCGCATCTACAGTGACTATCGCTATGGATAACCGTAAGCTTTAACTTGTTTCTATCCTTCTTTTGAAAACATTACCTTAAAGCTCGTTAACTTTCTAAAAAAAAAATAAGTATTTAAAACTAAAACAATTTTAAATCTAATCAAATATTCAATTTTTTAAAAACTAAAACCGTAACTTTCTTACACAAGATTTCAAATTCTCCAATACTCTACAAAGGTACCAACTTCTTCTTAGCTTATACATGACATATCCAAGTGCATACACTACCATAACATATAGGATAACATCATGTGACAAACATAAGCAAGATCTAATCTTTAACCATTTAGAGTTCACATTCAGGTCTAACGTCCTTACATATGCAAGGAACTAGTATATACATACATACGTATACATACATACATACATACATACATACATATATATATATATAGCCATCACATGATAAATTAACCAATACTAACCATCAACTACACAATATATTAAATAATATTAAAGTACAAACTTTCCCAAAAATTCATAGTTTACTCACCGGAAATCCTTTGAAAACTTGACACACTTTGAAATTCGGGAAGCTTGGAAAACCACAAACTCTACTCAAAAATAGGTCAACTTCTAGTCTACTTTTGGAGCTTTTCCTCTCGGATTTTGGTAAAGTGGTCAAAAGAAAATTTTGAGATTATTCTTTCCTCTATCATATAAAAAAATATATACTCAAAAAAGTTATAATTTGAGGAAATTATGGCTAAAATAACGGGGGGTATTTCGGACATGAAAATCTAGGTTCAAAAACACTATTGCAAAAAAAAGAATTTTTGGAGCATTTAAGCTTGAAATAAGAAAGTGGTAAACTAAAAAGTTGTAGCCACTAGAAATATACATGGTTTGAAAAAAAGAAAATCTAGTTTTGGAGTTAGTACATGTAAGAGAAGCCATTAAAATTACCTTAGAGCGTATGAGATTTGAAAATGGAAGAGAGAAATGGAAAAAGAATTTGGAAAAAATAGTATTTATAATATGTAAACAAGTGAGATTACCAAAGTACCCTTATACTTTACTCTCCTCTCATTACACGCCACCTTACCGATGCATGCATCCATGTCTCCTCCTAACACTACATGCATTTTTGAATATAAGTACCTGAGGTTGCCATTATGTTATTTCATGTCTCTAATGACATGACTTTTTATATTTTAGTTGCCAATATGTCATATCCAATGATTATCTTAACTTAATTAAATTTGTTAATCTTGATATATATTATTAATCCCATATTATATACTTAGTATATGTGTACATATATATATAAAAAAGTGTACACAACATTACAAACAACTTTATACAATGAAACGTTGAAAATTCGAAAAATAGTTTCCGGTCACATTTTCTATTTTTCATCGAATTATATATTTTTGTAAAAAAAATTTAAAAACTATTTCACCTTTATTATTTATTATTAAAAAGATTTTTATTTTCATTATAAAACATATATTTTGAATACTTAAATTTAATTAAATATTCACAAATCATAGTAGTGAAATTACGGGACATTACATTCTTCCCCCTTAAAAGAATTTCGTCCCCGAAATTACACCTCATAACCTATTCAGAAACACTTAACACTCTACATCATTCCCTATTATGTGCGTAGATCATTCTTTTGCAAAACCTAACTTGATCATAACTTGAATGTAAAACTTCACTTTCGAACTAGTATCGCTTACCCTATTCTCTAGTGCGGACTCCGATCCGGCCCTTGATTTGAAATCTTTGTTCTCCTTACATAGTTGTAACAATGATAGAAAATTTGGTCCCAAACCAAAAATCCTCATCAAATGCTCATCGTTAAAAATAGAGTAATAAATCCTTATTCGGAATGGTGCAAATGCCTTAAAGTCGTATACTTGAATCTTAGATCAAAACTCTATGAAAAGGAGATTGATCTACGTCCATCCTTCACATTTACCATATTGGTTCTCCCTACTGCCAAATCTATTTCACTAAATCATTTATGAAAACATTTCATAAATAACTCTTAGTTTCAACTTGGATAATACTCCATTATAGCCTAAAGTATATATCTCCGTTTGATCCACTATTCCATTTTGAATTTTATCTCCCTAAGAAAACTCAAGATCCAAATACCTGGATTTTTTTTAAAAACCCTTTTGAAATGATACTCTATATTTTAAATTTCACAAATATATAAATATAGCCCGAGTAACTCCAAAAGAATACTATGGAACTGGGTACTACCAAACAGTATCATGCATTCCCTTACCAAGAAGGGTAATATTCAAGTGAAGTCATTACCAACCGAACACATCTCTTTGCCTAAATTTTAAGTTATTTTCGAGCCGCTCGAACTAGTTAACTTTTAAAAAAAAATCTTTTATTTCAAAAAACCATTTTTGAAACAATACTTTACATTTTCCAAAAAAACATTTATCACCAACTTACTTCGAATTCATTCGGGTTGAATTTGTTTCGATTGTACAATGATAAAGAGAATAATTTACTAAGTGTACGACAAAGTTCACCTGGGAAAACATCCGATCGTCACTTAGAAGATTTTTTCGATCATCACAAAACAATCACAACTCATTCCCCCTAACTAATCTAAAGAAAACACTTCTTACTTAAATTTTATTCTCAAAATTTTATACTTTAAGAAAAATTGCTTTCAAATACCATTATTTTTTCTAAAAATATTGAAAACTAATTTTCCAAAACATTGGGATTTAGGTTCTCAAGTTTTCAACCTAAATTCTTTTTAATTAAAAAGGCACATCTTATTCAAAGGAAAGTACCTAAACATTTACACAACAGTCAATGCTCAAACTGGAGGAGCATGACTAACCAAAAATTATATGATAACAATAACATATTATTATCTCCCAACAACAACGTCTCAAAAATACTATACTATACTATTTTTGAAAATCATTCTTTATATATAAAATATATCCTGAGTAATATTATTTCATTTACCCTAATTTCAACACAATAGTATGTCAATAGATCTGGTTCAAGTGTATAGGAATCCCTATCGATAGATATGCCAAATGCATCGACTAGAATTCATATAGCACTCAATCGATCAAATGACACATTACAAAACATTTTTTTATCACTAACATATACGTGCTCTCATATAGTATACACTCAAACTCATCCTAGTACACTACTAACCCTATCTCTAATAAGTTAACCCCACCAAAGCCAAGGTTCTCGCTTACCCTTTAACTCTAATACCAAATGTAATGACCCGCCTTTTCGAACCCTAGAAGTTGACAATAATACATCCATAGTATTCACGTCCCAAACAATTAAGTGCCAGAATGACAAATTGTTAGGGGAAAGAAAGGAGATAGAAGACAGAAGAAAATAAACAATCACAGAATCTCACAACGCAACAGAATAACATATGTTAATCACATAATATTTTACAAAGTCATCTCAAAAAAATACATCCGAGTTACACTAATACAATTCTAACATAAGACAATTATAACAGCCCATCCTTATACATTAGATATAGAGTACATAGTATACAGCGGAAATAAGATAATAACAAGCTATCGATGAAGCCTTCTGCTCCGAGCTCCTCCAAAATGCATCCATGGAAAAACCTAAACTTCTTGGCTGTGCATAAAAACTTGAGCACCCAACAGTTTTAGGCAAAGAATAAAATTCCATGTCAGACATGGGTCTGGCGAGAATAAACTCAAACAACTTGATTGTTACATTTCAAAATTTATTAAAATCAAAGGCATCTCATAAGTCCATACCATACATAAACACGAACGAGTTTTCCTTACGATAATCAACACTTTTATAGAAAATCCGATGATATTGTAATCACGTCTAAAGTATAATTACTTATTGATCTTAGTCGAAATTGTTACATTAATTAAATTCCAGCAGACTAGGATTTACAATCGAAACCGTGAAGGTAGTACCGAAGAATGGATTCCATACTATGACCAGGTAAGGAACTACCTCCGATGGGTACATCTCTAGATTAATTAAGAACTAATCTTTATTTAACTAAAGTTAATAAACCTTGTTAACATTTAATTAATAATCAATTACTGAAACCTGATTAATTAACAATTATTTACTAAATCCTTGATTAACATTTAAAGACATTATTATTTAGTTTATAAAATATTCACGAACCAATTTGAAGTGTAAAAACCAAAATTTGCAAAAATCGAAATTTTGAGCGAACTGCGTCCATAGCAACTATCACTTTGGTTACCAGTAAGCTTTAACTTATTTCTGTCTTTCTTTTGAAAACTTTACCTTAAAGCTCACTAACTTTCTAAAAACAAAAATAAGTATTTAAAACTAAAAAAAGTTTAAATCTAACCAAATATTTGATTTTTAAAAACTAAAACCATAACTTTCTTACATAAGATTTCAAATTCTCCAATACCCTACAAAGGTACCAACTTCTTCTTAGCTTATACATTACATACCCAAGTCCGTACACAAACATAACATCCAGGATAATATCATGCAAAAACATAAGCAAGATCAAATCTTTAACCATTTAGACTTCACATTCAGGTCTAATGTCCTTACATATCCAAGCAACAATATATATACATATACATATACATATACATATACATATATATATATATATGTATATGTACATATCCATGTATGTATATGTGTACATATATATAATCATCACATGATAAACTAACCAATACTAACCATCACATCAAACAATATATTAACTAATATAAAAGTAAAAACTTTCCCAAACATCCATTGTTTACTCACTGGAAATCCTTTGAAATCATGACACACTTTGAAATTCGCGAAATTTGGAAAAGCACAAACTTTACTCAAAAATTGGCCAACTTCCGGTCTACTTTTGGACATTTTTCTCCTGGATTTTGGTAAAGTGGTTAGATGGAAAATTTTAGATTATTCTTCCCTCTATCATTTAAAAGAATACTTACTCAAGAATTTAAATTTTGAGGAAGTTATGGCCAAAACAATAAGGAGTATTTTCGGACATCAAAAACTAGGTTCAAATACACTATTGCTAAAAAATGAATTTCTGGAGCATCTAAGACCGAAATAAGAAAATTTGTAAAGTATAAAGTTGTAGCCACTGGAAACATACATGGTTTGAGGAAAATAAAATTATCTTTTGGAGTAATTTGTAAGAAGTTATGGCCGAAATCATTATGGGTAAAATGGAAGAAATTTTGAAGTGGAAAAGAGGAGCATTAAACAAGTTTCTACCAAGATTTTTAATGGAAACGAAAGATTTTTATAACTTAGAACATGTAAGAGAAGCCAAATAAATTACCTTAGAGCTTATGAGATTAGAAAATGGAAGTGAGAAAATGGAAAAAGAATTTTAAAAAAATAGTTTTTCTAATATGTAAAGAAGTGAGATTACCAAAATACTCTTGTACTTTACCCTCCTCTCATTACATGCCACCTCACCCATGCATGCATCCATGTCTCCTCCTAACAGTACATGCATTATGAATATAAGTACTTGAGATTGCCCTTATGTCATTTTGTGTCTCTAATGACATGACTTTTAATATTTTAGTTGCCAATGTGTCACATCAATGATTATCTTAGCTTAACAAAGTTTGTTAACCTTAATATATATTATTAATCCCACATTATATACTTAGTATATATGTGCATATATACACAAAAGTGTACACAACATTACAAACAACTTTATACGATGAAACGTTGAAAATTCGAAAGCCTGTTTCCGGTCACATTTTCTGTTTTTCGTCGAACTATATATTTTTGTAAATAAAATTTAAAAACTATTTCGCCATTAGTATTTATTATTAAAAAGAGTTTTATTTTCATTATAAAACATATATATTGAATACTTAAAATTAATTAAATATTCACAAATCAAAGCAGTGAAATTATAAGTTATTACAGCAATAAAAAACTATTTACTGAAAGTTTGACAGCCACTTCAGGGAATAATAATACTAGTGATCCTTTCTATAAGAAATTTATAGAATTTAAGAAAAAAGAAGGGGCTAATAGCCAATCTGGTTTGCCATCAAATGTTAGCATAACGGGTTATGAAGAAGTTGAAGAAAATATAACCATTTATGAAGAAAATCCACATAGAGAAATTATACTTCTCTTGGAAGTTGATGATATAGAAAGGGAGAATGATCCCTGGAATCTACTACAAAGGTATCTTGATACTTCATCATTTACTGTTTTGGCATACAAGCAAAGTGTATATTATGAGGCAATAATAAAGGTCTCGGAGACCTGTGAAATAACTCATTTTAATGCACGCGACCCGAATGTTTATAGTTTAGTAAAATAATTATTAAAAGGTTTGCCTAAAGAATAGGGGTTGTCTACCCTTAGAGAAAAAATGTTTTTACCCGATAAGAAGTTTTCTATTAGATATAACTATTAGGACTGTAGGATCACCACTCCTTTATGAATATAATAAATAGAAACATTCATGGTTTATTAAGTTTGCGTGGAAGTTTGTAAACGGCCCATACCATATTGGTTTATGGAATGGTGGACAAAATATGGACCACCGCTGGATATTCTTCTAAAAAATTGAAAGAATAATGTTCAGAATGGGTTGATATTTCACTAAGATAAGGTATCTTGAACAATATTTAACAATATCACGAGTAGGCCCACAATATTTCTTTATTAAATTTTCCATTCCTCGGATTTGGAAATGTAAACCAGAAATAGGTTATACCAATAAAGTAATTCCTTATTTGCACAGATGTTTCTTTACAGAATTCTAGGACGAATTGATCGGAATTGATAACAGTACAAGTTAGATATTTGGTCAAGAAATGATTTAAGAGATAAGCAAGAAGATAAAATTCTATCAGGAACAGGAATCTATAATTCGACATGAAGAAGCTCAAAGTCCGTTTCAACATATTATCAGAAAATTGAAAATGAAAAAGGGAAAAATCATTAAAGAAGATATTCGTTATGTCTATATTGCAGAAATAAAGAAAGATTTAATAAAAATCATGGTAAAAAGATGAAAAATTAGGCAAATCAATGACTTCATCAAAAACTAAAGATATAGCCTAGGAAGATCAATTTTCATACCTCGATGATGAAGACTTTGCGGAGATATTTAGCAAGCTGGAAAAAGAGGCCCACAATATGGTAAAGGATAAAGGTAAAATGATTCTGGATTAATAATTGATTAGTAGTCTGGAAAATTTTATAAGATTGCCAGCTTTAGATGAAAATTTTCTTTTGTAAAAGGACAAGTGGTCTATATACCTAACGCACTACCTGATAAAAAAGATAGGATGTTGTCTCTCACTTTAACAAAGTAGATAATTAAGCCATGGATTTCAAATTTTAAAGTCCAAAATAAATTGATTTGAATTCATTCTCGTGTTCAGCTTAGCCGATCAATAAAGATGGGATTCGGAAGACTTATTTTCGCCATTTCTACTCTCCACTCCAAAACTTTCTGCCATTAAATATATGTGTGTACTACTATTAAGATTATAAATAGAAGCGTGTATTGAAGAAGAAGACTTATTCTTCTAGTTTGTATCTGTAAGTCTTTACTTTTAAATTTTATTTTATATTCTATCAAAAGCCTAAATTGCAGGCTAAATTAGTCATGTGTTGAATTCTATCTACTTTATATGTACACATGTCTGTATTCTTCTTTTAAGGAATATGTGTTAAAATTAAAATACTGAATAAAGGTTGGGGATTCCATCAAACAACAGTGATCTTTAATCAACATTTAAGTAGTGTAGTCATGTCTATATTAGCCATTTGTAAACGTTTTAAAACTTCTTTAACATTGACTTGTTTGTCAGAAATTACTGTTAAACGGATGCATGCCTGTAAAAAAATCTGGTTATTCATTCGGTTTTTTTAATATGTAAGATCCTGAAAACACTGTAGCAAAGTTCGTACTATAGCTATTGTGGCAGCATTATAGCAGCATACCGTAGCTGCAGCTCTACAATTAGTATATTTTTTGATACCATTCTAAAGATTCTATGGCAAAGATTTATAATTTTAACAAGTATACGAATAATATACTTATTATAGAGTTGCAGCTACAGTATGCTGCTATAGTAGCTACATTACGAGCTTTGCTCTAGTGTTTTCAAGAACTTACATATAAAGAAAAAAATGAATGAGTAATCAGACTTTTTGTAGTCGTGCATCTATCTAACAATAATTTCCGACCAACAAATCAATGCAAAATAAGTCTTAAAACGCCTACATACAGCTAATACAGACATGAGTACACTCTTAAATGTTGATCAGAGATTACTATTGCCCGATGCAATCCCCAACCTTTATTCAGTATTTTAATTTTAACACATTCCTTAAAATAATAACACAGGTATGCATATATATAAAATAGACATAATTCAACACATAATTAGTCATTAACTGATTAATAAATCATTAAATAGTAAATTAATTATTACTTAATTATTTGATATTGAATATTAAATATTAAGCTACAATGAATTACGAAATATTAACTATTAAAACCATGGGTTAACTAAATATTAAATGTTAAACATGAATTATTAAATTTAAAATTATTAAAATTTAATTATTAATTATTTAACAGTAATTATTTAATATCAATTAGTAATTATTAATTATATTTAATAATTATTAAATGTAATTAATTTTTTTACTCTGATTTACTAATTATTAATAATTAACTTCAATAAATTATTGAATATAAAAAGTAATTAGTGATTATTGATAATAATTAATAATTATAAATTATTTATTGATAATCATTAATTATAATAAATTATAAATAATGACATATATAAGCTGTCGTTTATAATTTAATTATAAATTAATATTCACAAACTATTAAGTAATTATTAATTGTTTGTTATTAATTATTAAAATATCCAAGCGAAAACCTTTGTTTCATTCAGATTTTTTTTGTAATTAACAACGTTTACTTGAAAGTGATTATACAATCACTTAAAACTTCTGTATATGACAATGGTTATAATTAAATATTTACAACTATCAAGATTAATTAGTTGTTATAGATCTTTATAACAACTGCCTAAAACAAACAGTTGTTAAAAATACGTTTATTACAATTGGCAAGAAAACTCGTTTGTTAAAAATACATTTATTAAAATTGAAAAAAATCAGTTGTTATAAACCCTTTCTTACAACTACTGGTAAATAGTAGTTGTTAAAATCCATTTATTACAACTGTAATCTGACGCCAACTGTAAATAACTAATTGTAATAGAGTCATTTTCTTGTAGTGATACAGGCTTTCCATGTATTATATTGTTGCATGTAGTCTTTCGTGAATTTTAAAGGTGTTGTCATCATACATTGTGAGCTATGTACTACTGCCATTCATTTTTTCTCTTACGATTTTCCTTTTGCTAGCTTTCATGAGTGTGTGCAAACATGTATAAATAGACATATGTTAGGCTATCATGTTTCACTTGTCCCCCCCCCACACACATGTGTGTGTGTGTGTGTGTGTGTCTATACTACATATGTATGTGTGTGTATCTACGTGTATTCATGTTTGGTTTGAAAGCCTTTGCATTTAATAATATGCATGCCTTCATATTTAATAATATACTTCTCTTCTTGTTTAATTATTCACCACCGTGCCTTCATGAATATAATTTCATGGTCCAACTTTATATTGTTTTCATGCACTGCTATACATATACATATGTATATATTTCATGTGTTAACAGCATGTTCAAATTTTACTTTCATGTAAAAAAAATTGTTTTAACCCCTTGGTGTGCTGTCACGTTTGAATTCGTGTTTGGTTTCACATTTGCATGCCCACCTATACGTGTCTTCGCATTGATATATATTTTGCTGTCACTTGTATTAGTCATGCATGCTTACAGTCATCGCATGGTTATCGCTTACAAACAGTCATCATATGCATTTAATCTTAGCCATCACTATATAATATATGCATTCATAAATAATATCTGCCTTCGTCAATAATGAGTGTTTGACAACGAGTTTTCTATCAGTTAGAAAATTGCCGAAAAATGTAATAAAAATAACCGCAAGCGTACGACGTACAATTTTAGCATATGGCAAGTAAGGATCGATCCACAGAGAATTGAATCAATTTAAATCCTACTCAATCACGTTAACCTAAAGTTGAAGATTGTTTTAATTAAAAAGAAATGCTAAAACTAACTACAAATAAAAGTGAATAAAAATACGAGAGTAGAAGGCAATTTAGAGGCAAATCCCTTCTCATGATCACACAAATAAACATAATAAAATTACGATCTCACTTTTTGGTCATTTGTGAATTTAATTGATGTGTTTATCCTAATTATATTCTATTTGTGCTATTAATCAGCCCAACATAAACCATCAAACTTTAACACCACCCAAATCACTTGTCAACTCTCGTGAAAATGATAATGAAATTAAAAATAAAATTTATTCTAAGCATGATCTATTTACTATTGATTAGTAATATAGACCATCAAATTTTGATTTTAAAATCCACTTCATTACCAAAATCATACGTAGATGAAGAGGTAATTTGTGTTTATATTTATTTAAGCATAGCCTATTTGGTGTCAACAACATAGGCTATCAAATTCAAAGTTAACCAAAAAAATTTACCATATCAAAAATTCCATCAAGCACAAAAAGAGATCAAATGAAATCACTATGTTAATTTTATGTGATTCATGAGAGCCCCATCACCCTTGAACTAAAAGGGCTTAGCTTCTCATATTTGAATTCATCATAACATTGATTACAACATGAAAGAAGAGAGCTAATTGAAATAAAGTAAAAGCTAATCTACTTGCATAAAAGAAAGAGATCTAAACTACTAACATAAGAAGAAACGAAAAATAAAAGAACATGAATTAAAATTGCATGTAAATAAGTTACATTAAGAAAAGTCTAAAAAGTCATTAAAAAAAAGAAAGTTTATGCTTACATTTGAGGCTACAACTAACTAAAGAAGGTAAGAGCCCTCTACATGAAACATAAGAGGCATTTATACATGCCTAAAACCATAATCCTTATTTTAAGGACTACCAAAATACCTTATAGGAAGTGTAACCTCCAAGTAATTATTAGCATGAATTAATCCCCACTAATATGCCTTTAAACCTTCATGAACATGCGTATGTGCTTTTAATCTCCATTAGCTTTTAATTGTGGTCCGTGGGTTAGTGAGTAGGTGGACTCCTCCATGTTGTATGAATTCATTTATTTCCATCTTCATTTGCTTTCAACTCTTGTGCATGCATACATACATGAAAGCTTCTTCATATTTTCTCTCATTTTCCTACAATAAAAAATAAAAATGTGCAAGTAAATTTTCTCAAACTAAATCATACTCAAAATTGCCATGTTACCCCCCAAATGAAGATGAATAAATGATGATTTGAAAACAATTTAAATTTTGCTTTAAACGTGTAAAATACCCTAATATGCTCATTTATTAAATAAAAGCAAATTAAATACCTAAGCAGAAATATGTAATTTTACGTGCACATCAATAAGCATCAGCGGTAGCATATAAAGAATTATGCCTTCGTCCACTATATTCTTTTTCGTGTGTTAAAATTCTGGGTCCCCATGTGGTGTTCACTTTTCTATTTAGTTTCACACATATATTTTTTTTTGTACCAATATAAAGTTTAGTCTTGGTTGATCGGTTTTACTTGATCAAAAATGGTTCAACGATAGTTTTATAATTAAACTAAAAATTGATTTACTACCCTCTTACGTAATTACTTTACATCTAACAACATTTGGTGTTTAATTTCTATTGGTTCATCTTATTATCTTTTCAGTTTCCTTCAACAAATGTTAACCACCCAAAATAATTGATTAATTTATTAATTCACATTAATTAATTAGTGCTTTACTTCATTAAATAGTTTATATAAAAATATAAATGGGAATAATCTCAAAAATTCCCCAAAGGTCTCTTTTATCATATTTTACCTTATGTAAAATTTTCAAGTCAAAAAATTAATTTTATTATTATTATTAATATTTAATTAACTTGAAATTAACCATTTCTTCCAATTGAGGAGATTCATGAAATACCATATTAATTTAAAAAATCATGAAATTTAAAACTCACTCTATTTCATTAAGCCTATCATATCAAAATTTCATGGCGTTTGGATGTAATTTAACTATACTTTGCCCTACAACATTAACTAAATCACTTTAATCAAATTTTAAACCATAGTTAAAATAATATTCTAACATCCAAACATGTTTAACATCATCAAAACATCCATATGAAAGTCAAATTCGAACCCAATAAGTTATGATGAGTTTTAGAGAAAGATTTTACTCACCATACATAAGAAAAACCTTGTTTAATCCTCTTTTGTTTCTTAAATTTGAAAATATCAATCTTCTAGCCTAAAATTTCTTCCTTTATTGAGTTTATGGTTGGTCTTGCTTTGGTTCTTAGGGAGTTTGTTCTCTTTTTGTTTTGTGAGGTGAACATGGAATAAAGTGAGATGGAAAGAGGGTTAGGAATATCGGTTAGTGGGTTTGGGTTATACCAACTTATTCCCTTTAACCAATCGTTCACTTTAAATTTAATTTGTTTTCTTTCATTAATCAAGTTAATCAAATTTCTCTAATTGCCTTTGGTGCATCAAATTAACCTTTGAAAGTGTCCTACGCTTAATTAATTAAATTTTCCTTAGGCAAATCTTGCAATTAAATCGCTTTAATAATTTTATTAATAATGTTGCTATATTATTAATTTAATTTAATTTTCCATATTATGGTCCCTTCAAAATACGAGGTGCTACAGTCTTCCCTCTTATAAAAGTTTTGTCCTCGAAATTTCGGTAAGGAATTTTTTTATATTAACTCCCCAAAAGTGTATAGGCGTCATCATATGAGTTCACTAAGCACAGAAGATTACACTAGTACTATACTAATGTAAACCATCAATCATTATGCATAAATGTATTAGTGCTACTATTAAAACACAATCATATCACACATAAATATACTAGTGCACTATTAGTCCATACAATAGACAAACAAAGCACACTGCTATCTACATGAATGCCTAAAACAACTCGGGATTGTTATTTATAATCCTATCATCTACCTCCCAGGTACAATCATCCTTATCATCACTCCATTGGATATGAACAAGTCAAATAACTTTATTCCTGAATTCCTTCGTATCATAACCTACTATTCCTTTCGATTGTCTCACATACGTAAAATTTGGCTCTACAGACAAGTCCTCTATCGCCCTCGGTTCCACTACCAAAGTAGGGTCGTGCAAACATTTCCTTAAATATGATATATGAAAAACATTATGCACTCCCACCAAACTGCTTAGCAACTTGACTCTATATGAAAGTTTACCGATCCTCTCAATCATTGAAAATGGTACTATGTATCTAGGTACCAACTTCCTTGCTTTCCCAAAGCGCATGACTCCTCGCATGAAAGAAACCTTCACAAATAAGTGACCACCTACTATGAACTCAAGCTTTTATCTTCGCTTATCGACATAACACATCTGCCTCGATTGCTCTGCCTTAATCCTAGCATGAATCAACTCTACCTTATCAGTAGCATCTCTTACCAAATCAAATTCTAATAGAGCAATCTCCCATATCCAACCAACAAGTCAATACGACTTATACGGTCTACCATACAACGCCTTCAATGCTTCTATTTTGATATTTGAATGGTAACTGTTTTCATAAGCAAAATCTACATATGCAAATGATCTTCCAGAAATCCTCCAAAATCCAAGACTCATGCTCTTAACGAACCTTTCAATATACGATTCACCCTTTACATCTGACCATCCGTCTGTGGATGGTAAGCCGTGCTTAAGGTCAACTTCATGCCTAATGCACTCTACAAACTACTCCAGAACTCACCGGTAAGCAAAGAGTCTCTATTACTAACAATATTACTCGGTATCTCATGTAGTTACTCTACATTCTTTATGTATAGCTTTGCTAAGCTAGGTTCTGTCCTTGTCGATCTCATAAGGACAAAGTGGGCACGCTTAGTCAGCCTATCGTCTATCACCCAAATGCTATCATTTCCCATCCTCGACCTAGGAAGTCCATCAATAAAATCCATAGACACAGAATCCTACTATCAAATCAGTATTTTCAAAGGTTGAAGAAAACCGCTCGGCTTTTGGTGCTCATCCTTCACTTGCTAATGGGTGAAACATCTCTTTATGTGTTCTCCTATATCTCTTTTCATGCCTTTCCAAAAGAAGACTCTCTTCATATCACGATACATTTTCGTACCACCCGGATGAATAGTGAACTCCGACCAATGACTTTCTTCTAAAACTTCCTTCAAAAGATCTCTTATATCTAGAAAATACAACATTCCTTTCTTCTTAAGCCATCCCATCGAGTCTATCTCAAATCCTTTTAGATACTCAACATCCACACCCATCACTAATCACTTAATCCTTTTGGTAATCAATGGATCTTCTCTTTGCCTTGTAGCTATTCTTTCTACAAGTGCTGGACGTACCTCCAAACTCGCTAATGCGCCCGGATCTCTACATGATTTAGTATTCTGCCTTAAATGCACTCCATAAGAGGCTAGCATTTTTTGACTACTTTTAGTTGATGGAATTCTGATGCCAAATCTGGCTGCGGAAATGTTCTTGCTCCAATTAACTGATCAAAAAAATCGTCTATCCTAAGTAATGGATAATGATTTTTCATCATCAACTCATTCAGTTTTTGAAAATCTATAGACTTCCGCAAAGGTCTGCTTGACTCCTTTACGAATACCGTGAATTCTCCCCATGAAGAACTACTCGATCTGATGAAATTCTTACGCTCAAGTTCTACAAATTACTTCTTCAACGCTTCCATCTCCTTAGGGAACGTTCTTTTTCACCTCTAGGATTATATAAGGCAATAATCATATTTATATAATAAATCTTAGCATCATTTCGCACCAAACAATTCGACACCCAAAATTATCTCGTGTCCTAAGAAGTCAAACACATATGGGCCACAAATAAACAAATGGTCATGTATGTCAAATTCAAGGTTAATGCACCTTAACCCTAGAGTGGCATACCCACCGATCGGATTAACCACACACAAGGACATAATCAAATAGGTAGTTTCTATTCCTAACCTATCAACCAAGTCTTTCGTTTAGTGAGTAGCACCAATATCTAACTGTACCCTAATTCAAATACGGGAAATCGAAATTATACCTCTAAGCACAATGCACTTTTCTTTTTCTTCAATTATTGGTCAAGGTGAAGGTCCTTCCAAAGAAAAAACATTTCCTAACTTAACTCGGGACAATTTTCTTCTTGTGCCTAATTTTGTCACAGACGAAACATTTGACCTTCACATCCTGCCATTTCCGGACACTTGTTAGCATAGTGCCCCTTTTGCCTATAGTTATAACAAGTCACATCAGCAATGTCTTTGCATTCTCTACTATCCGAAGCTTTTTTTTTCTTTTGCCTTTTCTTGCCTTTCTGATACGAAGCAAACTTCTTTTATCTGCCCACTCTTGGGCTTAACATCGACCTTCTTCTCTCCTTGAAACAAGAGATCGTATCTCCATTCCAATTTCATCACCGTATCAATTGGAGCTGACAGACGTGCCACCACCTTGTAGTTCAATACTTTCCTTAGACCTTAAATGAACTTCTCATTCTTTTTCAACGGGGTGTTGATATGCTCCCTTTCGTACTTTGAAAAAGCTTTGAAACACAGGATGTTCCCTGCCAAAGTCATCTCACCCTGCTTCAAGTCAAGAAACTCTCTACACAAAGCACTTTTATAAGATTCAAGGATAAACTGAGCCTCGAGTCGCTCCTTAAACTATTCTGTGGTTATCTCATCCTCTATGACTTCAGCAATCACTACTTTCCACTATTCCAATGCATCCTTTTGGAGATGATAAGAAGTCAACATTCTCTTTTGAGCATTAGTATACCCTGAGTCTTCTAAATTACGCTTACATGCTTTTAGCCAGTTCAACACCTCCATGGCAGACTCCTTCCCTATGAGCTCCATTCCTTCATAGCTCTTGAAATCTTTCTCATCTTAGTAAATTATGATTCTCTTGCCACCTCATGTCTCGGCTCAATAGCTCATGTTAGCTATTGCCTCACCATATCTATCATAAACTGATGGAATAAAGCATTCACATCATTTCCTCCTTTGGCCGGGATAGACACTTAAGCACCGGTTTCAAAGCGTACTTGCAGGGCCACCTCCCTTCCTTGGCCATTAGGTTGGATACTGTTATCTCTTCTACTAGCATTCAACCTCCCACTTCCTATGGTCAACTGTCAGTTACATAGATCAATTCTAGCCTTCCTTATAAGCAAGGTTTATAAGAAATAGAAGTAAAGAGAGTGAGATCAATCGTAGTGGGTAGATATATTCTCCAATATATCTATATCAAAATACAAGTACGTTATATATAGGGTATACCCTTCCCTAAGGTGTTCATTTTCTATACTTAACTCCAACTTAGCTCTATTTTATTTAGGTGTTACCCTAACCCAAGCTCCAATATAAAGTTATAACATCCCCCGCTTCGAGATTGGAAAATAGATGTCGATGATGTTGTAACCATCACCGAAATCATTTGACAACGACAAAGTAGGTTCACTATTGTTTTTCACAACATAAGTAAATAAAGTGGTTAAATATATTTTTCATTACATTAATTTAAATTACAAGATCCATTACATTGTTAAACCTAAATCATTCCTACGTAGGTGTAAATATATAATAAGAAAATTAGAGTAGTGTTTGTCCGACATATGAAGATGATAAAGCTACACCTGACCAGGTATAAATTCTGGTTTTACATAATGGAAATTTCAGAATACTTTATTTAAATAGCATGCCTCCTGCTTCGTCTTCAAATCTTTATTAGTCCTTCAAAAGGGATGCCTGTTTAATCTGTAAAATCAGCATACTCAAAGAAGTACCTATGAGTTTATAAAAAATAATTAAAAAATGGATCAAATAATAAGTCTAGTATAAGTAAAACCTCCATCCTAAGCATCCATAGTGAGACCACGCCGCTAATGCAGAACAAGTATTCCCCTAACTTTGTCATCATCGATACAAATCAATATATAACAATAAGCATTATATATAACATAAAACAACCATATGCATGAATTCAACACATGAATGTGCACTTTTAATTTAGGTTGCCATTACGGATATGAGATTTCAATATATATAACATTCCAAATATGAGATTTCTTTTCATATAAGCTAGAACAACAATTATTGTCATAATTTAGGTTGCCATGCAGACCTAACTTTACCGCTTCAACTTCCAGTTCTTAACCCTTATGGTTTATTCATTAATGACTTATCTCTATTTTATTTTCAATGGATAATTAGATTGCCACATAAGCCTCACATCAATATTCCCAAGTTTTGTCGAGAATGGACCACCACATGCTACTCAATCCTTACTTCTTCGTTCTCATTTGTTTATCGTCAATAAACAATCAGATGCTAAATAAGCCTTACTCCACCATACTCGCTCAAGCGTCGTAAATAGACAATCATATGCTATACAAGCCTTCGATCAATAATACCAATTATAATGTCATGGGTTTAACATTATGTAGCCACTCAGGCCTTAATGGCACCAATAATGATGTAGTGGGTTTGACATTCGGTAGTTATGCAGCCTTCGATACCAATTATAACATCATGGGTTTGACATTTGGTATCCACTCGGCCTTAACGATACAAATTATTCAATAGCCGCACAGGATTTAAAGATATCAATTGTTAAAAACCACTTATTACAACTATCATCTCGGACCAATTGTAAATAAATAGTTATAATAGGGTCATTTTCTTGTAGTGATATAGGCTTTTCATTGATGATATTCTTGCATGTAATCTTTCATGAAATTTAAAGATTTTGTCATCATACATTTGTGAGCGGTGTACTGTTGCCTTTTCGTTTTTCTCTTATGATTTCCCTTTTGCTAGCTTTCATGAATGTGTGCGAACATACATAAATAGACATACGTTAGGCCACCATGTTTCACTTATGATGTGTTTTCAAGCATTACAGTATGTAACAACCCACCCAAACAGGCCTAAATTCCAACACAAAAAAGGCCCATCGAAACTTAGAACTCATAGCAGACGGAGCAAAATATAATTACAAATAAGTACCCATTTTATTTCAAAACAATTGTCATAACATAAATGTAAACATAAACTATTACATCATTTTTTCAAAAGTAAATTTCATGTATACAATAGAAAATAACATGAAAAGATAGACAGTAACTACCATAAGCTTCACTCTCGCCATCTTCAAGCATCATCAACTCCTTCTTTAAACCGTGTTGTAATGAGGAGGGAGTTGGAACAACAAGTGTCCGGTGGATAAAAACCTCGAGCCTTACTATTTTAGTACTTGGGCAATGTACTTCATAATAAGAATATGTCTTACATATTTAAAACTATTTAATACTTCATATAAGGAAAGGAGGTAGGCTCTCAATTAACTACTTAATACCTTCCATTCCCGAAGCACGTTTTCCAATCCCATAATCAATAACCAAAGTCATAAATGTTCAACAATGCGAGAGATAGAACCCAAGTTACTTAACGCCGTTTAATAGAATATAAGAAAAATCTAACCATTTATGACCTCAATTAAGGTAGCCCCCTATTATTTAATACCTATTTCCAATGCGAACTCCACATAGTATCTGTTTAGCGGATATTGCAGAAAAATCTCTTTGGGCACTTAATCTTTCCTATTGAGTCAGACCTTTCCGAGATATCCTTAGCCGTGCCTAAACCCAATCCCGACCACTTAATACCCTGCTTAGGTAAAAGAGGCGTCCCCTCAAACAACCACTTAATACCTCAAAACCCCAGAGAAGGTTTTCGTAATGTAACCCATACCCACAGAGACCTCTTACATTTGTCCAACCATTCGTACGAACTGATAGCCAGGTTAGGTAGGCAGATTTACTCTACTGAATTGGTAGTAACCCCGCATCTTCCATAGTTACTTATCATTGGTGATGCCTTTATGACTTGTTCAAATTTACAACACTCTTAATGTATAATACATACCTTACCGTGCCCATTAATTAGGCTATATAAGAATTCATTCTTACTTTTCATTAACCAACTAATTACTTTCCTAAGGAGGATTTAATGGCACTTATTACCTAATTAACTACGTAGTTAATACGTTATAATTATACGCGCTTATTATTTTCAATGCATGCGGAGATTACGTCCTGACTAACGTTAAATGTCAATTTCTTTCTAACAATAATAATACAAGTCATTTTTCCATATTATCAATGGTGTCATATTTCTAATATCCATAACAAGGGATTTCAATATCCCTAACAAAGGAAAAAAATTACAACAAATAGACATGTACATACAAAACATTCAACTCAATCGATCATATCAAATAATGGAATAATCTCAAAAATAGAAATTGCAATTCCAATTTCAACTTCCATTCAACCCCTCTTTTATAATGAAACTAATGATGGAATTTCTCCTTTATTTTCATATGGAATAAACGGTATAAACTACAAATAAGTTCAAAATTTATACCTTATTCCTTAATTGAGACTTCTTAATCAAATTGAAATTAAAGAGGAGTGGAATAAAAATTGAAATCACAAAAAGGCAAAAACTACATATTCCCAGAATTTAATGTAAACATTTGAGAATTCCAATTGGAATTGACATTTCAAATTATAGGAGTTTTGGGGGTTTTATTTTTTTATTTTCGTGAACCTAAAACCCCTAAGACAGATTCAAATCCATAATATATTAATCAGTTACTAAAATAAAAGTGCTAAGATTTTCACTCATAGTTGGTTCTTAACTTTGCATCACTTTGGATTTAAAACGCCCATTATATTCTCCTTCAGATCTCTTCTTTTTAATATATATAATAAGAAATTTGTATATATAATTGATACGGAAAGGTTCGAGGAGAAGAGGATTAGAGGTGTATAGGATTTCTTACGTGAAACTCTAATGGACTTTTCAGAATCTAAGAAATGATGAACTGACAGAGCTTCATTGATGTTCCTAAAATATTATGGATAAAAGTGGAGAGGGTATGGTTTTATTTATAGAGGTAGAAACGCACCAGAACCGTCGGAAACTAGGGTAAAAATGGAAAAACTTGGAATGTTTAACCCTAAAAAAACCTAGCCGCCACCCTGAGGGGCGGTCGACCACCCTCTACATACCGGTCAACTGCTAGGGGTCGATTGGTCGGGTCAAGAGATTGACCGTTTCATTTATTTTGGGTACGTTATTTATTTTCCGTTGTGTAATTATTTTATTCCTTAATTATATTTTTAACGTTAACCGTTAATTTTTAACGTTTACTTGTCCTCCACGTCTAATCATAGTTAACTTCCAAATTTCTAATTTTTTTATTCATTTGAATTTGAATTTGAATTAAATTATTTTAAACCCAAAAACTTCAAATGCTCATAACTTGTTCGTTTGAGCTCCGTTTTCAGCATATTATATATGGAAATTGATCAAAATTTTGCCACGAACACAACATAACTTTGTGGTTAAATTCTGAGTTTTTCAAAATTTTAATTTTTACCCTTATCTTGTTTGGTTTAATTTATTCAATTTATTTACCTATTGTTGATCTTATGGGGTGTTACATTCTCTCTTCTTAAGAAGGATTTCGTCCTTGAAATCTTTCCTTAGGAGCGAACAGTGTATTGCATAATAAAATATATGTTATATAACCACGTTATCTACACAACCATCTACTTAACCAAAGTGAAATGTGATTATGTACTTCAGACATACTATAAATGAGCTTAATCCTGGCGTGAGTGTACGATCGTGTCATGTATGTACGCAAATACCCAAAACATGCATAAATTTTCAACATGAGTGTAAAGTGATTGTGAAATAGTGTAGAAACCTTCTCCTACATCTAATTAAGCAACCATGATGCAACCAAAAATCCTAATTTTAAAGAAAAATATTTACCAAAGAAAAGCTTAAGGCGAGAAGTCCCCATGTCTTCCATCGGATTTTCTCCCCAATTTACTCGGACCATTCTAATTCTTTGTTACGAAGCCTCCTAGTTCCATGCTACATAATGCGTGCAGTGGCACAGGACACTATTAGCTCCATCTCTATATCCCACAATTAATTAGGGTCTACCATAATGGCTATGCAATGAAGATATTTTCTCAAATGAAAAATGAAACGTCATTGACTTCTGCCAGCTTACGGGTCTTCTTATTTTCCTCAATATCAGAAAGTGCCCAATAGATTTTGGTGCCAACTTTACAAACTTCATGACCTTCACACTCTACCAAATCAACTTTGCTTTTTCAAAGTCTCGCGATTCAAATCTCGTCCTAGTAGAATTTTTATGGGTGGTTTCCCACTAACAACTTGGCGATTTGCATGGCCTTCTGTAAAGTGTTACAATGGTGCCATACCAATCATCTATTGGTCACTACTATTATACGTGAATTCTACTAAGGGTAAGTGCTACTCCCGATGTCCTCTAAAGTTTATGATGCAAGCTCTCAACAAATCTTTCAAGTTCTTATTCACTTCTCTAGTTTGTCTGTCGGTTTGCAGGTGCTAAGCGATGCTAAGATTTAACAAAGTTTCTAAAGCTAGTTTCTAAGGCCACTAGAAAACTCCTCCAAAATTTGCTAGCAAACTAAGGGTCCATACCACTAACAATTCTAGCCACAACTCTATGAAGTTATGTTGTAGACGGTGTGGTTTTTTGCTTCTAACGAAAAATTTCGTGAGCTAAATTCAATTTTTTCCAAAATTCTAAAGTCTTGGGATTGAAACATTTGTTTACTTTAGGTTGCTAACCTAATTCCTCATCAACTTCCAGTCTTACTTATAGTTATCACTAGTTAAGTATCTCCATAAAATTTCCTTACCTACATTGCTTCTCAACATGTATGTATTTCTCAAATGGTTTAATACCTTCTAAAATAAACACAGGAGGGATATATCTTACACCGCATCATTTACTTTTCCAATAGCCAACAGAGTAAACTAGAGATTATAACCCAAAAACTCTAAAAGAAAATTGTGCTGGAAGCAGCCATTTGTTAACAAGTGCTATAAATGGTGTTGAGGTCCTAACACTCCTTACTAAGTTAAGATGGGCATTTCTTAATACGCCTTTCCATTATTACCCATTTTCCTTACTTTCCCTTTTTGGTTTCTAATAATTATGGTCCATCCATTGCTTCAATTACTATATCTATAAAAGTTGATCATTATAGTCAAAATTGGATCATCTCTAATTAATCCTTATTTAATTCCTTTAACCTTCTTTAGATTCCAAAATCTATCCATTACTTAGACTCAATTCTTCCACAAATGTCGTTTTAAATTTCCCTAATTAGTCCTCATTAGGTTCCTTTTTCTCTCATTAATTACAAATATATTACCCGTTAAATTTGTAATTAACGTTCATAAATCCTAATCTGATAATTACAAATTAGTATGCATACAGTCATAATTTATGCCATTTATATAAATATATATTCTTATTTCTCATTGTTAAGCGTGGTCATATGTGTATACTAATTTATAAACTAGAACGGTTTGTCCACATTTTTAATTTATTAGAGCTATCCTTAAAAAGGAACATTGTTACAATCTCCCATAAATTAATTGCAAATGGAATTTTTTGTGGTGTTTGAATTTACAAAGTATTTTTTATCTTATTGAAAGAGACGGTATAAATAAATGGAAAGGATATCCATATCATGCACCTCACATTACCTTTTGGTGCATCCTTTGTTAATTCAAATAACACGCTTTTATACATATTTTGAAATATGATAACTATGAAAATTACATGGAAACTGCTCTAAATAAATTAAAACATAGAAAGTTACATTCTAAGTTATTTAGAGCAACCTAATTTACAACCCAATTATAGATCTGGAATATCTTTACAACTCTACCAACTTCTAAGTTTGAGACTGATTTCAAAGTTCTGGATCAGGTTATACATTCTATTCCTATTTTATTTTCATTCTAAAAACTTTAATCTGTCCCACCTCGGTAGTAATCCCTATCTACTCCATGAAATTTTGATTTTCACTATTCTTCATGAAACCAGAATTTTAGCAACAAATAAAATAAACTGTTTTTATAAACTTATTTCATTAAATTCAAAATCAGAATTTATTACTCCATTTCTTGTAAAACATAAAATTTCACAAACATGAAGTACCAAATTCAAAATCTCTCTTTTTAAAAATACAAACTTAGAAACGTTCATCAAGAATTCAGAATTTCTTAGTTCCAAGAAGGAGCAAAATTATTTCTCCTTTTAAAACTTTCTTCATCAAAGACTTATTTCTTTAAAAATTAGACTTTTAATTCATAGTATTCAAAAACTGTTAGGTTTTAAAAAGGAACTATGAAAACTTTCCTTTTTAATGACGTACTATAATAAAGACTTACTCCTTTTGAAAATATGACATTTAACACAAAACATTCAAACTCAATTATCATTCTAGAATAATAGACTAGACATTTATTATTCCAAGTATTTTTCTGGTGACAAGACAATTATTTTATTTTTAAATATACATCAACATCTATTGCTTTATTACACAAAATATGATGTCATTTAACCAAATACTTTTTTATAACTTTGTTCAAAACTCTTAAAATCTTTCACGATCCTTTTCTTGTTAATTCCAATAATATTCTTATTCTAAAAAGTCCTAAATCCAAGTAGGAAAAATGTACGTATAGAATTCCCATCTTTACATAGATGCTTTTCCTTATATATAAAATATACGGCTTATTTATTAATTACCATCCAAATCCTTTCATTTGTCAAAACCTTTTTTAAAACTTTAAACGATGGAAAACAATGGAGTAAGACAAAAATAACTTCTATTTTATTCTTATTACTCCTCCCCTATCTTATTTATCATTAGATTAAAATTTTCAGTTCTATTACTACCTAAATTTCAACTATTATTCTTCATATTTCCTTATACAGGAATGTCCCTCCCATCTATCTTATTGAAATTCTTATTTGTTTTATTTTCTATTTCCCTATTCCAATTAGGTGCAGTTCCATTTATGCATCCTTTAAAAAAGAGTTTCAAGGAGAAGAACATCTAAATTTATAAAGTAGAAGGAATCTTACAAAAATAGAAGAATCCAATAGTTGAAAACTTTTAATTCAATAAATTTTATATAGAGAAGTTAATAATTGAAAACCTTCTTTATTTTTACTTTTCAAGTGATTAAATTACTATTAACGACCATCCACCATTTTATTCTTATAATGTTTCACCGCTTTCAGAATTACATCCCCTTTCTAAACTTTTCAAAAAATAATTGATAGTATATTTTCAAAGCCGTCTAAAATTACTTTCTAAAAAATTCAACTTATATACGTAAGATCTTCATTTAATAATATTTTGAAAAGCTCTTACAAAACATTCATGGAGTTTTCATGCGGTAGGATTTAAAAATTGGTTTTAATTGTTCTTTCCTTAGATTTTTCCTATTCATCTTCTTAAAAATTTGGTTATCTTCTTTTGGTGATTAATGTATACATTCTTAAAAAGCTTGTTTCATTCCTACTTTATCACTTCTGAATTTTTACCAATATTATATGCCTTACACTATTTAATTAATGCTTAACATTTTATTCATTACCACCATAAATGTCACTTTGTTTGTATTAAATGGTTGTTATCTTAGCCAACATTTCCTAAAGACATTTACTTGCTTATTCAAACTTTTACATGTTTAACGTATTCCTTATCTTCCCATAAATACCTTAATGGCCTCATTAATCTATTTAATTTCCTGCAATTGCTCACTTATTGCACATTCATTGTCCATTAAATTCTTAGAGTTACAACCTTTCCTTCTACGTTTTCTATCCCTATTATTTAATATGCTTATAGGGTCCACAATTATAAGGAAGTCAAGGTCTAATAATGGAGTCGAGTACTTATTCAGTTTCTAGGGTGCCTCCTTATGTTGTGGTCATGCTTTCTTAGTCCACTCCTTACAATACGATCTCCTCGAGTAGGAGTATAAACTTTACTCTATTTATTTTTCCAACTCATAGTCGCTTCACCTATCCTTTTAGAATATGGTCACAACTACTTCTGTAGTCGGAATTTATAGAATTAGGCGTATATTCACTACACCACAAAAGGCTTTTAACAGCGTTTGATAAACGCTGTAATATGATACAACAGCGTTATTACAAACGCTGTATAATGACATGCTGTCGTATATACATAACTTACAACAGCTTTTCGAAAACGCTGTTGAAACATCTCTGTGACAGCGTTTATTATGAGCTGTCAATAATCTTTTTACAGCGTTTTCAGACATGCTGTATTATGTTTCAACAGCGTTTATAATTTAGTTGTCGAAGATGTTCAAATTCTACTTTAACTGTTTACAACAGCTTTTTCTAAACGCTATTACTGAATCATCAACAATTTCGACAGCATGTTAAAAACGCTGTGATTGAATCATCAACTATTTCGACAGCATGTAATAAACGCTGTTATTGACAGTTTCAAGATAATTACAGCACGAATTAAACGCTGTTGTTTCTTCATTGACAACATTAATCAAACGCTGTCTTCTATTTATATAACAGCTTTAATATTCCAATCTATTTTTGAATATTCCAAAACTATATTTTAAGCATATTCAAGCAACTAGTATATATAACAGGTTCTAATAACTATTAATTGGTTACATAAACTAGTTAAGAGAATATTAATAAACAAAAGACATCCATAAACCAAGTTTCAATAATATCCATAAACAAAAATAACAAAGTAAACCAACTTGCCACAAATTCTGTTAAACAAAGACACGTTATATGTTAAGTAAAAGTATAATATCAATACAGTAAGTCCACACCAAATGCCAACAACAAAACGTGCATCTAAAAAGTTTCATATGCTTGCTACTTGCTACTTGCTACGGAAGAAGAATGTGTCATCGCCATCTTTAATTACCTGCAATGAAGAAATTTGAAATGATCAGTGAGTAAACGCCATCTAAAAATTTGAAGTTTCATATGCTAAAATGCTTAACTGCACCAAAAAATCACTATATGGATCTAAAAATTTGAAGTGATCAGTGAGTAAATGCTTAACCACCGTACAGTGTGAATTTTGATTGTATTTTGATTGTTTGTTTGTTTTCTAGTTTTAATTGCATTTGCATTCCTTCATAACTGCCTTGCTTTCCATCAACGTATTTCTGCGTCAATCAGTGAACACCTTCTACCACTGCCAGTCAGCACTTCATATACCTGTGAACACTGCCTCTCAACCAAAACTGCAACATTCACATACTAGTGAACACCTTCTACAAACAACACTCTCTGTCATCCCAAACACACCTCTTCACTGCCTTGCCATTCCCCACATCCTCAACTTGTTTTTACGTTCTCAACTGTACATTTACATTATCAACTATGCATACATATAACTTGCAGTGCTACTGCTCCTCAAACCCCCTCAACCATCTCCTTCACAAACTGTCAACATCTCACCACCTAACTTTTCTGACCACCATCAACAAACAACCCACTGCTGCACATCCCCTTCAACCCCTTACTGCCTTGCTCTCAAATCTCTCATATACCACCACAAATCACTTCAATAAACCACAAAAAACTTCACTCCCCCATCAGCAAACCTCTCTGTTCAACCTCCAACTGCACATATCATCTCTATCTCGATCACAACCATCCCTCACATACAGCCTTCATACCAACCCTCCCTCTCATACAAACAAGCTGCCTGCCAAATACCCACCAGTATACTGCCTCTAAAATCCCCTGCCTACCATACACTTCTGTCAACAACCACCTATCAACGGAAGAAAATTTCTTGTCAACTCCAAAACAAACCCATTAACTTCACAAACCATACAACAACCATCCAAACCAGCACTTCATCTCCTCTCTTGATGACGAAACCATCATTTCCTTGCATTACTTTGCATAATCAAACTGCTCTACAGCATCCCCACTGCTCACCCCTCCTCCACCATACCACACTTCAAATACATTGCCACTCCTCTTCATTATCCATACTTCACATCATAAAGTCCAACCTATCCGTATCAAACTGTAACACTGTCAAACTCATCCTCTGTCCAAAATAGTCACTTACAAAATATCACATACATCTCCTTCAAACTACCTCTTTCTGTCTACAGATCCTCCTCTGCCCAAACTCATTGCTGTCCACCACCAATTCCTATTGCACAGTCATAAGCAACTCCATTTCATCCATTCACTTCCCATACCACCAATTCCATCATCTCCCTCCCTGCTACAAAGCCACAGAACTGCCAGCCAATACCTGCACATTCCACTTTCTACTTCAAACAACACTGCATTTCTTTGAAAAATCTACTCCGTGCATAAATCCTTTTGAAAATCCATTTCAAAAATAACAAGTATGCCGCTAATACGTATATTTTTCCTATTGATCGGTAATCTAAGCTCTAATATCAAATGTTACGTTCCGCCTCGAAATATGCCTAAATTCCAACCTAGAAAAAGCCCATTGAAACTTAGACCCATTCCTTAGCTGGCAGTTGATTGGTGAAAAGAAAAATAATACAAAGCTGTCTATTTATTCTTCTAGAACTCACAACGGAAGGAACAAAATATAACAAAAAACTAGTGCCCATTTTATTTCAAAACAATTATCATAACATACTGTAAACATAAACTGTTACCTCATTTTGTTTAAAAGTACATTTTTTCGACGACGAATTTCCTATTGGTTGGAAATCGTCGAAAAATTATATCGTTATAAACCGCAAGCACACGGCGTACATTGTAGTACGTGTGCAAGTATGGGTCGATCCATAGGGAATGAATTAAATTTCAATACTACTCAATCAAATTAACCCTGTATTTTGAAGTGGTTTTAAACTAAGAAAAATTGTAAAAATTAAACTACAGAAAGGTAAATAAACTATGATAATAAAAAGCAATTTAGAGGCAAATCCACTTCTAATATTTCATACAAATCAAGATGAAATTCACTTGTAATCTCTCATTAAAATATTAAGTAGAAATGATTGATATGCTTATTATAAGTATGATTTATAGCATAACTTAAATCGTCAAACTCCAACACACTGTTCAACCCACTTATCAACATTCATGAAAATGGTATGAAAATTAAAAATTTAATCTCTTTTAAGTATGATCTAATTACTATTAATTAGTAACATAGACCATCAAGTTTTTCATTTTAGTTTGATTTTCGTTATCAAAATCACTTAGGCAAATGATCAAATAGTTTATGCTTAAAATGAAATAAGCTTAGCCTATTTGAGATTTCAACATAGGCTATCAAAATTCACTAAAAAGAGACATAAACCATCATCATTCAAATTTTCCAGTAAGCACAAATGAGAGTGTGACATCCCGGAAATTTGGGCAATATCAATTTAATAATCTACAGTAAAAATTAAAATTGATTTAATAATATTGGTTAATAATAATTTGAATTGATTTAATAATCTTCTTTTAAATAAACAATTAACTGATAATTTATCTTTTAAAAGCCGATTAAATTGTTTTCTATTTATAATATATATATCTGTATTTATTGTAAATAGGTAATCTTTGTTTTAAGTTTAATAAAATAAAGACATGATTTCTAACTCTAATATTTTTGGAAAATTAGGAATTTGATTTTTTATTTAATATTGAATAAATAATAATATGATCTTAAAATACTCAGGATAAATTTAAATTGTTTACAAGTATTCTAGCCTAGGTTTAAAATTTAAATAAAAGGATTGCTTTGTTCTTTTCAATTTAGCTTTATAAAATAAGTAATTTATATTTTGAAGAAATTGTTTCTTTTCTAAATTATTTTGAATAATGAGCTATATTAATAATTTAAATCTTTACAATGGATTTAAATAAATAAGAATTATTATTTTAAACTTATATACACATATTTTGGGAAGCTATAATTTAAAATAAAATCTTTCAACAATGTTTAAAAATTAAACAAAACTTTATACATATGAAACATAAGTGTAAAACCAAACATAGGTTATAAAATAAGTCTGCATACATAAACTTAT
The DNA here is from genome assembly GCA_030765085.1 of Allium cepa. Classification (NCBI taxonomy): domain Eukaryota; kingdom Viridiplantae; phylum Streptophyta; class Magnoliopsida; order Asparagales; family Amaryllidaceae; genus Allium; species Allium cepa. The sequence goes on from CM060933.1 coordinate 63,844,522, forward strand.
GAAATTGTGATATTAACATAAGGTTAAGAAAACAAAAGGTAACAAAAGTAATAAACCAAACAGATGTTTAAAACAATTTTTATAGTATGAATGTAAACTGTTGCAATGCAAAGTAAAGTTCAAAACATATGCTTGTAAGTATGCAAGACAAAAGTATATATGCTTACATAATATATATATTAAAATCAGGCAAGAATAAAATAAAAAGAATCTTGCAAGTGAAGCTTGGTTATGTAAAATAAGTAGGATTTGTATGTAAAGTGTTGCAGGCATAATAACAAAATAAAGTAGAATAGGCATGTAGCCTGTAGATAAAATGCAAAGTAAGGGAAATCAAAGTAAATAAAATATCTACATAAGAAATGATTAAATTGGCTAAGTCGGAAACAAGAGTACATTAACAATTAATGCTTACATTTACTTAGCACAACCTTATGTCCATTCGAAATTTGTTCATATCCTTTCAGCCTCCATTTTGGAAAAAATTCTGCCTGATAAAACAAAATGCAAATAGTATCTGTAAATTGCTTGTCTCAGATGCCACCTTCCCCTGTAATATTTTCCTTCTATATATACATATCTTCTCAGTTCATTTGTTAAGAATAGCAAGCTTTTCTTTTTTTTTTTACAACTGAAGTTTTATACATCAACAAGCTTAAACAACATCATACTTTGCAAAACCTGAAACTGCCTTCATTCAAATTTGTGACCAACTTCCTCAAGACCAGATCAAAGGCTTCATTTTTATCAAGCCATTAGCCTGTAATTATTTGCAAAATAAAGAGCCTGTGCATTATTCTCAAGATTTTTCAAAATCAAAACAGAAGCTCTGTGTTCATAAATCTAGGTGAGTAACACTTTTAAATAACTTGAGTTTTAAAATCTGTTGCATGCTAATATTTGGATGCTCAATATATTTGTGTAAATATTTGTATATATTCTTTTCTCTGGGCATTAGTGTGATGAAATTACTGCATAATATATATACAGTAAGATATCCTGTTAAAAAGTTAAAGTTTCAAATTTAAACTGCTTTTCAAACAACAAACAGTTGCAAGTAAAACTGCTCTGTCTTCACTTTAAGGTAAATAATTTCATATTTTAAAACATAAATGTTAACTAATCAGTTGCCTGTAAATGAGTATGTTTGAATGCTTGGTTTTGTAATGATTCTTCTGTGTGTATATTGCTTGCTCTTTTCTATATTCAAACTGCAGAGATTTAGAAATAAGGTAAAATTAAATTTCCCTTAACAGATCATTGTTAGATTTTTTACAAAAAAAAAAAGAAACCTTACACATGATTGTTTAAACACCATCTAGGTTTTTGAAAACAAGTTTAAGTTGCTTAAGTTAGAAAATTTTCTGTAAGCAAGAAAACACAGTGGAAACTTAAATAATGGGATAAATCAAATGTCGAATTATACTGATTTAAGTACATGCCTCGAATAATCTTTGAAAAGTATGATTTTTAAAACAAAAATCCAAATTTTTACTATTGAATTGAATGTAGATTTTGGAATTTTATGGAAAACAAATCTTGATCAATTTTTGATAATCAAAGAATCTGTGTATGGTAAAATTTTGTCTGAAGCTTGCTTAAACATCATTGTAGCTAGGAAAAATGTTGAAGAATTTTTCTGTTGCAAACTATGATAGTATGAGAATGATATAGGGGTTAGCTCTGGAATTTGTTGTGATCTGGGACGAGGTGATTTCGTCACCTATGTTTGACCGAGTGGTATAGAACTCTGGGAGTGTGTGGTTTGGAGAGTGACGAAGGCAAGACCGAAGTTTCAGGACCCCTGATGGTCGGAGGAGCAGCGGCGAGCCGTTGACAGGTCGTGAGGTGGAAATGGTCTGGTGTTTCCAGGTTGTAAGGGTGGGTTTCAGGTTAAATTGATGCTCGAATTCGTCTTTCAGGGATGCGTGGAAGTCTTGATGATCGGAACTGGACGAGGTGGTGACAGATGACACGTGGCAGTCGTCAAAGATGGTCAGAGTTAGGTGGGAGATCGGTGCATGTGCACTGTGCATATAGTGTTGAAGTCTGTTGTTTTTTTATCAGCAGAGAGGAACTCGAGTTTACTCGAGTAGTTCGTGCGTCTTACTCGAAGCAACTGGATAGTTGACCCGAAGCGTTCTTGATTTGGTCTCGGGTTGGTTATATTTGTACAGGTAGCTTAAAACTGCCTGCAGTTTTAAATTTAAACAAAATTTAAAAGCAAATTAAAATTGCAAGCTAATCATAATCCAAAAGTTGAATTAGTGTAATGTTAGATTTAAATGAAAGTCAAATCCAGATTTAAGTTTAAATTAAAATTTTGTATTTCTGAATTCATTTTGAAAGTTTCAGGTTTAAACCTGACAAAGCTAAAACCTGAACTTTATGATCTAAACAATGTTTTAAATACTATGGTTAAAACTCAGTTTTGAATAATTATTGGATCTTAAGGATTTAAAAATAGATTTGGATTTGAAAAATCAAGTTTAATTCAAGTTGTTGACAGGAAGTTTGAATCAAAGTTTTTAAATCAAAGGTTAATGGATGATTCAAGTTACTTCAAATTCAAATCTGTAAGTTGAATTCAGTTTTTAAAATATGAATGACTTTTGGAAATTGAAATTTAAATAAAGATTCAAGCAGTTGGATTTAAAGGCCTTTCCAATATAAGTCCATATATGAGTAGTTAATGTTATTTATAGGATTCTAAATTGAATTAAAATTTGATAAATGTTTGAATAAGAATCATTTTGAATCTTAAATTCAAAATGAAATTTTGAATTTAAATTTGAAATGTAATGTTCTAATATACTTAGATATTAATAAAGTCATAAATAAAGAAATGAATTATTTTAGGGATAATTAAGATATTTAAAATAATTAAATGATAGGTTAATTGAGAATGACTTATGTATTTAAGTTATAAATTAATAATTTAGATTAATTTATAATTAGAGGTCAAGTAAGAAGTAGATTAAGAAAAGTTATTAATTAGTGAAGATAGTAAATTAAGAATTATTAATTAATTAATATATGTGAATAATTTTGGATAATTAATTAGATTCATTAAATAATCTATTATAAATTGTTAAATGTAATTACTTGATAAAAGTAATTAAGAAATTAATTACTTATTGAAATTAATTTGATAAAATGATTTATTTAAGTTAATTAATTTAGTTTAATTAATTTAAGGAATCATTTGATATGTGTAATCACTTAGTGTATTCAATGGAGCATAATTACTTGAGGAAGTAATTAATATAATTACTAAATGTAATTAGCGAAGAGGATGTGTTAATAAAGTAATTTGGATAATTACTTTTGTAATTAATCAGAGGATTAATTAGTGGAGATAATTAATTATGGGATAATTAATTTATTAATATGAGTAATTAAGGGTAGTTAATTACTGGTTGATATTAATCAAGGTGATTAATAATTATGTTTAATTAAGGATTAATCACTTAATGTAATTAAATTAAACAAAGTAATTTAATTTAAATCTAAATTAGAGATCATTAATTAATGTAATTAATGATGAAATTAAGAATAGTTTAATTAAGAAATAATTAATAATGTGGTGATTAATTAAGGATAATGTAATTAATTGTATTTAATTATAAATAAAGTAATAAAATGTTAATTACTATAAATGATTTAGGATAATTAATTTGGAAATTTAATTAAAGACTAAATACTTATTGTAATTAGAAGGTGATTAATCAAAGAAGTTAATCAAGATAAATATCTAGAAATTGATTAATTAAATTTTTTTAATTAATTTAATAGTTGTGTAAGCAAGATTTATAGGTGAAGTAATTAATTTAATTTACTTTAAATTAATTAGAGATAGAAGTAGTTAATTTAATTCATTTTAAATTAATTACAAATGGTATGATTATAAATCATTGCTTATGGATGAATGATATTGAGATTTCATTTGATGGTTGTGCATTCAGATCTGACTTGAATACTATCTATGTGATATGGATGCTTGATTTAAAGTATGATAATATTTAATTATCTGTTTTGATGATAATATGAATTATCTGTTTATGATGAGGTGATTATCTATTGTGATATTATGAATTATCCATCTGTGTGTATATTGATAATATTGAATTGAACTGTTAAGACTAAATAGACAACTTGGCCTTAAAAGACACGTTTTGGTTTTCGATGAGACCGGGATCGGGTTTCCGCGTTAGGAAGATCCGAAAACCATATCGATTCCAAATTTATGATAGGTCGCGAATCTGAAGTGAAGATGATGATTCAGAATGCAAGGGTTATCGTCGTTAACTCTGAGGGTGATTCCAAAATGAGTGTAACGAGATAATGCCTTCGGTTTCGTTCGAACCCGGAACGAACTTGTATGGATTGAATGCTTTCAACACATCGTCAGGCGGGCGATGAGCATTCTAAGAAATGTATTCTTAAAAGGTAATCGTAGCCTCAAGCCTCATCAACCGGGAATGGCTAAAACAGGGGAGGTGCAGCAAGGTTAGGTGGGTCATGCCCAAGCAGGACAAGGATATTCCCCTGTCTAGATGTCCCTTTATTTTCGGCTTAGTGGGCAGTAGCGACGGCTATCTGCGGGGTTATCTTGTTCGGGACTATTCAGTAAGGAATGGTTCCGGCCTTGTGTTGCAGGGGGTCGGGAGTGATCCTCGGTACGTTGATCTAGGCCACGTACTGTGACGGGCGATACCCCAGTAGCCCTGCCATTGTATGGAATCCACAATCCAATAAGTGGCAACGGTTTTGATTGTATTACCCACTTTTGTGGCTAGTAGCTGGAATTTAATGAATGTAACAATTTCGGCTATTTTCTATTTACTTGAAAACCCTAGACCTATTATAATATCATAGAATTTCCTATCAAATGTTTTGGTTAGCGTAAGGTAAAAACTTTTCCATGTTTATGTGTGGGGAGTCTTACGTGATACCTTTTGTTTTCAAAAGATTTTCAAAGTTAAGCAACTTTAACCTGTTACTCATACCAGACCCATGTCTGACCCGGAGTTTATTTTTGTTTTTCATAAACTCTCGGGTACCCAAATTTTTACGGGTAGCCAAGGGATTCAGGTTAGCTTTGACGAATACTGGAGGAGCAATGGAGCAGGAGGCTTCAGCGTTGTAGATATACATATAGTTCTGCTGTGTTGATATCTCTGTGTTGATTTGTGTATTGAATTGTAGCATGCTGTATTAACTAGACAGGTGTTTTATAACTGTCTAGTATGTGATGTATTATCTATATAACTCTGATTGATGCTGTATATTATGTAAATACTTATGTGATTATTATAATTTATTCGTTCCGCTGTGAGATTCTGATGTTGTTGTTCTTTCTTCTCTATCTTTTCCATTTTCTCACCCCTTTCTTTCTTCAAGACGAAGCGGTTTTCTGGGCTTAGAAAGCCGGGTCGTCACAGTTGGTATCAGAGCGCTAGATTGAGTGAATACCTAGGCTCTTGAGAGATTTCTTTCCTGAGAGAGCGTATTTGTAATTTTAATATATATATATATATATATATATATATATATATATATATATATTTCTACCTATTTGTTGGGTTACCTGTTCGGGTTACCCAATGAGTTATAAGGGTAGATAGGGTAGTGGTGTGTGTAACCTGACTACCAATGGTTGGAGTTTGAATGTTTGAGGTTGGAAGTATAATTGTCGAGACTGTAGACCTAATACCGTCTCGAGTGAGCTTTGAGTGGTATAAGGATTTCATTGACCTCTGAAGGAAATCTGTTAAGATTCGGAGTTCATTTTTGAAGTATAAGTTTGGTTGAGCTAGAGTTTGGATCTGTCGGTTGGACAGAAGCAAGTCATGATATCTTGATATATCAAGGTATGGTAGCTGTGTGATGAGACACGGTGACTATGGATGTCTCCGAAGATGTTTTCTTTGGAACAAGTCAAGGAAGTGTGTCTGCTCGATGTTGTGGCTGTGTTCAGCTAGATATTTCTGTTTGGTTGGAGTCCGAGTTTCTCGAAGAGCTTTGGATTAGAAGTCTTCTGGCTTAGCAGTTTTTCTTGAGGAAACTTCAGGAGCAGTAGAGTAATTCCATTTCTTCGATGGGTTGGCCACATAAGAGTAAGCTGTTCCGATTGGTAAACAGAGAGCGGTATCTTTGGAATTAGGCTGGATCAATCGCAAAAGTGACTTGCGATGGTTTGAGTATTCTCTTGTGAATTTCTCTGGATGTCTTCAGGAAGTCATAGTTTGGTCAGCATCTGAAGATTGAATTTGGTATCGACGGGATTTCAGAAGTGGTACCGATGGTTCAACTCAGTAATAGGATGATTTTTGAGCTTGGTAAAGTAACCCGGATTTTAGAGGAACTTCAGAATTTTCTTTTTGATCTGTGAACTTTATTTTTGGAATGTGTTGACCAGTCTATGCTTGAGTTCATCATCAGCATTTTCATCTGTTCAGTCAGAGTTGTGCAGTGGAAGCATGATGCTAGCTGCTTTAGTTTGGAAGCAATTGGATGTTGCAGTGTTTGGATTGAAGAGTTCTACAGGAAATTTTTCAGGATCTGAGGCCAGATTGGAGTGCACCCGTTTAATTTTTTTTCTGGATGAGAGAAGTGAGTTCTGTCTTTTGATTTGGAATAGAGTTTGTGTTCGGATTTTTGGGTTGATCTTAAAAAAAAAATATTTGTTAGATTATTTTGGACCAGTTTATTTCTAGGATATCAGCAAGAGTTGAGCTGATCAGTAAGGATGAGGGAAGCCCAGGATCGTCCGAAGGGTTTTATGGATAAGAGACGGACGAATTTGGATTCTGAAGTCGGAGATATGATTTTGGATAAGTGTTTAGTCTTCAGGATTGGATTATCAGTTTGGATAACTGGAATTCGTTGTGTTTCACGTATCACCAAGGGAGTACGTGTAAGATTTATTTCTGATTGTTGAACCAACAGTTCAGGGAGTTTTGATTGTTGATTCAGACGTCTCTGTAGTTTGATATCCTGTCTTGTTTTGTGGACTTAGATGAGTGAAAGTTCTATAGCTTAGTAGTATTGTTTGTTTAGATTCTATAGAGCGCGTAACCCGGTAATTATACTTGGGAAAACTCGAGAAAATTCTATCTAGATAGTTAAATTTGTTTGTTTGGATGAATTGGTTGCTATGGTTGTCAGCTCATGATTGAAATATGCTTGGGTTTTAAAATTAAATCTTAAATTAGATTATTAAATTACCTTTGTTTTAAATTTCGGGGACGAAATTCTTTTAACGGGGAAGGAATGTGACATCCCGGAAATTTGGGCAATATCAATTTAATAATCTACAGTAAAAATTAAAATTGATTTAATAGTATTGGTTAATAATAATTTGAATTGATTTAATAATCTTCTTTTAAATAAACAATTAACTGATAATTTATCTTTTAAAAGCCGATTAAATTGTTTTCTATTTATAATATATATATCTGTATATATTGTAAATAGGTAATCTCTGTTTTAAGTTTAATAAAATAAAGACATGATTTCTAACTCTAATATTTTTGGAAAATTAGGAATTTGATTTTTTATTTAATATTGAATAAATAATAATATGATCTTAAAATACTCAAGATAAATTTAAATTGTTTACAAGTATTCTAGCCTAGGTTTAAAATTTAAATACAAGGATTGTTTTGTTCTTTTCAATTATCTTTATAAAATAAGTAATTTATATTTTGAAGAAATTGTTTCTTTTCTAAATTATTTTGAATAATGAGCTATATTAATAATGTAAATCTTTACAATGGATTTAAATAAATAAGAATTATTATTTTAAACTTATATACACATATTTTGGGAAGCTATAATTTAAAATAAAATCTTTCAACAATGTTTAAAAATTAAACAAAACTTTATACATATGAAACATAAGTGTAAAACCAAACATAGGTTATAAAATAAGTCTGCATGCATAAACTTATGAAATTGTGATATTAACATAAGGTTAAGAAAACAAAAAGTAACAAAGGTAATAAACCAAACAGATGTTTAAAACAATTTTTATAGTATGAATGTAAACTGTTGCAATGCAAAGTAAAGTTCAAAACATATGCTTGTAAGTATGCAAGACAAAAGTATATATGCTTACATAATATATATATTAAAATCAGGCAAGAATAAAATAAAAAGAATCTTGCATGTGAAGCTTGTTTATGTAAAACAAGTAGGATTTGTATGTAAAGTGTTGCAGGCATAATAACAAAATAAAGTAGAATAGGCATGTAGCCTGTAGATAAAATGCAAAGTAAGGGAAATCAAAGTAAATAAAATATCTACATAAGAATTGATTAAATTGGCTAAGTCGGAAACAAGAGTACATTAACAATTAATGCTTACATTTACTTAGAACAACCTTATGTCCATTCGAAATTTGTTCAAATCCTTTCAGCCTCCATTTTGGAAAAAATTCTGCCTGATAAAACAAAATGCAAATAGTATCTGTAAATTGCTTGTCTCATGGGTTAATCACTTATATTTGACAGAGTTCGCATACAACGACAGTTACTAGTGTAGCATCGTTATGGCATTATTCGGGGAATTATATAGCCATGCAACGCTTCTTCATGTTGGTGGGAAGTGGGTGAAAAACTAATATATGACCAGAGAGACTTCAGAGAAGATTAAGATCATTCGAAAACTTATGAAAGCCCGCTTAAGATAGGAAAAAAGAGCTACACTAATACGAGACATAGAGAGTTGGAGTTCTTTGTCAACAATATTTTTTTTGACAAAATCCTATAATATTATTATTGGTTTAAACATTTACGTTTAAATCTTGAAATTGTGAAAGTATTTTATAAAAATCATCTTTCTCCAGCAAGCAAAAATGAAATTTATAACACAGTAAAATAAGAAGATGGACAAATGGTCCAAAATGTTGTGTATACTTTAATTTATCGATTGACTCTCTTTCTTATTTGTGCAAAGGGTAAGAAATTTTTTAAGAAAAGATAAAATAAATATTCCATACAAAAGTTATACTTACGTAAACTTATTGGAACGTGTATTCAAGAAGGTTTATTATTATGCACTGTGGTAAAACTAAATCAACAAAAAAAATGACAAAATTTGACAGAAAGAAATCAATTGGGACAATTTTGCAACCAATTTGGAATTAATGTTCTAGCCATTATTAGAAAGGAATATAAATCTAGCAAATCTTTTCAGAAAAAGGAATTCTACTCTCATAAAAAGTTAAAGCAAAAAGCTCAACTAATAGAAGAAAGATTAAATAAAATGAAAAATAAAACTATCCACTTTATAAATGTGGAAAAGTTGGCCATTATGCTAATAGATGTAAATTAAAAAAGAAAATTAATAATTTACAAATATATAATGAATTAAAAGATACATTATCGTAACTTTTATTAAATTCCAGATCTAAAAATAATTCAGAAATGGAATCTGAAAATGATTCAGAATATTCAAAAACATTTGAAAAGGTTAAAGTTCTAGACGATAAATCATCAGAATCTGATCAATGTTGTGAACCTTGTAGTAGGGGAAAACCTTATCTAAACCTAATAATAAGCAGTGAAGATGAGAAATATGATTTTTATAAAATACTTTCATTTAAACATTAATGTTTTAACCAATAATAATATTATAGAATTTTTAAAATCAGTCAAAGACCCAGAACTAAGATCTAAAATGATAGATCAAATGGAAGACATTCTAGAAACAAGAAAAAATCATTTACTGAAACATTACAAACTATTGGTAGTTCTCAAAATCCATATTCCATGAATGAAGTTTATAAACTTCTAAAAGAAAGACAAAAAATTGAATACCTTACTACTATCCAAGATCATAATAATGAAATTCAAAACCTTGAAAAGGAAATTCAAAACCTTAAAAAGGAAATTCAAACCATAAAAAACGAAAATAGAAATCTTGATTGTAGATTTTCTTTTCTAGAATAGTCAAAACAAATTATCCATATTGAAAATAATCAAATGAATTGTTCTCAAATAAAATCTCCAAAACAAGAAGAATCTCTTTCAAAATTAAATGTTGTGATATTTCAAAAATGGTTTATCAAAATAACCCTTTTAATTGATAATCATTTTAAAAAGGAATTAACTGCACTTGTAGATAGTGGTGCAAGTATGAACGTAATTCAAGAAGGAATAATTCCAACCAGACAGTTTCGCAAAACCACTAATTCATTAAGTCATGCAGGTGGAGAAAAGCTAAATATTAAGTTTAAATTACCACGTGCTTATATATGTTAAATTAAAACTTGAACTCGTACAAATTTTTTATTAGTAAAAAATATCACCAACTAGGTTATACTTGGAACACCATTTATAGATAAAATTTATCCTATAACTAATATTAATAAAAATGGAATTATAGATATTTATAAAAATAAACCTATTACTTTTTTATTTTTACTAAACCTTCAAAGGTTTTACATGAAATAAAAGACCTTTTAATAAAAAAGCCTTTTCATCTAAATTTCCTAAAACAAGAAATAAATTCTCTTAATATAGAGGATAAAATTCCAAATCCTAAATTTCGAGAGAAAATTAAATGATATATAACAAATTTTATATGTAAATTTGTAATGATAATCCAAATGCTTTTTGGGGTAGAAAGAAACACATTGTAAGTCTTCCACATTAAGAAGATTTTAATGAAAAGAAAATTCCTACTAAAGAAAGACCATGTCAAATGTACTCTGAATATTTAGAATTATGTAAAGAAAGAGATTGAACATTATTACAAAAAGGTTTAATAAAACCATCATAGTCACCTTGGTCATGCACCACATTCTATGTATAGAAATATAGTGAACAAGAAAGCGGTGTGCTTAGATTAGTAATAAATTACAAACCCCTAAATAAAGTTCTAAAATGGATTAGACATTCAATTCGTAATAAAAAAGACCTCATTCATAGACAATATGATTCTATCATATTTTCTAAATTTTATTTAAAATCCGGTTACTGCAGATCCAGATTTCAAAATATGACAAATATAAAACCGTTTTTAATGTTCCAATTGGACATTATGAATGGAAAATACTTCCTTTCGGCTTAAAAAATGCTCCTTCATAATTTCAGAAAATAAAGATGACATTTTTATTCCATATAGTGAATTTATTATAGTTTATATGGATGATATTCTAGTATTTTCTAAAGATATTGAAATGCATTTTAAACACTTAGATATTTTTAGAAAAATTATTATTAAAAATGGTTTAGTAATATCAAGAACAAAAATGTCTTTATTTCAAAAAAATGTAGGATTTTTAGGTAATAATGTTGAAAAAGGAAAAATAATCCCTATATACAGAAGTATAGAGTTTGCTTTAAAATTTTCTGATGTGATAACAGATAAAATACAAGTGCAAAGAATTTTAGGCATTTTAAATTATATATCTTCTTATTATATCAATCTAGTTATAGATACCGCTATCTTATATGATAGATTAAAACAGAATCCAGGTCCACAGATAGAACAACATACTCAAGCTGTAAAATAGTAAAAGGAAAGGTAAAAAATCTTCCTTGTTTAATGCATTCAAATCCAAATTGGGAAAAAATAATTGAAATAGAGCCTTAGACATAGGATTTAGAGGATTTTAAAACAAATTTGCCGAAAGACTAAACAAGGATATCTTGTTAGATTTCACTCAGGAAAATGGACTAATAGTCAGAAAAATTATGCAACTATAGCCAAAGAAATTTTTGCTATAGTCAAGCATGTTTTAAAATTTCAAGACGATTTATATAGTTAAAAATTTATTATAAAAACAAATTGTAAATATGCTAAATATATGATTAATAAAGATTTCAAACGTGATGTATTTAAACAAATGTTGGCTAGGTGAAAAGCTCATCGGTGCCTTTTGATCTAAAATTACTTATAAAAAAGGAGAAGAAAATAGTCTTCTCGATTTTCTAACTCGTGAATTCTTGTAGGATTATGATCCCTAGAGGAAGGGGTAATTCCTCCTACAGGGGAAAGGTAGAGAAAATATCCTCCTGGCTCAACATGGCAATTGTAAAGACCCGCCTTTTCCAACCTTAGAAGTCGATACTAATACATCCATGGTATTCACATGCTGAACAACTAAGTGCCGAAATGATAGATTATTAGGGTATAGAAAGGAGATTGAAGATAGAAGAAACTAAACAATCATAGAATCTCACAATGCAATGGAATAACATATATTAATAACATGATATTTTACAAAGTTATTCAAAAAAAATTAGTCAGAGTTACATTAATACAATTCTAGCCTAGAACAGTTATAACAGCCTATCCTTATACATCGATGAAGACTCCTGCTCCGAGCTCCTCCAAAATGCATCCGTGGAAAAACCTGAACTACTTGGCTGCTCATAAATACTAGAGCACTTAAGAATTTTAAGGAAAGAAAATAAAACTCCGGGTCAAACGTGAGACTGGTGTGAATAAACTCAAACAACTTGATTATTACATTTCAAAGCATTTTTAAAATCAAAGGTATCTCGTAAGTCCATGCCACACATAAACACGGATGGATTTTAACCTTACGATAACCAAAACACTTTTATAGAAAATCCAGTGATATTATAATAACGCCTAAATTACAAATACATATTATCCTTAGCCGAAATTGTTACATTAATAAAATTCCAGCATACTAGGCTTTATATTCAAAATCGTTAAGTCACGTATTGGAGAATGAATTCCATACTATGACTAGGTAAGGAACTACCTCTGATGGATACATCTCTAAGACAATGCACCCGGGTCTGACAAGAACATCTTGTACCTTGCCACACAGAACCATCCTACCACTTGACTAGTAGTACTGAATATGTCATCATATCGATATTCCAACCCTAATTGAGATCTCTCATGCACAACCAAGTCCATCAAAATAGGGTAATCTACAAAGAAGATGACATGCCCTAATAGGAGCGACCGACTTAGCCGTGCTGGAATGCTAACACTGCCCTCTAGGCATCAATGCAATGCAAGCATTCATCTATACAAGTTGTTTAGGATAAGGATAAACTGAAGGTACTACTTCTATTACATCCATTTTGGAATCACCCTAAGCATTGGTAGCAAGCAGCCCTTGCAATTCATTGCTCCACTTCGATCCCATATTCTCTAGGATGTCTTCAGTCCAAAACGCTTGAGTTGGATCAAAGTGGTTTTCGGATAAAAGATCCGATGCTGGTCTCTTCGAAACAACTTTTGATAATTTTTGGTAAACTCAACCCGGTTCTTTAAAAACTAATCAGATAAAAGATAAGAGCGGAGTCCACTTCCTAACCGTTAGTGGACGGATTTCCTTATCATTTATCTTAGAAGAACGAAACGAATTTTTATGTAGAATATAACACCCCCATGGTATCTATACCATATAATTTCCGTGTTTCTCCTAGATATTTCCAAAGTTACATTTTGGTCCAGATTTGATAGTTGGTTATTTAACTATCAAATAAACAAACAATCAGACATTGATTCAATTCCATATGGGATCCTCTAAGCCTTTATTAATCAATCTTTTATTAATAAAATTGCTTTATAAAACTTCATCAAAGGATCTTTTCTAAAACACTTTTCCCAAACCACTTACATCCCTTTTACTTTGAAAAAAATGTAAACATTTACCAAAAACATTTGAAAAATTCTCTCTTTCCAAATTCCATATTAAATAACCAAACATTCTTTTTCAAAACATCACTTACTATAAAACTCGTTCACTTTATAAAATCCATTCAATTATTCCTTATAAAAAAAATTTATAACTTCATTTCACATTTCAAACCTCTTTACAAATTTTCAAACTTGATTTAAAATGTCTTTCAAAAATATCTAAAATGATTTATAAAATCTCTTTCTATTTTTAAAACTATTTAAAAATCTTCCTTTATAATTCCTTTATATAACCTCCTTTATAAAATATTATTTTCAAGATATCATTTCTAAATCACTTTAGATAAAACATTTTATTTAATAAACCCCTTTTCAAAAACTAGATATTATTTAAAAATAACTTTATAAAATAATAATAAAATTTGAAAACCATTTATTACCTTTAACCAAATTGATTTAAATTTGAAGTTAATTCAAAACATATTTAGTAATTGGAAAAGAGGTTTAGCAATCCCAATGGTACTTATTTAAGTTACCATTCAATTTCAATTCACTTAACAGTTATTTACATAGGTCAGCATATATGAAAATACAACTCATATCCAAATCAAGGAATAACATGTCAATATGAACTAACAAGCATATACATATCCAAATAACATAATAGCAGGGTGGTTATTTGTCCTTCTAAATAGATGTCCAAACAATTCAGCTAGTTTATAGAAGAACAGTTATTTGTTCTGCTAACACGTGACCAAACGACCCAACAATCTACATTATAACTCATTCATAGTTATATGGTTTCTTAATGGTATCAACACTTCAATCACTTGTATTCAAACCCATCATTGAAAAAGAAGTACCTTTGAACCATTTTACTTTTGAAAACCAAAGGATTTAAAACTTTTAAACCCTTTTAAAAATAATTAATTAAAAGTTAAATTCCTATTTAAATCATAATTAATTTTAATTGAATCTTAACTTAATTTAATTAAATAGTTAAACAATAGTTGACTATTTATTGAACCCAAATTAATTCTTTATTAATTATTAAATAATTAATTAAACCTTCATTTATAATTAAATGTTAATTAATCTCAATTATCTAATTAAATAATATTTAATTAAACTTAAACAATAAATTAAACCTTTAATAAATAATTTATTATGAATTAAATCTTTATCAAATAATTAAACCCTTAATTAATCATTAATCCTATACTTAATTAATGATAAATTAAAAATAAATAATTTACTTAACCGATACTTAATTTACTTAATTAATAATTAATTAAAATAAATCTTAACTTTAAAGGTAGTTAATTAAGAACTAATCTTTATTTAAATAAAATTAATAAACCTTTTTAACATTTAATTAACAACCAATTACTGAAACCTAATTAATTAACAATTATTTATTAAATCCTTAATTAACTTTTAAAGACATTATTATTTAGTTTATAAAATATTCACAAACCAATTTAATGTGTAAAAAGCAAACTTTGCAAAAATCAAAATTTTGAGCGAACCGCATCTACAGTGACTATCGCTATGGATAACCGTAAGCTTTAACTTGTTTCTATCCTTCTTTTGAAAACATTACCTTAAAGCTCGTTAACTTTCTAAAAAAAAAATAAGTATTTAAAACTAAAACAATTTTAAATCTAATCAAATATTCAATTTTTTAAAAACTAAAACCGTAACTTTCTTACACAAGATTTCAAATTCTCCAATACTCTACAAAGGTACCAACTTCTTCTTAGCTTATACATGACATATCCAAGTGCATACACTACCATAACATATAGGATAACATCATGTGACAAACATAAGCAAGATCTAATCTTTAACCATTTAGAGTTCACATTCAGGTCTAACGTCCTTACATATGCAAGGAACTAGTATATACATACATACGTATACATACATACATACATACATACATACATATATATATATATAGCCATCACATGATAAATTAACCAATACTAACCATCAACTACACAATATATTAAATAATATTAAAGTACAAACTTTCCCAAAAATTCATAGTTTACTCACCGGAAATCCTTTGAAAACTTGACACACTTTGAAATTCGGGAAGCTTGGAAAACCACAAACTCTACTCAAAAATAGGTCAACTTCTAGTCTACTTTTGGAGCTTTTCCTCTCGGATTTTGGTAAAGTGGTCAAAAGAAAATTTTGAGATTATTCTTTCCTCTATCATATAAAAAAATATATACTCAAAAAAGTTATAATTTGAGGAAATTATGGCTAAAATAACGGGGGGTATTTCGGACATGAAAATCTAGGTTCAAAAACACTATTGCAAAAAAAAGAATTTTTGGAGCATTTAAGCTTGAAATAAGAAAGTGGTAAACTAAAAAGTTGTAGCCACTAGAAATATACATGGTTTGAAAAAAAGAAAATCTAGTTTTGGAGTTAGTACATGTAAGAGAAGCCATTAAAATTACCTTAGAGCGTATGAGATTTGAAAATGGAAGAGAGAAATGGAAAAAGAATTTGGAAAAAATAGTATTTATAATATGTAAACAAGTGAGATTACCAAAGTACCCTTATACTTTACTCTCCTCTCATTACACGCCACCTTACCGATGCATGCATCCATGTCTCCTCCTAACACTACATGCATTTTTGAATATAAGTACCTGAGGTTGCCATTATGTTATTTCATGTCTCTAATGACATGACTTTTTATATTTTAGTTGCCAATATGTCATATCCAATGATTATCTTAACTTAATTAAATTTGTTAATCTTGATATATATTATTAATCCCATATTATATACTTAGTATATGTGTACATATATATATAAAAAAGTGTACACAACATTACAAACAACTTTATACAATGAAACGTTGAAAATTCGAAAAATAGTTTCCGGTCACATTTTCTATTTTTCATCGAATTATATATTTTTGTAAAAAAAATTTAAAAACTATTTCACCTTTATTATTTATTATTAAAAAGATTTTTATTTTCATTATAAAACATATATTTTGAATACTTAAATTTAATTAAATATTCACAAATCATAGTAGTGAAATTACGGGACATTACATTCTTCCCCCTTAAAAGAATTTCGTCCCCGAAATTACACCTCATAACCTATTCAGAAACACTTAACACTCTACATCATTCCCTATTATGTGCGTAGATCATTCTTTTGCAAAACCTAACTTGATCATAACTTGAATGTAAAACTTCACTTTCGAACTAGTATCGCTTACCCTATTCTCTAGTGCGGACTCCGATCCGGCCCTTGATTTGAAATCTTTGTTCTCCTTACATAGTTGTAACAATGATAGAAAATTTGGTCCCAAACCAAAAATCCTCATCAAATGCTCATCGTTAAAAATAGAGTAATAAATCCTTATTCGGAATGGTGCAAATGCCTTAAAGTCGTATACTTGAATCTTAGATCAAAACTCTATGAAAAGGAGATTGATCTACGTCCATCCTTCACATTTACCATATTGGTTCTCCCTACTGCCAAATCTATTTCACTAAATCATTTATGAAAACATTTCATAAATAACTCTTAGTTTCAACTTGGATAATACTCCATTATAGCCTAAAGTATATATCTCCGTTTGATCCACTATTCCATTTTGAATTTTATCTCCCTAAGAAAACTCAAGATCCAAATACCTGGATTTTTTTTAAAAACCCTTTTGAAATGATACTCTATATTTTAAATTTCACAAATATATAAATATAGCCCGAGTAACTCCAAAAGAATACTATGGAACTGGGTACTACCAAACAGTATCATGCATTCCCTTACCAAGAAGGGTAATATTCAAGTGAAGTCATTACCAACCGAACACATCTCTTTGCCTAAATTTTAAGTTATTTTCGAGCCGCTCGAACTAGTTAACTTTTAAAAAAAAATCTTTTATTTCAAAAAACCATTTTTGAAACAATACTTTACATTTTCCAAAAAAACATTTATCACCAACTTACTTCGAATTCATTCGGGTTGAATTTGTTTCGATTGTACAATGATAAAGAGAATAATTTACTAAGTGTACGACAAAGTTCACCTGGGAAAACATCCGATCGTCACTTAGAAGATTTTTTCGATCATCACAAAACAATCACAACTCATTCCCCCTAACTAATCTAAAGAAAACACTTCTTACTTAAATTTTATTCTCAAAATTTTATACTTTAAGAAAAATTGCTTTCAAATACCATTATTTTTTCTAAAAATATTGAAAACTAATTTTCCAAAACATTGGGATTTAGGTTCTCAAGTTTTCAACCTAAATTCTTTTTAATTAAAAAGGCACATCTTATTCAAAGGAAAGTACCTAAACATTTACACAACAGTCAATGCTCAAACTGGAGGAGCATGACTAACCAAAAATTATATGATAACAATAACATATTATTATCTCCCAACAACAACGTCTCAAAAATACTATACTATACTATTTTTGAAAATCATTCTTTATATATAAAATATATCCTGAGTAATATTATTTCATTTACCCTAATTTCAACACAATAGTATGTCAATAGATCTGGTTCAAGTGTATAGGAATCCCTATCGATAGATATGCCAAATGCATCGACTAGAATTCATATAGCACTCAATCGATCAAATGACACATTACAAAACATTTTTTTATCACTAACATATACGTGCTCTCATATAGTATACACTCAAACTCATCCTAGTACACTACTAACCCTATCTCTAATAAGTTAACCCCACCAAAGCCAAGGTTCTCGCTTACCCTTTAACTCTAATACCAAATGTAATGACCCGCCTTTTCGAACCCTAGAAGTTGACAATAATACATCCATAGTATTCACGTCCCAAACAATTAAGTGCCAGAATGACAAATTGTTAGGGGAAAGAAAGGAGATAGAAGACAGAAGAAAATAAACAATCACAGAATCTCACAACGCAACAGAATAACATATGTTAATCACATAATATTTTACAAAGTCATCTCAAAAAAATACATCCGAGTTACACTAATACAATTCTAACATAAGACAATTATAACAGCCCATCCTTATACATTAGATATAGAGTACATAGTATACAGCGGAAATAAGATAATAACAAGCTATCGATGAAGCCTTCTGCTCCGAGCTCCTCCAAAATGCATCCATGGAAAAACCTAAACTTCTTGGCTGTGCATAAAAACTTGAGCACCCAACAGTTTTAGGCAAAGAATAAAATTCCATGTCAGACATGGGTCTGGCGAGAATAAACTCAAACAACTTGATTGTTACATTTCAAAATTTATTAAAATCAAAGGCATCTCATAAGTCCATACCATACATAAACACGAACGAGTTTTCCTTACGATAATCAACACTTTTATAGAAAATCCGATGATATTGTAATCACGTCTAAAGTATAATTACTTATTGATCTTAGTCGAAATTGTTACATTAATTAAATTCCAGCAGACTAGGATTTACAATCGAAACCGTGAAGGTAGTACCGAAGAATGGATTCCATACTATGACCAGGTAAGGAACTACCTCCGATGGGTACATCTCTAGATTAATTAAGAACTAATCTTTATTTAACTAAAGTTAATAAACCTTGTTAACATTTAATTAATAATCAATTACTGAAACCTGATTAATTAACAATTATTTACTAAATCCTTGATTAACATTTAAAGACATTATTATTTAGTTTATAAAATATTCACGAACCAATTTGAAGTGTAAAAACCAAAATTTGCAAAAATCGAAATTTTGAGCGAACTGCGTCCATAGCAACTATCACTTTGGTTACCAGTAAGCTTTAACTTATTTCTGTCTTTCTTTTGAAAACTTTACCTTAAAGCTCACTAACTTTCTAAAAACAAAAATAAGTATTTAAAACTAAAAAAAGTTTAAATCTAACCAAATATTTGATTTTTAAAAACTAAAACCATAACTTTCTTACATAAGATTTCAAATTCTCCAATACCCTACAAAGGTACCAACTTCTTCTTAGCTTATACATTACATACCCAAGTCCGTACACAAACATAACATCCAGGATAATATCATGCAAAAACATAAGCAAGATCAAATCTTTAACCATTTAGACTTCACATTCAGGTCTAATGTCCTTACATATCCAAGCAACAATATATATACATATACATATACATATACATATACATACATATATATATATATATATGTATATGTATATATCCATGTATGTATATGTGTACATATATATAATCATCACATGATAAACTAACCAATACTAACCATCACATCAAACAATATATTAACTAATATAAAAGTAAAAACTTTCCCAAACATCCATTGTTTACTCACTGGAAATCCTTTGAAATCATGACACACTTTGAAATTCGCGAAATTTGGAAAAGCACAAACTTTACTCAAAAATTGGCCAACTTCCGGTCTACTTTTGGACATTTTTCTCCTGGATTTTGGTAAAGTGGTTAGATGGAAAATTTTAGATTATTCTTCCCTCTATCATTTAAAAGAATACTTACTCAAGAATTTAAATTTTGAGGAAGTTATGGCCAAAACAATAAGGAGTATTTTCGGACATCAAAAACTAGGTTCAAATACACTATTGCTAAAAAATGAATTTCTGGAGCATCTAAGACCGAAATAAGAAAATTTGTAAAGTATAAAGTTGTAGCCACTGGAAACATACATGGTTTGAGGAAAATAAAATTATCTTTTGGAGTAATTTGTAAGAAGTTATGGCCGAAATCATTATGGGTAAAATGGAAGAAATTTTGAAGTGGAAAAGAGGAGCATTAAACAAGTTTCTACCAAGATTTTTAATGGAAACGAAAGATTTTTATAACTTAGAACATGTAAGAGAAGCCAAATAAATTACCTTAGAGCTTATGAGATTAGAAAATGGAAGTGAGAAAATGGAAAAAGAATTTTGAAAAAATAGTTTTTCTAATATGTAAAGAAGTGAGATTACCAAAATACTCTTGTACTTTACCCTCCTCTCATTACATGCCACCTCACCCATGCATGCATCCATGTCTCCTCCTAACAGTACATGCATTATGAATATAAGTACTTGAGATTGCCCTTATGTCATTTTGTGTCTCTAATGACATGACTTTTAATATTTTAGTTGCCAATGTGTCACATCAATGATTATCTTAGCTTAACAAAGTTTGTTAACCTTAATATATATTATTAATCCCACATTATATACTTAGTATATATGTGCATATATACACAAAAGTGTACACAACATTACAAACAACTTTATACGATGAAACGTTGAAAATTCGAAAGCCTGTTTCCGGTCACATTTTCTGTTTTTCGTCGAACTATATATTTTTGTAAATAAAATTTAAAAACTATTTCGCCATTAGTATTTATTATTAAAAAGAGTTTTATTTTCATTATAAAACATATATATTGAATACTTAAAATTAATTAAATATTCACAAATCAAAGCAGTGAAATTATAAGTTATTACAGCAATAAAAAACTATTTACTGAAAGTTTGACAGCCACTTCAGGGAATAATAATACTAGTGATCCTTTCTATAAGAAATTTATAGAATTTAAGAAAAAAGAAGGGGCTAATAGCCAATCTGGTTTGCCATCAAATGTTAGCATAACGGGTTATGAAGAAGTTGAAGAAAATATAACCATTTATGAAGAAAATCCACATAGAGAAATTATACTTCTCTTGGAAGTTGATGATATAGAAAGGGAGAATGATCCCTGGAATCTACTACAAAGGTATCTTGATACTTCATCATTTACTGTTTTGGCATACAAGCAAAGTGTATATTATGAGGCAATAATAAAGGTCTCGGAGACCTGTGAAATAACTCATTTTAATGCACGCGACCCGAATGTTTATAGTTTAGTAAAATAATTATTAAAAGGTTTGCCTAAAGAATAGGGGTTGTCTACCCTTAGAGAAAAAATGTTTTTACCCGATAAGAAGTTTTCTATTAGATATAACTATTAGGACTGTAGGATCACCACTCCTTTATGAATATAATAAATAGAAACATTCATGGTTTATTAAGTTTGCGTGGAAGTTTGTAAACGGCCCATACCATATTGGTTTATGGAATGGTGGACAAAATATGGACCACCGCTGGATATTCTTCTAAAAAATTGAAAGAATTATGTTCAGAATGGGTTGATATTTCACTAAGATAAGGTATCTTGAACAATATTTAACAATATCACGAGTAGGCCCACAATATTTCTTTATTAAATTTTCCATTCCTCGGATTTGGAAATGTAAACCAGAAATAGGTTATACCAATAAAGTAATTCCTTATTTGCACAGATGTTTCTTTACAGAATTCTAGGACGAATTGATCGGAATTGATAACAGTACAAGTTAGATATTTGGTCAAGAAATGATTTAAGAGATAAGCAAGAAGATAAAATTCTATCAGGAACAGGAATCTATAATTCGACATGAAGAAGCTCAAAGTCCGTTTCAACATATTATCAGAAAATTGAAAATGAAAAAGGGAAAAATCATTAAAGAAGATATTCGTTATGTCTATATTGCAGAAATAAAGAAAGATTTAATAAAAATCATGGTAAAAAGATGAAAAATTAGGCAAATCAATGACTTCATCAAAAACTAAAGATATAGCCTAGGAAGATCAATTTTCATACCTCGATGATGAAGACTTTGCGGAGATATTTAGCAAGCTGGAAAAAGAGGCCCACAATATGGTAAAGGATAAAGGTAAAATGATTCTGGATTAATAATTGATTAGTAGTCTGGAAAATTTTATAAGATTGCCAGCTTTAGATGAAAATTTTCTTTTGTAAAAGGACAAGTGGTCTATATACCTAACGCACTACCTGATAAAAAAGATAGGATGTTGTCTCTCACTTTAACAAAGTAGATAATTAAGCCATGGATTTCAAATTTTAAAGTCCAAAATAAATTGATTTGAATTCATTCTCGTGTTCAGCTTAGCCGATCAATAAAGATGGGATTCGGAAGACTTATTTTCGCCATTTCTACTCTCCACTCCAAAACTTTCTGCCATTAAATATATGTGTGTACTACTATTAAGATTATAAATAGAAGCGTGTATTGAAGAAGAAGACTTATTCTTCTAGTTTGTATCTGTAAGTCTTTACTTTTAAATTTTATTTTATATTCTATCAAAAGCCTAAATTGCAGGCTAAATTAGTCATGTGTTGAATTCTATCTACTTTATATGTACACATGTCTGTATTCTTCTTTTAAGGAATATGTGTTAAAATTAAAATACTGAATAAAGGTTGGGGATTCCATCAAACAACAGTGATCTTTAATCAACATTTAAGTAGTGTAGTCATGTCTATATTAGCCATTTGTAAACGTTTTAAAACTTCTTTAACATTGACTTGTTTGTCAGAAATTACTGTTAAACGGATGCATGCCTGTAAAAAAATCTGGTTATTCATTCGGTTTTTTTAATATGTAAGATCCTGAAAACACTGTAGCAAAGTTCGTACTATAGCTATTGTGGCAGCATTATAGCAGCATACCGTAGCTGCAGCTCTACAATTAGTATATTTTTTGATACCATTCTAAAGATTCTATGGCAAAGATTTATAATTTTAACAAGTATACGAATAATATACTTATTATAGAGTTGCAGCTACAGTATGCTGCTATAGTAGCTACATTACGAGCTTTGCTCTAGTGTTTTCAAGAACTTACATATAAAGAAAAAAATGAATGAGTAATCAGACTTTTTGTAGTCGTGCATCTATCTAACAATAATTTCCGACCAACAAATCAATGCAAAATAAGTCTTAAAACGCCTACATACAGCTAATACAGACATGAGTACACTCTTAAATGTTGATCAGAGATTACTATTGCCCGATGCAATCCCCAACCTTTATTCAGTATTTTAATTTTAACACATTCCTTAAAATAATAACACAGGTATGCATATATATAAAATAGACATAATTCAACACATAATTAGTCATTAACTGATTAATAAATCATTAAATAGTAAATTAATTATTACTTAATTATTTGATATTGAATATTAAATATTAAGCTACAATGAATTACGAAATATTAACTATTAAAACCATGGGTTAACTAAATATTAAATGTTAAACATGAATTATTAAATTTAAAATTATTAAAATTTAATTATTAATTATTTAACAGTAATTATTTAATATCAATTAGTAATTATTAATTATATTTAATAATTATTAAATGTAATTAATTTTTTTACTCTGATTTACTAATTATTAATAATTAACTTCAATAAATTATTGAATATAAAAAGTAATTAGTGATTATTGATAATAATTAATAATTATAAATTATTTATTGATAATCATTAATTATAATAAATTATAAATAATGACATATATAAGCTGTCGTTTATAATTTAATTATAAATTAATATTCACAAACTATTAAGTAATTATTAATTGTTTGTTATTAATTATTAAAATATCCAAGCGAAAACCTTTGTTTCATTCAGATTTTTTTTGTAATTAACAACGTTTACTTGAAAGTGATTATACAATCACTTAAAACTTCTGTATATGACAATGGTTATAATTAAATATTTACAACTATCAAGATTAATTAGTTGTTATAGATCTTTATAACAACTGCCTAAAACAAACAGTTGTTAAAAATACGTTTATTACAATTGGCAAGAAAACTCGTTTGTTAAAAATACATTTATTAAAATTGAAAAAAATCAGTTGTTATAAACCCTTTCTTACAACTACTGGTAAATAGTAGTTGTTAAAATCCATTTATTACAACTGTAATCTGACGCCAACTGTAAATAACTAATTGTAATAGAGTCATTTTCTTGTAGTGATACAGGCTTTCCATGTATTATATTGTTGCATGTAGTCTTTCGTGAATTTTAAAGGTGTTGTCATCATACATTGTGAGCTATGTACTACTGCCATTCATTTTTTCTCTTACGATTTTCCTTTTGCTAGCTTTCATGAGTGTGTGCAAACATGTATAAATAGACATATGTTAGGCTATCATGTTTCACTTGTCCCCCCCCCCCCCCCCCCACACACATATGTGTGTGTGTGTGTGTGTGTCTATACTACATATGTATGTGTGTGTATCTACGTGTATTCATGTTTGGTTTGAAAGCCTTTGCATTTAATAATATGCATGCCTTCATATTTAATAATATACTTCTCTTCTTGTTTAATTATTCACCACCGTGCCTTCATGAATATAATTTCATGGTCCAACTTTATATTGTTTTCATGCACTGCTATACATATACATATGTATATATTTCATGTGTTAACAGCATGTTCAAATTTTACTTTCATGTAAAAAAAATTGTTTTAACCCCTTGGTGTGCTGTCACGTTTGAATTCGTGTTTGGTTTCACATTTGCATGCCCACCTATACGTGTCTTCGCATTGATATATATTTTGCTGTCACTTGTATTAGTCATGCATGCTTACAGTCATCGCATGGTTATCGCTTACAAACAGTCATCATATGCATTTAATCTTAGCCATCACTATATAATATATGCATTCATAAATAATATCTGCCTTCGTCAATAATGAGTGTTTGACAACGAGTTTTCTATCAGTTAGAAAATTGCCGAAAAATGTAATAAAAATAACCGCAAGCGTACGACGTACAATTTTAGCATATGGCAAGTAAGGATCGATCCACAGAGAATTGAATCAATTTAAATCCTACTCAATCACGTTAACCTAAAGTTGAAGATTGTTTTAATTAAAAAGAAATGCTAAAACTAACTACAAATAAAAGTGAATAAAAATACGAGAGTAGAAGGCAATTTAGAGGCAAATCCCTTCTCATGATCACACAAATAAACATAATAAAATTACGATCTCACTTTTTGGTCATTTGTGAATTTAATTGATGTGTTTATCCTAATTATGTTCTATTTGTGCTATTAATCAGCCCAACATAAACCATCAAACTTTAACACCACCCAAATCACTTGTCAACTCTCGTGAAAATGATAATGAAATTAAAAATAAAATTTATTCTAAGCATGATCTATTTACTATTGATTAGTAATATAGACCATCAAATTTTGATTTTAAAATCCACTTCATTACCAAAATCATACGTAGATGAAGAGGTAATTTGTGTTTATATTTATTTAAGCATAGCCTATTTGGTGTCAACAACATAGGCTATCAAATTCAAAGTTAACCAAAAAAATTTACCATATCAAAAATTCCATCAAGCACAAAAAGAGATCAAATGAAATCACTATGTTAATTTTATGTGATTCATGAGAGCCCCATCACCCTTGAACTAAAAGGGCTTAGCTTCTCATATTTGAATTCATCATAACATTGATTACAACATGAAAGAAGAGAGCTAATTGAAATAAAGTAAAAGCTAATCTACTTGCATAAAAGAAAGAGATCTAAACTACTAACATAAGAAGAAACGAAAAATAAAAGAACATGAATTAAAATTGCATGTAAATAAGTTACATTAAGAAAAGTCTAAAAAGTCATTAAAAAAAAGAAAGTTTATGCTTACATTTGAGGCTACAACTAACTAAAGAAGGTAAGAGCCCTCTACATGAAACATAAGAGGCATTTATACATGCCTAAAACCATAATCCTTATTTTAAGGACTACCAAAATACCTTATAGGAAGTGTAACCTCCAAGTAATTATTAGCATGAATTAATCCCCACTAATATG
Organism: Allium cepa; assembly: GCA_030765085.1. NCBI lineage: Eukaryota > Viridiplantae > Streptophyta > Magnoliopsida > Asparagales > Amaryllidaceae > Allium > Allium cepa. The sequence continues at coordinate 63,870,858 of CM060933.1, forward strand.
CCTTTAAACCTTCATGAACATGCGTATGTGCTTTTAATCTCCATTAGCTTTTAATTGTGGTCCGTGGGTTAGTGAGTAGGTGGACTCCTCCATGTTGTATGAATTCATTTATTTCCATCTTCATTTGCTTTCAACTCTTGTGCATGCATACATACATGAAAGCTTCTTCATATTTTCTCTCATTTTCCTACAATAAAAAATAAAAATGTGCAAGTAAATTTTCTCAAACTAAATCATACTCAAAATTGCCATGTTACCCCCCAAATGAAGATGAATAAATGATGATTTGAAAACAATTTAAATTTTGCTTTAAACGTGTAAAATACCCTAATATGCTCATTTATTAAATAAAAGCAAATTAAATACCTAAGCAGAAATATGTAATTTTACGTGCACATCAATAAGCATCAGCGGTAGCATATAAAGAATTATGCCTTCGTCCACTATATTCTTTTTCGTGTGTTAAAATTCTGGGTCCCCATGTGGTGTTCACTTTTCTATTTAGTTTCACACATATATTTTTTTTTGTACCAATATAAAGTTTAGTCTTGGTTGATCGGTTTTACTTGATCAAAAATGGTTCAACGATAGTTTTATAATTAAACTAAAAATTGATTTACTACCCTCTTACGTAATTACTTTACATCTAACAACATTTGGTGTTTAATTTCTATTGGTTCATCTTATTATCTTTTCAGTTTCCTTCAACAAATGTTAACCACCCAAAATAATTGATTAATTTATTAATTCACATTAATTAATTAGTGCTTTACTTCATTAAATAGTTTATATAAAAATATAAATGGGAATAATCTCAAAAATTCCCCAAAGGTCTCTTTTATCATATTTTACCTTATGTAAAATTTTCAAGTCAAAAAATTAATTTTATTATTATTATTAATATTTAATTAACTTGAAATTAACCATTTCTTCCAATTGAGGAGATTCATGAAATACCATATTAATTTAAAAAATCATGAAATTTAAAACTCACTCTATTTCATTAAGCCTATCATATCAAAATTTCATGGCGTTTGGATGTAATTTAACTATACTTTGCCCTACAACATTAACTAAATCACTTTAATCAAATTTTAAACCATAGTTAAAATAATATTCTAACATCCAAACATGTTTAACATCATCAAAACATCCATATGAAAGTCAAATTCGAACCCAATAAGTTATGATGAGTTTTAGAGAAAGATTTTACTCACCATACATAAGAAAAACCTTGTTTAATCCTCTTTTGTTTCTTAAATTTGAAAATATCAATCTTCTAGCCTAAAATTTCTTCCTTTATTGAGTTTATGGTTGGTCTTGCTTTGGTTCTTAGGGAGTTTGTTCTCTTTTTGTTTTGTGAGGTGAACATGGAATAAAGTGAGATGGAAAGAGGGTTAGGAATATCGGTTAGTGGGTTTGGGTTATACCAACTTATTCCCTTTAACCAATCGTTCACTTTAAATTTAATTTGTTTTCTTTCATTAATCAAGTTAATCAAATTTCTCTAATTGCCTTTGGTGCATCAAATTAACCTTTGAAAGTGTCCTACGCTTAATTAATTAAATTTTCCTTAGGCAAATCTTGCAATTAAATCGCTTTAATAATTTTATTAATAATGTTGCTATATTATTAATTTAATTTAATTTTCCATATTATGGTCCCTTCAAAATACGAGGTGCTACAGTCTTCCCTCTTATAAAAGTTTTGTCCTCGAAATTTCGGTAAGGAATTTTTTTATATTAACTCCCCAAAAGTGTATAGGCGTCATCATATGAGTTCACTAAGCACAGAAGATTACACTAGTACTATACTAATGTAAACCATCAATCATTATGCATAAATGTATTAGTGCTACTATTAAAACACAATCATATCACACATAAATATACTAGTGCACTATTAGTCCATACAATAGACAAACAAAGCACACTGCTATCTACATGAATGCCTAAAACAACTCGGGATTGTTATTTATAATCCTATCATCTACCTCCCAGGTACAATCATCCTTATCATCACTCCATTGGATATGAACAAGTCAAATAACTTTATTCCTGAATTCCTTCGTATCATAACCTACTATTCCTTTCGATTGTCTCACATACGTAAAATTTGGCTCTACAGACAAGTCCTCTATCGCCCTCGGTTCCACTACCAAAGTAGGGTCGTGCAAACATTTCCTTAAATACGATATATGAAAAACATTATGCACTCCCACCAAACTGCTTAGCAACTTGACTCTATATGAAAGTTTACCGATCCTCTCAATCATTGAAAATGGTACTATGTATCTAGGTACCAACTTCCTTGCTTTCCCAAAGCGCATGACTCCTCGCATGAAAGAAACCTTCACAAATAAGTGACCACCTACTATGAACTCAAGCTTTTATCTTCGCTTATCGACATAACACATCTGCCTCGATTGCTCTGCCTTAATCCTAGCATGAATCAACTCTACCTTATCAGTAGCATCTCTTACCAAATCAAATTCTAATAGAGCAATCTCCCATATCCAACCAACAAGTCAATACGACTTATACGGTCTACCATACAACGCCTTCAATGCTTCTATTTTGATATTTGAATGGTAACTGTTTTCATAAGCAAAATCTACATATGCAAATGATCTTCCAGAAATCCTCCAAAATCCAAGACTCATGCTCTTAACGAACCTTTCAATATACGATTCACCCTTTACATCTGACCATCCGTCTGTGGATGGTAAGCCGTGCTTAAGGTCAACTTCATGCCTAATGCACTCTACAAACTACTCCAGAACTCACCGGTAAGCAAAGAGTCTCTATTACTAACAATATTACTCGGTATCTCATGTAGTTACTCTACATTCTTTATGTATAGCTTTGCTAAGCTAGGTTCTGTCCTTGTCGATCTCATAAGGACAAAGTGGGCACGCTTAGTCAGCCTATCGTCTATCACCCAAATGCTATCATTTCCCATCCTCGACCTAGGAAGTCCATCAATAAAATCCATAGACACAGAATCCTACTATCAAATCAGTATTTTCAAAGGTTGAAGAAAACCGCTCGGCTTTTGGTGCTCATCCTTCACTTGCTAATGGGTGAAACATCTCTTTATGTGTTCTCCTATATCTCTTTTCATGCCTTTCCAAAAGAAGACTCTCTTCATATCACGATACATTTTCGTACCACCCGGATGAATAGTGAACTCCGACCAATGACTTTCTTCTAAAACTTCCTTCAAAAGATCTCTTATATCTAGAAAATACAACATTCCTTTCTTCTTAAGCCATCCCATCGAGTCTATCTCAAATCCTTTTAGATACTCAACATCCACACCCATCACTAATCACTTAATCCTTTTGGTAATCAATGGATGTTCTCTTTGCCTTGTAGCTATTCTTTCTACAAGTGCTGGACGTACCTCCAAACTCGCTAATGCGCCCGGATCTCTACATGATTTAGTATTCTGCCTTAAATGCACTCCATAAGAGGCTAGCATTTTTTGACTACTTTTAGTTGATGGAATTCTGATGCCAAATCTGGCTGCGGAAATGTTCTTGCTCCAATTAACTGATCAAAAAAATCGTCTATCCTAAGTAATGGATAATGATTTTTCATCATCAACTCATTCAGTTTTTGAAAATCTATAGACTTCCGCAAAGGTCTGCTTGACTCCTTTACGAATACCGTGAATTCTCCCCATGAAGAACTACTCGATCTGATGAAATTCTTACGCTCAAGTTCTACAAATTACTTCTTCAACGCTTCCATCTCCTTAGGGAACGTTCTTTTTCACCTCTAGGATTATATAAGGCAATAATCATATTTATATAATAAATCTTAGCATCATTTCGCACCAAACAATTCGACACCCAAAATTATCTCGTGTCCTAAGAAGTCAAACACATATGGGCCACAAACAAACAAATGGTCATGTATGTCAAATTCAAGGTTAATGCACCTTAACCCTAGAGTGGCATACCCACCGATCGGATTAACCACACACAAGGACATAATCAAATAGGTAGTTTCTATTCCTAACCTATCAACCAAGTCTTTCGTTTAGTGAGTAGCACCAATATCTAACTGTACCCTAATTCAAATACGGGAAATCGAAATTATACCTCTAAGCACAATGCACTTTTCTTATTCTTCAATTATTGGTCAAGGTGAAGGTCCTTCCAAAGAAAAAACCTTTCCTAACTTAACTCGGGACAATTTTCTTCTTGTGCCTAATTTTGTCACAGACGAAACATTTGACCTTCACATCCTGCCATTTCCGGACACTTGTTAGCATAGTGCCCCTTTTGCCTATAGTTATAACAAGTCACATCAGCAATGTCTTTGCATTCTCTACTATCCGAAGCTTTTTTTTTCTTTTGCCTTTTCTTGCCTTTCTGATACGAAGCAAACTTCTTTTATCTGCCCACTCTTGGGCTTAACATCGACCTTCTTCTCTCCTTGAAACAAGAGATCGTATCTCCATTCCAATTTCATCACCGTATCAATTGGAGCTGACAGACGTGCCACCACCTTGTAGTTCAATACTTTCCTTAGACCTTAAATGAACTTCTCATTCTTTTTCAACGGGGTGTTGATATGCTCCCTTTCGTACTTTGAAAAAGCTTTGAAACACAGGATGTTCCCTGCCAAAGTCATCTCACCCTGCTTCAAGTCAAGAAACTCTCTACACAAAGCACTTTTATAAGATTCAAGGATAAACTGAGCCTCGAGTCGCTCCTTAAACTATTCTGTGGTTATCTCATCCTCTATGACTTCAGCAATCACTACTTTCCACTATTCCAATGCATCCTTTTGGAGATGATAAGAAGTCAACATTCTCTTTTGAGCATTAGTATACCCTGAGTCTTCTAAATTACGCTTACATGCTTTTAGCCAGTTCAACACCTCCATGGCAGACTCCTTCCCTATGAGCTCCATTCCTTCATAGCTCTTGAAATCTTTCTCATCTTAGTAAATTATGATTCTCTTGCCACCTCATGTCTCGGCTCAATAGCTCATGTTAGCTATTGCCTCACCATATCTATCATAAACTGATGGAATAAAGCATTCACATCATTTCCTCCTTTGGCCGGGATAGACACTTAAGCACCGGTTTCAAAGCGTACTTGCAGGGCCACCTCCCTTCCTTGGCCATTAGGTTGGATACTGTTATCTCTTCTACTAGCATTCAACCTCCCACTTCCTATGGTCAACTGTCAGTTACATAGATCAATTCTAGCCTTCCTTATAAGCAAGGTTTATAAGAAATAGAAGTAAAGAGAGTGAGATCAATCGTAGTGGGTAGATATATTCTCCAATATATCTATATCAAAATACAAGTACGTTATATATAGGGTATACCCTTCCCTAAGGTGTTCATTTTCTATACTTAACTCCAACTTAGCTCTATTTTATTTAGGTGTTACCCTAACCCAAGCTCCAATATAAAGTTATAACATCCCCCGCTTCGAGATTGGAAAATAGATGTCGATGATGTTGTAACCATCACCGAAATCATTTGACAACGACAAAGTAGGTTCACTATTGTTTTTCACAACATAAGTAAATAAAGTGGTTAAATATATTTTTCATTACATTAATTTAAATTACAAGATCCATTACATTGTTAAACCTAAATCATTCCTACGTAGGTGTAAATATATAATAAGAAAATTAGAGTAGTGTTTGTCCGACATATGAAGATGATAAAGCTACACCTGACCAGGTATAAATTCTGGTTTTACATAATGGAAATTTCAGAATACTTTATTTAAATAGCATGCCTCCTGCTTCGTCTTCAAATCTTTATTAGTCCTTCAAAAGGGATGCCTGTTTAATCTGTAAAATCAGCATACTCAAAGAAGTACCTATGAGTTTATAAAAAATAATTAAAAAATGGATCAAATAATAAGTCTAGTATAAGTAAAACCTCCATCCTAAGCATCCATAGTGAGACCACGCCGCTAATGCAGAACAAGTATTCCCCTAACTTTGTCATCATCGATACAAATCAATATATAACAATAAGCATTATATATAACATAAAACAACCATATGCATGAATTCAACACATGAATGTGCACTTTTAATTTAGGTTGCCATTACGGATATGAGATTTCAATATATATAACATTCCAAATATGAGATTTCTTTTCATATAAGCTAGAACAACAATTATTGTCATAATTTAGGTTGCCATGCAGACCTAACTTTACCGCTTCAACTTCCAGTTCTTAACCCTTATGGTTTATTCATTAATGACTTATCTCTATTTTATTTTCAATGGATAATTAGATTGCCACATAAGCCTCACATCAATATTCCCAAGTTTTGTCGAGAATGGACCACCACATGCTACTCAATCCTTACTTCTTCGTTCTCATTTGTTTATCGTCAATAAACAATCAGATGCTAAATAAGCCTTACTCCACCATACTCGCTCAAGCGTCGTAAATAGACAATCATATGCTATACAAGCCTTCGATCAATAATACCAATTATAATGTCATGGGTTTAACATTATGTAGCCACTCAGGCCTTAATGGCACCAATAATGATGTAGTGGGTTTGACATTCGGTAGTTATGCAGCCTTCGATACCAATTATAACATCATGGGTTTGACATTTGGTATCCACTCGGCCTTAACGATACAAATTATTCAATAGCCGCACAGGATTTAAAGATATCAATTGTTAAAAACCACTTATTACAACTATCATCTCGGACCAATTGTAAATAAATAGTTATAATAGGGTCATTTTCTTGTAGTGATATAGGCTTTTCATTGATGATATTCTTGCATGTAATCTTTCATGAAATTTAAAGATTTTGTCATCATACATTTGTGAGCGGTGTACTGTTGCCTTTTCGTTTTTCTCTTATGATTTCCCTTTTGCTAGCTTTCATGAATGTGTGCGAACATACATAAATAGACATACGTTAGGCCACCATGTTTCACTTATGATGTGTTTTCAAGCATTACAGTATGTAACAACCCACCCAAACAAGCCTAAATTCCAACACAAAAAAGGCCCATCGAAACTTAGAACTCATAGCAGACGGAGCAAAATATAATTACAAATAAGTACCCATTTTATTTCAAAACAATTGTCATAACATAAATGTAAACATAAACTATTACATCATTTTTTCAAAAGTAAATTTCATGTATACAATAGAAAATAACATGAAAAGATAGACAGTAACTACCATAAGCTTCACTCTCGCCATCTTCAAGCATCATCAACTCCTTCTTTAAACCGTGTTGTAATGAGGAGGGAGTTGGAACAACAAGTGTCCGGTGGATAAAAACCTCGAGCCTTACTATTTTAGTACTTGGGCAATGTACTTCATAATAAGAATATGTCTTACATATTTAAAACTATTTAATACTTCATATAAGGAAAGGAGGTAGGCTCTCAATTAACTACTTAATACCTTCCATTCCCGAAGCACGTTTTCCAATCCCATAATCAATAACCAAAGTCATAAATGTTCAACAATGCGAGAGATAGAACCCAAGTTACTTAACGCCGTTTAATAGAATATAAGAAAAATCTAACCATTTATGACCTCAATTAAGGTAGCCCCCTATTATTTAATACCTATTTCCAATGCGAACTCCACATAGTATCTGTTTAGCGGATATTGCAGAAAAATCTCTTTGGGCACTTAATCTTTCCTATTGAGTCAGACCTTTCCGAGATATCCTTAGCCGTGCCTAAACCCAATCCCGACCACTTAATACCCTGCTTAGGTAAAAGAGGCGTCCCCTCAAACAACCACTTAATACCTCAAAACCCCAGAGAAGGTTTTCGTAATGTAACCCATACCCACAGAGACCTCTTACATTTGTCCAACCATTCGTACGAACTGATAGCCAGGTTAGGTAGGCAGATTTACTCTACTGAATTGGTAGTAACCCCGCATCTTCCATAGTTACTTATCATTGGTGATGCCTTTATGACTTGTTCAAATTTACAACACTCTTAATGTATAATACATACCTTACCGTGCCCATTAATTAGGCTATATAAGAATTCATTCTTACTTTTCATTAACCAACTAATTACTTTCCTAAGGAGGATTTAATGGCACTTATTACCTAATTAACTACGTAGTTAATACGTTATAATTATACGCGCTTATTATTTTCAATGCATGCGGAGATTACGTCCTGACTAACGTTAAATGTCAATTTCTTTCTAACAATAATAATACAAGTCATTTTTCCATATTATCAATGGTGTCATATTTCTAATATCCATAACAAGGGATTTCAATATCCCTAACAAAGGAAAAAAATTACAACAAATAGACATGTACATACAAAACATTCAACTCAATCGACCATATCAAATAATGGAATAATCTCAAAAATAGAAATTGCAATTCCAATTTCAACTTCCATTCAACCCCTCTTTTATAATGAAACTAATGATGGAATTTCTCCTTTATTTTCATATGGAATAAACGGTATAAACTACAAATAAGTTCAAAATTTATACCTTATTCCTTAATTGAGACTTCTTAATCAAATTGAAATTAAAGAGGAGTGGAATAAAAATTGAAATCACAAAAAGGCAAAAACTACATATTCCCAGAATTTAATGTAAACATTTGAGAATTCCAATTGGAATTGACATTTCAAATTATAGGAGTTTTGGGGGTTTTATTTTTTTATTTTCGTGAACCTAAAACCCCTAAGACAGATTCAAATCCATAATATATTAATCAGTTACTAAAATAAAAGTGCTAAGATTTTCACTCATAGTTGGTTCTTAACTTTGCATCACTTTGGATTTAAAACGCCCATTATATTCTCCTTCAGATCTCTTCTTTTTAATATATATAATAAGAAATTTGTATATATAATTGATACGGAAAGGTTCGAGGAGAAGAGGATTAGAGGTGTATAGGATTTCTTACGTGAAACTCTAATGGACTTTTCAGAATCTAAGAAATGATGAACTGACAGAGCTTCATTGATGTTCCTAAAATATTATGGATAAAAGTGGAGAGGGTATGGTTTTATTTATAGAGGTAGAAACGCACCAGAACCGTCGGAAACTAGGGTAAAAATGGAAAAACTTGGAATGTTTAACCCTAAAAAAACCTAGCCGCCACCCTGAGGGGCGGTCGACCACCCTCTACATACCGGTCAACTGCTAGGGGTCGATTGGTCGGGTCAAGAGATTGACCGTTTCATTTATTTTGGGTACGTTATTTATTTTCCGTTGTGTAATTATTTTATTCCTTAATTATATTTTTAACGTTAACCGTTAATTTTTAACGTTTACTTGTCCTCCACGTCTAATCATAGTTAACTTCCAAATTTCTAATTTTTTTATTCATTTGAATTTGAATTTGAATTAAATTATTTTAAACCCAAAAACTTCAAATGCTCATAACTTGTTCGTTTGAGCTCCGTTTTCAGCATATTATATATGGAAATTGATCAAAATTTTGCCACGAACACAACATAACTTTGTGGTTAAATTCTGAGTTTTTCAAAATTTTAATTTTTACCCTTATCTTGTTTGGTTTAATTTATTCAATTTATTTACCTATTGTTGATCTTATGGGGTGTTACATTCTCTCTTCTTAAGAAGGATTTCGTCCTTGAAATCTTTCCTTAGGAGCGAACAGTGTATTGCATAATAAAATATATGTTATATAACCACGTTATCTACACAACCATCTACTTAACCAAAGTGAAATGTGATTATGTACTTCAGACATACTATAAATGAGCTTAATCCTGGCGTGAGTGTACGATCGTGTCATGTATGTACGCAAATACCCAAAACATGCATAAATTTTCAACATGAGTGTAAAGTGATTGTGAAATAGTGTAGAAACCTTCTCCTACATCTAATTAAGCAACCATGATGCAACCAAAAATCCTAATTTTAAAGAAAAATATTTACCAAAGAAAAGCTTAAGGCGAGAAGTCCCCATGTCTTCCATCGGATTTTCTCCCCAATTTACTCGGACCATTCTAATTCTTTGTTACGAAGCCTCCTAGTTCCATGCTACATAATGCGTGCAGTGGCACAGGACACTATTAGCTCCATCTCTATATCCCACAATTAATTAGGGTCTACCATAATGGCTATGCAATGAAGATATTTTCTCAAATGAAAAATGAAACGTCATTGACTTCTGCCAGCTTACGGGTCTTCTTATTTTCCTCAATATCAGAAAGTGCCCAATAGATTTTGGTGCCAACTTTACAAACTTCATGACCTTCACACTCTACCAAATCAACTTTGCTTTTTCAAAGTCTCGCGATTCAAATCTCGTCCTAGTAGAATTTTTATGGGTGGTTTCCCACTAACAACTTGGCGATTTGCATGGCCTTCTGTAAAGTGTTACAATGGTGCCATACCAATCATCTATTGGTCACTACTATTATACGTGAATTCTACTAAGGGTAAGTGCTACTCCCGATGTCCTCTAAAGTTTATGATGCAAGCTCTCAACAAATCTTTCAAGTTCTTATTCACTTCTCTAGTTTGTCTGTCGGTTTGCAGGTGCTAAGCGATGCTAAGATTTAACAAAGTTTCTAAAGCTAGTTTCTAAGGCCACTAGAAAACTCCTCCAAAATTTGCTAGCAAACTAAGGGTCCATACCACTAACAATTCTAGCCACAACTCTATGAAGTTATGTTGTAGACGGTGTGGTTTTTTGCTTCTAACGAAAAATTTCGTGAGATAAATTCAATTTTTTCCAAAATTCTAAAGTCTTGGGATTGAAACATTTGTTTACTTTAGGTTGCTAACCTAATTCCTCATCAACTTCCAGTCTTACTTATAGTTATCACTAGTTAAGTATCTCCATAAAATTTCCTTACCTACATTGCTTCTCAACATGTATGTATTTCTCAAATGGTTTAATACCTTCTAAAATAAACACAGGAGGGATATATCTTACACCGCATCATTTACTTTTCCAATAGCCAACAGAGTAAACTAGAGATTATAACCCAAAAACTCTAAAAGAAAATTGTGCTGGAAGCAGCCATTTGTTAACAAGTGCTATAAATGGTGTTGAGGTCCTAACACTCCTTACTAAGTTAAGATGGGCATTTCTTAATACGCCTTTCCATTATTACCCATTTTCCTTACTTTCCCTTTTTGGTTTCTAATAATTATGGTCCATCCATTGCTTCAATTACTATATCTATAAAAGTTGATCATTATAGTCAAAATTGGATCATCTCTAATTAATCCTTATTTAATTCCTTTAACCTTCTTTAGATTCCAAAATCTATCCATTACTTAGACTCAATTCTTCCACAAATGTCGTTTTAAATTTCCCTAATTAGTCCTCATTAGGTTCCTTTTTCTCTCATTAATTACAAATATATTACCCGTTAAATTTGTAATTAACGTTCATAAATCCTAATCTGATAATTACAAATTAGTATGCATACAGTCATAATTTATGCCATTTATATAAATATATATTCTTATTTCTCATTGTTAAGCGTGGTCATATGTGTATACTAATTTATAAACTAGAACGGTTTGTCCACATTTTTAATTTATTAGAGCTATCCTTAAAAAGGAACATTGTTACAATCTCCCATAAATTAATTGCAAATGGAATTTTTTGTGGTGTTTGAATTTACAAAGTATTTTTTATCTTATTGAAAGAGACGGTATAAATAAATGGAAAGGATATCCATATCATGCACCTCACATTACCTTTTGGTGCATCCTTTGTTAATTCAAATAACACGCTTTTATACATATTTTGAAATATGATAACTATGAAAATTACATGGAAACTGCTCTAAATAAATTAAAACATAGAAAGTTACATTCTAAGTTATTTAGAGCAACCTAATTTACAACCCAATTATAGATCTGGAATATCTTTACAACTCTACCAACTTCTAAGTTTGAGACTGATTTCAAAGTTCTGGATCAGGTTATACATTCTATTCCTATTTTATTTTCATTCTAAAAACTTTAATCTGTCCCACCTCGGTAGTAATCCCTATCTACTCCATGAAATTTTGATTTTCACTATTCTTCATGAAACCAGAATTTTAGCAACAAATAAAATAAACTGTTTTTATAAACTTATTTCATTAAATTCAAAATCAGAATTTATTACTCCATTTCTTGTAAAACATAAAATTTCACAAACATGAAGTACCAAATTCAAAATCTCTCTTTTTAAAAATACAAACTTAGAAACGTTCATCAAGAATTCAGAATTGCTTAGTTCCAAGAAGGAGCAAAATTATTTCTCCTTTTAAAACTTTCTTCATCAAAGACTTATTTCTTTAAAAATTAGACTTTTAATTCATAGTATTCAAAAACTGTTAGGTTTTAAAAAGGAACTATGAAAACTTTCCTTTTTAATGACGTACTATAATAAAGACTTACTCCTTTTGAAAATATGACATTTAACACAAAACATTCAAACTCAATTATCATTCTAGAATAATAGACTAGACATTTATTATTCCAAGTATTTTTCTGGTGACAAGACAATTATTTTATTTTTAAATATACATCAACATCTATTGCTTTATTACACAAAATATGATGTCATTTAACCAAATACTTTTTTATAACTTTGTTCAAAACTCTTAAAATCTTTCACGATCCTTTTCTTGTTAATTCCAATAATATTCTTATTCTAAAAAGTCCTAAATCCAAGTAGGAAAAATGTACGTATAGAATTCCCATCTTTACATAGATGCTTTTCCTTATATATAAAATATACGGCTTATTTATTAATTACCATCCAAATCCTTTCATTTGTCAAAACCTTTTTTAAAACTTTAAACGATGGAAAACAATGGAGTAAGAAAAAAATAACTTCTATTTTATTCTTATTACTCCTCCCCTATCTTATTTATCATTAGATTAAAATTTTCAGTTCTATTACTACCTAAATTTCAACTATTATTCTTCATATTTCCTTATACAGGAATGTCCCTCCCATCTATCTTATTGAAATTCTTATTTGTTTTATTTTCTATTTCCCTATTCCAATTAGGTGCAGTTCCATTTATGCATCCTTTAAAAAAGAGTTTCAAGGAGAAGAACATCTAAATTTATAAAGTAGAAGGAATCTTACAAAAATAGAAGAATCCAATAGTTGAAAACTTTTAATTCAATAAATTTTATATAGAGAAGTTAATAATTGAAAACCTTCTTTATTTTTACTTTTCAAGTGATTAAATTACTATTAACGACCATCCACCATTTTATTCTTATAATGTTTCACCGCTTTCAGAATTACATCCCCTTTCTAAACTTTTCAAAAAATAATTGATAGTATATTTTCAAAGCCGTCTAAAATTACTTTCTAAAAAATTCAACTTATATACGTAAGATCTTCATTTAATAATATTTTGAAAAGCTCTTACAAAACATTCATGGAGTTTTCATGCGGTAGGATTTAAAAATTGGTTTTAATTGTTCTTTCCTTAGATTTTTCCTATTCATCTTCTTAAAAATTTGGTTATCTTCTTTTGGTGATTAATGTATACATTCTTAAAAAGCTTGTTTCATTCCTACTTTATCACTTCTGAATTTTTACCAATATTATATGCCTTACACTATTTAATTAATGCTTAACATTTTATTCATTACCACCATAAATGTCACTTTGTTTGTATTAAATGGTTGTTATCTTAGCCAACATTTCCTAAAGACATTTACTTGCTTATTCAAACTTTTACATGTTTAACGTATTCCTTATCTTCCCATAAATACCTTAATGGCCTCATTAATCTATTTAATTTCCTGCAATTGCTCACTTATTGCACATTCATTGTCCATTAAATTCTTAGAGTTACAACCTTTCCTTCTACGTTTTCTATCCCTATTATTTAATATGCTTATAGGGTCCACAATTATAAGGAAGTCAAGGTCTAATAATGGAGTCGAGTACTTATTCAGTTTCTAGGGTGCCTCCTTATGTTGTGGTCATGCTTTCTTAGTCCACTCCTTACAATACGATCTCCTCGAGTAGGAGTATAAACTTTACTCTATTTATTTTTCCAACTCATAGTCGCTTCACCTATCCTTTTAGAATATGGTCACAACTACTTCTGTAGTCGGAATTTATAGAATTAGGCGTATATTCACTACACCACAAAAGGCTTTTAACAGCGTTTGATAAACGCTGTAATATGATACAACAGCGTTATTACAAACGCTGTATAACGACATGCTGTCGTATATACATAACTTACAACAGCTTTTCGAAAACGCTGTTGAAACATCTCTGTGACAGCGTTTATTATGAGCTGTCAATAATCTTTTTACAGCGTTTTCAGACATGCTGTATTATGTTTCAACAGCGTTTATAATTTAGTTGTCGAAGATGTTCAAATTCTACTTTAACTGTTTACAACAGCTTTTTCTAAACGCTATTACTGAATCATCAACAATTTCGACAGCATGTTAAAAACGCTGTGATTGAATCATCAACTATTTCGACAGCATGTAATAAACGCTGTTATTGACAGTTTCAAGATAATTACAGCACGAATTAAACGCTGTTGTTTCTTCATTGACAACATTAATCAAACGCTGTCTTCTATTTATATAACAGCTTTAATATTCCAATCTATTTTTGAATATTCCAAAACTATATTTTAAGCATATTCAAGCAACTAGTATATATAACAGGTTCTAATAACTATTAATTGGTTACATAAACTAGTTAAGAGAATATTAATAAACAAAAGACATCCATAAACCAAGTTTCAATAATATCCATAAACAAAAATAACAAAGTAAACCAACTTGCCACAAATTCTGTTAAACAAAGACACGTTATATGTTAAGTAAAAGTATAATATCAATACAGTAAGTCCACACCAAATGCCAACAACAAAACGTGCATCTAAAAAGTTTCATATGCTTGCTACTTGCTACTTGCTACGGAAGAAGAATGTGTCATCGCCATCTTTAATTACCTGCAATGAAGAAATTTGAAATGATCAGTGAGTAAACGCCATCTAAAAATTTGAAGTTTCATATGCTAAAATGCTTAACTGCACCAAAAAATCACTATATGGATCTAAAAATTTGAAGTGATCAGTGAGTAAATGCTTAACCACCGTACAGTGTGAATTTTGATTGTATTTTGATTGTTTGTTTGTTTTCTAGTTTTAATTGCATTTGCATTCCTTCATAACTGCCTTGCTTTCCATCAACGTATTTCTGCGTCAATCAGTGAACACCTTCTACCACTGCCAGTCAGCACTTCATATACCTGTGAACACTGCCTCTCAACCAAAACTGCAACATTCACATACTAGTGAACACCTTCTACAAACAACACTCTCTGTCATCCCAAACACACCTCTTCACTGCCTTGCCATTCCCCACATCCTCAACTTGTTTTTACGTTCTCAACTGTACATTTACATTATCAACTATGCATACATATAACTTGCAGTGCTACTGCTCCTCAAACCCCCTCAACCATCTCCTTCACAAACTGTCAACATCTCACCACCTAACTTTTCTGACCACCATCAACAAACAACCCACTGCTGCACATCCCCTTCAACCCCTTACTGCCTTGCTCTCAAATCTCTCATATACCACCACAAATCACTTCAATAAACCACAAAAAACTTCACTCCCCCATCAGCAAACCTCTCTGTTCAACCTCCAACTGCACATATCATCTCTATCTCGATCACAACCATCCCTCACATACAGCCTTCATACCAACCCTCCCTCTCATACAAACAAGCTGCCTGCCAAATACCCACCAGTATACTGCCTCTAAAATCCCCTGCCTACCATACACTTCTGTCAACAACCACCTATCAACGGAAGAAAATTTCTTGTCAACTCCAAAACAAACCCATTAACTTCACAAACCATACAACAACCATCCAAACCAGCACTTCATCTCCTCTCTTGATGACGAAACCATCATTTCCTTGCATTACTTTGCATAATCAAACTGCTCTACAGCATCCCCACTGCTCACCCCTCCTCCACCATACCACACTTCAAATACATTGCCACTCCTCTTCATTATCCATACTTCACATCATAAAGTCCAACCTATCCGTATCAAACTGTAACACTGTCAAACTCATCCTCTGTCCAAAATAGTCACTTACAAAATATCACATACATCTCCTTCAAACTACCTCTTTCTGTCTACAGATCCTCCTCTGCCCAAACTCATTGCTGTCCACCACCAATTCCTATTGCACAGTCATAAGCAACTCCATTTCATCCATTCACTTCCCATACCACCAATTCCATCATCTCCCTCCCTGCTACAAAGCCACAGAACTGCCAGCCAATACCTGCACATTCCACTTTCTACTTCAAACAACACTGCATTTCTTTGAAAAATCTACTCCGTGCATAAATCCTTTTGAAAATCCATTTCAAAAATAACAAGTATGCCGCTAATACGTATATTTTTCCTATTGATCGGTAATCTAAGCTCTAATATCAAATGTTACGTTCCGCCTCGAAATATGCCTAAATTCCAACCTAGAAAAAGCCCATTGAAACTTAGACCCATTCCTTAGCTGGCAGTTGATTGGTGAAAAGAAAAATAATACAAAGCTGTCTATTTATTCTTCTAGAACTCACAACGGAAGGAACAAAATATAACAAAAAACTAGTGCCCATTTTATTTCAAAACAATTATCATAACATACTGTAAACATAAACTGTTACCTCATTTTGTTTAAAAGTACATTTTTTCGACGACGAATTTCCTATTGGTTGGAAATCGTCGAAAAATTATATCGTTATAAACCGCAAGCACACGGCGTACATTGTAGTACGTGTGCAAGTATGGGTCGATCCATAGGGAATGAATTAAATTTCAATACTACTCAATCAAATTAACCCTGTATTTTGAAGTGGTTTTAAACTAAGAAAAATTGTAAAAATTAAACTACAGAAAGGTAAATAAACTATGATAATAAAAAGCAATTTAGAGGCAAATCCACTTCTAATATTTCATACAAATCAAGATGAAATTCACTTGTAATCTCTCATTAAAATATTAAGTAGAAATGATTGATATGCTTATTATAAGTATGATTTATAGCATAACTTAAATCGTCAAACTCCAACACACTGTTCAACCCACTTATCAACATTCATGAAAATGGTATGAAAATTAAAAATTTAATCTCTTTTAAGTATGATCTAATTACTATTAATTAGTAACATAGACCATCAAGTTTTTCATTTTAGTTTGATTTTCGTTATCAAAATCACTTAGGCAAATGATCAAATAGTTTATGCTTAAAATGAAATAAGCTTAGCCTATTTGAGATTTCAACATAGGCTATCAAAATTCACTAAAAAGAGACATAAACCATCATCATTCAAATTTTCCAGTAAGCACAAATGAGAGTGTGACATCCCGGAAATTTGGGCAATATCAATTTAATAATCTACAGTAAAAATTAAAATTGATTTAATAATATTGGTTAATAATAATTTGAATTGATTTAATAATCTTCTTTTAAATAAACAATTAACTGATAATTTATCTTTTAAAAGCCGATTAAATTGTTTTCTATTTATAATATATATATCTGTATTTATTGTAAATAGGTAATCTTTGTTTTAAGTTTAATAAAATAAAGACATGATTTCTAACTCTAATATTTTTGGAAAATTAGGAATTTGATTTTTTATTTAATATTGAATAAATAATAATATGATCTTAAAATACTCAGGATAAATTTAAATTGTTTACAAGTATTCTAGCCTAGGTTTAAAATTTAAATAAAAGGATTGCTTTGTTCTTTTCAATTTAGCTTTATAAAATAAGTAATTTATATTTTGAAGAAATTGTTTCTTTTCTAAATTATTTTGAATAATGAGCTATATTAATAATTTAAATCTTTACAATGGATTTAAATAAATAAGAATTATTATTTTAAACTTATATACACATATTTTGGGAAGCTATAATTTAAAATAAAATCTTTCAACAATGTTTAAAAATTAAACAAAACTTTATACATATGAAACATAAGTGTAAAACCAAACATAGGTTATAAAATAAGTCTGCATACATAAACTTATGAAATTGTGATATTAACATAAGGTTAAGAAAACAAAAGGTAACAAAAGTAATAAACCAAACAGATGTTTAAAACAATTTTTATAGTATGAATGTAAACTGTTGCAATGCAAAGTAAAGTTCAAAACATATGCTTGTAAGTATGCAAGACAAAAGTATATATGCTTACATAATATATATATTAAAATCAGGCAAGAATAAAATAAAAAGAATCTTGCAAGTGAAGCTTGGTTATGTAAAATAAGTAGGATTTGTATGTAAAGTGTTGCAGGCATAATAACAAAATAAAGTAGAATAGGCATGTAGCCTGTAGATAAAATGCAAAGTAAGGGAAATCAAAGTAAATAAAATATCTACATAAGAAATGATTAAATTGGCTAAGTCGGAAACAAGAGTACATTAACAATTAATGCTTACATTTACTTAGCACAACCTTATGTCCATTCGAAATTTGTTCATATCCTTTCAGCCTCCATTTTGGAAAAAATTCTGCCTGATAAAACAAAATGCAAATAGTATCTGTAAATTGCTTGTCTCAGATGCCACCTTCCCCTGTAATATTTTCCTTCTATATATACATATCTTCTCAGTTCATTTGTTAAGAATAGCAAGCTTTTCTTTTTTTTTTTACAACTGAAGTTTTATACATCAACAAGCTTAAACAACATCATACTTTGCAAAACCTGAAACTGCCTTCATTCAAATTTGTGACCAACTTCCTCAAGACCAGATCAAAGGCTTCATTTTTATCAAGCCATTAGCCTGTAATTATTTGCAAAATAAAGAGCCTGTGCATTATTCTCAAGATTTTTCAAAATCAAAACAGAAGCTCTGTGTTCATAAATCTAGGTGAGTAACACTTTTAAATAACTTGAGTTTTAAAATCTGTTGCATGCTAATATTTGGATGCTCAATATATTTGTGTAAATATTTGTATATATTCTTTTCTCTGGGCATTAGTGTGATGAAATTACTGCATAATATATATACAGTAAGATATCCTGTTAAAAAGTTAAAGTTTCAAATTTAAACTGCTTTTCAAACAACAAACAGTTGCAAGTAAAACTGCTCTGTCTTCACTTTAAGGTAAATAATTTCATATTTTAAAACATAAATGTTAACTAATCAGTTGCCTGTAAATGAGTATGTTTGAATGCTTGGTTTTGTAATGATTCTTCTGTGTGTATATTGCTTGCTCTTTTCTATATTCAAACTGCAGAGATTTAGAAATAAGGTAAAATTAAATTTCCCTTAACAGATCATTGTTAGATTTTTTACAAAAAAAAAGAAACCTTACACATGATTGTTTAAACACCATCTAGGTTTTTGAAAACAAGTTTAAGTTGCTTAAGTTAGAAAATTTTCTGTAAGCAAGAAAACACAGTGGAAACTTAAATAATGGGATAAATCAAATGTCGAATTATACTGATTTAAGTACATGCCTCGAATAATCTTTGAAAAGTATGATTTTTAAAACAAAAATCCAAATTTTTACTATTGAATTGAATGTAGATTTTGGAATTTTATGGAAAACAAATCTTGATCAATTTTTGATAATCAAAGAATCTGTGTATGGTAAAATTTTGTCTGAAGCTTGCTTAAACATCATTGTAGCTAGGAAAAATGTTGAAGAATTTTTCTGTTGCAAACTATGATAGTATGAGAATGATATAGGGGTTAGCTCTGGAATTTGTTGTGATCTGGGACGAGGTGATTTCGTCACCTATGTTTGACCGAGTGGTATAGAACTCTGGGAGTGTGTGGTTTGGAGAGTGACGAAGGCAAGACCGAAGTTTCAGGACCCCTGATGGTCGGAGGAGCAGCGGCGAGCCGTTGACAGGTCGTGAGGTGGAAATGGTCTGGTGTTTCCAGGTTGTAAGGGTGGGTTTCAGGTTAAATTGATGCTCGAATTCGTCTTTCAGGGATGCGTGGAAGTCTTGATGATCGGAACTGGACGAGGTGGTGACAGATGACACGTGGCAGTCGTCAAAGATGGTCAGAGTTAGGTGGGAGATCGGTGCATGTGCACTGTGCATATAGTGTTGAAGTCTGTTGTTTTTTTATCAGCAGAGAGGAACTCGAGTTTACTCGAGTAGTTCGTGCGTCTTACTCGAAGCAACTGGATAGTTGACCCGAAGCGTTCTTGATTTGGTCTCGGGTTGGTTATATTTGTACAGGTAGCTTAAAACTGCCTGCAGTTTTAAATTTAAACAAAATTTAAAAGCAAATTAAAATTGCAAGCTAATCATAATCCAAAAGTTGAATTAGTGTAATGTTAGATTTAAATGAAAGTCAAATCCAGATTTAAGTTTAAATTAAAATTTTGTATTTCTGAATTCATTTTGAAAGTTTCAGGTTTAAACCTGACAAAGCTAAAACCTGAACTTTATGATCTAAACAATGTTTTAAATACTATGGTTAAAACTCAGTTTTGAATAATTATTGGATCTTAAGGATTTAAAAATAGATTTGGATTTGAAAAATCAAGTTTAATTCAAGTTGTTGACGGGAAGTTTGAATCAAAGTTTTTAAATCAAAGGTTAATGGATGATTCAAGTTACTTCAAATTCAAATCTGTAAGTTGAATTCAGTTTTTAAAATATGAATGACTTTTGGAAATTGAAATTTAAATAAAGATTCAAGCAGTTGGATTTAAAGGCCTTTCCAATATAAGTCCATATATGAGTAGTTAATGTTATTTATAGGATTCTAAATTGAATTAAAATTTGATAAATGTTTGAATAAGAATCATTTTGAATCTTAAATTCAAAATGAAATTTTGAATTTAAATTTGAAATGTAATGTTCTAATATACTTAGATATTAATAAAGTCATAAATAAAGAAATGAATTATTTTAGGGATAATTAAGATATTTAAAATAATTAAATGATAGGTTAATTGAGAATGACTTATGTATTTAAGTTATAAATTAATAATTTAGATTAATTTATAATTAGAGGTCAAGTAAGAAGTAGATTAAGAAAAGTTATTAATTAGTGAAGATAGTAAATTAAGAATTATTAATTAATTAATATATGTGAATAATTTTGGATAATTAATTAGATTCATTAAATAATCTATTATAAATTGTTAAATGTAATTACTTGATAAAAGTAATTAAGAAATTAATTACTTATTGAAATTAATTTGATAAAATGATTTATTTAAGTTAATTAATTTAGTTTAATTAATTTAAGGAATCATTTGATATGTGTAATCACTTAGTGTATTCAATGGAGCATAATTACTTGAGGAAGTAATTAATATAATTACTAAATGTAATTAGCGAAGAGGATGTGTTAATAAAGTAATTTGGATAATTACTTTTGTAATTAATCAGAGGATTAATTAGTGGAGATAATTAATTATGGGATAATTAATTTATTAATATGAGTAATTAAGGGTAGTTAATTACTGGTTGATATTAATCAAGGTGATTAATAATTATGTTTAATTAAGGATTAATCACTTAATGTAATTAAATTAAACAAAGTAATTTAATTTAAATCTAAATTAGAGATCATTAATTAATGTAATTAATGATGAAATTAAGAATAGTTTAATTAAGAAATAATTAATAATGTGGTGATTAATTAAGGATAATGTAATTAATTGTATTTAATTATAAATAAAGTAATAAAATGTTAATTACTATAAATGATTTAGGATAATTAATTTGGAAAATTAATTAAAGACTAAATACTTATTGTAATTAGAAGGTGATTAATCAAAGAAGTTAATCAAGATAAATATCTAGAAATTGATTAATTAAATTTTTTTAATTAATTTAATAGTTGTGTAAGCAAGATTTATAGGTGAAGTAATTAATTTAATTTACTTTAAATTAATTAGAGATAGAAGTAGTTAATTTAATTCATTTTAAATTAATTACAAATGGTATGATTATAAATCATTGCTTATGGATGAATGATATTGAGATTTCATTTGATGGTTGTGCATTCAGATCTGACTTGAATACTATCTATGTGATATGGATGCTTGATTTAAAGTATGATAATATTTAATTATCTGTTTTGATGATAATATGAATTATCTGTTTATGATGAGGTGATTATCTATTGTGATATTATGAATTATCCATCTGTGTGTATATTGATAATATTGAATTGAACTGTTAAGACTAAATAGACAACTTGGCCTTAAAAGACACGTTTTGGTTTTCGATGAGACCGGGATCGGGTTTCCGCGTTAGGAAGATCCGAAAACCATATCGATTCCAAATTTATGATAGGTCGCGAATCTGAAGTGAAGATGATGATTCAGAATGCAAGGGTTATCGTCGTTAACTCTGAGGGTGATTCCAAAATGAGTGTAACGAGATAATGCCTTCGGTTTCGTTCGAACCCGGAACGAACTTGTATGGATTGAATGCTTTCAACACATCGTCAGGCGGGCGATGAGCATTCTAAGAAATGTATTCTTAAAAGGTAATCGTAGCCTCAAGCCTCATCAACCGGGAATGGCTAAAACAGGGGAGGTGCAGCAAGGTTAGGTGGGTCATGCCCAAGCAGGACAAGGATATTCCCCTGTCTAGATGTCCCTTTATTTTCGGCTTAGTGGGCAGTAGCGACGGCTATCTGCGGGGTTATCTTGTTCGGGACTATTCAGTAAGGAATGGTTCCGGCCTTGTGTTGCAGGGGGTCGGGAGTGATCCTCGGTACGTTGATCTAGGCCACGTACTGTGACGGGCGATACCCCAGTAGCCCTGCCATTGTATGGAATCCACAATCCAATAAGTGGCAACGGTTTTGATTGTATTACCCACTTTTGTGGCTAGTAGCTGGAATTTAATGAATGTAACAATTTCGGCTATTTTCTATTTACTTGAAAACCCTAGACCTATTATAATATCATAGAATTTCCTATCAAATGTTTTGGTTAGCGTAAGGTAAAAACTTTTCCATGTTTATGTGTGGGGAGTCTTACGTGATACCTTTTGTTTTCAAAAGATTTTCAAAGTTAAGCAACTTTAACCTGTTACTCATACCAGACCCATGTCTGACCCGGAGTTTATTTTTGTTTTTCATAAACTCTCGGGTACCCAAATTTTTACGGGTAGCCAAGGGATTCAGGTTAGCTTTGACGAATACTGGAGGAGCAATGGAGCAGGAGGCTTCAGCGTTGTAGATATACATATAGTTCTGCTGTGTTGATATCTCTGTGTTGATTTGTGTATTGAATTGTAGCATGCTGTATTAACTAGACAGGTGTTTTATAACTGTCTAGTATGTGATGTATTATCTATATAACTCTGATTGATGCTGTATATTATGTAAATACTTATGTGATTATTATAATTTATTCGTTCCGCTGTGAGATTCTGATGTTGTTGTTCTTTCTTCTCTATCTTTTCCATTTTCTCACCCCTTTCTTTCTTCAAGACGAAGCGGTTTTCTGGGCTTAGAAAGCCGGGTCGTCACAGTTGGTATCAGAGCGCTAGGTTGAGTGAATACCTAGGCTCTTGAGAGATTTCTTTCCTGAGAGAGCGTATTTGTAATTTTAATATATATATATATATATATATATATATATATATATATATATATATATATTTCTACCTATTTGTTGGGTTACCTGTTCGGGTTACCCAATGAGTTATAAGGGTAGATAGGGTAGTGGTGTGTGTAACCTGACTACCAATGGTTGGAGTTTGAATGTTTGAGGTTGGAAGTATAATTGTCGAGACTGTAGACCTAATACCGTCTCGAGTGAGCTTTGAGTGGTATAAGGATTTCATTGACCTCTGAAGGAAATCTGTTAAGATTCGGAGTTCATTTTTGAAGTATAAGTTTGGTTGAGCTAGAGTTTGGATCTGTCGGTTGGACAGAAGCAAGTCATGATATCTTGATATATCAAGGTATGGTAGCTGTGTGATGAGACACGGTGACTATGGATGTCTCCGAAGATGTTTTCTTTGGAACAAGTCAAGGAAGTGTGTCTGCTCGATGTTGTGGCTGTGTTCAGCTAGATATTTCTGTTTGGTTGGAGTCCGAGTTTCTCGAAGAGCTTTGGATTAGAAGTCTTCTGGCTTAGCAGTTTTTCTTGAGGAAACTTCAGGAGCAGTAGAGTAATTCCATTTCTTCGATGGGTTGGCCACATAAGAGTAAGCTGTTCCGATTGGTAAACAGAGAGCGGTATCTTTGGAATTAGGCTGGATCAATCGCAAAAGTGACTTGCGATGGTTTGATTATTCTCTTGTGAATTTCTCTGGATGTCTTC
The DNA here is from genome assembly GCA_030765085.1 of Allium cepa. Taxonomy (NCBI): domain Eukaryota; kingdom Viridiplantae; phylum Streptophyta; class Magnoliopsida; order Asparagales; family Amaryllidaceae; genus Allium; species Allium cepa. The sequence continues at coordinate 63,895,150 of CM060933.1, forward strand.
AGGAAGTCATAGTTTGGTCAGCATCTGAAGATTGAATTTGGTATCGACGGGATTTCAGAAGTGGTACCGATGGTTCAACTCAGTAATAGGATGATTTTTGAGCTTGGTAAAGTAACCCGGATTTTAGAGGAACTTCGGAATTTTCTTTTTGATCTGTGAACTTTATTTTTGGAATGTGTTGACCAGTCTATGCTTGAGTTCATCATCAGCATTTTCATCTGTTCAGTCAGAGTTGTGCAGTGGAAGCATGATGCTAGCTGCTTTAGTTTGGAAGCAATTGGATGTTGCAGTGTTTGGATTGAAGAGTTCTACAGGAAATTTTTCAGGATCTGAGGCCAGATTGGAGTGCACCCGTTTAATTTTTTTTCTGGATGAGAGAAGTGAGTTCTGTCTTTTGATTTGGAATAGAGTTTGTGTTCGGATTTTTGGGTTGATCTTAAAAAAAAAATATTTGTTAGATTATTTTGGACCAGTTTATTTCTAGGATATCAGCAAGAGTTGAGCTGATCAGTAAGGATGAGGGAAGCCCAGGATCGTCCGAAGGGTTTTATGGATAAGAGACGGACGAATTTGGATTCTGAAGTCGGAGATATGATTTTGGATAAGTGTTTAGTCTTCAGGATTGGATTATCAGTTTGGATAACTGGAATTCGTTGTGTTTCACGTATCACCAAGGGAGTACGTGTAAGATTTATTTCTGATTGTTGAACCAACAGTTCAGGGAGTTTTGATTGTTGATTCAGACGTCTCTGTAGTTTGATATCCTGTCTTGTTTTGTGGACTTAGATGAGTGAAAGTTCTATAGCTTAGTAGTATTGTTTGTTTAGATTCTATAGAGCGCGTAACCCGGTAATTATACTTGGGAAAACTCGAGAAAATTCTATCTAGATAGTTAAATTTGTTTGTTTGGATGAATTGGTTGCTATGGTTGTCAGCTCATGATTGAAATATGCTTGGGTTTTAAAATTAAATCTTAAATTAGATTATTAAATTACCTTTGTTTTAAATTTCGGGGACGAAATTCTTTTAACGGGGAAGGAATGTGACATCCCGGAAATTTGGGCAATATCAATTTAATAATCTACAGTAAAAATTAAAATTGATTTAATAGTATTGGTTAATAATAATTTGAATTGATTTAATAATCTTCTTTTAAATAAACAATTAACTGATAATTTATCTTTTAAAAGCCGATTAAATTGTTTTCTATTTATAATATATATATCTGTATATATTGTAAATAGGTAATCTCTGTTTTAAGTTTAATAAAATAAAGACATGATTTCTAACTCTAATATTTTTGGAAAATTAGGAATTTGATTTTTTATTTAATATTGAATAAATAATAATATGATCTTAAAATACTCACGATAAATTTAAATTGTTTACAAGTATTCTAGCCTAGGTTTAAAATTTAAATACAAGGATTGTTTTGTTCTTTTCAATTTAGCTTTATAAAATAAGTAATTTATATTTTGAAGAAATTGTTTCTTTTCTAAATTATTTTGAATAATGAGCTATATTAATAATGTAAATCTTTACAATGGATTTAAATAAATAAGAATTATTATTTTAAACTTATATACACATATTTTGGGAAGCTATAATTTAAAATAAAATCTTTCAACAATGTTTAAAAATTAAACAAAACTTTATACATATGAAACATAAGTGTAAAACCAAACATAGGTTATAAAATAAGTCTGCATGCATAAACTTATGAAATTGTGATATTAACATAAGGTTAAGAAAACAAAAAGTAACAAAGGTAATAAACCAAACAGATGTTTAAAACATTTTTTATAGTATGAATGTAAACTGTTGCAATGCAAAGTAAAGTTCAAAACATATGCTTGTAAGTATGCAAGACAAAAGTATATATGCTTACATAATATATATATTAAAATCAGGCAAGAATAAAATAAAAAGAATCTTGCATGTGAAGCTTGGTTATGTAAAACAAGTAGGATTTGTATGTAAAGTGTTGCAGGCATAATAACAAAATAAAGTAGAATAGGCATGTAGCCTGTAGATAAAATGCAAAGTAAGGGAAATCAAAGTAAATAAAATATCTACATAAGAATTGATTAAATTGGCTAAGTCGGAAACAAGAGTACATTAACAATTAATGCTTACATTTACTTAGAACAACCTTATGTCCATTCGAAATTTGTTCAAATCCTTTCAGCCTCCATTTTGGAAAAAATTCTGCCTGATAAAACAAAATGCAAATAGTATCTGTAAATTGCTTGTCTCAGATGCCACCTTCCCCTGTAATATTTTCCTTCTATATATACATATCTTCTCAGTTCATTTGTTAAGAATAGCAAGCTTTTTTTTTACAACTGAAGTTTTATACATCAACAAGCTTAAACAACATCATACTTTGCAAAACCTGAAACTGCCTTCATTCAAATCTGTGACCAACTTCCTCAAGACCAGATCAAAGGCTTCATTTTTATCAAGCCATTAGCCTGTAATTATTTGCAAATAAAGAGACTGTGCATTATTCTCAAGCTTTTTCAAAATCAAAACAGAAGCTCTGTGTTCATAAATCTAGGTGAGTAACACTTTTAAATAACTTGAGTTTTAAAATCAGTTGCATGCTAATATTTGGATGCTCAAGATATTTGTGTAAATATTTGTATATATTCTTTTCTCTGGGCATTAGTGTGATGAAATTACTGCATAATATATTTACATTAAGGTATCCTGTTAAAATGTTAAAGTTTCAAATTTAAACTGCTTTTCAAACAACAAACAGTTGCAAGTAAAACTGCTCTGTCTTCACTTTAAGGTAAATAATTTCATATTTTAAAACATAAATGTTAACTAATCAGTTGCCTGTAAATGAGTATGTTTGAATACTTGGTTTTGTAACGATTCTTCTGTGTGTATATTGCTTGCTCTTCTCTGTATTCAAACTGCAGAGATTTAGAGATAAGGTAAAATTAAATTTCCCTTAACAGATCATTGTTAGATTTTTTTACAAAAAAAAAAAGAAACCTTACACATGATTTTTTAAACACCATCTAGGTTTTTGAAAACAAGTTTAAGTAGCTTAAGTTAGAAAATTTTTTGTAAGCAAGAAAACACAGTGGAAACTTAAATAATGGGATAATCAAATGTCGAATTATACTGATTTTAGTACATGCCTCGAATAATCTTTGAAAAGTATGATTTTTAAAACAAAAATCCAAATTTTTACTATTGGATTGAATGTAGATTTTGGAATTTTATGGAAAACAAATCTTGATCAATTTTTGATAGTCAAAGAATCTGTGTATGGTAAAATTTTGTCTGAAGCTTTCTTAAACATCATTGTAGCTAGGAAAAATGTTGAAGAATTTTTCTGTTGCAAACTATGATAGTATGAGAATGATATAGGGTTTAGCTCTGGAATTTGTTGTGGTCTGGGACGAGGTGATTTCGTCACCTATGTTTGACCGAGTGGTAAAGAACTCTGGGAGTGTGTGGTTTGGAGAGTGACGAAGGCAAGACCGAAGTTTCAGGACCCCTGATGGTCGGAGGAGCAGCGGAGAGCCGTTGACAGGTCGTGAGATGGAAATGATCTGGTGTTTCCAGGTTGTAAGGGTGGGTTTCAGGTTAAGTTGATGCTCGAATTCTTCTTTCAGGGATGCGTGGAAGTCTTGATGATCGGAACTGGACGAGGTGGTGATAGATGACACATGGCAGTCGTCAAAGATGGTCGGAGTTAGGTGGGAGATCGGTGCATATGCACTGTGCATATAGTGTTGAAGTCTGTTGTTTTTTTTATGAGCAGAGAGGAACTCGAGTTTACTCGAGTAGTTCGTGCGTCTTACTCGAAGCAACTGGATAGTTGACCCGAAGCGTTCTTGATTTGGTCTCGGGTTGGTTATATTTGTACAGGTAGCTTAAAACTTCCTGCAGTTTTAAATTTAAACAAAATTTAAAAGCAAATTAAAATTGCAAGCTAATCATAATCCAAAAGTTGAATTAGTGTAATGTTAGATTTAAATGAAAGTCAAATCCAGATTTAAGTTTAAATTAAAATTTTGTATTTCTGAATTCATTTTGAAAGTTTCAGGTTTAAACCTGACAAAGCTAAAACCTGAACTTTATGATCTAAACAATGTTTTAAATACTATGGTTAAAACTCAGTTTTGAATAATTATTGGATCTTAAGGATTTAAAAATAGATTTGGATTTGAAAAATCAAGTTTAATTCAAGTTGTTGACGGGAAGTTTGAATCAAAGTTTTTAAATCAAAGGTTAATGGATGATTCAAGTTACTTCAAATTCAAATCTGTAAGTTGAATTCAGTTTTTAAAATATGAATGACTTTTGGAAATTGAAATTTAAATAAAGATTCAAGCAGTTGGATTTAAAGGCCTTTCCAATATAAGTCCATATATGAGTAGTTAATGTTATTTATAGGATTCTAAATTGAATTAAAATTTGATAAACGTTTGAATAAGAATCATTTTGAATCTTAAATTCAAAATGAAATTTTGAATTTAAATTTGAAATGTAATGTTCTAATATACTTAGATATTAATAAAGTCATAAATAAAGAAATGAATTATTTTAGGGATAATTAAGATATTTAAAATAATTAAATGATAGGTTAATTAAGAATGACTTATGTATTTAAGTTATAAATTAATAATTTAGATTAATTTATAATTAGAGGTCAAGTAAGAAGTAGATTAAGAAAAGTTATTAATTAGTGAAGATAGTTAATTAAGAATTATTAATTAACTAATATATGTGATTAATTTTGGATAATTAATTAGATTCATTAAATAATCTATTATAAATTGTTAAATGTAATTACTTGATAAAAGTAATTAAGAAATTAATTACTTATTGAAATTAATTTGATAAAATGATTTATTTAAGTTAATTAATTTAGTTTAATTAATTTAAGGAATCATTTGATATGTGTAATCACTTAGTGTATTCAATGGAGCATAATTACTTGAGGAAGTAATTAATATAATTACTGAATGTAATTAGTGAAGAGGATGTGTTAATAAAGTAATTTGGATAATTACTTTTGTAATTAATCAGAGGATTAATTAGTGGAGATAATTAATTATGGGATAATTAATTTATTAATATGAGTAATTAAGGGTAGTTAATTACTGGTTGATATTAATCAAGGTGATTAATAATTGTGTTTAATTAAGGATTAATCACTTAATGTAATTAAATTAAACAAAGTAATTTAATTTAAATCTAAATTAGAGATCATTAATTAATGTAATTAATGATGAAATTAAGAATAGTTTAATTAAGAAATAATTAATAATGTGGTGATTAATTAAGGATAATGTAATTAATTGTATTTAATTATAAATAAAGTAATAAAATGTTAATTACTATAAATGATTTAGGATAATTAATTTGGAAAATTAATTAAAGACTAATTACTTATTGTAATTAGAAGGTGATTAATCAAAGAAGTTAATCAAGATAAATATCTAGAAATTGATTAATTAATTTTTTTTTAATTAATTTAATAGTTGTGTAAGCAAGATTTATAGATGAAGTAATTAATTTAATTTACTTTAAATTAATTAGAGATAGAAGTAGTTAATTTAATTCATTTTAAATTAAATACAAATGGTATGATTATAAATCATTGCTTATGGATGAATGATAGTGAGATTTCATTTGATGGTTGTGCATTCAGATCTGACTTGAATACTATCTATGTGATATGGATGCTTGATTTAAAGTATGATAATATTTAATTATCTATTTTGATGATAATATGAATTATCTGTTTATGATGATGTGATTATCTATTGTGATATTATGAATTATCCATCTGTGTGTATATTGATAATATTGAATTGAACTGTTAAGACTAAATAGACAACTTGGCCTTAAAAGACACGTTTTGGTTTTCGATGAGACCGGGATCGGGTTTCCGCATTAGGAACATCCGAACACCACATCGATTCCAAATTTACGATAGGTCGCGAATCTGAAGTGAAGATGAAGATTCAGAATGCAAGGGTTATCGTCGTTAACTCTGAGGGTGATTCCAAAATGAGTGTAACGAGATAATGCCTTCGGTTTCGTTCGAACCCGGAACGAACTTGTATGGATTGAATGCTTTCAACACATCGTCAGGCGGGCGATGAGCATTCTAAGTAATGTATTCTTAAAAGGTAATCGTAGCCTCAAGCCTCATCAACCGGGAATGGCTAAAACATGGGAGGTGCAGCAAGGTTAGGTGGGTCATGCCCAAGCAGGACAAGGATATTCCCCTGTCTAGATGTCCCTTTATTTTCGGCTTAGTGGGCAGTAGCGACGGCTATCTGCGGGGTTATCTTGTTCGGGACTGTTCAGTAAGGAATGGTTCCGGCCTTGTGTTGCAGGGGGTCGGGAGTGATCCTCGGTACGTTGATCTAGGCCACGTACTGTGACGGGCGGTACCCCAGTAGCCCTGCCATTGTATGGAATCCACAATCCAATAAGTGCCAACGGTTTTGATTGTATTACCCACTTTTGTGGCTAGTAGCTGGAATTTAATGAATGTAACAATTTCGGCTATTTTCTATTTACTTGAAAACCCTAGACCTATTATAATATCATAGAATTTCCTATCAAATGTTTTGGTTAGCGTAAGGTAAAAACATTTCCATGTTTATGTGTGGGGAGTCTTACGTGATACCTTTTGTTTTCAAAAGATTTTCAAAGTTAAGCAACTTTAACCTGTTACTCATACCAGACCCATGTCTGACCCGGAGTTTATTTTTGTTTTTCATAAACTCTCGGGTACCCAAATTTTTATGGGTAGCCAAGGGATTCAGGTTAGCTTTGACGAATACTGGAGGAGCAATGGATCAGGAGGCTTCAGCGTTGTAGATATACATATAGTTCCGCTGTGTTGATATCTCTTTGTTGATTTGTGTATTGAATTGTAGCATGCTGTATTAACTAGACAGGTGTTTTATAACTGTCTAGTATGTGATGTATTATCTATATAACTCTGATTGATGCTGTATATTATGTAAATACTTATGTGATTATTATAATTTATTCGTTCAGCTGTGAGATTATGATGTTGTTGTTCTTTCTTCTCTATCTTTTCTATTTTCTCACCCCTTTCTTTCTTCAAGACGAAGCGGTTTTCTGGGCTTAGAAAGCCGGGTCGTCACAGAGAGAGTACAAATGAAATCATTATGTTAGTTTGATATATTTCATGAGAGCTTCATTACCCTTAATTGAAGGGGTTTGGCTACTCATATTTGGAAATATGATGACATAAAATGATTTCAACATAAAATGAGATGGAAAATGAGAACTATTAAAATAAAAGAGAGCCAACTACTTGCATGAAATAAAACTAAACTAATTACAAGAATCAAAAGAGAGCACAAGTGAATAAAGGAGCATGAAAGAAAGTGAGATATTGCATGAAAGTAAAAAAAAACAAGGCTAAGAAGGCATAAAAGAAACTTCTATTTATTTTTGAATTTGTGGCTACAACTTGCATGAAATGTAAGAAGGTATTTACATGAGACATAAAGGGTATTTATACATGCTTAAAACCTTAATTCATATTTTTAAGGACTACCTAAAATGCACTTTAGGAGGTGTGACCTCCAAGTAATCATTACAGAATTAATTAATCCCCACTAATATGCCTTTAAACCTCCATTAAAATATGCATATGTTTTTAATTATGGACCATATGGTAGTGGGTCTATGGGCTCCTCCATGTTGCATGAATTCATTTATTTTCATTCTTCATTTGCCATCAACATATGTGTTCATGCATTTATTCATGAACCCTCTTCATATTTTGCACTTCATTTCCTACGAATGAAAGTAAAAATGTGCAAATAAATTTAATCAAATTTAATCATACACCAAGTTATCATTTTACTCTCCAAACGAAGATGAATAAATGATGATTTGAAAACATTTTACATTTTGGTTTAAACATGTAAAATAGCGTAATATGCTCATTTATTTGAATAAAAGTAGATTAAATATGGAAGTAAAAATATGCATTTTACGTGCACATCAAATACCCCCACACTTATCATTTTATTCGTACTTGAATAAACTAAAACTAAAATAAATCTGTTTTCATAGGAAACACGATAGCATTGAGTGCATGCAACAAACCGTTAAATCTCTAGGTATCCCTAATAGGATGAGAGTTGTCTCATGAGGGTTTTCAACGGATACTACCTACAAAATCCAGATGCGATATGCAGACTCTATATGATGAAATTTTTCAAAAATATTTACAAATGAAGAATTTACTTTTAAATTGACACGAGTAAGTTAAATATAAGTTCTGGTCATTATCAAGAAATTTTAGTTCTTTTACTCGTCAAAACTTCCCCAAAAAATTTAGTTATCATCACAATTAGACTCTAGTTTGGCTAATTACTTCGGTTGATAACATAGTGCAACTATGAAATGAATCCTTGGTTGATTATCAAAGTTTTACGAAGTGGTATTTTTTATTTCTTTGAATAATAAGTCGAATCAAATAAGTGAAAATAAGGCTTGCTTATATGAGAATACCTAACTCTAGGTGTTTTTTAGTTTTATAAAAGCTTTTTTTTGTTTTTTGGAAGAGAGAGTTTTGCAAAATCATCTTAACACCACTTAACTTAGAAGATCAATAACATTATCGCCTTTACTTCAAATCAACCACTATTTTAAAAAAAGATTATAATTAGGACATACTACATAATTATCACTTATGAACCTTGCATATACTAGTTAAACCATATTTACTTGTAATCAAACTTTATTTTTATTTTTGTTGAGACAAACAAATTTTCAAAATTTTCAATTCAATAACCAAAAACATATTCTTATCCTATAATCTTTCTTCAAAAGTAAATCAATACGCTAAAAAGAAAATTTGTTTTTTTTGGAAAGAAAATGCAAAAAATAAACAAGGAAAATTCCTAACTTTATTATAAGACTCCCCCATACCAGATTTTGACCGTGTCCCACAGTCAATGTATGATATAATGAGCGTAACAGGGAAAAAATGTACATATTTATAAGAGATGGTTAACATTTCTTACTAGACGTAGTATGGCTCACGAAGAGTCATGAGCTCCTCCTTTCCGTCACTCGGCAATTCCAAGTAATGTTTTAAATGCTAACCATCGACTTTAAAAATCGATCCGTCCCTAGGGTTTTCTATTTCTACGGCACCGTGTGGAATACGTACAATGTATGGTCCTATCCATCTTGATTATAATTTCCCAAGGAACAAATAAAGTTGGGAGTCATATAAAAGAACTTTCTGATTTGGCGAATTTTTTTCCTTAGGACTAAGTTGTCATGAACTTTTTTTGTTCTTCCTTTCTAAATTTTTTCGTTTTCATATGCGTCATTCCTAATCTCCTCTAATTCAATGATTTGCATTTTTTTGTTTTTGCCAGCCTTTTCAATATCCAAGTTTATGTTCTTAACTGCCCATAATGCTTTATGTTCAAGTTCAATGGGCACATGACACTCTTTACCATATACAAGCCTAAAATGAGACATCCCAAGATTGATTTTATATGCAGTTCTGTAAGCCCAAAGCGCAGCTACCAGTTTTTTTGACCAATCTTTTCGATTTTTATTTAAAGTTTTCTCAAAAATTTGTTTGATTTGGGGATTTGAAACTTCAACTTGACCACAAGTTTGAGGATAATAAGGAGTGCATAACTTATGCGTCATCGAGTATTTCTTCATTAGAGTTTCAAATGAATGGTTATAGAAATGTGTTCCGTTGTCCCTTACTATTGTGTAAGGAGTTCCAAACCTCGAAAAGATGTTTTCTTTTATGAATTTCATAACAACATTATGGTCATTTGTTTTATAAGGAATGGCTTCAACCATTTGGAGACGTAATCAACAAAAAGAAGAATGTACAAATTTTTAAAAGAATCGAGTAATGGTCCCATAAAGTCAATACCCTAAATGTTCAAAGATTTCAATCGTAAGAATGGGATTCGAAGGCATCTTGTTTTTTCGAGAGATTTTTCCTAATATTTGGAAGCCATCGCAAGTTTCACAAGACTCGAATGCATCTTTGAAGAGCATAGGCCAATAAAAACCACATCGAAGCACTTTTTCCAGGACTTTCTTTGGACCAAAGTGGCCGCCACACGCTTGGTCATGACAAACGAAAGGACACACATGATTTTGCAGTTCGAGATGCAACGTCGAATGATTTGGTTGAAACAGTATTTAAACAAGTGTGGAGCATCCTAATAGAAGTACTTGACTTGGGAAAGAAATTTATGTTTATCTTGTTTCAACCAAAATTAAGGAGTTTCCTTAGTGACTAGATAGTTCATTATGTCGACATACCATGGTTCGATGAAAATAGAAAGCAGTTATGTATCAGGAAAGTTCTTGTTGATCGGTAAAGAAGATGGTGTGTTTGGAAGACGTGACAAATAATCAGCAATGACACTATTGGATCCTTTTTTGTATTTGATTGCAAGTTAAATTCCTGAAGTAAAAGGATCCAATAGGTCAAATGGGATTTAGCATCCTTCTTAGCGAAACGGTACCTAAGAGCGGAATGGTAACGCCCCACCTCTATACTTACACTAGCCAAGGACACTACGGAGTATTGCGGTCGACTAGTACGAAGAATAAGGCTGTTGAGGAGCGACAATCTGTGTAATTGCTTTGTGCGAGTACCGATATACCAAATAAAATATCACTTTCGTTTCAAGAAGAAATTCGACATGCCGATACAAACTCAAAGCTACTACACAGTGGCTACGTGGTCTTTGGAAACAAATATAAAATAAGCATAACACAAAATCATTCACAAATATTCATATCACTAAGGCGGAAATAGATATGAATACAACATATAAGAGTGTACATCAAAGTAGTGATCATAAGATCCACTACACCATACAAGAATAGGTACAAGTGCAAGACAAAAGAATATGTTTACATCAAGGAGTCTATATCTCGTATATATAAAAGAAAAAACTACTAAGCTAAGTAGTTAGCCAAAAATCAGATGACAGACCAAGATAAGAAGCCAAGCAAAAGCACCTGAAATACCTCGGTATGACCCGAGTATCATTTAAGAAGAAAATAATAAACGGATCAGTCTAGCTATAAATATCATATAAAATGAGATAGGATAAGAGATATGACAAAAATGTATGATAATAATAATGCCATACGGTGACAAGTATACATTAAATAACAAAAAAAATCATACTATATCTCAAATTTTTTCAAAAGCCAAAAAGAATATCATATTCTTTATTTTATTCACCAAACCACAAATATTGACAAAACATATCTATGCTAATCGCAAAAATTGGTGAAACACAAATTCCAAAAACCATCAATTAGAAATTCAGAAATCACAAAGGAGGAGGCCTTCACAAACAGGAGCATGAAAACTCACCAACACGTGCATCACAAACGGAACGTTATTCCATGGTCGCTAACCATCAATTTTGAGCCAAGACTCCACAAAAGCCCCGAAGATCATGGGTCGCTACCCCACCAATTTTGAGTCGAAACTCCACAAACGGAGTTTAGTTCCTCACACAAACATAGAGACATCGCACATCGCTAGTCTAAATCACAAAATGATCGTCATTGATCGATAAGTGTAAATTACACTAAGCTAGTAAATAAATGAGCTTAGCTTCATGTCCCATAACCACTGGCTTAACTTAAGTATTTACAAACAAATTGTAGATTTCCACTCGAAAATTGTCACAAGGTTTCAATCAAACAAGTCTAAGAATTAAATGACAAAGTAAGCGCAAGCATTTCATGCCACTTGTTTTGCGAAATCGTTTAATTGGATTTCTCGAACGAATGAGGTAAAGGTTTGTATATACTAATAGATTAGAAAACGGTTTTAAAAACAAGCCTTGTATTAAAAATAGTGTTGAAATCATTTTTGTGAAAGAGTTTTTAGTATTTAGTACTAGTATAAAAGCCTTTGTATTTTAAACTGACAAATCGTAGAAAACGATTGTAATAAAAAATAATCGATCACCAAAAATTCACATTCGACGAAGTGATTTAAAACCCCAAAAATCGATATCAAATCCAATCAATTGAATATTCCCAAAAATCAAGAAAAGAAGCCATCAAAGTCGATAATAAATGACAATAACCAATCGGATCAACAAAAATCGATAAAAATTGAAAATCCACTTAAAAATAGCCAAAATAGGCAAAATTGACAGTTCCAAGCATCTGGTAGGTTTAACCAAATGTCTGGCCCTAGGTTCTGGATATATATATGTTTTTCTCCTTTCTCTTTTTAATTCCAGAACCATTTCAGACGTCTGGATTTTGTTCTAGACGTTTGGATTTTGTTCTAGGCGTCTGGATTTTGTTCCAGACGTCTAGATTATAGCACTGCCCTTTATTTCTTTTGCAGGGACCCCTTTCCAGACATCTGGGTTTTCAGCCAGACTTTTGGATTTTGTTCCAGACGTTTGGATTTTTCTGCTAGGCAAAAATCAGCCTAGCCCAAAGAGGGCAAAAAAATGCAAACTGGAAGCGATTGAACGAGCGACAGATACTAGGAATTTATGCCAATCGACAACCCAGCCCTTATTAGCTCTTTTATACACCACCAAAAACTTGTCCAAACATCCAAGATAGGATCTTTAAAGATTTTGACTTCAAAACCCCAAAATTAGAAAATTCACCAAATTAATTCAAATCAAAAGCAACTGAACATGAAATAGATGTTAGAAATTCATACCTAACAACAATGAAATATAAAGATATAGATGTGAGTTCAAGAACTCACATTTGAACCCAAAACAAAAAATGAGGAGCTCTAAAACAAGGCAAGATCAATTACTCCTCCACTTAACTTCAAAAACCCTCAATCTATTATAAAATGCAAATATTACCTAAAATAGGTTATAGGATTTTCTGGAAATTGAAGAGAGATTGAGTTGGAGAAGATGAAGAGGATGCTTACCTAAGCTTCTCTTTGATTTTGGGGCTAGAATCTTCAATTTCCTAGTAATGTACGGTTTAGGAATTTTAATTTCCCTTTTTGTACCCCATTTTCCATTAGCTTGAGAGTTTTAGGAAAATGTTATGAATGAATGAAGAGAAGTGGAGGGGGAGTTAGGGTATTTGATAAGTTGGGTTCTCTTGTTAGGTTATTGGGCTAACACCCAAACCCAAAGCACCAAATAAAAATACTAAAATTTTGGTCAACTCCAAAAATATCGAAGTTTATACTCAAAAAGGTTGCAAACGCCGTTTTGAACTCAATGGAAGTGGTCTCGAGTCCTAATTCGACTATTTACAAAAGGTAGCATTTCGGACTTTAATCCGACAAACGATGCTATATTTAAATAAATCATTTAAATATACAATCGTAAAAATATGCGGGTTATTAGAAACTCCCCTCCTTAAAGAAATTGCGTCCTCACAATTCTCAAGAAGAAAACAAAGAGTAACAACCATAAAAGCATATCAATGCAAAAGAAAATTTTTAAATGAGAAGTTTACCTTAAAGAGCACGAGAGAGTAAATTCGGATGTGTTCGCTTGATGAATTCTCTGGATTTTCAAGAAAAATCCTTAGGATTTTAGGACCATTGGACCTTAATAAGCGAAACATTTTATTTCGAAGACATTTAACCCCCATTGCAATGATGCGAATAAGATGTTGCTCATAAGTCAAATTAGACGAATTTCTTCAATAACACCGGGCTCAAGAATAGAATCGAAATCCCTAAGGCATTTCCGTAGTTTAGAGACGTGGAATACGTCATGAATAGCAGAAAATAGAGCCGGTAGTAAAAGAAGATAAGCCACGGAACCAATACATTTGGTGACGGGAAATGGACCAATATATCGAGGCACTAATTTTCCCGATCGATTGAAACACACAACACCCTTCATAGGTGAAACGCAAATAAACACCAAATCTCCCACAGAAAATTCCAAATTCCTTCTTCAGTTATTAGCATAGGATTTTTGTCTACTTTGAGCTTCTTTCATCCTATGATGGATAAGGTCAATCTTTTCTGTGGACTTGATCCCACTTCCAAATGGGAATGTCTAAGGGTTGCAATAACCCAACGGGCCTTTGACGCTCGGCCATTATGAGTTGGCAAGTTATGCAACGCTTAATGAAGCTAGCAATATCGGATTTCATTCCATCCCAATAATAAAGTCGCTTCATATCCGCGTACATTTTACTACTACCAGAATGAATGGTAAATTTAAAATGATGAGAATCTTCTAAAATGTATTTATGAAGATCACTAATATTTGGCATGATTAGTCTACCAAATTTTTGAATGCCGCCACGAGCATCGATTTCAAAGTCTTTCAGACCATCAATATTTCTATCCCTACAACTTTGGCAAAGATAAGCCAATTCAGGATCATGCTTTTGAGCATCAAGAATATGGTCTAAAAGAGATGAATGAGCCTCAAAGCTACATAGAACAAGAGATGAACATGAATCATATTCACGATTTCGAATCTCACAAGTGGAAAAAATCTCGAGATCATTCCATTCGGACATCATCATTGAAACAACTGCTTGTTGCATACGACTAAGGGCATCGGCAATACGATTCCCCTTTCCAGGAGTATAAAGAATATTAAAATCATAAGATGCAAGGAATTCGAGCCAACGTTGTTGATGCAAATTAAGTTCCTTTTGATAAAATAGATACTTCAATGATTTATGATCGGTGTAGAGAACAAATTTCTCTCTCAAAATATGATGACACCAAATATTAAGGGCGAAAACAATAGCAGCGAGCTCTAAATCATGAGTGGCATATCCTGTTTCGGCAGGCTTTAATTGCCTAGAAGCATAAGCGGTACCATGTTCCCTTTGTATCAGAATGGCTCCTAAACCAACACGACTAGCATCGGTATAAACAATAAAGTCTACGTTCCCTTCAGGAATCACAAGAATAAGAGCATCAGAAAGATGTTCTTTTAATTACTGAAAAGAAGCTTCATATTTTTCCGATCAAATGTATTTAACTCTCTTCTTTGTCAAACTAGTAAGAGGCACAAAATTTTTAGAAAAGTCTTTTATGAACCGACGGTAATAGCAGACCAATCCAAGAAAACTACGAATTTTCATCACACACTCTGGTCTTTTTCAGTTTTAAATCGCATCAATCTTCGAAGGATCCACGGAAATTCCGGATTGAGAAATGATATGTCCTAAAAATTTCACATGGGATTGCCAAAAGTGGCACTTAGAAAATTTTTCTTTCAATTGATTGCTCCTAAGAGTTTCCAACACAATCCGAAGATGTTTTTCATGCTCTTCCTCGATTTTTGAATAAATAGAATATCATCTATAAGGATGAGAACAAATCGATTAAGGAAGTTTTTGGAAACTCGATTCATAAGCTCAACGAAATAAGCTGAAGCATTCATTAAACAAATGGCGTAACAAGCCATACATAAGATCCATAACGAGTACAAAACGATGTCAAAGGAATGCTATCCTCTTAATACGAAGCAGATGAAAACCAGTTGCTAAGTCTAACTGCAAAAAGACTCTAGCACCGCTAAGTTGATCAAATAAATCATCAATCCGAGGTAAGGGATATTTATTCTTGATGGTGAGATCATTAAGATTACGGTAGTCAACGCAAGGCCTAAGTGTACCATCGGATTCTTTACATAAATAGCTGAAGTTCCCCAAGGAGAGGAACTAGAACGAATAAATTGTTTTGTTTCCAATTCAGATAATTGTTTGTGCATCTCCTCATTTTCCTTATTGGACGTACAATAAGGAGGATGAGTGATAGGTAGAGCTCCAGGGGTTAAATTAGCTCTGAACTCAATTGGTCGCTTAGGGGTAATCCTAAAACGGGCTCAAATATGTCATAAAATTCATGAACTACATGAACGAGGGAAATGACATCTTCATCATTATCATTATCGTCATCATGAGTGTTTAGAGAATACAAGGATGCCACCGAATTAGAATCTAAATCTTTAAAAACAATAGAAATCTGCTTAACAGATTGAGGATGTCGAAGGTATATAGTCCGCTCAGGACATTGGATGTGGACTTCATAACGGTTAAGCCAATCCACTTCCAAAATCATTACGACCCTAAGTAGCGCATAACAAGCAAATTGGCTCGGAAAGAAAAATCACATAAAATAATTTCGACATCTTTACAAAGCAAAACGAGTGTTGCGGATCCACCAACCAGATTCACAATTCTCAGTGAAGTCATCAAAGCCATAACATTTGTAGAAAATGTGTCAGCAAGTTCTTTTAATATAAAAGAGTGGGATACACCCATGTCAAAAAGAACCCGAATAGGATGATCACGAAACATAATAATGCCATCAAGGATAGAATGAGAAATACCTTGTCTAAGAGAAGTGTTACTAGGAGCTTTCACAACATTTAGCTTTCCCTCCTTCTTGCCTTGAAGTTTGGGACATGAAGATATAGGATGACCCGAACTTTTGCAATAGCGACAAGTAAGGGGCTTCAGACACTTATTTGCATAACGGTCCTTAGAACCACAACTGTAGCACTCACCACGACTAGAATTAGGAGTCCTTGCTACCGAAATTACTTGCTTCCCTTCCTTGTTGAGATTAGGGTTGAACATAATAGGCCTCTTCTTGTTATTGTTGAAGTTCTGTTTAGCATCCACAACTTCAACATCACTTTCTTTATTGGCCTCTTCAAGTCGAAGAGTGATATCAACAACTTGGTCGAAAAAAACTTCTAGTTTCAGAAGTAAAGGCTTTTTGAGATTCTTATTCAATCCATACACAAACCTATGATTTTTCTTCAATGGGGTATTAATATACTCGACCCTATATTTAGAGAGAGATTTAAAAGATGCGACATAGTCTGTCATGGAAGATTCACCTTGAACAAGGTCAATAAAGCGTCGGGCTAAAGTTACTTTTTCAACTTTCAGTACAAACTTCAACTCGAACCTTTCTCGAAACTGCTCCCAAGTACGATCCGCTTCAATGATTTTCGAAATCATAAGCTCATACCAATCTAATGCTCTTTCTAGGAGCATGCTAGAAGCCACTTTGACTTGATGTAGATTTATAAGATTCACACGAAAAAAGATACGGTCGCATGTTCTAAGCCAAGCTTGGATTTCTATAACACTTTCGGATCCCTTGAATGGCCTTCCACCCAAATCGGTATAATTCTACACAAGCTTGCAAACCTAGATTTAGGATGATCAGGCCCTGGAATGGATCCAGCAGCTTCAGCTTTCTCTATAAGATCTAAAAGTTATTGGGCAAACATAAATACTCCATCCTGAGGAGTAGCACTGGATTGATCGACACTGAGACGGCCAGATCTAACCGTTTCTCTTCTTTAAGAAAGAAAGAAAGAAAGAAGACGAAGAGGTTATTCTCAGAATGAATATGAAAGAAACTTGATTGATGAAACAAGGCATCATAAAAGAAATTAGGATAGAACGGGTCCTAAGACTCAAATTAAATCCTAAGGCATGATTCCTAAGAAAGACTTAGGACAATGATCCTTGCTAGATTATTCTATATTGTTTCGAAGTTTAGCTTTGACACCAATCTGTGATGCCCCACCTCTATACTCACAGTAGCCAAGGACACTATGGAGAAATGTCGTCTGGTAGGTTTAGCCAGATGCCTGGCCCTAGGTTCTGGAAATATATATGCTTTTCTCCTTTCTCTTTTTAATTGCAGAACCATTCAGATGTCTGGACTTTTCAACCAGATGTCTGGACTTTGTTCCAGACGTCTGGATTTTAGCTCTGCCTTTTTTTATTTTTCAGGGACCTCTTCCAGACGTCTGGATTTTCAACCAGATGTCTGCATTTTGTTCCAGACGTCTGAATTTTTCTGCTAGGCAAAAATCAACTTAGCCCAAAAAGGGCAAAATCCAAGTGGAAAGCGATCGAACGAACGGTGGATGCTAGGATTTATGCCAATCGATAACCCAGCCCTATAAGCTCTTCGGTACATCACCAAAAACATGTCCATACATCCAAGATAGGATCTTTAAAGATTTTGACTTCAAAACACCATAATTAGAAAATTCAGCAAATCAATTCAAATCAAAAGCGATTGAACATGAACTACATGTTTGGAATTCATACCCAACAACAATGAAATATGTAGACATAGATGTGAGTTCAAGAACTCACCTTTAAACCTAAAACAAGGAATGGGGAGCTCAAAAACAAGGCAAGATCAATTACTCCTCCACTTAACTTCAAAAACCCTCAATTTATGATCAAATGCAAATATTACTTAAATTTGGTTAAAGGATTTTCTAGAAATTGAAGAGAGATTGAGGTGGAGAAGAAGAAGATGATGCTTACCTAAGCTTCTCCTTGATTTTGGAGCTAGAATCTTGAATTTTCTAGTAATATAGGGTTTAGGAATTTTAATTTCCCTTTTTTCTCCCATTTTCCTTTAGCTTGAGAGTGTTAGGAAAATGTTATAAATGAAGAGGAGTGGAGGGGGAGTTAGGATATTAGATGAGTTGGGTTCTCTTGTTAGGTTATTGGGCTGAAACCCAAAACCAAAGCCGCAAATAAAATACCAAAATTCTAGTCAACTCCAAACATATCGATGTTTATACTCAAAAAGGTCGCAAACGCTATTTTGAACTCAAGGAAGTGGTCTTGAGTCCTAATTCGACTGTTTACAAAAAGTAGCATTTCGGACTTTAATCCGACTAACGATGCTATATTTAAATAAATCATTTAAATATACAATCGTTTAAATATACAATCGTAAAAGTATGCAGGTTGTTACAGGCATGGTCGGTGTGAACAATAATGTGTGAGCCAATCAAATAGGGTTGAAAATTTTCAAGCGCAAAGACTGCTGCTAGAAGCACTTTTCAATGGTCATGTAATTGAGTTGAACATTGTTTAGAGTCCTATTAGCGTAGTAGATGACATGAATAATTTTGTTGTTGCGTTGTCCTGAGAAAGCACCAACTACAAAGTTAAAAGCATCATACATTTTTTCAAAAGCAAGATCCCAATTGGGTGAGAAAATGATGGGAGCAGAAATGAGTTTGTTTTTGAGACGTTCAGAAGCAAAAAGACAACCAGAATTGAAGTCAAATGGAATGTCTTTTGCAAGAAGAGTCGTCAGAAGTTGAGCAATTTTACTAAAGTTTTTCACAAAGCGTCGGTACAAGCCAGCATGTCCGAGAAATGAACAAATGTCCTCAACAAATTCGGGAATGGGTAGATTTGCAATCATGTTAACTTTAGCTTCATCTACCTCAATGCCTTTGTTTGTAATGACATGCCCAAGGACAATGTCATGTTTGACCATAAAATGACATTTTTCCCAATCTAGCATTAAGTGTTTGTCCTTGCAACGTTTAAGAACTAACTCAAGATAGTGTAAGAACATGGAAAAGGAGTTTCCAAAGATGGAAAAATCATCCATAAACACTTCAAGAAAGCATTCAATCATGTTAGAAAAGATGCTGACCATGCATCTTTGTATGGTAGCAAGAGCTTTGCAAAGGCCAAATGGCATACGTAGATATGAAAAGGTGCCAAACGGATACGTGAAAGTCATTTTTTCTTGATCTTCATGAGCGATTGGAATTTGGTTATAATTGGAACAACCATCAAGAAAGCATTAGAATTTGTGCCCGTCTGATCGTTCAAGCATTTGGTTGATGAAAGGAAGAGGAAAGTGATCTTTTTGTTTCGCAGCATTTAATTTTCGGCAACCAATGCAAAGACGCCAACTCATTTGAGTACGAGTTGGAATGAGTTCGTTAAAGTCATTCTTGATAATGATAAGTCCAGATTTTTTAGGAACGACATGAATTGGGCCAACCCACGAACTATCAGAGATTGGGTATATGATTTCGTTATTGAGAAGTTTAAGAATTTCGTCACGAACTGCATCCTTCTTTTTTGGGTTAAGCCCTCATTACGTGTCACGAATAAGCTTGGCTTCATCAACTAAATGGATACGATGTTGAGAAAGAGCGGGACTAATTCCCTTTATATCGATGATCGACCATCCAATTGCTTCTTTATTTTTTGATAGAATTGAAAGTAAGGATGTTTCCTGATCAAGAGAGAGACTTGAAGAGATTATGATCGGAAACGTTTTGTTGCCACCTAAGTATGCGTACTTAAGTTGATTTGGAAGGGGTTTGAGGTCCAACCTCGGGGGTTTCTCAATCAAAGAATTTGGTTGAAGATCTAGTTCAACATTAAGGGGTTGGAGGTGCATTTTCAATTATATTAGGCTCATCTTGAAACAGTTGTTCATGTTCGGTCTCGCGTTCATGGTTTAGGTCAACTGTTTCTTTATCGCATTTTTATTGAATGGAGCTAACTTCCAGTATTTGGTCACGTGGTTCATTTGATTGATTTTGAAAATTGAAAATTTTAAGACCCAAAGTCATGTTTCCCAAAGAAATTCTCATCAACCCATTTTGAAACCGATTAGAGCATTTGAAGTAGCCAAGAAAGGTCGGCCTAAAATCAATGGAATTTAACTCATCAGGTTGTTCATAGGACGTGTCTCTAAAACGATGAAATCGACAGGGAATATGAATTGACCGATTTTAATGAGTACGTCCTAGATTTCACCCATGGGTTTCTTTATCGAATGATTGGAAAAATTAAAGAGTTACTTTCGTCGGTTTTAGTTCATCCAAGCAAGTTGTTGGTAGACTGAATAAGAAATCAAATTGACACTCACACCCAAATCTACTGAGAACTTGTTAATTGTTTTTTCCCCTATCGTGCATTAGATTGTCGGACATCCAAGATCTTTGTATTTAAAAGCAATTGATTAGGACAAGACATCGCTAAGTCCAACGACTAAGAAAACCTTCTTGGGTACATGAGTGTGTCTTTTTTGAGTACACAAGTCCTTAAGAAATTTAGTGTAAGTTGAGACTTGTTGAACGATATCAAGGAGCAAAGTGTTAACTTTCACTTGTTCGAAAATGTTCAACATCTTTTCTATTTGGTCAGAATTCTTGGGTCGAAGGCAATATGGAAATGGAATACGATACTCAATAGGCCAGTCTACTTGAGTAGTAGAAGAATTTTGATAGGCATTTAATTCAATGTTTGGCTCAAAGTTTTGTTCAAATTCACTTGTTTTTGAAGTGCCATGAGGAGTTTCTGGTCAGTCGTTTGGATTAACACCTTGATTGTCAATTTGTTTATCGGAATACAAAGTTGTGATAGCATTCGTTTGAGTTACGTTTCTATCTTAAACAACACGGGCTTGATTCGAATTCGTGTTTTGATTTCTGGGATTCAAAACCGGCTGACTTGGGAATGTGGCGTTCATGTACACTCACAAAGGTGGCTAACTGACTCATTTTCATTTCAAGTTTACCAATCAATTGACTCATATTTTGCATGTATAAGGTTAAAAAATTATGCAAATTATTGTTTGAGTGGAGGCTTTGAGTGGTTGCTTTAGCCGAAGTTTCAAGACTTTCTCAAGTGAAGACAAGAGTTTATTGTCTTGGGCAGCAAAAATTATTGCGGTTGATTTTAGGATGAAGGCGCAAAATTTTGTTGAATATGATTGGCTTGAAAGGGAGGATTTGAAGCATTATTCGAAAATGCTTGAAAATTGGGAAAAACCAATTTCGTGTTGGAATTATTTTGGTTCCACTAAAATTAGGATGATTTCTCTAACCAGGATTATACGTTGGAGAAAACGGATCATTCTTAACCTTGTTGAAAGCGTTGAGTTGTTCCATCGAATTAGGACACCGATCGACTATGTGATTCGGATCATTGTATTTATAAAACATTGGTCGGGAGGCTTGATTCATTTGGTTGGATGAGAAAACGTTGTCGAATTTATTGATCATTGCATCGGTTTTAGCTTCCAAAGCCAAAGACGATTCTATCAAGTGTGCACTTGATCATGAGTAAATGGATTTTTCGTTAGAATGTTCCCATTGGAATGACTTTTTGGCCAAGTTTTCGAGAAATTGCTAAGCACCATCATGATGTTGAGCGAGAAAATTGCCTTGGCATATCAACTCAACCATGATTCGTGAGCTATTTTCAAGTCCATCGTATAAGATTTGGCAAAGATTCCATTTTTTGAGATTATGGTGTGGACATTTTATCAAAAGCTCGTTAAATCTTACAAAATATTTTCCAAAAGGTTCACCCCTGAGTTGATGAAAATTAATATCGTTTAGAATTTTAGTTGTTTTTTCCAAGGAGTAGAACTTTTTTACGAAAATTTTAACAAATTCTTTCCAAATTTTGATCGAGTTTGATGGTAAACCATACAACCATTTTTCAGTGTAATCGGTTAGTGCAATGGAATTAACCGAAGTTTAATTCCATCATCACAAAATTGTTGAAGTTTAATGGTCACAAATACTTGTTCGAATTTCGTTTAGAAAATGTATGGGTCAACACGTTAAAAGTTGCCAAATTTTGATAGCGTGGCCATATGATTGAGATGAATTTAGAAATGGTTACCCATTGGGCAGATAACATGATGCAAGAAGGAATAGAAACTCTATTAGAAAATATTCTATTCACGAGAGTTCGAGGGGCATTTTGTTTGCCATTGTTGGAGGATTGTTTGTTCGAGTTAAATGATTAGCTAATGGTCAAAGCGAGCCCTTTCATTCAATTCTTCATTCTTTAATGAAATTAGGAATCAATCAAATCTCCCCAAGTAGGATTCAAACCTACGACCAATCGGTTAGCAGTCAACGTTCTTTCACTGAGTTACTGAGGAAAAAAGTCAACGAGAGAAAGTAGTGAGAATCGAATTAAGAGAATGAAACAAGGTTTGAAAAATGAAGTGAAAATTTGTTTATATATATATATATATATATTAGAAAGGAAAAATGTTTACCAAATAGAATTTATTTTCCTAAAGGGATATTTGATTTTTGTTTGTTTTTTGGATTTTGGATTTTTCAAAAAAATTTCTTTCTTTATAAGTTTTTGCCTTTTTTTAGTTTATGATTTTGTTTTTGGAAAGATTTTTTTTTTGGATTTTTGTTTTTCTAAAAAAACCAACTCAAGCAAAATACTTGTTTTTTGGATTTTTTTTATTTTGTTTGAAAATTTTTTCTTTTTCTTTCTAAATAAAAGATTTGAATTTTTTTGGATTTTTATAAAGAACCAAGTTAAGTAAAATGTACATTTTTTTTTGTGTTTTGGATTTTGTTGTTTTCTTCATATATGCATAAACTAATGCAACTAAATGAATGTAAGGACTTGATTATAAATTTTCTGTACTTAGTATCTCTTAACCCAAAATTGTATAATCACATTTGTCTTTATCCAACAAGATAGTTCTTAGCCAGGTAACAGATATGAGTTATCAGTGCACCATAAATCACTGTAGCAATACAGCTGAAGGTTTTAGTACCTTCAAAGAAACAATCACTATTATATTTAAGAATCACTGTAATATTATATATGATTATTGCTCTGCCATCACCTAGACAACAAGATTATAAATTATTCAAGGAAGACAAATTGTCAAGGTACAATTAAACCCAATGTGAGCTTGTGACACCCTTTAATCCAACGTCTAACCGTTATTATTAACAAATTCTATAATAACATGCAATTTGTGGGCTAAGGAAAGGATGATGAAATCCCCCACCTTATGCGGATTTGTGTGTTGGCTTTAGAAAAGAAAAACTAAATGAAATGAATGCGAAACAGAAATTAAACGTGATTTAGCAATGCAACTACGATTGAAATTTGTTTTTGTTTTTTTGTTTTTGGAATTTTTTAAAATGCAAACAACCAACAACATAGAGAAAATAACAACTTGGGATAAGAGCATAACCGAACTGTGTAGAATTATTAGCAATTTTATTTTAAAGTAGTGAATTTTTTTAAGCAACTGAGTAGAGTAGTCGTCTAGTTTGCAAGCATTCCTTTTGCTTTTGCAACCTAAAAGAGTGTTGAACAACTTTTTTATAACGATAAAAAGAAATCAAAAGAAAAATGTTTTTTTATTAAAATCAACGAAGAAAATAAAAATAAAAGAGTTAACTAAAAAAGGAAAAAAAAATCTTACTTTTCTCACATTCCATCTGTTCTTCAGCCTCTTATCGGGATTGACTGGCTAGCTGGTCTAGCTGGTAAGGTGATATGTTATAACGCTTATAATGTGGAAAGAAAGAAATTAGTCTATGCCAAAGCTTTGATCGAGATTACTCCTGCAAAACCTTTACCTTCAGTGTTAAAAGTCAGGCTTGATAAGAGCCATTTTGTTGAGGTCGGAGTTAGATACGGCTGGAAACCTGAGATATGTACGTCCTGTCAGTCTTTTAGGCTTTTTTGAATGCATGTTCTAGATCGACATTTACAAGCTTTGTTACCCTAGCTGACCGGATTCTTCTTCCTTGTCCTCCTGTTCGAAAGTGGGTTTCGATGGTTGCTCCTTCCATATCTGTCACGTCCTCTTTTGACGCACCGGTTTGTGTATCTCCCATTGTTAATGCTCCTGCAGCTCCCATTATTGATGCACCAGTTTGTGTAGCTCCATCTGATAGTTCTCCTCTACCGGCCTAGGAAGCGGTTTCTTCTGCTACAATGTTTGATTCAATGACTTGGAATTCTAATGAACGGGCATGGGTTCATGCTCCTTCTGATACGAGATATTCGCATGAGACTAACACTTTTTATGTTTTTATCAGTGATATTGGGATGAGAGCCATTTTCTTACCTACCATATTGAGGGAGATAGTTTGTGCCTTACTAGGGTTGGCGAGTTTGGTGAGGAGAACAAAAGTAAGTTTTATGATGTCAGCTGGGATAGAAAATTTATATACTCTCCTGATTCAGAAGGTTATGATCCGCATTTGGCTACTCTCTTCTCAGGTTTCTCATATTATTGGTCCATCATTGAATTTTGGTTGCGGTTGTTCCTCCTCTTTTGAGGGAGTCTAATCATGATGTTATAGTAGTTTAGACACCTTTGTCCAGCTTCTGTGCTTTTTTTCTTTCTCTTTGTCGTTTGGGCCTTTTTGCCCTTTAGATGTTCTATGTATGTGCAGAACACCTATTTTTCCATTTTTTATATAGTTGCATGACGTACTATAAAGCCGGTTAGCTTTGCTAAAAAATAAAAAAAATAAAAATATTATAATGGCCCACTACGAAACAGTCTAACTCAACCCAATACTCGAATACAACCTAAATACTATGTTAAAAGAAAACGCTAAAAAAATCAACAAAAGAAATCTCAAAAGAAAAAAATGGCGATAAGTTACAGTTTGTTTGAATGTTTTCTTGGAATTGGGAGTGGAGTTTGCAATTTTCTTGATGGAAGAGGGAATTTCGATGGGAGGAGGAGGTGATCGTCGATTTAAGGATCGTCGATTTTGTGATTTCTGACTGTGGCTTTGAGATGGATGCGGTGGGTAAGGCTGGCTATCGAGTTAGATAAGGAATTGTGGTGTTTTAAGTTGTAGAGGTTTGTATTGCGGTGATTTGAATTTAGGTTGTCGGTTTGGCAGAGGTTGTTCAGGTGGGTCGTGGCAGGCAGTGGGTTGCAGAAGCGATAAGATGGTGCAAGTGAAGTGTGGAATTTTGGTATGGAAGGAGTTTGCGGGGTGATTCGACTGAGATGGTAATGAAGTGTGCTAGGTGGTTCTGTGTATGGAGGAGGTAGTTTAGTCTGGAAGCAACTATAATGGGAGGAGGAGCTGCTGTTTGGACAATGTAGCAGCTGTGGAAGGTTTGTTGCAGAGGTTGATGGTTGAAGGAAGGCAGGAGGAAAAACATGTGGAAGACAGTGGTGATGGGAGAATGTGGCAAGTAATTGGTGATGGCTGCTGTAAAATGGTGAAGTTACTGGTTAAAGCTGTTGACAGAGGTAGGTACTCGGTAGGAGAAGTTCATGCATTGATCTAGCAATGGAGTATAATGTGTGATGGAAGATGGATGTTGTATGGCAATGTTTGAGTGTCCAGGCAGAGGCAGTTGGTTGGAGTTTGCAGACGCAGATGGTGTTGCTGTGTGTTTGGGGTGAGTGTGGATGGCCAAATTGTGTTTGTTTGTTTGGTTGCATGCAAGTAAATGTTGGGTTATACGCAAGTGTGGTTTTAGAGTTGCGTTGAAGTGCAGAAGCAGCTTGCACGTATGTGAAGTTGTAGGTGGCAGTTTGGGTTGTTTGTAGTGGAGGGAGATGGTGGCAGCAGAGGGAAGAATGCAGTGGATGCGAGGTTGGTTGCAGAGTGGAGGTTTTCAATGGTGGCAATGATAATTAGTTGTAGGCAGTGATGGTTGAAAATGCACTGCGATCTTTTTGCTAATGGGTTGAAGTTGGATTTGATGTCAATAAGAGTCGTGAAAAGGATTGGCAGTAAGGTTATACGTTGATTGTGAGGCTGACGTGATGGTTTGTGGGGAACTTATGTAGGATGGATGGTCGGGGAATGGCTGTTGGTTGCCGACAAGAGATGTTGTTTCTGAATATGGATGTAAGGAGGATAGTGGCAGTAAGGAGGCAGTGGCGGTAGGCAGTAGAGAGATGGTTGAAGTTGATGAAGTATGAGTAGTTGGTGTTGTACTGCAAGTGTGGTTGCAATGAAGTGTGGTTGATGACAGACGCAAGGAGGATGATGAAGTTTAAAGATGGTGGTCAGCGATGTATGGTATGGCAGATGCAAAAGTGGGCAGCGAGTTATTTTGAGTTTGTTCTTGTGTGCAGAAGTATGGTTTGATATATAGTATATGACTGTTACTGGAAGGCAATTAGTAGAAGGTGAATGTGTTTGTGGAATGAAGGTTGTAAAAAAAATTTGTGATCAAATGAAAATGTGTAACAGAAATAGTGAGTGGATTGCAACTTTTTGCTTGTAAACTTGTTTGCAGATGTGTACAGAACAGAGATGCACAAAAAAAACAGAAACTAGTTTGTGCAAATTGTACTTGAAATGAAACGGAAATGTTTTTCCAAGTGCAACTTTTTTTAAGAATTGCACACAAAACAACAGGAAACAAAAACAAAAGTGAATGCAAACACTAAAAAAAATTCTCAGACAAAAATGAACAAAGGTGAGCGAACGCAAATGCACAAAATAAAAAATATATTTTTATGAAAATAACACAAAATAAACTAAAAAAATGTAAAAACAATTCAAAGAGTAAATTAAAATGAAATTGCAATTCCCCAGGAATGACGCCAAAAACTTATTCGATGAAGAATTTCCTATCGGTTAGAAAATTATCGAAAATTTGTATCGTTATAAATGATCTGGGCGTCAAGGGTTCGAGTCCAGAAACAGCCTTTTCGCAAAGCGAGGGAAAGGCTGCGTACAATCGACCTCCCCAGAGCCTGCTATCGTGCGGGAGCCTCGTGCACTGGGTTCCACCTTTACCTTTAATAAACCGCAAATGCACGGCGTACAATTATAGTACGAATGCGAGTACGGGTCGATCCGTTGGGAATGAATTAAATTTCAATACTACTCAATCAAATTGACCTAAAGTCTTGAAGTGGTTTTAAACTATGAAAAAATTACAAAAATTAAACTAGAACAATGGTGAATAAACTATGATAATAGGAAGAATTTTGAGGCAAATCGACTTCTAATCTTTCATATAAATCAACACGAAATTCACTTGTAATCTCTCATTAAAATATTAGGTAAAAATGATTGATTTTCTTATTATAAGTATGATTTATTTATGCTATTAATTTGCATAACTTAAATCATCAAACTCTAACACACCATTCAATCCACTTATCAACATTTATGAAAATGTTATGAAAATTAAAAATTAAATCACTTTCAAGTATGATCTATGTACTGTTAATTAGTAATATAGACCATCAAATTTTTTCTTCCAGTTTGACTTTCATTATCAAAATCAATTAGGCAAATCATCAAATATTTTATACTTAAAATGAAATAAGCATAGCCTATTTGAGATGCCTACATAGGCTATCAAAATTCACTAAAAAGAGAAATAAACCATCATCATTCAAATTTTCCATTAAGCACAAATTAGAGACTACAAATGAATCATTATGTTAATTTGATATGTCTTATGAGAGCTTCATTACCCCTAAATTGAAGGAGTTTAGCTACTCATATTTGAAAACATGATAACATAAAATGATTTCAACATAAAAAAGGAGGAAAATGAAAGCTATTAAAATAAAATAGAGCTAACTACTTGCATGAAATAAAAAAAACTAATTACCAGAATTAAAAGAGAGCATAAGAGAATAAAAGAGCATGAAATAAAACATAAAAAGAAATTACGTGAAAATAAAAAACAAGGCTAAGAAGCCATGAAAGAAATTTTTATTTATCTTTGAATTTGTTGGAATTCCTAAAACAAACAAAATGAATGAAACATACATAAAGTCCCACATCACAAAAATTGCTAAGCCATACTTGTTTATATATGGCTTTGCAATGAAGGTGTTGGGGCCTAGGGGCACTCAAATGTATGCTTCGTTGTGAGGAGGGAGATCATGCATCTCCACCACACGCGCGCCGCCGCCGCCGTCCGTCCGTCCGAACCGGGCCGGGTTTGGGTTTGGGTTTGGGTCTAATATGATACTCGTATTTTTACTGCAAACTGGACCGGGCTTTTTAACAGTTGCAGGCTATACGAACGGACACGACTGTTCATAAGCGGACGCGGGTTGAATAGGCGCGAACAGTAGCGGGTGCGACCCGTTAGAAGCAACCAGAACAGGTGCGGCCGAACGCGAGCGGGTGCGACCCGATTGAAGCAGATATGGCGCATACAGTACCAGGCGGTGCGATGCGAGCGGGTGCGAACTGTTGGACGCGAGCAGATGCAAACCAGTAGCAGGCGGGTGCGACCCGTTAACGAACGGCAGCGACCAAAAGGCAACGGGTGCGACCCGTCAAGCGGACGCGACTGTTTGAAGGGATACGGACGAAATTATAAATATGAGAGAATACTGATCACATTCTCATCCAATTCCAATCTAATTTCTTCTGCTTCTTTGCTCTACTGCTCTATATTCCATACATATCACAGAGTTGACATACTCATTACAATCTCGTGCAGATTACCTCTGTTGTATCTTGGGAGAGTTTTGAAATAAAATTCTTAAGGAAATTGTTACGACAAGCCTCAGACGGAATTTCCTTTATATACTGGTTAGATTCTCTGTAATCTTTCCCGTTTATAAGTTGTACTATTTCTTACAATAGTATAACGTCGTTGTTGTAATTTATTTACAACGTAACTTATTGTTACATTTATCTAATACAGAATTCCAGCGTAGTGGAATTCTAATTAATAAACTTGTGCGACGAGTTTATTGTAGCGTGCTATCTGTTTTAGTACACTAGACGTATAACATCTTAAGAATTTTACTATTTTACACTAAAACAGAGATGTTAACAGTTGACAACATGAAAATGGATAAGTCCAACTTTTCAGCGGTTATTTCTGAATGCAATTTGATTCAGTACCCTAACCAATGGTGGGTTGACACAGGAGCTACTCGTCTTGTTTGCTCTGAAAAATCCATGTTTTCAACATACCAGAAATTCGATCAGAAAGAAACACTCTACATGGGTAATTCTGCAGTTTCCATGATTGAAGGCAGTGGCATAGTTATCCTTAAGTTCACTTCTGGAAAAACTGTCAAATTGAATGACGTGTTTCACGTTCCAGACATACGCAAGAATCTCATCTCTGGTGCAGTCCTATCAAAGAAGGGATTCAAGATGGTGTTTGAGTCAGACAAGATGGTTCTGTCCAAAGCTGGAATGTATATCGGAAAGGGATATTTATGTGATGGCCTATTTAAGGCAAATGTAGCCGTTACCGGCAATAAATCTATGTATTCTGATTGTGCTAATAATAAAATTGAAGTCTCTTACTTGCTTGAGCACGAAATTTTACTATGGCACGATAGATTAGGACATATAAACTTCCGAAAAATGAAGAAATTATCAAACTTGGGATTGATTCCAAATTTCCAAGTAGATAAGAACTACAATTGTGAGACATGTGTAGAAGCAAAAATGGTCAAACAACCATTTAAATATGTTGACAGAAGCACCGAACCATTAGGTTTGGTACATACAGATTTATGTGATTTTAAATCACTACCTACAAGAGGTGGGAAAAAGTATTTTATTACTTTTGTTAACGATTATACGCGATATTGCTATGTATATCTTTTAAATAGTAAGGATGAAGCAATAACCGCGTTTATAAAATACAAGGCTGAGGTAGAAAATCAGTTAAATAAAAAGATCAAGATATTGAGATCTGATCGAGGTGGAGAATATGAATCACCATTTGAACAGTACTGTGCCGAAAATGGTATAATTCATCAAACAACAGCTCCATATTCACCACAACAAAATGGTGTAGCGGAGAGGAAGAACAGAACGTTAAAAGACATGATTACTGCCATGCTTTTAACTTCTGGTCTACCGACGAACTTGTGGGGGGAAGCCTTAAATATGTCTAATCACATATTAGATAAAAGTTCCTCACAAATGGGAACAATTCCATATGAGATATGGAAAGGACACAAACCAAGCTTTAAATACCTCAAAGTGTGGGGGTGCTTGGCAAAAGTTCCAGTTCCGCCTCTGTGACGACCGCCCATGACTCCCGCTCAGAAACAAGGAAATGGTGCGCTGAAAGGTGTGCCAGGCAGCCATGGACAATAGTCAGGGTAAGATAAAACAGCAGACTCTATCGTATTACTCACAGCGCATGGATAAAATACAATAGAAAGTATACATAGTGAAGCTTTATAGAACAGAAGTTTCATCATATAAACTCATAATAGTTTTATACAATCATCTGAATAGTCAATACATCAAGCCTCACTACATAACACTCAGAGTATCAAACAAACAGCGGAACATCCAATACATATAGTAGGAAAACAATATGCAAAAGCCTCCAGCTCGTCTTCGTCATCAACAGCGTCAATCACTAAGAACAGCACCTGTCACCTGCTACCTAGTCTGCCCATCCCAACATGGATGAACAGCCCAAGGTAATAAGAGTTGAACATAAAACCTTGAGTCAGACAACAGTCTTAGTGAGCAGTAAATCAACTATCAAACATACCAGAAGAGCATAAAGGGTAAAAGGAATAGGAACTCAACCATCCCACTCCACCTCATTCTACAGTGATAGCCCCCAGACCCTCTAAGCATAAACAAACATAGCAAAGCAGACAATTTAAGTAAAACAATTATCACTCGAGTCAAGGTCGATGTTTTCCAAGTACAAACCCCCAAGGCCTAAACCAAGATCAGATAAGCACCCAGAAAGCATCGCTCTTGAGATCGAATGATGGTGCAACCAAACATCCATGACTCTGGCTATCACTGTTATCATTGCTTTGATATCACCGTTAATTTAATGACCGGCACCTTCTTTCAGCCGTCCGTCAAGGGCTAATGGCAACCCCGGTTCTAGACATAACTCCGCACGTCGTCGTGACCCATGCCTAGGACTATCGAATCTGCCCAGAGTACTAACATGTCATCGTGACCCGTGTCTGGAACGTCGTCGTGACCCGTCCCAATGTACTCTTGCTTTGAGCATGCTAGAACCTTCAATAACGATGAGATCTCAGCCTCCTGGTCATCCTCCTCGACGACTATTCACATACTAGCTCAAGCGCCTCTCGAGCCCACCATTATCAACCAACTCTAACCGCATCATCGAGTTATCAACATGCTTGGGATGATCCCGTCTGGATTAAACCAAGCTCTCACATCATGCTTTGCTCCATCGCATCATAGCAAAGTCCCATCTCAACATCATGCTTTGCTTCATCACATCATAGCAAAGTCCATCATCATCAAATCTATCCATATGAGCCTCACCATCCGCTTCATATGCCACAAGCAGCTTTCACTATTCAAGAGCCTTTCCACTTGGCTTTTGAATCATCTTCGACCAACTTGTCCAAATCAACTATTAGCTAATTTTCAACAATCTATCAATCAAATCAATCATTAATCCAAGCAATCAAACATTCAAACAAGATCTAATAAGCAATTATAAAAGAATGGCAATTTCGTAAATAAAGGGTCCAAATCTAATAAGCAATGTCTCTACAACTTGATGAATAAACTTACATAAGTTAACATGTAGTAAAATAGGTGTCAAAACTTCATAGACGATGGATCTACATGCAGACTTAAGGAAAATGCAAGAAATCTCTATTTTTAACACCTAAACAAGCCATCGATCCAATATACTCCCTTGGGTCCGTGTGAGAGATAACTACCACTCACCAAAACACCTAAACACCTCAAAAGATATCGACTTCAGATCTGGACAGCGAAGAACTAAGCTTGATCCGACAAGATTCCACTTCAAATGATGAAATCTCTCTTTGTTGGATGAAGATCTCTAACTTTGGCTCTTGTATCTTCGATTTGATCTTCAATCTAGATGGATGGAAGCACAAGATTAAAGTGGAGAAAAGAAGTGAAGAAGTGTTGTAGTCGAGCTCTCAAAATGGCAGCACTTCGTCGCTTCAAAATCCGGTGCCAAAACGTGAAGATATGGACGTGTATTTATAGGCTGAAACCTTAGGTCGTCTGCCCCCCCTTAGGTCGTCCACGACCTAACTACTGCCGACCTACCAAACTCCAGGACCTACGACTTAAAAGCACTCAACACACAGCCGACCTAACGACATGGTCGACCTAACACTCATGCGACCTAAAACATGCACGTGACCTAACAAAGTCGCTCACGCGACTCAGCGACCTAACTAAACATCCTACCTCCACATAGGTCGTTTACGACCTAAATACACACGGCGACCTATCTTATCTCCTCAAGTCGCTCGAGCGACCTAACTTCCCTAAGCCGTTAACCCTTAGGTCGTCCAAACCTGTAAGTCTCTCCATACTATAGGTCGCTCCTATTTTTAAGTTGCTAACTAACCTAAATAGTTATCCTGCCTTAGGTCGCTTCCAACCTAAATATACCCAGCAACATATGTCGCTCCCCACTAGGTCGTTAGAACCCTTAATCCGTTAACTACCTTAAGTCGCTCCACTACCTTAGGTCGCTCAACACCTTAGGTCGCTCAACCGACCTAACTTCCACACGACCTATCTCCTATACGACTTAGCCCCTACACGATCTAACTCCTAGGTTGTACTATCTTGAGTCGCCCCTCTATCTTAGGTCGCTCACCCCTTAGATCGTTAACTCGCCTAGGTCACCAACTCCTTAGGTCGTTCCATCGACCTAAACTACCCAACGACCTAAACCTCTTAAGTCGCTCTGCCTCCTTAACTCGCTCCCACGACCTAAGCATCACTCGAGTTAACCACTACACGACTCAACCAACACTAACAACTTAACTATCATACGGCCTATCTCCTTAGGTCGTTCACTTCTCCAAGTCGATCCATTCTACCTTGAACGACTTAAACTCTAGATGGCTTAAGAACAACAATGACCTAATGATAATTATTCCACGATTTGTCGACACGTAAAATACGGGTCGTTACATTCTCTCCCCCTTAAGAATTTCTCCCCCGAAATTCCAATCAAACAAGAGCAATCATCACTATTCTGCATGCCTACCATCCATAGCAATCAATAACCCATGCATCCAATTACTAACCTAGCATGCAGAATACTATTATTGGAACAAGTTACAAATTCATGAGATGCCACGACACCTTAGGGCCATACCTTGAAGAGTTCAGGATGAGCTGCCTTCATCCTCTCTTCCTCCTCCCACGTACAGTCGTTAACATCATCACTCCATTGTATCTTAAGCAACGTAATCGTCTTCCTCCTAAGCTGTTTCGTGTCGGTTTCTACAACACGAAGCGGCTTACGAGGTCTCGTAACAACTGGATCAACCTCTAAATCTTCACAGCTATCAACAGAAACCACTGTATTCGAGTCGTGCACATACTTCCGTAGATATGATACATGAAAAACATTGTCCACACTCGCCATCTTTTCTGGTAACTCCAACTTATAAGCGAACTTTCCAATTCGCTCGACGATCGGGAATGTTCCAACAAATCTCGGAGTCAATTTTCCTTTCTTCCCGAATCGAATAACATTCTTCAGAGGAGAAATCTTCACAAAAACCATATCACCTACATCGAATTCCAAATCCTTACGACGCTTATCAGCATAACTTTTCTGACGATCTTGGGCTGCCTTCATTCGTTGCCGAATGATCTCTATACAATCCGAAGCCTGTCGAATCATCTCTGGCCCAAGTATCAGCTTTTTCCCAGTTTCCAACCAACATGTCGGAGAGTTACACGGTCTTCCATACAATGCTTCATATGGTGCCATACCAATACTTGACTGGTAACTGTTATTATACGCAAAATTCACCAAATGAAGATGATCTTCCCATGATCCTCCGAAATCCAAAACACATGCTCTGAGGAGATCTTCCAAAACTCGGTTAACTCTCTCAGTCTGACCATCTGTTTAGGGGTGATAAGCTGTACTCAAACACAACTCGGTTCCCAAAACTTCCTGGAAGCTCTTCCAAAATCCACTAGTGAACAATGGGTCTCGATCGCTCACTATACTCTTCGGAATACCATGGAATCGTACTATCCACTTGACATACAACTCAGCCAACTTCGATGCAGTCCTAGTCGATCGAACAGGAATGAATCTTGCACTCTTAGTCAAACGATCTACAATGACCCAAATCCCTTCATTCCCTGCCCTGGTTCTAGGTAGACCATCGATAAAATCCATCGATATCTGCTCCCACTTCCATGTAGGAACCTCTAATGGATGAAGCAATCCACTGTGCTTCTTCTGCTCGGCTTTTACCAACTGGCAGTTCATACATTTGGAAATAAAATTTCCAACATCCTTCTTCATACCTTCCCAGTAGTAGGTCCTTTTCATATCCCGATACATCTTATTTCCACCCGGATGAATTGTCAACTTCGAGTGATGACTTTCCTTCAGAACTTCATCTCTCAATTCATCTATATCGGGAACAACTAGTCGTCCTTGTTTCTGAAGCCAACCCTCTCGATCGACTTCGAATCCTCTATCCTTTTCTGGGTTCAATCCAGATTCCAAATCACAGATAATCTTGACAATCTTATCGTCTTGCTTTTGACTCTCGCCAATTATTTCCACAAGAGTAGGTCTTATCGATAAGTTTGCCAACATTTCAGGTTCCAATTCACATCTAGGCCTGAAGTCAAATCCAGCCAAATACTCAAGGCTCTTCCATTATGAAAACATGGCTCCCAATCCTGCATGTCTTCGACTTAACGCATCCGCCACTGCGTTACCTTTTCCCGGAGTATAGGCTATACCAAAATCATATGATGCTAAAAACTCTAGCCATCGTTGCTGCCGAAGAATCAAATCCTTTTGGGAGAAAAGATACTTCAACGACTTATGATCTGTAAACAACTCGAATCGAACTCCCAATAAATAGTGTCTCCACATCTTCAGAGCAAAAACAATCTCCGCTAACTCCAAATCATGAGTCGGATAATTTCTTTCATGCGGCTTCAGTTGTCGACTTGCATACGCAACAACTTTATCCTTCTGCATCAGCACTGCTCCAAGTCCAGTACCACATGCGTCGGTGTATACCACCATCTCATCATTCCCACTTGGAATAGTCAAAACAGGAGTATTTGTCAATTGCTCTTTCAGGATTACGAAAGCTTGCTCACACTTATCATCCCATCCGAACACTTGGTTCTTTTTCGTCAATCCTGTTAACGGTGCAGCTATCTTGGAAAAGTTTTTGATAAACCGACGATAATATCCTGCTAATCCAAGAAAACTTCTCACATCAGATGCATTCTTAGGTCTAACCCAATCCTGGATTGCTGCCACCTTAGCGGGATCAACCGCTATTCCATTTCCAGAAATAACATGGCCTAAGAATCTCACTTCACTCTTCCAGAAGTGACACTTCGAAAACTTAGCCTTCAGCTGATGTTTCCGCACGATTTCCAAAACAATACGCAAGTGCGTCTTGTGCTCTCCTTCAGTTCTGGAATAAATCAGAATATCATCCACGAACACAAGTACGAACTTGTTCAACTGGTCTTTGAATACCCTATTCATAAGATCCACAAAATATGTTGGTGCATTGGTCAATCCAAACGGCATTACCAGCCACTCAAAGAAACCGGATGGTGTCCTAAAAGCAGTCTTCGACACACTATCCTTAGCCACTCTCAACTGGTGAAATCCCGTTGCCAAATCCATCTAAGAAAACACCCTAGCTTCGTGAAGCTAATCAAACAAGTCATCTATTCCCGGCAATGGATACTTATTCTTCTTAGTCACTTTATTCAGCTCACGATAATCCACACACAACCTCAACGATCCATCCGCTTTGGTTGCGAACACAACTGGTGCACCCCATTCGGACACACTTCGCCGAATGAATCCTTTCTGTAAAAGGTCATCAACCTACACCTTCAACTCTTGCTGCTCCCTAAGCGCCATCCGCCTAAGAGGCATCAAAACAGGTCTGGCTCCCTCAACTAGATCGATACGAAACTCGATCTCCCTATGCGGGGGTAACCCTTTGACCTCGTCAAAGACGTCCTCAAATCCATTCACAACCGGCATCGATGACAGTCCATCCCGTGGAACAACCAGCGAATACATGAAGCTCATGAAGACGCCTTCTTCATGCTTACATCGTATCACAACCTTTCGCCCTTCCACATTCCCGACTGTCACCTCCAGTTTCTCACAATCAACCTTTGCCGCATACTTCCTAAGCCAGTCCGTACCCAAAATTATTCCAAACCCCGCAAAGTTCAGAACAAAGCAATCACAAACAAAAGAGCAATCATGACTCGATACAACTAGACCACGGCATACCATACACAAACAAGACGAACCCCCAACTGGATTAGTCACAACCAATGGTCTATCAACAATATCCGGTTCCAAACCCAACCGGCCTACAAGATCATTACAAACAAACGAATGCGACGCCCCAGTATCAAATAACACTCTTACTGGAACACCACATATGGAAAGAGTACCTTGAACCACCACACTCTTCCCCTTCTCTTCAGTAGTAGAAGCTTTCAAAGATGACGGAACAGCCCCCAAAGCATAAGCTTGCACAATCTGCTTATCTTTCCTCGGTTCTGGACAGTCTTTCCTGATATGCCTAAGCTTATCACAGTTGTGGCACTTCAATTGCACCTTTGGATTCTTGCAATCCCTAGAGAAATGGCCCTTCTGCCGACAATTGTAGCAGGTCACTTCACCCTTTGGCTTCTTCTGGCCATCCTTACCCTTCTGCTGTTGCTGCTTCCTCTTCTTGTTTCCACCCTGCTGTGGTTTGGACTCTTCCTTGGTCACAGCAACAACAGACCCTTCCTTAGGAAACAAACTCTCGTGCCTGAGAGCTTTCTCCACAAGCTACTCAAACGGATCGTCCAGATGATTCACCAACTGCCTCCCAAGATAACTATCCAAGCCTGTCACAAACTTCTCGTTCTTCTGATATGAAGACTCAATATACGATCTGGCATACTTGGACAAAGCTTCAAATTCAGAGACATACTCAAGAACTGGTCTTCCACCTTGCTTGAGTTCCACAAACTTCTTAAACAAAACAGACTTCTGAGCTGTAGAGATGAACTTAGCCTCAAATCTGACTTGGAATTGCTCCCAAGTGATCTCTTCCTCTGGAGTATCAATGGTGATAGAGTTCCACCAATCAGAAGCTCTTCCTTGAAGCTATCTTGATGCAAGCATTCTTAAATGGAGATCTCGATGAGGAGATTTACATGGAGCAACCTGAGGGTTTTATTTCTAAAGGAAATGAAAACAAAGTATGTCGGTTAGTGAAATCACTATACGGACTAAAACAAGCTCCAAAACAATGGCATGAAAAATTTGATAGTGTCATGATGAAAAATGGTTTTCGTATAAATGAATGTGATAAATGTGTTTATTACAAACAGGTTGGACAATCATATGTGATGATTTGTCTATATGTAGACGATATGCTAATCTTTGGTCCTAATACTAAAGTAATAGAGACTGTAAAGAAGATGTTAATCAACAATTTCGATATGAAAGACTTAGGAGTTGCGGACGTTATTTTGGGAATCAAAATAATAAGAACACCTAATGGAATTGAACTATCTCAGTCACACTATGTAGACAAAGTGATTGAAAAATTCCAAGAGCATGGAATTAAAGGAGTGAGGACACCTTTTAATTCATCGAAAGTACTGCATAAAAACACTGATGAGAGTGTAATGCAACTGGAATACTCTCGTGTAATAGGATGCTTAATGTATCTGATGAATTGCACCAGACCAGATATTACTTACGCGGTAAGTCGACTAAGCAGGTATACAAGTAATCCAGGGAAGGAACACTGGAAAGCACTAATGAGAGTGTTGGGATATTTAAAGAATACCACTAATTTTTCCTTACATTATGGAAAATATCCTGCCATCTTAGAAGGATATAGTGATGCAAACTGGATTGCAGATTCAGAGGAATCAAAATCCACAAGTGGTTATGTCTTTACCCTTGCAGGAGCAGCAGTGTCATGGAAATCTACTAAACAAACATGCATAGCTCGATCCACTATGGAATCTGAGTTTATCGCATTAGATAAAGCAGGCGAAGAGGCAGAATGGCTTCGTCAATTCTTAGAAGATATTCCATTTTGGCCAAAACCTGTGACGGCCATATGTATTCCCTACGATAATCAAGCAGCGCTAAGTAGAGCGAAAAACCTTGTGTATAATGGCAAATCACGACACATACGTCGTCGCCATAACACAGTTAGGCAGTTACTCTCTAATGGAACTATTTCCATAGATTATGTGAGAACAAATGATAACCTAGCGGATCTATTTACTAAAGGTTTATCAAGAGAGAAAATTGACTGCGCATCGAGGGGAATGAGTTTAAAAGCCTAAAACCAACAAGAGTTACCTTATACGGAAACCTATCCTAGCGACTGGAGATCCCACGGGCTAGGATCAATAGGCAAACCAGTTATGAGTAACTCAAGAAGTAATGCATTTGTATGGACTTGGTCCTACTCCATTCCTATGGTGCACAATATAAATGCATGCCTACAGAAGTATTTAAAAGGTTAAAACTATGTTTTTTAATGATGACCATATCTTGAAAATAACAAGTGGGGTATATGTAGGATACTCTTAATGGTTGCGATCACCTATGTTAGTGTGAGCTGGGTCGGCTCTATGAGAATATTAAAAGGCTTTTATTCTCTAAAACACTCGCAGAACCAAAAATTGTTCAGGACCAAAATGAACACAACTAAGAGATTGGATGAGAAGGGAATCAATGCTTCATAAAGCTTATTGTTTGGATATACAATAAAGGCCGACGGTTCAAGATGAAATAATTCACCGATTGGCCAAGTAGATCCGATAAGTTTTAACTAGGGAAAGTTCAAAGTGAAATATCTACTTATCCACGATAAAGCATTATTCCATATGTACTCTGTGATATTTCGCTTTGTGTGGGGGATATGTATATTATCATTCATGTGGGGGATTGTTGGAATTCCTAAAACAAACAAAATGAATGAAACATACATAAAGTCCCACATCACAAAAATTGCTAAGCCATACTTGTTTATATATGGCTTTGCAATGAAGGTGTTGGGGCCTAGTGGCACCCAAACGTATGCTTCGTTGTGAGGAGGGAGATCATGCATCTCCATCACACACGCGTGCGTGCGCCGCCGCCGCCGTCCGTCCGACCGAACCGGGCCGGGTTTGGGTTTGGGTCTAATATGATACTCATATTTTTACTGCAAAATGGACCGGGCTTTTTAACAGTTGCAGGCTATACGAACGGACACGACTGTTCATAAGCGGACGTGGGTTGAATAGGTGTGAACAGTAGCGAGTGCGACCCGTTAGAAGCAAACAGAACAGGTGCGGCCGAACGCGAGCGGGTGCGACCCGATTGAAGCAGATACGGTGCATACAGTACCAGGCGGTGCGATGCGAGCGGGTGCGAACTGTTGGACGCGAGCAGATGCAAACCAGTAGTAGGCGGGTGCGACCCGTTAACGAACAACAGCGACCAAAAGGCAACGGGTGCGACCCGTCAAGCGGACGCGACTGTTTGAACGGATACGAACGAAATTATAAATAGGAGAGAATACTGATCACATTCTCATCCAATTCCAATCTAATTTCTTCTGCTTCTTTACTCTACTGCTCTATATTCCATACATATCATAGAGTTGACATACTCATTACAATCTCGTGCAGATTACGTCTTTTGTATCTTGGGAGAGTTTTGAAATAAAATTCTTAAGGAAATTGTTACGACAAGCCTCAGACGGAATTTCCTTTATATACTGGTTAGATTCTCTGTAATCTTTTCCGTTTATAAGTTGTACTATTTCTTACAATAGTATAACGTTGTTGTTGTAATTTATTTACAACGTAACTTATTGTTACATTTATCTAATACAGAATTCCAGCATAGTGGAATTCTAATTAATAAACTTGTGCGACGAGTTTATTGTAGCGTGCTATCTGTTTTAGTACACTAGACGTATAACAGAATTTGTGGCCACAACTTGCATGAAAGGTAAGAAGATAATTACATGAGACATAAGGGGCATTTATACATGCTTAAAACCCTAAATCATATTTTTGGGGAGTACATAAAATGCCCTTTAGGAAGCGTAACCTTCAAGTAATCATAAGAGAATTAATTAATGTCCACTAACATGTCTTTAAGCCTTCATTAACATATGCATGTGTTTCGAATTATGGACCATATGATAGTGGGTTTGTAGGCTCCCCCATGTTGCATGTATTCATTTATCTTCATTCTTCATTTGCCTTCAACATATATGTGCATGCATTTTATCCATGAACTCTCTTCATATTTTGCACTTCATTTCCTACAAATGAAAATAAAAATATACAAATAAATTTTCTCAAATTAAATTATACATAAAAATTACCATTTTAACCCCAAATGGAGATGAATAAATGATAACTCGAAAACAATTTAGATTTTGGTTTAAACATGTACAAGTTTAAACATGTTGTTTCTGATTATGGATGTAAGGAGGATGGCGGCAATAAGGAGGCAGTGGCGGTAGGCAGTAGAGAGATGGTTTAAGTTGATGAAGTATGAGTAGTTGCTGTAGTACTGCAAGTGTGGTTGCAATGAAGTGTGGTTGATGACAGAGGCAAGGAGGATGGTGAAGTTTAAAGATGGTGGTCAGTGATGTATGGTATGGCAGATGCAAAAGTGGGCGGCGAGTTATTTTGAGTTTGTTCTTGTGTGCAGTAGTATGGTTTGATATATAGTATAGGACTGTTATTGGCAG
Organism: Allium cepa; assembly: GCA_030765085.1. Lineage (NCBI taxonomy): Eukaryota > Viridiplantae > Streptophyta > Magnoliopsida > Asparagales > Amaryllidaceae > Allium > Allium cepa. The sequence goes on from CM060933.1 coordinate 63,936,467, forward strand.
GCAATTAGTAGAAGGTGAATGTGTTTGTGGAATGTAGGTTTTAAAAAAAATTTGTGATCAAATGAAAATGTGTAACAGAAATAGTGAGTGGATTGCAACTTTTTGCTTGTAAACTTGTTTGCAGATGTGTACAGAACAGAGATGCACAAAAAAATCAGAAACTAGTTTGTGCAAATTGTACTTGAAATGAAACTGAAATGTTTTTGCAAGTGCAACTTTTTTTAAGAAATGCACACAAAACAACAGAAAACAAAAACAAAAGTGAATGCAAACAATAAAAAAAAAATTAGACAAAAATGAACAAAGGTGAACGAATACAAATGCACAAAATCAAATATATTTTTTTATGAAAAATAACACAAAATAAACTAAAAAAATGTAAAAACAATTCAAAGAGTAAATTAAAATGAAATTGCAATCCCTTAGCAATGGCGCCAAAAACTTGTTCGACGAAGAATTTGCTATCGGTTAGAAAATCATCAAAAAATTGTATCGCTATAAATCGAAAACGCACGGCGTACAATTGTAGTACCAATGCGAGTACGAGCCAATCGGTAGGGAATGAATTAAATTTCAATACTACTCAATCAAATTAACCTAAAGTTTTGAAGTGGTTTTAAACTATGAAAAAATTGCAAAAATTAAACTAGAACAATGGTGAATAAACTATGATAATAGGAAGAAATTTTGAGGCAAATCGACATCTAATCTTTCATATAAATCAACACGAAATTCACTTGTAATCTCTCATTAAAATATTAAGTAGAAATGATTTATTTTCTTATTATAAGTATGATTTATTTATGCTATTAATTTGCATCACTTAAATCATCAAACTTTAACACACCATTCGACCCACTTATCAACCTTTATGAAAATGATATGAAAATTAAAAATTAAATCTCTTTCAAGTATGATCTATTTACTATTAATTAGTAATATAGACCATCAAATTTTTTATTCCAGTTTGACTTTCATTATCAAAATCACTTAGGCAAATGATTAATTAGTTTATATTTAAAATGAAATAAGCATAGCCTATTTGATATGTCTACATAGGCTATCAAATTCACTAAAAAGAGACATAAACCATCATCATTCAAATTTTCCATTAAGAACAAATTAGAGACTACAAATGAATCATTATGATAATTTGATATGTCTTATGAGAGCTTCATAACCCCTAAATTGAAGGAGATTAGCTACTCATAATTGAAAACATGATAACATAAAATGACTTCAACATAAAAAAAGGAGGAAAATGAGAGCTATTAAAATAAAAGAGAGCTAACTACTTGCATGAGATAAAAGCTAATTACCAGAATTAAAAGAGAGCATAAGAGAATAAAAGAGCATAAAATAAAACATAAAAAGAAATTACGTGAAAATAAACAAGGCTAAGAAGCCATGAATGAAATTTTTATTTATCTTTGAATTTGTGGCTACAACTTGCATGAAAGGTAAGAAGATAATTACATGAGACATAAGGGGTATTTATACATGCTTAAACCCTAAATAATATTTATGGGGACTACATAAAATTCCCTTTAGGAAGCGTTACCTCCAAGTAATCATAAGAGAGTTAATTAATCTCCACTAACATGGCTTTAAGCCTTCATTAATATATGCATGTGTTTTGAATTATGGACCATATGGTAGTGGGTTTGTGGGCTCCCCCATGTTGCATGAATTCATTTATCTCCCTTCTTCATTTGCCTTCAACATATATGTGCATGCGTTTTATCCACGAACCCTCTTCATATTTTGCATTTCATTTCCTACAAATGAAAATAAAAATGTGCAAATAAATTTTCTCAAATTAAATTATACACAAAATTACCATTTTAACCCCAAATGAAGATGAATAAATGATAATTTGAAAACAATTTAAATTTTAGTTTAAACATGTAAAATACCCTAATATGCTTATTTATTTAAATAAAAGTAGATTAAATGTGGAAGTAAAAATATGCACTTTTACGTGCACATCAACATTTCATGGGTACAATATAAAATAACATGAAAAGATAGATAATAATTGTCACAAGCTTCACTCTCACCATCTTCAGGCATCATCGATTCCGTCTCTAACCTTTGTTGTAATTAGGGGAATTCAGAATAACAAGGGTCTGGTGAATAAAATCTCGAGCCTTCTTATTTTAATACTTAGACAGTATATATTTCATAATAAGAATATGTCTTACATACGTAAAATCATTAAATACTTCATATAAGTAAAGAAGGCAGTTCCTCAATCAACCACTTAATACTTTCCATTCCCAAAAGCAGGTTTCAGAATCCCATAATTCATACCTAATGTTATAATTGTCTAACAACGCGAGAGATAGAACCCAAGCCAATTAATATCTTTTCATGGAAAATAAGCAGATTTTGACCATTTAAGTTCTCAACCGAGGTAAGCCCCATCATTTAATACCTATTCCTAAGGCGGAGTCTACATAGGCATCTGCCTAGCTGAAATTGCATGAAAATCTCTTTGGACACTTAATACTTCCTATTGAAGTGGACCTTTTCGATATATCCTTAACCGTGCCTAAAACTAATTCGACCATTTAATACTTCGCTTAGGGAGAAGAGGCAGGCCCTCAAACAACAACTTAGTAATTCAAAACCCCAGAGCAGGTCTTCGTATTATGACCTATTCCCACAGAGACATCTCATATTAGTCCAACTATTCATAGAAAATGGTAGGCAGATTAGCTGGGTAGATTTACACTACAAAATTAGGACTAGCCTCGTGTCTTCCATAGTTACTTATTGTAGGCAATGTCTCTATGATTTAGTCATATTTACAACACTCTTAATATATAATACACACCTCACCATGTCCATTAATTATGCTATATAAGAATTCCTTCTTGTTTTGCAAAAAAAATTAAATACTTTCCTAAGCGGGATTTAATGACACTTATTACCTAATTAACTATGCAATTAATATGTTATAATTTATGTTGTTTACAGTAATTAATATATAAATAAATATGCTATTATTATTTTCTATGCATGTCGAGATTACGTCGTAACTAACGTTAAATGTCAATTCCTTTATAACACCAACAATACAAGTCCTTCTTCAAATTATTAATGGTGTCATATTTCCAATATCCATAATAAGAGATTTCAATATCCTTAACAAAGGTTTTAAGATTCGTATCCAAATATTGCAATAAATAGACTTGTGTATAAAAAATATTTCAACTCAATCTATCAGATCAAATAAATGGAATAATCTTAAAAATAGAAATTGCAGTTGCAGTTTCAACTTCTATTTAACTATTCTTTTACAATGAATTAAACGATGAAATTTCTCCTTTGTTTAAACGATAAAAACTACAAATAAGTTCATAATTTACACCTATTCCTTAATTGAGACTTCAAACTGTAATTAAAGAGGAGTGGAATAGAAATTGATGAAAGTCGCTATGCTCCGATACCAAATGAAGGTTACTGTACTGAAGGATCGAAATGGTCAACAGTGGTAAACAATGTAAATGGATATGGACTAAGTTATCTATGATATGGAATATGAGTATAAAAAGTAAACAATTAAAGCAGTAAAAAAAATTGACACCAGAGATTTTTATACTAGTTCGAACTCCCGTTCTACGTCCAGTCCCAGACTTCTTCTAGAATTAAAACTAGCAACCCTCTCTTAACCCGAAGGAACAAGTTTACACCGCCTGAGCAACCGAACAGTACTTTGACCACCTGAGCAACAGAACTGGACTTTGACCGCCTGAGCAACCGAACATGACTTTGATTACAAAGTAAATTGTCTTGATCTTGTGTGTTCTATTGATACGAATTTGTAACTTGTAGTGCACCCTTTCTATAATATTTTCCTCAAGTATGATGTGCGTAGTTGTGTGTATACGAAGATTAGGAAGTTTCAAATTGCTTTTAGAAATATAGAATTAAGATTGTAAGCAATGAATGTATGAATTCAAGAGTGTAGTTAATTTAGAAAATATGATTCAAGGATAAGCAAGTAAGTGAAGTAATTTGATCTTGAAATTCATGAATATATATAGTAGTTAAGAAGTTGCAACTGTTAGTGAAGATATCTCTATGAACAACAATGGCTGCAACTCTTCACGTAGGAGAAGGCTATTCATGAAAGGAAGTGTCTATTCAAAAAATATGGCAGTTATACAGTGGTCAGTCGACAACATTAGAATATTTAGTCGATTGAATTTAAATCGTGCATGTGCATTTGAAAGTGCACTGATTCAGTCGACTGACTGAATGTATTCAGTCGAATGAATTATGTTGTTAAACAAAAAAATACCATAGCTCATTTGGTTAGAGCACTTGTCTTCTAAACTAGTGACTCGGGTTCGAGCCTTGCACCATGCATTTTTTGAAAACTTGATTTTGATTAAAACACGCATGCAAGTTTATTTGGATGTAAATGATGATTCTTGAGGATTTTAACAAAGCACTAAACTATACTCTATATACATATTTGATGAACTCATGTTAAAATATATAACTATACGAACCATACTTTGAGTCGTTGAGTCTGGATGTTGTCGTAATCGTAGATTCGTGAATTGTTGTTTCATGTCAGCAATCAAAACCTATAATCCGACATTCTTCCCTGTTTGATGATGACAACTACAATTTCTATGGACGAATCTTCGACAAGCTTTGTTGACTTATCTCTCATCCCGAATATATTCCTATAATTATGCTATAGATTTATCCCCCTGAATCTATGCTATATATTCTTATAAATAATTAATCTTTTATCCCCCTTAATTTGTGCTTGCATTGTTTATTCCTGCAAATAGTGTTAGAGCAATATCTTTCTCCCCCTTTGTCATCGACAAAAAGGAGAGTATATATGATGACAAAAATTATATTCCACATAAGTGTTGACATAGAACAATATAGAACAAAATAACTACTACTTATAATGTAAGGTATCAAAAAAATAACACTTAAAGCATGTGATACCCAAGATTCTTATAATATCCTATTTTTAGGAAACCATACCCATTTGGGTGTGGTTGAACCTTTATAAATACAATTTTCATCGTTAACTACGATGTCAAAATAATCATCAATGTATTTTTCTCTGTTTTTCCAATTAGCAGGAACCCAAATACTTAGATAATTTTTATTCATATTTCCCGTCAATGATTTTATACTTCTAAAGAAATTATAAACATTATTGGTCATAAAATTGGATTTAGACTTTACTCGTAATCTAGTACTAGCACTAACATATTTACTATACATGAAGCATGTCTTGGCTATTTCTACGATCAGTTTTATTATATCCTAAACCACTTTTATCATGTAAAGGTCTAGAGCTAGACAAAATCATGTCTAAATTGTTTTGACCTTTATTAAATTTTGTGACTTCAGTGTTAGTTTATCAAATTTAGCTTTAAAGTCACGATTATTATTTTCAAAAGAAATATTAATGTTTTTCAAAATATCAATTTGCTTGTTTAAGTTAGAATTGTCTTTTTTTAACTTACAATACTCATTTTCGAGAAGAAAAATACGAGATCCTGAATTGTCTAAAGATGATTGTAATAAATCATTTTGTCTTTTCAAATCCATAATTTCTTTTGAAAAAATTTCTTTTTCTTTTTCAAACACAGTGTTTTGTTCGTCTAGAAAATCTTGAAGAGCCTCAAAATTATTTTTCAAAGCACCATGTTGATTTTCTAAATCTAATTTCTCATTTTTCAATTTCTCATTTTCAATTCTTATTGATTTCATCTTTTCTAAAATAAGAAAATTAAGCTTTGAGATCTTATCGCTTATACTAACTAATTCATTATTCTCATTTACTGAAATTTGTAAATCAAAAGTACCTTTTTACAGTCCTCATTGGTCGTTACTCTGATAGTTTCAGGCTTTTTGCTTGTTGTATTTCGACCGAATCTTTTTCTAACCATTATTCTATGATGCCGTGACGATCGATAGAACTCCAGGCTCTGATACCAAATGAAAGTCGCTATGCTCCGATACAAAATGAAGATTACTGTAGTGAAGGATCGAAATGGCCAACGGTTGTAAACAATGTAAATGCAGTGGTAAGACGATATAAACTAAGTTATTTACTGATGCAGAATATGAGTATAAAAAGAAATCAGTTAAAGCAGTAAAGAAAATGACACCAGAGATTTTTATACTGGTTTGAACTCCCGTTCTACGTCCAGTCCCATACTCCTTCTAGAATTAAAACTAGCAATCCTATCTTAACCCGGAGGAACAGGTTTACACCACCTGAGTAACCGAATAGGACTTCTACCGCCTAAGCAACCAAATAGGACTTTGACCGCTTGAGCAACCGAACATGACTTTGACCGCCTGAGCAACAAAATAGAACTTTGACCGCCTAATCAACCGAACAGGACTTTGATAACAAAGTAGATTGTCTTGACCTTGTGTGTTCCAATAACATGGATTTGTACTTGTAGTGTACCCTTCCTATAATTTTTTTCTCAAGTACGATGTGTGTAGTTGTGTGTATATGAAGATTAGGAAGTTTCAAATTGCTTTTAGAAATATAGAATTGTGACTGTAAGTAATGAATGTATGAATTCAAAAGAGTAATTAATTCATAAAATATGATTCAAGTATAAGCAAGTAAGTGAAGTAGTTTGATCTTGAAAATCATGCATATATATAGTAGTTAAGAAGTTGCAACTGTGATGTCCTGGAATTTTGAGCAATATTTATTTGACACTCTTCATTAATAATTATTTAAAAGTGACAATATTGTTTCAATAATCTAATTATTTAATTGGCAAAATATATCTTTTCAAAAAAAAATAAAAACTTTGTCTAATTATAATACATACATACACATATGTATATGTATGTATATATATTGTGATTGGAAGCTTTTTTTTTAAAATTCAATATAATAATTTTCAAAGTAAATATTAGAATGTTTTCTAATTATAATGTATATTTATATATATACATTGTATATAGGAACCTTGGTTTAATCAAAGCTATTTAAAAGTTGATCATATATTTTCAAAACACTTAAAGTAAATGTTTGTTTAAAAAGTATAATAATTTTAGTTAAAATAAGATTTAATAAAAGGTGTAGATATACTTTCTTTTAAAAATATACATGTACTAAATGTGGTTTATATACAAATTTAAAACATAAACATAATACATCTTAATATGAGTAATTAATATAATAAACATGTGTGAGATAATAATAATAGATTAAAACATTTGTAAGATATATAAACCATGCTTTGACATTTGTATAATTTGTATTAACATATGGCAACCATTGTTTCTTTTAATTGGAAAATATATGATATGTTATTAGAGGAAATCAGGCTACTCATTCTCTTTTAAAATTCCATTTTCTTTCTTCTTCTAAACTAAAAATCAAACCAAGATTAAAATATATGATATGTGGTTTAATCAAGCTTTTAAACCTGAGATCAAGCTAGCAACCAAACAAACTCAAACAAAGAAGATTAGTTCAGATTCAAATTCAATAGTAAGGAGCAGACTCATGTTCATTTCTAAAACAAGATTCCAGATTTAAACCTGAAAGCCTGTTCTCTCTTCTTTGTTTTTCAGGTGAGTAAACAAAAACTTTTAAAAGTTAAAAATCTTTTATTGTTTGATGCATATGATAGATCTGTGTAGTGATGATTTATATATGGTGTGCATGGATGTTTTTAAATTGAATATATTTTGAACTTCTCTGTATATATATGGTGTGTATGTCTGTGTGTATATATCTATGGCCTCTGTTGTCTATTGTATTCACAGACTCAAGAAAGAAGAAACAAATTCATGTCTTCTTATCCAAATAAATTCAAGCTATGATCATAAAAAAGAAAATGATTATAACAATGTAAATTCATTTTCAAAAGTAATTTCAGGTGGAATTATTTAGTTAATTTTCAAAAATAAGTTTTTACAGTGGAAATCATTATAATCAGAAAAATTGAACATATCAATTACATGATTTGATCACATAAACAGAATCGTAATGCAAAGTGATGAATTTGGGTAGAGAAATCATGATTTTTAAATAGGTAATTGTTGAGATTTATTGAGTTGATTGAAATCTGCATTTTTGTCAAATTTCGACGAACGTTGAGAGGTTGGTCGTCGTGCTTTGGACTGGAGGTAGTGGGTGGCCTGGTGATCTCAGGAAAATTGGCCAGGGCATTTCTAGATGGCCGTGGTGGCCAGGGGACGTCAGGGTAGGGTTTTGACGACAGGTTGGGTTTTCAATGTATTCAAGGCGATGACGTCGCCTTGGGAAGACCGGACTCAATCATGACGGGCGGGATTGAAGCGTGGTGATGTAATGCTACTCTGGACAAGGCGACATGAGTTCTAGTGGTGGAGTTCATCGTCGGCGAGTATTTTCGATGATCGAGTTTTTGGGTGCCTGTTTGTTCGATAACTCAATTTCGTTCTGCTGGCGATATCGACGATCTGGGTGGTCGTGAGGGACGGCGAGGATGTAGTCAACTGGTCGAGGATCGAAGGAAGTGTCGGAGAAGGTTGGTGCGATGGTGCACGTGTACGTGTGCACGTTTGTTTGGGATTGTTTATGGATTTTGGGGAAGATGATGCTTTTCTCGGTGTCGATCTCAAATAGTTTTCGTGTGAGACTCGAGGAAAAAGAGGTACGCGAGTTGACTCGAGGTTTACTTGGGGAGGGATCGATGCTGGCTTGGGTTTGTTGTTTTGTGTAAAAGTACTTTTAAATTTTAAAAGGGTACTTGTACCAGTTTTCAAAATGCAAGAGGGAAATGCAAGTTTTAAATGTAAATAAAGATAAAAGTAATATACAAGTTTTATAAAAGCTAAAGAAATCATATCCATATTTTTAAAGGAAAAATTGATCGGGTTTTAAAGCAAATATTAAATTGTAAATCAAGTTTTCAATATATATATTAACTAGGCTTTAAAGGTTGTTTATTAACCATGTTTTAAAGTAATTTAGTTTTCACAGTAAGTTTATTTAAATCGGGTTTTAAAGGTAAAGGAAAGTGTTAACAAGTTTCCAAAGTAAATTATTTAATGGGTTTAAACAAATTTTCAGGACATACAATGTTTTAAAATTTGTTTGTTTAAAATTAATTATATACAAGATTAATTTTGGAATTAAATTCATAAGTGTTTTCAAAGGTAATAAGATAATGTTTGAATTAAGAAATAATTAAGGAAAGAGTATTAAATTTTAATTAATTAAAATATTCTCAAATGTTTTTGTATAAATTATTTTCAAGCATCTAATTTAATTAATTATAAATATTAAGTAAGAGTTTAGTTAAGGTAAATGGTTTATCTTAATTAATTAAGTATTATTAACAAAAGTAATTAAAGTATAATTACTTAATTAACTAAGATGATTAAGTAATGTGACGACCCAGAATTTTCATGCATTTAAATCGGAATATTTAATCGATTTTGAATATTTAGAAGTTAATTTTTACTTGAATTCCAAATATCACTATTTAATCGATAATTAAATTATTGAATTAAATAATTTGAAATTGGATAAAATATGAAATCTGAGATTTTAAGCCTGTTAAAATATAATTTAAAGGCTTATAAAATTTATATTGATAACATTGAATATCATAGAAGTGTTAAAATCGAATCTAACACTGAATTGTTCAGTTTTGAAATTTTATTGTTTAAATTGAATTTAAAAGTATCCTTCCGAGGCATAGTCTTGGAATTCGACGAAACTAGTTCCATAGAATCCGTAATATTAAATTATTAGCGGATTTCAAATTTCATAATGATCGGAGTTGTTGTGCGAGCGTACGAGATATAAACGCGCTGAGATTTATATTGAAAATTCAATATAATAACCGATCCAAGTCGATCGAAATTTAAATTGAAAAATAAAGAAAAAAATGTTATATATAATATTCTAATCAGTCAAATCCTTTAAATGTCAAACTTTTCCATTTGTTCTCAAGGTACTGTAGCCAACCTTCTCGAATACGCCATTTTATATCGATGCAAACACGCAATCTTTTCTTCTCTTTTATAAACTGAGCCTTCATTTTTTTTTTCAGAAAAAAAAGAAAGAAAAAGAGGTAATGGCCGACACTTACTTCCGCTCCAATTCGAATTCACCTCCACGTCTTGTACATAGAAATCGAACTTCTGTGGCTCGCGCGTGCTCGCGTAGGGGGGGGCGGCGTCGATTCGATCGCGATCAGGTTGGGGTCACAAGCAGCAAGGAGGGGGGATCGAGGCAATCGAGGAAGGAGGTCGCGGTGTCGCTGGCTGTCGTGGAAGAGCGTTGCGTCAAGCTAGGGCTAGGGTTTTCGATCGTGCGGGTTCGTTAGGGTTTGGGAGATTGGGAACAAGCGGTGGTGTTATCGTTGGCTAGGGCAGAGGTGCATCTCGAGTTTGAGATATTTGGGACGGCGAACTGGAATGCACGAGGATGGTCCTGGCTTTCGGTTTTGTGTTCTAAGGCCTGAGATTGAGTTTTACTGAGAGGTGAGGTATTTCTATTAACAACTTATTTTTTTAACTTTATATCTAATCTAAGTCTATATATATAGCTTAGGAATTTTGATATTATTGCAGAAAGAAATTTTATTTTTACAGTAGGATTTATAAAACAATTTATAAACATAGGTGTATTTTAACTTACTATTAGATTTGGAGAAGAAATGTCTTAACGTAATTCGGTATTTTAACATTTAAATTACCGATAAGCAAGCCTAAACTTCTTGTTTAATTTGTAAAAAAAATATAATTACAGTGGAGGAAAATTTAGAGTTTATTCTGCCAATAAATTTAATTTAAAATAAGGATATTATGGTAGAGTTTATAAGAAGATAGATTTTAAATTTTTTATATATAAGTAAATTAGTAAAAATGTATGTAGATAAGATTTGGAAAATATAAGAAGTTATATAAAATTAGATTTTTGAGATCTTTAATTTATTTCAACAAGTAAATATGTAGTTTAATAGAAATAAAACAAATATACATATTCACATTTTAAAACTTACTAGTTGATTTTAAAATAATATGTTAAGGTGAATAATTTATTTAATTAACTTATCTAACTTATTTCGGTTGCTAAGAAAATTATTTAAAAAGAAATTATTTTAAAATTTAATTAATAGCAGATTAAATTTTGTTGGAGATAATAAAATATGTCGTTAATGGAATTATTAAATGGGAATTTAATTTTTTTCAATTAACTCGAATATTAATAAAACACCTAATGTTTATACAAGGTCTGAAAATCCTGGAATCAAATTGAGTATGAAGTGGGTTGCAAAATAGGAATCAAAGGTGAGTTAATCTCACTCAGTTGAATTTAAATTTAAATTTAAATTGATAAATTTAAATAATTGTTTGAATGGTTGAATTGATTGATGTGTTATAGTATGATATATTTTGGAATTGGAATATTATATTGTGCTCATGTCTGTGGACGCAGGGAAAACAAGTTGGAGGGATCCAACTGGACCCCTCAACATTTATTTAAATTATTTAATATTCTCTATTGTGAATATTGATATTCTATGTTGAGTTATATTGAAATATTGAATGTTATGGTTTGATTGGATATATTCGGGTATAATGAATTACCAAAATATATAAATTGGATTGTTGGAAAGAAATTAAAAGGAGGTAAATTTGTAAGCAAAATGATTATAGCAAATTTGAATAAATTAAGAATGAATTGAAAGGAAATAGAAGTAATATGAAAATAATAATAATTAACTTCAAGTATGAAAAGAAAAAGAATTTTGAATAAAACGAAGTTAATGAATTGTAAACTTAAGTTATATCAATTAAAGATATAAAGAATTATTTTAAAATTCAAAGTTTAAATGTATATAAAGGATAAAGAAGTAATTGAGAAATCTAAAAATTGGAATTTTCGGTTAAAGTATTTTAAATCATAATTAAGAAATAAAATATGAAATAAATAGATTTTGAATTAAAAAGGGAGTAAATTGAAAATCAATTTGGAAATCGATTCAAGTGTCTGGATTGGTGATTTAAAGATGAACGTGAAGAGAAGTATATTTCTCTAGATAGCCAAGTACGTTTAAAGAAATTTTTTAAATATAAGATAAAAAGTTTTTAATGTTGTTTTAAAAAGTATGTTTTAGGAATTTATTATTTCTAAATATCTAAATTCTAAAGTAAATATTTTCAAATCTATTATCGAGGAAATTATTTAAAGGGTAACTTAGTGTTTTGTTTTAAAGAGTGAAAACCTAGTTGTATATTTTATAAAGTAACCTTATTTTCATATATTCATATAGTATGTATTTTTCACCAATTATTGAAGTAGTTTTAGCTTAAATGTCTTAAAGTAAATTCCAAAGTAAGTATTTTCTTTAAATATATTATTATAACAATTATTCAAAGAATGATTTAGTATTTTGTTTAAAGAAGAAAATCTAGTTATATTTGTAAAGTAAACTTATTTTTAATTGTTTCTAAAGTATTATTTTAAAATTTAGTACTAAAGTAAATTTTCTAAATTAAATGTTAAACATATTTTACAATAAAGTGTTTTGAAATTATTTTAAAAAAATCTAAAATTTTGTGCTTGGTGATTTCCAGTGGAAATAGAAATACTTGGAATTTATTCTGAGAAAGGAAGATAGTTTGAAAACTGTTTTCAAAGGGGTTTGAAAAGTGGAAATATATCTTGTGAAGATATTTTTTTTAGATTAATAAATAATTTAGGAAATTATTTACTGTTGATGGTTGTTTGTGAATATTAATTGATAGTTAAATCACCGACTATCAATATTGGCCAAATGCGTTGATCGTTTCGAAGAGACCGGGATCGAGATTAATTTCTCGAAAACCACTTCGATCCGGTTTGTATGTTTCGTGGAAACGAGTTTGGATTCAAAGATGGAGCAGTGAAGTGCAAGGGCTAGTCACTACTAATTCTGAGGATATTTCCAAAATGGATGTAGTAGGAATGGTGCCTTCGGTTCCGTTCGAATCCGGGACGGACTTGTATGGATGAATGCTTGCGAAACATCATCAGGTGGACGATGGGCATTCTAGGGATATGTTCTTAAAAAAGTAACGCTTAGCCTCAAGCCTCATCAAATGGGAATGACTGAAAATCAAGGGTTATGCAGCAAGGCTAGGTGGATAGCACCCAAGCAGGGTGAGGTCATCCCTGCCTAGATGTCCCTTTTTATTTCGGCTTAGTGGGCGGTTGCTGATCCCAACCGCGGGGTGATCTCACTCGGGATTATCCAGTAAGGAGTAGGACCGGCTTTGTGTTGCAGGGGAGCGGGCGTACTCCTTGGTACTGTGATCTAGGCCACGTACTGTGACAGTTGGTACACCAGTGCGTAGTCATTAGTTGGAAATCCATTCTCCCTACGAACCTTGTACGAGTTTTGTTTGTACTGCCCACTCTGTGGCTAGTAGCTGGAATTTAATAGATGTAAAAATTTCGGGTATTTCATAAGTATTTGTATATAGACCCTACTATAATATCAGAGGATTTCTATAGAAATTGTTTTAGCTATCGTAAGGTAAAAACCCGACATGTTTATTTGTGGCGTGGTCTTACGAGATGCTTTTGGTTTCAGAGGATTTTTAAAACTTTAATAATCAATTGGGTGTGATTTTCTCACGCCGGTATTCCAGGATGACTCAGGTGTTATTTAACTGTAATGCTCAGGTCAGACCGAGTATTATAGGATACAGGATTTGATGCTGTGGAGCTCAGGAGACGAGCTGGATGACGATACGTACTCTCGTACTTGTTTATATATGTATTCCGCTGTGCTGAGTTGCTGTGTATCCATTTGTATGTTATTGATATTGAGCTGTGATTGATGTACTCTGATGATGTAATATATAAACTGGTATATTTGATTCTTGAGTAAAGATTATTTATTATCTATTATATTTTATTCCGTTGCGATGGTTAGCTTCTGTTGTTGTTTTCTATTTTCTTCTTCCACCTCTTCTTCTTTAACCCAATGGTTCGTATTTTTGTACAACTTGGTTGATTTAGGTAGAATAGTGTCGACTCAAGGGGTACGGATTTGTGGGTCGTTACAGTTGGTATCAGAGCTTAGGTTGGTGATAGCCTTGGTTCTGGTGGGGATTACTCATTAAATAGAGTCTATAGTACTCTAGAATGAGTTTGAGCGTATTAATAGATATGACTGCGTATTTGTTAGTGAATACAATTTTTTTTTATATTGTGTTTGATTTATCGATTGAGTGTTTATGGATTCTAGTCAATATGTGGGACGCCATGTTATCGATATGGATTTCTAAACTCTTAAACATGGTAAACCGACACAGTATTGTTTTAAATAGGGTGAATGAAATAATTTTACCCAAAATTATTTTTGTATATAAAAGAAATGATTTCTCGTAAATTGTTATAGTATATATGGATGTTTGGTTGTTAGAAAGTGATAATAGTAAAATATTATCATTGTATGAGAATTGAAATAATAACCAAAGATTAAGGGGTAAGCTAATTAATAAATTAATGAAATTTGTAAATGAGATTAATAATTAAAATAAAATAAAATTCCAAGGTAATGTTTGAATATAATTTTAAAGAGTTTGGAATTTGAAAATTTAGAAATTTAAGTTCCTTTGAAGTTGAAAATGATTCTCAAAGGTTGGGAAGATAATATATATGAGAAATATTTTTGAATCGGATGTGAAATCTAGAGAGATTTGGAATTTAAAAATATTTGAAGGGTTTTAAAGGAGATAAAAGCATTGAACTTTTACGGTCGCTGGAAAATAACTTCGGTAATGACTGCAGCATCATCGATGTTTATTTTTGAGTTTCCAAAAGAGGGATTGCTACCAGGATGTTTTGGATTAACGTTTGTTGGAGAAATTTGGTTGATTTTGAAAATGCAAAGGGACAGTTTGGTGAGATATATATATGTTTTCAAAATTGTATGTTGAACTTAAGTTTGAAAGAAAAAATTTAAATAGTTAAGTTGGGGTAAATAAACAAAGTTTTAAGATTAAATTTTTTAAGTAACTGATTAGTTACTATGGTATGCAAATGAAATGAAATTCAATATTTGATGATGCTTGATTTAAATGTGTAAAATAAGGTGCATAATAAGTTCAAACGGACTAAAAATAATTTATGTTTGGAAATAAAATTTATTGGCTGAAAACGAATTTGTGAATGAATAAATGGACCAACTATTGAACTTATAAAGTAAAGTTGATATTAATAAGAAGAAACTGAACAATATAAGCTTTTAAGTAAATAAATAAGTTTTGAGCTCATATATTGAGAAATAAAATTTGGTTAAATTTGGATTGAATTGAGCCAAAATTCAGTTGGGTCATAAATGATATTAAATGGAATTAAATCCTTGCTTAACAAAATTTAAAAAGAATGGGAAAAAAATAATATACATATAACCCCTAGTTAAAAGTAAAATGTGAATAAAATTGGTTGTAAATAGATAGGGAAGAATGAATATTAATAGGTGAGTAGCTTATAAAAATAAAAAATAAAATATAAATAAGCCGGAATGAAAATATTGTATTCTGAGATAAAAATCCGAACTTGGATATAAAATCAGATTGAACTCAAGGAAATCAAATAAAATGATTTTCAAGATAAATGAAAAGAAAATCAAGTATGGGATTATAATTGGAAGTGTTGTTGAATGAAAATTTGAATTGGATTAAAAATGATGGTGTGGGATATAAACAAATCCAATTCAAGAATAAATTGAATGGTCTTATTATTAATAAATTCAACAATGAATTGTTAATGTAAATTAAAATTTAAAATGGATAAAAGAATAAACTAATCGAATAAATTAGTGAAATGGTTGGGATTTGATCAAAGGAGAATCAAATCAAAGATTGTGAATAAGTAATAGAATGTGGAAATCAAGCTTGGGTTGTATGGAATTGGATTAAAATAAAAATGATTTGAGATGAAAATAAATCCAACTTGAGTATGAATAAATTAAAACGGGGATGAACTTGAGTTATGAAATGGTGGTGAATTGAAGTAAATTAACTTAAGTTTAAAAATTAATAGAAGCATGGGATGATGTCGGGTATAATAAAAATAGTTTGGAATCAAACTTTTTGGATATGAAAGAAATGCAATGAATATTTGTGAATAAATTAAAATGGGATGGGATTAAGTGTAAATTGAGTTGGAATCAATTTAAATTGGTCATAAGCTTATGTTAATGTTTATTCACATTAATATTGTCAAATTGCATTAGAAAATTGGTCGTTCGATGTAAACAGAAGTAAACAAAATTATATAAATCAATAGCAGTTTGATAAATTGATTTTTGCATCAATTGGAATGAATATGATTTTGTTTTGCTTAAAATGAATTAAATAAAATCAAGTAAGTTGAAAATCACTTCAACCGAATTGAATGGTTTGAGAATTGATTATAAACAATTGTAATAAGTGTCGGAACCTTATATATGCTTATGGAAATTATGTAACATGCATTATATGTGAAGTTTATGTGTTTATGCCAGTATATCACATGCATTGTTACAGGATCGATGTTTTAGCTATTTGAATATAAGTGAAATGTTATTAAATTGCATATATTTAGTACTTACATGTTTAAGTTGAGTAAGTATAGGTATCGGGAAGCCGTTGGGCTCGGTTTGATCGTGCAAAATGCTAAAATAAATAAGCGACTTGCTTATAAATGCTAAATAAGGTACGCCTACGCAATAAAAATAGGAAATACGAACTGTTTTTTGTTTTTTCGGCCATGTGGGTCGATGTATATATATTTATATCTTTTGTCAAATTGCAAAAGCTCCTCCGTACAAAGGAGACTCTGCCAAAAATTTTCAGAAATTTTGGAAGTTAGAAAAAATTTTGGGGAAAAAAAATTTAGTTAACGACAAACGATTTCTAACTGGAAATTTAAATAAATTAGTTAGTGAAACTAATTTAAAATAATGACATGAATTGGTTATATATGGAAAATAAAATCCGAATATTCAGAATTAAAGATAAATTGAATTCACATGGAAATGAAAGAATCAATTTGAATAGAAATAGATATCAACTAAAATGGTAAAGTGAAAATAAATAAAGGAACATATAAAATGTTTATACTAAACTTAAGAAGGGAACGGTAAATTCTTAAATGGGAAAGTGAAATTTGGTATTACAAATATATTCTAAGTTAATATTTGGGATGAATAAATATTGACATTTCGTAAGGAAGTCGATAAAATGTTTTGAAAGTTGTTATTGGATATTACTGCTAAGTGGAATATACAGGTATTATGAAGGAAAAGAAAATTGGGTTTTTATTCCATAAGATAAATTTGAATTGCTCAACAAAAAGGTATGTATATAAATTTCTGTATGAAATTTGATTGGGTTTTGATCGAGCCACTTGGCCTTTTGTTTTCTTTTGGAAATTGGGAGCCCGTAGGGGCTTTTGTAGTTGTACCGAGCTAGCCGCGCAAAGGAGTCGCTGGCGAAATTTTTCAAAAATTTAGGGAGTTAGAAAATTTTTGAGAAAATTTTGATAATTCAAAATTTGGTTTTGAATTATAATTTGAATGATTGTATAAATGGAGTTATTTGGGAACTATGGAAAGTTTGAGAAGTTAATAAGAATAATAATGAGTCTTTTATAAGAAAATAGTTAGTAAGATGTTGAATTGTTAGAACTGTTTGGTTTTAGGGAAATAATAAACGGGTATTGGACCATTCTTCCTAAGTAGAAATTTCGGGGACGAAATTCTTTTAAGGGGGGAGGAATGTGACGACCCAGAATTTTCATGCACTTAAATCAGAATATTTAATCGATTTTAAATATTTAGGAGTTAATTTTTACTTGAATTCCTAACATCACTATTTATTCGATAATTAAATTATGGAATTAAATAATTTGAAATTGGATAAAATATGAAATCTGAGATTTTAAGCCTGTTAAAATATAATTTGAAGGCTTACAAAATTTATACTGATAACATTGAATATCATAGAAGTGTTAAAATCGAATCTAACACTGAATTGTTCGGTTTTCAAATTTTATTGTTTAAATTGAATTTAAAAATAGCCTTCCGAGGCACAGTCTCGGGATTCGACGAAACTAGTTCCATTGGATCCGTAATATTAAATTATTGTCGGATTTCAAATTTCGTAGTGATCGGAGTTGTTGTGTGAGCGTACGAGATATAAACGCGCTGAGATTTATATCGAAAATTCAATATAATAACTGATCCAAGTCGATCGAAATTTCAATTTAAAAACAAAGAATTTTTTTAAATATAATATTCTGATCAGTCAAATCCTTTAAATGTCAAACTTTTCCATTTCTTCTCAAGGCACTATAGCCTACCTTCTCGAATACGCCATTTTACATCGATCCAAACACGCAATCTTTTCTTCTCTTTTATAAACCGAGCCTTCGTTTTTTTTTCTGAACAAAAAAAAGAAAAAAAAAGAGGGTAATGGCCGACACTTACTTCCTCTCCAATTCGAATTCATCTCCACGTCTTGTACATAGAAATCGAGCTTCTGTGGCTCGCGTGTGCTCGAGTAGGGGGGCAGCGTCGATTCGTTCGTGATCGGGTTGGGGTCGCAAGCAGCAAGGGGGGGAGGGGGGTTGAGGCAATCGAGGAAGGAGGTCGCGGTGTCGCTGGCTGTCGTGGAGGAGCGTTGCGTCAAGCTAGGGCTAGGGTTTTCGATCGTGCGAGTTCGTTAGGGTTTGGGAGCTTGGGAACAAGCGGTGGTGTTATCGTTGGCTAGGGCAGAGGTGCATCTCGAGTTTGAGATATTTGGGACGGCGAACTAGAATGCACGAGGATGGTCCTGGCTTTCGGTTTTGTGTTCTAAGGCCTGAGATTGAGTTTTGCTGAGCGGTGAGGTATTTCTATTAACAACTTATTTTTTCAACTTTATATCTAATCTAAGTGTATATATAGCTTAGGAATTTTGATATTATTGCAGAAAGAAAATTTATTTTTACAGTAGGATTTATAAAACAATTTATAAACATAGGTGCATTTTAACTTACTGTTAGATTTGGAGAAGAAATGTCTTAAGGTAATTCGGTATTTTAACATTTAAATTACCGATAAGCAAGCCTAAACTTCTTGTTTAATTTGTAAAAAAAAATTACAGTGGAGGAAAATTTAGAGTTTATTCTGCCAATAAATTTAATTTAAAATAAGGATATTATGGTAGAGTTTATAAGGAGATAGATTTTAAATTTTTTATACGTAAGTAAATTAGTAAAAATGTATATAGATAAGATTTGGAAAATATAAGAAGTTGTATAAAATTAGATTTTTGAGATCTGTAATTTATTTCAACAAGTAAATATGTAGTTTTAATAGAAATAAAACAAATATACATATTCACATTTGAAAACTTACTAGTTGATTTTAAAATAATATGTTAAGGTGAATAATTTATTCAATTAACTTATCTAAATTATTTCGGTTGCTAAGAAAATTATTTAAAAAGAAATTAGTTTAAAATTTAATTAATAGTAGATTAAATTTTGTTGGAGATAATAAAATATGTGGTTAATGGAATTATTAAATGGGAATTTTTTTTTTCAATTGACTCGAATATTAATAAAACACCTAATGTTTATACAAGGTCTGAAAATCCTGGAATCAAATTGAGTATGAAGTGGGTTGCAAAATAGGAATCAAAGGTGAGTTAATCTCACTCAGTTGAATTTAAATTTAAATTTAAATTGATAAATTTAAATAATTGTTCGAATGGTTGAATTGATTGATGTGTTATAGTATGATATATTTTGAAATTGGAATATTATATTGTGCTCATGTCTGTGGACGTAGGGAAAACAGGTTGGAGGGATCCAACTGGACCCCTCAACATTTATTTAAATTATTTAATATTCTCTGTTGTGAATATTGATATTCTATGTTGAGTTATATTGAAATATTGAATGTTATGGTTTGATTGGATATATTCGGGTATAATGAATAACCAAAATATATAAATTGGATTGTTAAAAAGAAATTAAAAGGAGGTAAATTTGTAAGCGAAATGATTATAACAAATTTGAATAAATTAAGAATGAATTGAAAGGAAATAAAAGTAATATGAAAATAATAATAAATAACTTTGAGTATGAAAAGAAAAAGAATTTTGAATAAAACGAAGTTAATGAATTGTAAACTTAAGTTATATCAATTAAAGAAATAAAGAATTATTTTAAAATTCAAAGTTTAAATGTATATAAAGGATAAAGAAGTAATTGAGAAATCTAAAAATTGGAATTTTCGGTTAAAGTATTTTAAATCATAATTAAGAAATAAAATCTGAAATAAATAGATTTTGAATTGAAAAGGGAGTAAATTGAAAATCAATTTGGAAATTGATTCAAGTGTTTGGATTGGTGATTTAAAGATGAACGTGAAGAGAAGTATATTTCTTTGGATAGCCAAGTACGTTTAAAGAATTTTTTTAAATATAAGATAAAAAGTTTTTGATGTTGTTTTAAAAAGTACGTTTTAGGAATTTATTATTTCTAAATATCTAAATTCTAAAGTAAATATTTTCAAATCTATTATCGAAGAAATTATTTAAAGGGTAACTTAGTGTTTTGTTTTAAAGAGTGAAAACCTAGTTGTATATTTTATAAAGTAACCTTATTTTCAAATATTCATATAGTATGTATTTTTCACCAATTATTGAAGTAGTTTTAGCTTAAATGTTTTAAAGTAAATTCCAAAGTAAGTATTTTCTTTAAATCTATTATTATAACAATTATTCAAAGAATGATTTAGTATTTTGTTTAAAGAAGAAATCTAGTTATATTTGTAAAGTAAACTTATTTTTAATTGTTTCTAAAGTATTATTTTAAAATTTAGTACTAAAGTAAATTTTCTAAATTAAATGTTAAACATATTTTACAATAAAGTGTTTTGAAATTATTTTAAAAAAATCTAAAATTTTATGCTTGGTGATTTCCAGTGGAAATAGAAATACTTGGAATTTATTCTGAGAAAGGAAGATAGTTTGAAAACTGTTTTCAAAGGGGTTTGAAAAGTGGAAATATATCTTGTGAAGATATTTTTTTGAGATTAATAAATAATTTGGGAAATTATTTACTGGTTGATGGTTGTTTGTGAATATTAATTGATAGTTAAATCACCGACTATCAATATTGGCCAAACGCATTGATCGTTTCGAAGAGACAGGGATCGAGATTAATTTCTCGAAAACCACTTCGATCCGGTCAGTATGTTTCATGGAAACGAGTTTGGATTTGAAGATGGAGCAGTGAAGTGCAAGGGCTAGTCGCTACTATTCCTGAGGATATTTCCAAAATGGATGTAGTAGGAATAGTGCCTTCGGTTCCGTTCGAACCCGGGGCTGACTTGTATGGATGAATGCTTGCGAAACATCGTCAGGTGGACGATGGGCATTCTAAGGGATATGTTCTTAAAAAGGTAACGCTTAGGCTCAAGCCTCATCAAATGGGAATGACTGAAAATCAGGGGTTATGCAGCAAGGCTAGGTGGGTAGCACCCAAGCAGGGTGAGGTCATCCCTGCCTAGATGTCCCTTTTTATTTCGGCTTAGTGTGCGGTTGCTGATCCCAACCGTGGGGTGATCTCACTCGGGATTATCCAGTAAGGGTTAGTCTCGGCCTTGTGTTGCAGGGGAGCGGGCGTACTCCTCGGTACTGTGATCTAGGCCACGTACCGTGACAGGTGGTACCCCAGTGCCTAGTCATTAGTTGGAAATCCATTCTCCCTACGAACCTTGTACAAGTTTTGTTTGTATTATCCACTCTGTGGCTAGTAGCTGGAATTTAATAGATGTAACAATTTTGGCTATTTTATAAGTATTTGTATATAGACCCTATTATAATATCAGAGGATTTCTATAAAAATTGTTTTAGCTATCGTAAGGTAAAAACCCGACATGTTTATTTGTGGCGTGGTCTCACGAGATGCTTTTGTTTTCAAAGGATTTTTGAAACTTTAATAATCAATTGAGTGTGATTTTCTCACGCTGGTATTCCAGACTGACTCGGGTGTTATTTAACTGTAATGCTCGGGTCAGACCGAGTATTATAGGATACAGGATTTGATGCTGTGGAGCTCAGGAGACGAGCTGGATGACGATACATACTCTCATGCTTGTTTATATATGTATTCCGCTATGCTGGGTTGCTTTGTATCCATTTGTATGTTATTGATATTGAGCTGTGATTGATGTACTCTGATGATGTAATATATAAACTGGTATATTTGATTCTTGAGTAAAGATTATTTATTATCTATTATATTTTATTCCGCTGCATTGGTTAGTTTCTGTTGTTGGTTTCTATTTTCTTCTTCTACCTCTTCTTCTTTAACCCAATGGTTCGTATTTTTGTACAACTTGAGTTGATTTAGGTAGAATCGTGTTGACTCAAGGGGTACGGATTTGCGGGTCGTTACAGGTAATGTAATTAAATTAAGATAAATTAATTGGTTTAATTTGTTAAGGATGGTTAATTACTTAATTAATTAAGGGATGATTAACCTAATTAATTAAAGGTCAATTAATTAAAGAATAATTAATTAATGAAAGTAATTAAAGAAATTAATTACTTAATTAAATTAATTAATGTGATTAATTTAAGATAATTAATTAATTTAACTAATTAAGGATAATCACTTATGAAATTGATTAAGTATAATTACTTAATGTGATTATTAAAGTGTAATTATTTAGAGTAAGTAATTGATGGATAATTATTTAAATGTAATTAATAAAAAGGAAATTACTCAGTGTAAGTAATTAAGGGGTAATTACTTAGTGGAAGTAACTAAGGAATAATTACTTAGTGCAATCAATTAAAGGATTAATTAATATAATTAATTAAGGATTAATTAATTAATGTAAGTAATTAAAGGATAGTTAATTACAGAATGTGATTAATTAAAGGGTTAGTTAATAAATGAATGTGATTAATTAAAAGATAATTAATCAATGTAAGTAATTATAGAATAATTAATTGATGTAATTAATTAAGGATCAATGTTATTAATTATAATCAATTAATTAATGAGAGCAATTAAAGGTTAATTAATGTGAATGGTTAATTAATTTATGTAATTAATTAAAGACTAATTACTTAATGTATGTAAATAATAATTAATCAAGGATGATTAATTAAGATGATAATTAAAGAATGATTAATTAATTGGTTTGTATTTAATTAATGTTAAGTAAGTATGATTAAAGGTAATCTAAGTAATTAAAGTTAGTAATTATTAAATTAAAGATTAATTAAATTAATTAGGAATTACTCAATCTTGCTTATGGATGATTGAATGATATTGAATAACTTGGATTATATGATATCTTTGATATGTGATATGTGTTGCTTTGTGATATGAGATGTTTTGGTTGAATTATGATATTATAGATTATTTATCTGTGATAATGTGAATTATCTATTTGTGTGAATATATTATCCTTAATGATAGATTAAATTGTTTAAACTTAAACAACTTGGACATTAAAAGACGGCGTTTTGGATTTCGATGAGACCGGAATCGGATTTCCAAATTGGATATCCGAAAACCACATCGATCCAAATTAAACGATAGGTCGTGAATTCTCAAGTGAAGTTCAGGATGAAGACTCGAATTGTAAGGGCTATTTGTTGTTAAAACTCTGAGGGTGATTCCAAAACGAGTTTAACAGAGATAGTGCTTTTAGTTTCGAGATGAAGATTCAGAGTGCAAGGGCTATTGTCGTTAACTCTGAGGGTGATTCCAAAATAAGGGTAGCAAGATAGTGCCTTCGGTTTCGTTCGAATTCGGAACGAACTTGTATGGATTGAATGCTTTCAGAACATTATCATTGGAGGACGATGAGCATTCCAAGATATGTGTTCTTAAAAGGTAATCATAGCCTCAAGGCTCATCAATCGGGAATGGCTAAAACAGGGGAAGTGCAGCAAGGTTAAGTGGGTAGCACCCAAGTAGGATAAAATTTCCTCCGGCCTAGAGGTCCCTTTTTATTCGACTGTGTGGGCGGTTGGTCACGCCTACTGCGAGTTGTCTTATTTGGGATTATCCAGTAAGGGATGGTTCCTGCCTTGTGTTGTAGGGGATCAGGGTGGATCCTCGGTACTCTGATCTAGACCAGGTATTGTAACGGGCGATACCCCAGTAGCCCTTCCATTGTATGGAATCCAATCTCCAATAAGTGCTGTACGTTTTGATTATGCCCAACTATGTTGGAACATGAGATGTAAGCATTCCAGCTATTTCTATATCTTGCTTGAAAACCCTATACACTTTTATAATATTACCAGATTTCCTATCAAATGTTTTGGTTATCGTAAGGTAAAAAACCGACATGTTTATTTGTGGTGTGGTTTTACGAGATACCTTTGTTTTCAAATGATTTTCAAAGTTAAACAACTTTAACCCATTTACTCATACCAGACTCATGTCTGACCCAGAGTTTATTTTCTTTTTTCTTAAACTCTTGGGTACTCAAATATTTACGAGTAGCCAAGAAATTTAGGTTAGCTTTGGCGAATTCTTGAGGAGTATGGAGAAGGAGGCTTCAGCGTATATAGATATTGTGGTTCTGTTGTGTTAATCTCTGTGTTATATTTTGAGTTGTATGATGGACAGGTTTCCATAACTGTCTAATATATGTGATGTATAAGTTATGTAACTTTGGTAGATGCTGTACATTATGTAATAACTATGTGATTAATATATTTTATTCGTTTTGCTGCGAGATTCTGATATTGTTTAGTTCTTCGTTTCCTGTATTTTCTCTTTTCTATCTCTTTCTTTCTTAATGATGCGTCTTTCTGTGGAATGAAATGCGGGTCGTCACAGCAACTGTTGGTGAAGAGATCTTTATGAAAAACAATGACTGCAACTGTTCACGTAGGAGAAGGCTGTTCAAGAAAGAAGCGTCTATTCAGAAAATATGGCAGTTATACAGTGGTCACTCGACTGCCTTAGAATATTCATTCAACTAAATTTAAATTGTGCATGTGCATTTGAAAGTGCACAGATTCAATCGACTGGCTTAATGTATTCAATCGACTGAATTCTTTTGTTAAACAAAAAACTACCATAGACTAAACTAGTCACCCGAGTTCGAGCCCCGCTCCATGCATTTTTTAAAAACTCGATTTTGATTAAAATATGCATGCAAGTTTATTTGAATGTGAATGATAATTCTTGAGGAAAGATTTTAATAAAGCACTAAACTAGACTCTATATACATATTTAATGACTCTTGTTAAAATATATAACTATACGAACCATACTTTGAGTCGTTGAGTCTGGATGTTGTCCTAGATTTGTGAATTATTGTTTCATGTAAGCAATCAAAACCTATGATCCAACAATAGAGACCACCAAAAACTACAAAAACTACATATTCTCATAATTTAATATAAACAATTGGGGATTCCAACAAGAATTGACATTTTGAACTATATGAGTTTTGGGGGGTTTTATTTGTTTTATTTTTGTAAACTTTAAACCCCTAAGGCATATTCAAATCTATAATATACTAATCAATTAATGAAATAAAAATGCTAAGATTTCCACTCGTAGTTGGTCCATAGCCTTGCTTCTCTTTCAATTTGAAATGTCCATTGTAATCTCCTTTAGATCTCTTCTTTTTTATATATGCAATCAATGAATTTGTATATATATTAGATTCCGAAAGGTTGGAGGAGAAGAGGATTAAAAATTAGATAACAAACAAATGTAGATATATAGGATTTCTTACCAGATTCTACAGGAGTATTCTGAATCTAAGAAGAGATGACTTGGCAGTGCTTCGCTGTTGTTCTCAAAATATTAAGAATAAAAGTGGAGAGGGTAGGGTTCTATTTATAGAGATTGTAACGAACTAGAACCGTCGGAGGAAACTAGGGTAAAAACGGACAAATCTGGAATGTTTAACCCTTAAAAAACCCTAGCCGCCACCCGGAGGAGCGTTCGACCGCCCTCTATCTACCGGTCGACAGTTAGGGGTCGATCGGTCAGGCCAACAGTTTGATCGCTTAACTTATTTTGGGTTCGTTATATTATTTTCTGTCGTGTAATTATTTTATTCCTTAATTGTATTTTTAACGTTAATTAACCCCCAAATCTAAACTCGGTAAACTTCCAAAATTTAAATTTCAAATTTATTTATTCATTTGAATTTGAATTAAATTATTTTAAATCCGAAAACTTTAAACACTCATAACTTCTTCGTTTGAGCTTAGTTTTTATCATATTATATATGAAAACTAGTCAGAATATTACCATGAATGTAGCCGCATAACTTTCAAGATCAAACTCTAAATTTTATAAAATTTTCTTTTTTACCCTTGTCTTATTTAATTCAATTTAGTTTCTTATGGTTGATTTTACGAGGTGTTACACCATACACATACACACATACATACATTCATGTTGGTTTCATAGTTACGTGCCTTCGTGTTGAATAATATGCATGCCTTTGTATATAATAATATACTTGTCTCCGTGTTTAATTATTTAGCCATCATGTTCTATTTTTGAAAATGCCTTCGTGGATATAATTTTCTAGCCTAACTTTTTTTTGTGCACTGTTATACATATACATATGTATATATTTCATGTGTTAATATCGTGGGAAAATTATATTTTCATATGCAACGCATCCGTTTTAATCCTTGGTGTGCAGTTGTGTTTGAATTCATTTTAATCCTTGGTGTGCTGTCGCATTTGAATTCATGTTCGGTTTCACATTTGCATGCTTGCCTGTACACGTCTTTACGTTTATAATATTTTGATGTCGCCTTCTATTGGTCATCACATGCTAACAGTCATCACAAGCGAACAGTCATCGTTGCTAACAATTAGCGCTTGCTAATAGTGATCACGTGCATTTAATATTAGCCGTCACTATAAAATATATGCATTCACAAATAATATATGTCGTCGCCAATAATGAGCATGAGCTGTCGCGTATAAAGGATTGTACCTTCGCCCATTATATTTTTGTTTGTGTGTTAAATTGCTGGGTCCCTATGTGGTGTTCGCTTTTCTACTTTTTCTTTCAAGCATAATTTTTATTATCTCAATATAAAGTTTAGCCTTGAGTGATTAGCTGTAACACCTCAACCCTAGACCCACATTAACAAGGAGTATTACTGTGTAATACCGTCTGTTAATGCAGAGAATATGGCTGGATATGAGAGACCATGTATAACCACGTCTTAAATATCTATTGAATACTTTGAAAATGCCATAATTTTTTTCGAATCGGCATATCCAGTAAATACTTAATACTAATCTATAGGTGTTTATAACATCTATCAGAACAAAATACAACAACTCAAATGCGAAACACACCACAGAATAGCAGATAATCCCATATATACACACATATACAGATACATCGCAGAGTATACAAAATGACAACCTACGATTTACTACCCTCTTAAGTAATTACATTACACCTAACACCAATTCCTGTTGAATTTCTATTGGCTCCTCTTCTTATCTTTTCAGTTTCTTTATAGCAAATTTTAACCAACCAAAATAATTAATTAATTGATTTCCCCTTAATCAATTAGTTCTTTACTTCACTAAATAATTCATAAAAAAATATAAAATTAAAAGGAAAATCCTAAAAATTCACAAAAAATCTCTTATCATATTTTACCACATGTAAAAATTTCAAGACAAAATAATTAATTTTATTATTTTTAATAATTAATTAACCAAAAATAAACCATTTTTTTCAACTTAGGAAATTAATAAAATATTCATATTAATTTCAAAAATTATAAAATTAAAAACATATCTTTATTTCATCATTAAGCATATCAAATCAAAATTTCATGGAATTTTGATGTAATTTTTGACGACCCCGCCACCATATCCAGTTTAGAAAGGATATCACAAGTAATGTTATCTGCTAATCCAGAGAATACGCATGATTAAGGGCGATTGAATATGAATATATATCATTATACTAACACGAACATGTCTTATTTACCTTTTTGAGGATCTGAACTAAAATTTAGACGTGTGTAGTATTAATACAAAGTGAAAAACACACCGATTAAAAATATTTTGAACAGTAGATGATATAGATATATCAGAATCAGAGTCATATATTGCAATGGACTAATATACAACATATTTCTTAATATGATGTGAGTCTACAAAATGTCAATATCAGACTCACTCTAATATACATCATATCCCATACTCTATATCACGTACAAAATGACTACTAAATAATATGCATGACATAACTACAAAATGTCAATATACATAATGATGAAGTAAACTAAAACTATCAACATAGTCTACTTCAAAGCTAACACAAAATCCAAGAATAAATGAGTTCCTATACCTGCAAAGTCTCAGCCTGACCCGAGTATTAAAATAATAAATGGGTCAGACTATATCTGAATAAAAGATGAGATACTAATATCATAACTTTATGATTAAAAATAATAAGCCATATAATAAACAATCATAATAAGGCATATTAATTAAATTCAACTACTTTATAAAGCCATAAATGACTAAACTCTAAAATAAGTCATCTCAAAATGTACTTAAACCCAAAAATCCATAAAAGGCATATCAAACCAACAAATATAGATCTCAAAATTTTGACTTAACAATAACCAAATAGGTCATAAATAAAATATTCCCAAAATAAATATTCAACTAAGGCATATCTAACCAATCACCATTTCATAAATATATCAAGTTAGGCCTGCCAACGGATGCTTTCGGATGTCCGCATCCGCATCCGAAATCGTTTTTGGATATCGGGTATCCATGGATACGGACAGATAACGAATAATTATCCTATCCGCTAACGACCAATAAATCTAGAATTATATAATGAGAATTTTAGTTTGACATAAATATTTTTCAATCCATTGATTACAAAAGTGTTAAAAATTAACAAATATGATGATAAAAAATAGTTTCGAACAGTTAATAAGCATTAAATGCATATAATATAAATTACTAACTTAATAAAATAATAAATCAATGTATTTCACTGCACTAAAATACACATAATTGGAACTATAATTTTGACAAAAAGCGGACGGATAATTTTTAGATGCAGATGTCTTCGTATCCGCATCCGTTTTTTCAGACACCAGACATTTGTCCACTTTTCGGATGCGGATGCAGATGCGGACGGATTTCGGATTTTTCGAGTATCCATTGACAGCCCTATATCAAGTCTTAATAGATTATCATCTTAAAATATGGTGATGACCAATTCAAAATTCCTCAGAGCCATAAAGGTATATAATATCCATACTAAAAAATCTATGAAGAAATAATCATCAATAATGAAATAATAATGGCAGTCATCTATCAGTTTAATATAGTGACACACAATCTACTGAAAGAGACCCGCTACATAGAAAGGAAGCCTACTGATGCGAATTAGGAACACTGCTCAAAGAAAAGAGCAACCGTGTACCTAATCTTTCCTATGCAAATTTACTTTCCGAAAGAGGTAAACATAGTCTAACTGTATAATACAAAACAAACCGGTAGATTGTAGTATCTATAGACTACGATGCATGCAAAAATCTGCCTTTCGAAAGAGATAGCCGTATTTACATCATAATAGATCTTCCGAAAGACATCTTCCTACCTAAATCGAAAAATGTATCAATTCTCGGATCGATGAAAAATTAGTTATCTTTTCTCGAGGATCTATCGGTCTAAAATCCGAACACCCTAAGATAATACAACTCTAAGTGTTAATTACTGCCACTACAGTGATCACAAGAATTTAATTAACTGTCCCATACCAGATAGTAAACTCAAGTATTTACTAAAAGCTAGTAATTTCCACTTTAAACTATAATAATAACCGAAAAAATTGTACGAAAAGTTCCATGCCAATCCGACAGTTCAATCGTTTATTAAAATTCTTTGTTTCATAGAACAACATGAATTCCAATTGAAATGAAAATCATTCAATTTTCCCATTTAAAACCCAATTAGATTTATTAAACAAAATTTTATTTTAAAGAAGGATTTTACAAAAAATTATTTTAATTAAATATTTTAAAATTAATAAGAAAACCTCTTTCGAACCATATAAACATATGCATTATTAATAATTTTATCAAAACCTTTGAATTTAGTATAAATCTCTTTTTACTATTTATAAGTAAATAGAAAATTTATAATTTGCTAATATAAATAAAATCATTTCTTTTCAAACAGAGACTTGATATATATACATATATACATACATATATATATATATATATTAAATCTTTCCTTTTCGAATATTTTTATCTCTAAAAGTATTTTCTAACAATAATACTTTAAATTTGTAAATATGATCATAAGTATAATTTATATACTTAACAAAGCAATTTCAAACTATATATCTTATAAAAAAATGATTTTCTAAAACTATCCTTTAATAATGTCTTGATTTAATATATACACATATATTATTAAAAAATTTCCTACTTTCATAGAA
Source organism: Allium cepa (assembly GCA_030765085.1). Lineage (NCBI taxonomy): Eukaryota > Viridiplantae > Streptophyta > Magnoliopsida > Asparagales > Amaryllidaceae > Allium > Allium cepa. Next base: position 63,966,979 of record CM060933.1, read on the forward strand.
TATAATTTATATATGCCGCAAAATTAAAGAATCAAGTGTAATAAAGAATCAGAAATTCAAATTACATCATCTAGAGCCAACATCGCTCTATATAAAAGATTATTCCAAATATGGAATTATTTAGCGATCCAAGTTTTTTTCCAACAACTCCGCTCACTCCCCCAATTATATATATGCTATGTCACACTTAATCATTGATTCAATCCAATATTTCAAACATACAATCAACCAATTCAACCATCAAACCAATTAAATCCATAGCATGCAAATTTCACTTCAATTGTGTCATTCAAGCAAAACTAAAAATTTATGAAATTCATAACTAAGCAAGGCATACAAACAGTCGTATAACTGGTGTTTGCGCCAAAATTAGTCACAAACACCAAAAGCCGTGAAAGCACCCGTATTTGCACACATACCCACAATATTCCCATACAGATCTCAGATCTAGATAAAGTAAAGAATAAAAACGAAGAAATAGTAAAGTCAAAAAGTAAGAAAGTAGGAAAGAACACAAGGTTTATATTGGTTTGGCAATCCAACCAACGTTCACTTTGAATCAATCCTTTTTATTCCCTTTGTACTATAGTTACAGTCACAAGCCTTTAGTATCAATTACAAAAATGGCAGAGTTTCAATGTCAAAGAAGGAGAAGATCCACTTTTTAGTTGCCATAGGACTCCTATATATAGGAGTAGATCCAAAAATATTCGCCCTAAAAACCTGGAATACCTCTTCTCTTGCGCAAGTGACCCACCAGATCGATCCAAAGCGATTTGAGATCGATGCGTTTTCAATTCGTATCGATCCAAAAGTGGTCCAATCGGGCTAAGATCGATCATGGAGGTTCTTGGGTGCATCAAGAAGCTCCTCTGAAAATTTCATTGCATCTGGACTTGTGTATCTCGAGTTATGACCGATGCAAGCTTGAATTTGCAAAAAGGCCGGCGCCTTCATATCTATGGGTTTCGTATCCTTCAACCCGTTCCCTTCTTCATATCGATCGGCCACTGTCCTCTTCGTATCGGTCCTCTGCTTTTCGTGTGGCCTTGTTCGTATCAACCGTCGAGCACCCCGAAAGCACATGCCTTCGTATCCATCAAACCTGCCTTCTTCTTATCCATCAATTGCTCTTTATTTCGTATCGATCCCGCAAACATCCATCGACCACATATTGATAGCCGTAGCCTTCGCATCGATTCGAACTTCATGTTCTCTGATCCATGTCCTTTGCTCCACCTGGCCCGCTTCTTTAGCATCCATCGATACGAAGTACAGAGCCTTTGAATCCACCAATGCTTCGTATGCATCGAGTTGCTTCCTTGTTCATATCAATCCCAAGCATCACATTTTGTATCGATCAGGAACACGATCGATACACACTGTGACTAATCAAAAGCGAAGTTCCAATTGCATTTCTCTTATTCAAGCTCGTATCGATCGATACGAAACCATCGATGCTGAGTCCATCCTCGACTGATACGAACTACTATCGGTCTAAATCTATGTGTGTTATCCATACTCTCATCCATCTATTGACATCCCTCGATCGATACGAACAATATCGATACGAACGACGTCCATCGATCCGAAGTAATTGATGTTGATCGGTACGAACAATATCGATTCGAAGCTATCAATGCTAACCATTTCTTTTCAACATTGATCCATCCATAACTTGAGCATACGAACTCCGGTTGACCTGAAATTTGAAATGTAGCCTCTCCTAGCCTTGTTCATCATTCTCAATCGATCCCGTCTTGAATGGAGTTCGGTCAAATTTTGATGCTATCGATCATAGCCTTGCTTCCAGTCGATCACCAATCCTAATATCCATCCTCTCCAGCCAATATGTTGATATCCCGACCTTGTCCAAAAGGCGGGGTAACATTTACCCCCCCCCCCTCCCACAACATGCCTTGTGGAAAAAGGGTGTGTTTTGAATAGCTCTGAATTCGACACTCGAAGTCCACATTCCATCCATAGCCATACTATTCGATCTATAATCCAATCCATTATCAAGCCATCCTATCCGAGTGCCATAACCATATCCTTATCCAAATCCGCAACTACACCGAGTCGATGTCCGATTCTGAATCCAGTAACCAAATCCTTAGCTAATTTCATATCCATCTGAACCCGACAACCGAATTCTAGTCCATCCATACCAATAACCGAATCTAAGACCTCTCTGGGTCGATATCCAAATTCATAACCTCTTCAGAATCTTTCCAAGCGTAATCCACACTCGGCAACCTGTATTAAACAACACCTTGGCGTTCTTAGTTCAGTGTCCCTTAACGCTGAGAAATGCCATGGCTTACGTGCTAAGCCGAATCCTGGTCGCTCAAGGCCCTTGCCGATTATAGTCCATATTTGACGACCTGAAATAGTTACCGATAATATATGGCCTAAGTCCTAGGCTGAATCCTGGTCTCTCCGTACCCTTACCGAGCATAGTCTATACTCGATGAATTGAATAAATCGATTCGCCATGCTCGGACGAAGCGACTTACTCCTTGCCAGGCATAATCCATACCCGACGACCGTTTACCAAAAGCCAGATAAAAATCCAATCGAAATCCAATCCAAAATCTAGATCAAATTAGAAAACCAAAAATCCATACCAGAAATCCAAACCAATATGCAAACCAATATCCAAACCAGAAAACAAGCATCCAAGCTAAAGTCCAAATAAGAAAACAAAACTAGGAGTTCAAACCAAACTCCAAAACTATACCAAAAAAGCAAATGTCCAAACCAAAAAAGAAAGAACAGATTTCACAAACTACAGCGCATGGTTTATCATCATCTCAGAGCATGCCTAGGGGCTATCTCCTTCCCCGTACATGAGTAAGAGACTTGGCCGTTTGCTCAAAGTTTGCTATTTATTCCATATCGTCCCTTTCAGTTGATAACCAATCGACCATTATTCCTGGGCCTCATGCCATCGTCGTTTGAGGTAGACGGTGGCTTTTCCTGTTCCACCATCGCATTTCGAGTTCCGACATATTTTTGCAACTGACCACTCCTTACATGCTCCTCGATTATATCCTTTAGATGCCTGCAGCTGTTGGTGTCATGCCCATATAGATCATGAAAGAGTCAGTGCCTTCCGGATGCTCTTTCACGCTATGAGGGTTCTCTCCTTGCTGGCCTTCGGTAAGGAAGATGATCCCGAGTTTCCATAAATATCCACTCCAATGTTTCAACCTTGTGTAAGTGGAGAATTTTGGTTCTCCCCAATGTTTCCTTGCCCTGCCAAAGTTGTCATCCGTCTTCCTCTTTCCTTTATCCTTATCCTTTGCCGAGCTTTCACCAAATGGTTCTTCGTCCTTGACCTCATTTACTTTCTTTAACTTCATATCCGAACATGCATCCTCCTATCGAAGAAATCTTTCGGCCTCGTGAAAGAATTCCTTAAGATCCATTGGAGGATCTCGTATCAATGATACCTTGAAATCCAAGTTATCCCTGACTCCTGACACTGCAACCATTAAAACCATCGATGGATTCAGTCGATCCACCAAAGCAACCACTGCATTAAACCGAGTCAAGGAAGCTCAAAGCGATTCCCCTGTCCTTTGTATCATCGACGTTAGCGTCATCACATTCTTTGGCCTTTTGACGTGAACCCGAAACTGCTTAAAGAACCTATCCACCAATTCCGTCCATGTCCTAATAGATCCATCCTCCAACTGCCTGAACCACATAGCAACTATATCCATCAAGTACAAAGGGAAACACTGAGCCATAACTTCCTCCGATGCCCCCAGCACTTCCATATGTCTTATGTATCTCATCTGATGATCTGTAGGATCAACCTTACCGTTGTATATCTCCAGAGTAGGCAGCTTGAATTCTGGTGGATTTCGAGCCATTCTGATTTCACAGGTATACGGACTTCTGTTTACTCCTTCCAAACATCTGTTTGCTAAACCTCCACGCATAGTTCACCTGATAATTTTAGCTAGTCCAGCGTTTTCCACCAAGGGTTTCCCTCCGAGTCCTCGAGGGAATTCTGGTACATACTCTTCATCATGTACTCTTGTGCTTCTTCCGGCATCTTGTTGTGTGGTGTCACCTAAAATTCCTCCATGAATCGGTCCATCATTGCTAGATGGTGTGCCCTCGAGCCTGGATCCATCCAGATTAACAGTTCTATGCTGATTAGGGGCTACGCCATGTTGAGCTGCTCTATCTAGTTGCCTGTTGAGTCCTTCTATTCTAGCTTCGTGGTTCTGAACTCCAGCAGCTCCAGCTGTTCCTACCCGTCCAAACTGTCTGAGAAGGTTCTACATCATTTCCTCCTGCCTTTTCAACAATTCTTCCTGCATAGCTCCCATCTTCATCTCCATTTCGTTTCTGGTGACGAAAGCTGAGGTCTGATTTGCTCCCAAGGAAGCCTCCTGACTCCCTTCATGATGACTCCTTTCTGTTCTTTGTCTCATTGTTCGCTTTGTCATGGGCCCTTTTAGATCTCATCCTATAGCTTTTCAAATCTGAACTGCAAATCCGGTGTAGCGGGTACCAGTCGTTCTCAGTGAAAGCACCAAAATGTTTGTGTCAAAATTGGCCACAAACACCCAATTGTCGATGAAAGCACCATTAACGATCATAGATCACAGATAGCAGATATGCAGAGAAAATAAATGTAAGAACACTCAAAATTTAAAAGAAAACACATAGAAACACAAAAATTTAGAGTGGTTCGGCGTATGGCCTACGTCCACTATGAAGTGATTGACTTTTATCAACTTTTGCTTGCTGGTTACAAAGAATTACAACAGTAAAACTCGAGTACAACAGTGGTTTCGGCAGAGTCTGGACATAGAAGAGCCAAAAGTCCCTTTTCTGTAGGTCATGGGCTGCTATTTATAGGCTTAGGCTGCAAATATCTCGCTCAGATCTCGAAAGACCTCTTCTCTCACGTCTGTGGGCCCACAAGATCGATCCATGTGATTTCGACTCGATCCATGATCGATACAGACGAGATTTGTGTCAATCCAAATCTTGCTCAATCGAGTCGAGATCGATCATGAACATTCTTTAGGTTGTACGCAAGCTTCTGTGAAAATTTGGTAGCATTTGGACTTGTAGATTGTGAGTTATGATCCATGCAAGTTTTACATTTCCATAGTCTGGCGTCTTCGCATCGATCCATCTCGTATCGATATGTTCGTATCCATCACTTTCGTATCGATCGGAGTGACATGGCCAGATTGTTTAGGTGAGATCCACTTTCCATGCCATACGACCGAGTCTTCCCCTTAATTGTGCCTCGTTTGTATCGACCTAATGCGCTCCATGCTTCGCATCCATCCAGTGATGCTTGCTTCGCATTGATGATCTCTACTACCATTCGTATCGATACAATTTAAACACCTCGTATCGATAACTTTTAGTCGTTGCCTCGTATCGCTCGTAGGTGGTATGCTTCGTGTCGATCATTGACCTGTCGATATGAATTATGTAAATGAGGATTGATACGAGCTGTGTGTTAACGGAAGCGATACAAAATGTCACTAGGTGATGGATACAAACCGAAGTAGATGCGATCGATATGAAGTGGTGCCTCTTCCATGGGTACGAACTTGCGCTCTTTTGATGGATACGAACCAAATATGTGCTTGATCGATACGAACGAGACTTCTTGGATGGATATGAATGAGAAAATTGCTTGAGTTACATTGATCATATCTTGAGCATACAAACTCCGATTGACCTAAAATCTGAAACGTAACCTATCCTAGCCTTGCTCATCGTTCCCAGCCGATCCCATCTTGATCGGAGCTCGGTCAAATTTTGACGATATCGACCATAGCCTTGTTTCCAACCATTCTCTAATACTGTTTCCATCCCTTTTAGCATATTTATTAATATCCCAGCTTTGACTAAAAGGTGGGATAATATTTGCCCCCAAAACATGCCTTGTGGAAAGAAGGCATGTTTTGAATAGCTCCGAATTCAACATCCGAGGTCCATATTCATAGCCATACCAAGTCCATGACTACTCCGAGTCGATGTCCAATTCGAAATCCCTTAGCCGCAACCTTAGCTAATTCCGTAGCTATCTGAATCCTTCAATTGAGCTCTAATCTATCCATATCCAATGACAAATAACCAAATCCATAACCTTTCTGGGTTGATATCCAAATCGGGGATCGCACTGGTCCCTTTGCCAAATCCAGGACCGCTCTGGGTCCATTTATCCCAAGCTGAAATCCGAATCCATGACCTCTCCAGATTTAACTTTAAATCCATAGACCTCGCCAGGTCATGTTATCCTATCCTGACCCCGACTCTTCGGTCAAGGGCTTTTATGTCCTCCTGCCACGGCTCTTAGGCCAAGGACTTTTATATTCTCTGGCCTCGGCACTCCGGCCAAATACTTTTATATTCTCCGGCCTCGGTTCTCCGTCCAAGGCTTTTATATTGTGTTTGAGTCCATTCCATCGCTCTCCGGCGAAGGGACTCGTAGTTTGTGATTACTAGCCCGTCTCTCTAGTCGGGACCGTAATCGCGAGACCTGTATTATTTATTACATTAATCTGAATCCAATCATAAAAATAAAAGGTTTTGAATATAGGGAAAATAAAACAAATGTTTGTACATCCGAGGGAGAAACCAAAGTTTTCAAGAAAACGAAAAGAAAAACTGGATTCCATAGATTCGAGCCACACGGTTTATCATCGTCTCAGAGCATGCCTATAGACCGTCCTCGATCCCATACATGTGTAAGCGACTTAGCCGTATTACTTCAAGCTCTATTACTTATTCAATGCCACAAATTTATTTAGTTGATAATAAGCCGTCGCTGCCTAGATCCAGTGCCATCTTTGTTTGAGGCGGGCGGTAGGCGCTTCTGTTCCACTGCCATAGCTCGATTCCTTACATATTGTTGTAGATGACCATTTATTACATGCTTCTCAACGATATCCATCAAATGCCTGCAGTCAGCCCATCCAGCTCATGATATATGAAATGCCTTCCCGATGCCTGCTCGTGATCAGAATATTCCCTTCTTGATGGCCTTCGATATTGGAGGTGCCCTCGAGTATCCAAGTTAATCTTTTCCAAAGTTTAAGTTAGATCCGTGTAAGAATAAAACTTTGACTCCCTCCGTGGCCTTTTCAAATTGCTACTGTTTTCCTTCATTTTCCTTTATTATCTTTATCTAGATCCTCCCTGGGTGGACCTCCACTTCTTACTGCATAAGCTTCAGCCTCTCTCCCTTCACTCTCAGCCTGTGCATCTTCTTTCCTAGAAACCCTTCCACTTCATGGTTGAACTCCCCGAGATCCCTCGGTGGGTCCAGTTCCAACGATATTTTAAAATTCGAATTATCTGCAATTCTTGAAAATGCCGCCATTAAGACCATTGATGGATCGGGTCGATCGACCGAAGCCACTGCCGCATTGAATCTGGTTAAGAAATCCCTAAATGACTCTCCTTTCCATTGTTTCATCTATGTTAAAGCCATCACATTCTTGGATCTGGCTATGTGAACCCGAAACTGTCTCATAAACCTTTCAATCGGCTCCGTCCATGTGCCGATAGGACCACTTTCCAGCTGTTTGAACCATAATGTTGCGATATCCGTCAAATACAAAGGGAAGCATCATGCCATGACCTCCTCCGATACCTTCAGTACTTCCATATGCCTCATGTACCTCCTTAAGTGAACAGTGGGATCCGTTCTTCCGTCATACATCTCCAGTGTTGGTAGTTTGAAATCTGGTAGGTTTCTAGCTTGCCTGATCGCAGGAGCAAAGGGACTCCTATTCACATTCTCCAACTCCTTATTTACCAATCCACCACTCATGGCTCACCTAACCATCTCCGCCAAAATATCACTGTCGCCAAGCTGCAGTCCTTGTCCGTTGCCTCCAATCTGCCCCTCGAGTTCATGAGGGAGTTCTAGAATCATCTCTCTTAAACGAGTATCCATTCTTCTATCAATGCCTTGTTGTATAGCTCTACCTGGTATTCTGCCCGAGATTGGATCAACTTGCACCGGGAGAGTGGCCCCTGGTCCTGGTGCTGCTCTTAATGGTCCTACTCTATTCTGAATCCTGGTTGTTACATGCTCCCGGTCCCTATCTCCAGCACCCCTTGTAATGGTATTCTCTTGATTCTGCATTCCAACTTGTCCAACTTGCCTAAGTAGGTTCTGCATCATCTCCTCTTGTCACTTCAGCATTCCCTTTCGCATAGCTTCCATCATCATCTCTATCTCGTCTCGGGTGATGAAGACCGAGGCCTGATACGCTCCTGAGGAAGCCTCCTAGTTTCTTCATGCTGACTCCTTTTTGCTCTTGGTCTCCTTTCTGATTGCTTCACCATTGCTTTCCGGATCTAAGTCCTTAAACCTACAGATCCAAAATCCAAGCTGTAGAATCCCCGATTGCTAGCCTTTTCAGTGAAAGTATCAAAGTGTTTGCACAAAAATTGGCCAACCCCAAAAGCCGTGAAAGCACCAGTATTTACGCACACATCCACAATATTCCAACAAAGATCTCAGATCCAGATAAAGTAGAGAATAAAAATACGGAAATAGTAAAGTTAAAATTGAAGAAATCGGGAAAGAACATAAGGTTTATAGCGGTTCGGTAATTCGGCCTACGTTTACTTTGAATCAATCCTTTTTATTCCCTTTATACTGTAGTTACAATCACAAGCCTTTAGTATCAATTACAAAAATGGTAGAGTTTCAGCAACAGAGAAGGAGAAGATCCACATTTTAGCTATCATAGGACTCCTATTTATAGGTGTAGATCAGAAAATATCCATCCCAAAAACCTGGAATACTTCTTCTCTTGTGCAAATGGGCCCACCAGATTGATCCAGAGAAATTTTGGGATTGATGCGTGTTCAATTCGTATCGATCCAAAAATGATCCAATTCGGCTGAGATCGATCATGGAGGTCCTCGAGTGCATTAGGAAGCTCCTTTGAAAATTTCATCGCGTTTGGACTTGTAAATCTCGAGTTATGATCGATGCAATCTTGAATCTGCAAAAAGGCCGGCACCTTCCTATCTATGGGTTTTGTATCCTTCAACCCGTTCCCTTCTTCGTATCGACCGGCCACTGTCCTCTTCGTAACGGTCCCCTCTCTTCGTGTGGCCTTGTTTTTATTGATCCTTGAGCACCGCGAAAGTACATGCCTTCATATCCATCAAACCTACCTTCTTTCTATCCATCAATTGTATCAATCCCGCAATTATCCATTGGCCCGTATATTAATAGCCGAAACCTTCGCATCGATCCGAACTTCACGCACTCTGATCCATGTCCTTCACTCCTCCTCGACCGCTTCTTTATCATCCATCAGTGCTTTGAATGCATCGACTTGCTTCCTTGTTCGTATCAATCCCAAGCATAGCATTTCGTATCGATCAGGAACACGATCGATATGCACTGTGACTGATCAAAAGAAAAGTTCCAATTGCATTTCCCTTATTTAAGCTCGTATCGATCGATACAAAACCATCGATGCTGAGTCCATCCCCGATCGATACGAACTACTATCGGTCCAAATCTATATGTGTTATCCATATTCGCATCCATCTTTTGACACCCCTCGATCGATACGAACCATGTCGATACGGACGACATCCATCGATGCAAAGTAATCGACGTTGATCGACACGAACAATATCGATTCGAAGCTATCGGTGCTAACCATTTCTCTTCAACATTGATTCATCCATAACTTGAGCATACGAACTCCGATTGACCTGCAATTTGAAATGTAGCCTCTCCTAGCCTTATTCATCATTCCCAATCGATCCCGTCTTGATTGGAACTCGGTCAAATTTTGATGGTATTGATCATAGCCTTATTTCTAATCGATCTCCAATCCTATATCCATCTTCTCCATCTATTCTGTTGATATCCCGACCTTGTCCAAAAGGCAGGGTAACAACTGATTAGATATAGTTGTGTGTGAGTTAAATAAAATAACTCACCAATAGTGCAGTCGCTCCTTCCCGTTGCGACCTAACATCCCTTCATCACTATAGGAATTTTGCACACTTCCCTCTAAAGTTCAACGCTAACCACCCGAAGCTTGCGTCACCCATTGCCTGCCAATGCCTGAACCACCTCAATTGAACCTCGTCGATTTTCGACACCACACCTCCAACTAGAAAATCGCACATCCCTCCAGCCTCGAGCCCAAGCCCAAGTCGTACATCTGGATGTACGTGCTGCTCTTGATGCACATACTTTCCCGAAGCACCACGTCATGGCAACCCAGGTGAACGCCTCACCCATCGCTTTGCTCCTCCGCCTAAGCCCTGTTCTCCAGCAGCCTCATCATCTCGATTGGATCGCATCACCTTAGGGTCGCGACTTTCATTTCCACGATCCCTTTTTTCCTTTCTTATTTTTGATTTAGGGCTCGGTTAATGGCCTAATTTAAGTATACAAGCTTTTGAAGATGGGATGCAGATTATTGCGTTTGATAATGAAGAATGGCTGGCTTTTGTGCCTGGGCTTTAGTTTGAGCCTAGTTTCAAATTGATAAATATAAATTTCTTTTCTTTTAAATAATCCAATTGTTTATTTGTAAATAAATTTTAGTCTGATTGAAATTGACCTACACTTCATTGTACAAATTATATTTCAGTATCTAGACAACTACAAAATTTTCAATCAATACAATATTGTTTCACTCTATTTGATTAATTAGTTTATTGATATAAAAATAAATTTATTCATTTTCAATTTATTAATTTTACCGAATATCACAAAATCTTTTTTCATCCATCTCAATTATACAAAACTATTTATACTTTTAAAATATTTCATATTTAATAATACACTTTATTTGAATTTTAATATATTATCTAAAATGAAATTTAGTAACTAAATCAAAATTTACTATTACAGAAATTCTTTATCGAATAGAATTTAGTTGAATAATAATTTGATTCCAAAATAATAATTATCAAACCGAACACGAATACTATTATTTTAATTAAATTTATAGAATAGTACGGCTTCGAAAACAGGGTTGTTATAGATTTTCCCCCTTGTAAAATTGCCTCTTCGCAATTTCTCGTAGGGACGCGTCACCACAACACAGCCATTACCTCCCTTCCGACAACTACAATTAAATTAAAACTCATTATGTTCTCTAATTGGTTAATACTGAAATCAGACTTATCGTAAGTTATAACTTAAATAGGCTCATTATTGATTTACATTTCTTTACATATGAAAATTTTTCTTTACATATGAAAAATTATCAAAAAATTTCTACGTGTCAAAATTTTTGAAATTTTTTGGCAGAGTATCCTTTTTACGGAGAGCCTTTTGTAATTTAACAATTATAATATAAACAGTATACATCGACCACACAGTCGGAAACACAATATATAATAATATTTCTATCATTTTTATATTTTAATCGGAAAGCGTACCTTTATTTAGCATTTTTAAGAGACTTCGCTTAATTTATATGCAAATACACGACATCTTTATCCATATAATCTTCCCGTACTTGTGCTTAACTCAAATAAGAATGTTATCAGATCGCATATATACCAATTTATAAGCTTTGCGTTACTTAAATCAACAGCCGTATCACATATTATGAATTTGCAACTTCCTAACCAAATTTCGAGCGTCAAAAGCGAATCTAAATTTTTTCCACACCAATCTCAACTTAGTATAGACATTAGTTGCATAAAGAGAAGAAATATGATAAATACGCAACCATCAACTATAGGAGTAACATCACATCTATGTACGAGCCTCTTTCAACAAACTTTTAAAAGTTGAAAATACCAAATCAGATTATGTTCTCAAAGCTTGAATTGTACCGTAATGTTCTAATTTCCCAAAACATTTTTCAGATCATTAGAACATTAAGTATGCAAAGAATTTCGAAAGCTTTTTCTAAAAACATTAAATTCTAAAACAAAGCATATGTGCAGGTTTGCCTAACAAAACGTAAATTTTAGCCTTGAAAACATCAAAATACTTCAAACAAAAGTTGTATCTTAAGTTTCAAGCTTTTCGGAATGGGTAAAATCATTGAAATCGGATAATCCATTCAAAAGTTATGAAAAAATTAGTTCAGCTTAGTTTTCCCCTGTTAACGTATCTTTCAAATAAAAGAAGATTCATTAAAAACGGACATTAAAATCTAAAGTTATGATTATATTTAGTATTCATTTATAACAATGAATCTTATGTATTATCCTGAATTCATACCACACAATCCATTTAATAATTGATGTTCGTTTCAAAATTATCGACTTCAATATTTTACTCGATTATAAACAAATAACTTCACTATTATTTCAAATTAGAAAATATAATCCAATTTTTAACTATTCAATAACATATCAACTACGATTCCAGATTCATCTACTTGTATTTTACAAAACAATTGCAACCCATTTTCCGTTTTAGGTAACCAATTTATATTTCAGACAGCCAAATTCTATTTTCAATAATCAAATTCCTATCTCAGGTCTGCCCCAAACTAAATTACAAGGCAATTGAAACAATACAACACGATATAGGCTATTAAAACAATAACACACCATTCAAAAACCTGCCACACAACTAGCAGTTCAAATTTTAGAACAACACAACAAAGATGGCACCGATACCACATGACTCATGTGCACAGTAACTAAAAATAAGTTTACAGGCCATTTACAAGCGACTAGTACATAGTTTAGACTTATAAATTGATCCCGCTATAAAGAAAATGACATAGGATTCATTGTATTATGTGTATGAGAGTTGGGCAATGAATAACAGTCTTAATGATTCGTATTAAAGAATGCGCGTCTGCATTCTGCAATAGTTGCTAGCATCTGTTAATGTTTAATATCAAATCTTTGACAACTAAACATTAATTACAGCTCAACATCAAATTACTATTCGCTTACATTTCACCCAAACCAATTGCAAATTATTAATTTTCTTTGTATAAAACTTGTACATCATTCACACAACATACACGGCAAGGTATTATGTTTCGGTGTACATAATCACAGCTAACAAATTATATTTCAGGCAATTAAAGTATATTTCAGACCTACCAATCAGGTTTTATCCAATCAATTCATGTTTTAGGTGTGTGTGTGTGCGCATGTGTATGTTTCAGCAATTATATACTAGTATATGTTTTAGCAAGTATAACTTTTAGACTTTGAAATATATATCTTAGCAAGTATATACTACTCGGTTTCATATTTTACTGAACATGTTACAGGAAACAATTCGTGTACATGCATAAATCATGTACAGACATGTTTAAAGTCAGCAAGTACATGCTGCTACAGGTATAACATGCTCACTTACAATTTCTTCATTCAATCTTTCAACAAACAAATTACAAGCTAAAAATATAGTTACATCGGGGCATAAAAGAATACATCACCAACTGCACCATTAGATGTCATTCCTAACTTTACAATAAGCGTTAATTTTGGCCCAAGTGTATTTTGGACAATCCAAAAGAAAGTTCTAAAGAATACCAGTAAAACTAAATTCATTCTTTAAAATCAGTAAACACAACAACCAAATTATGCGGTGAATCATATTACTAAAAGATAAAGTTCAACTCATTAAATATTTTCTAAATAAAGATGTAAAAATAATTTTAAAGAGTTCTTTTATACAATTACTATTTGATGAAGAATTTACCTCGTTCGAAGCATTGGCCACCCATCACCGACTCATTCCCATCACCACTTCACCGACCCACGACTCAACTTCCACCGCGACTCACGACTCAATCCACCTCCATAGCAACCCACGACCTAAATTCTTCCCACGACCCACGACTCAACGACCACAGCGACTCACGACTCAATTCCATCTCCAATCGCGACATACGACTCATCTCCTCCATCCTAAGTCGCGACCGACTCATCTATTACTCCTAGCCAAAGCCCTAAATCCATATGCCGCGCGCGAACGACTTATGCCTCCACATAAGTCGCGTGCCTCCTCCCTAAGTCGCTACCTTCAGTGACCTAATTTTTGTGTGTTAGCTCGAACAATGAAAGTCGCGATTGAAGCTTCTTCTAAAGTTGCGAGCGACATAGCATGAGTCGGAGCCGAGTTAAGACGAGTCGTAGCCGAGTTAACTCTAAGTCGCTGCATATTTTCTTTTCTTTAAGTTGTGTAACCATTGTGTTGTTAATTTTTTTGGTCGAATTGAGTTGTAAGCCTATAAATAGGCAAGTAGTGTCATTTGTAAAAGTGGTTGAATATTGAATAAAAAAAATTCTTGTTGATTGCTTTGTGCTTTCTTCTCTAATTGGTAGTCGAGTGAAATCTCCTATCTCCACCTACGTCATTCGAGTGCGCTCGAATCTTCGTTCGTGAAGCCGATTCACGGAATCAAGTGCGCTTGATCAACGTTGAAGAATCGTAGATCTTTGTTTCTCGGTATCGTGCGCGATCAACGGGACGAAGATAGCTAGAATCCGGCATCTTTGGATCAACGGATTTGGGCATTGCGGTATTTTCAAATCACCGATTGCTATATTTCATCAATTGAAGTTTGTTTTGGAATATCCGCTGCGTCAGTTTGGTATCGGAGCCATACTTAGCCAATCATAGCTAAGTTGATTCTTGGAGCCAAGTATTTGAAGTTGAAGTTTGAAGTTGTGTTCGTTGTGTTCATCTTGAAGTTGCAACAAGAGGAGAACTTTAGATCCATTTCATTTCGGATCAAAGTTGAAAATGGGTTTGAGCCAAGAGTTGAAGCATCACTTTGCTATTATTGTTGAAGGAAGGCCGTGTATACTTAAGAAGTAGCCGAGCCTTGTGAAGTTGTTTTGAAGTTTGAAGCCAAGCTTAGGAACCGTGACTTGTTTGATTTCGTGTTGAAGTTTTGATTTGTTGAAGTTTATTGTTTAAAGATTTTGCGAAGTTCAATCATGCCACCGAGACGAGCTCAACGTCATCGCAATATTAATGCCTTGTATGGAAGAGAAGAGGCCGATGAAATGGAGCAACGAATTCACGAGAGCTTTACTGAAAAGTTGAACGAAGGAATTGGTCGATTAGAGAGAATGATGCTTGAAATGAATCAAAGTAGAAGAAGAATTTCACCTGAATCAAACCGTGGGGGTAGTAGAGTTTCATCACATTCAGAACGGGAGAGGAGAGAAAGTCAAGAGCATAGAAGTGTTGATAATCGAAGTAGGAGGAATGTTGATGATCGGGATCGAAGGAATGTTGGTAGTAGGAGTGGTGGTAGAGATGTTGGAGGACGTGAACGACATACTTCAGATTTTGATGAGGAATTTGTTGGTGACAGAGGGAGTATGCATCGAGATAGAGAACAAACACGACGTCAGTATCGGGATGTAGATGATGATTGTCGATGGGAATCGGGAATGAAGATGGAGATTCCGGAGTTTAAAGGTGGGATGGTTGCTGAGGAGTTCTTAGATTGGTTATCTAATGTTGAAGAAATCTTTGATTTCAAGGAAGTGCCGGAGAATCGTCGAGTGACGTTGGTTGCTACTAGATTGAGGGGAAGAGCATTGGCATGGTGGCAGCAAACTAAACTTACACGAGAACGGATGGGGAAGTCGAAGGTTGTTGAGTGGGATAAGATGAAGAAGTTGATGAGATCTACTTTCTTACCTTACAACTATCAATCACTTATGTACCAGAGGTTGCAGAATCTGAGGCAAGGGACAAAGTCTGTTAGTGATTATGCTGATGAATTTTACCAACTCATTGCCAGGAACGATATTATGGAGACTGAAGAACAGTTAACTGCTAGATTCATTGGGGGATTGAGAATGCAGATCCAGGATATGGTTAATATGTTTGATCCAAGATCTGTAGCAGAGGCACATCAGAAAGCGTTAGCTTGAGAGAAGCAGGGAAGGCGTGGAGGTGGTGTGTTTACTAATTCTAACAATCAAGTGAAGGGGGCCAGTGGAAGTTCTAATGTTCCTAAACCTGTCAGTAAGCCAATTGTGAAGGAGGGTGAGAAGGCGAAGGTTAATAGTGGGTTCAAATGTTATAATTGCCAGGAAATGGGTCATAAAAGCAACGAGTGTCCGAAGCCGAAGAAGAGAACTATGATAGTTGAAGCTGAGGATGAGGATGAAGAGGCTGAGTGTTCTAATTCCTTACCGGTTGAGAAGGAAGACTTGTTGTCGGGAGACGAAGGATATTCACTAATGATGAGGAGAAGTTGTTTGACACCAAAGCAAGAGGAGGAAGACAGTTGGTTGAGGAATAACATATTTCAGTCTACTTGTACTATCCTTGGAAGAGTTTGTAAATTCGTTATTGATGCAAGGAGTTGTGATAAAATTATCTCTACAGAGGCAGTAAAGAAGTTGGAATTGAAAACCGAGAAGCATCCTAAACCGTACAAGTTAGCTTGGTTGAGGAAAGGAGGTGAGGTAAAAGTTGGAAGGAGAGCTTGTGTTAAATTTTCAATTGGGAAGAAATACAAAGATGAAATCTGGTGCGATGTAGTGGACATGGATGTGTGTCATCTGTTGTTGGGCAGACCATGGCAGTTTGATAGAGCAGTTCAACATGATGGTCGTGCTAATAGCTATAGTTTCATGTTTGAAGGCACTAAGATTACTTTAGTTCCCAAGAAGCAGCAACAGAAAGAAAGCAAGCTGGAGGAAATTGAAGAATTGAAAACTCTGTTAACTTTGAAGGAGTTTGTTAAGGAAGTCGAAGAAGAACCTGAAGTGTACTTGTTGATTGGACGAGAGTGTAATGATGAGGTTGAAATTCCAGAAGAAGCAAAACCAGTTTTGAAAGAATTTGAGGATGTATTCCCAGAGGAGTTGCCTAAGGAGTTGCCGCCGCTGAGAGACATTCAACATCAAATCGATCTTGTTCCGGGAGCAGTATTACCGCATCGACCGCATTACCGAATGAGTACGAAGGAACATGAAGAGTTACGAAGGCAGGTGGAAGAGTTGCTAGAACAGGGACGTGTTCAGGAAAGCTTGAGTCCTTGTGCAGTGACAGCTTTGTTGGTGCCGAAAAAGGATGGAACATGAAGGATGTGCACTGACAGTAGAGCATTAAATAAGATTACGGTGAGATATAGATTTCCTATGCCAAGGTTGGATGACTTGCTGGATCAGTTGAGTGGGGCAACTATCTTTTCGAAGATTGATTTGAAAAGCGGTTATCATCAAATTCGGATTAGACCTGGAGACGAATGGAAGACAGCCTTCAAAACGAGAGAGGGGTTATACGAATGGTTGGTTATGCCATTTGGTTTGTCAAATGCACCTAGTACATTCATGCGGGTGATGAATCAAATCTTCAGACCATTCATTGGGAAGTTCGTCGTAGTTTATTTCGATGATATTCTGATTTACAGCAGGAGTACGGAGGAGCATATTCAACATTTGAGGGAAGTGTTGATTATTCTTCGTGAGGAACAATTTTATGCTTCTACAAAGAAATGTGTGTTTATGACGCACAGGGTTTTATTTCTGGGTTATGTTGTTTCAGGAGAAGGTATTCAAGTTGATCAGAGTAAAGTTGAGGCAGTTAGGAATTGGCCACAGCCAAAGACAATTACGGAAGTGAGAAGTTTTCATGGGCTAGCGTCATTCTACCGAAGATTCATTCCACACTTCAGTAGCGTGATGGCTCCAGTTACTGATTGCATGAAAGGGAAATAGTTTGTATGGACAGAAGAAGCCGGGATTGCTTTTGAACGAGTCAAAGAACTGTTGACGACAGCGCCAATTCTTGTTTTACCTAATTTTCAGTTGTTGTTTGAGCTACACGCTGATGCATCAAAGGTTGGGATTGGAGGAGTGTTAAGTCAGCAGGGGAGACCTATTGCATATTTCAGTGAAAAGTTATCAGGGGCAAAGATGAGATACATTACATATGACGTTGAATTTTACGCTGTTGTGCAAGCTGTTAAGCATTGGAGACACTACCTGTTTCAGAAGGAATTTGTTCTTTACACTGATCATGAAGCTTTGAAACATTTACAGGGGCAGGATAAAATTTCAGCGAGACATGCATCATGGATTGCATATTTACAACAGTTTACCTTTGTTGTTAAACACAAATCCGGGGTGACGAACCGTGTAGCTGATGCTTTGAGTAGGAGGAGTCATTTATTAACGACAATGAAAGTTGAAGTGACAGGGTTTGAATTATTGCCAGAGCTGATTGAAGAAGATCCTTACTTTGTGAAATTCGTTGAGAAAGTCAAGGAAGGAAGTACTGATGAATTTGTATTGGTTGATGGATTCTTGTTCAAAGGAAATCGTTTATGTATACCAGATTGTAGCTTGAGAATGAAGATCGTTAAAGAATTACATGAAGAAGGCCATGTAAGCAGAGATCGTACATTGCAGTTGATTTCTCAGTCTTATTATTGGCCATCAATGAGGAAAGAGGTAGAGAGATTTGTGGAGAGATGTCATATCTGTTAGGTTTCGAAGGGAACAGCTACGAATGCAGGATTATATATGCCGTTACCTGTGCCTAACAGACCATGGGTTGATATCAGCATGGATTTTGTTTTGGGTTTGCCTAGAACTCAAAGGGGAAATGATTCTATATTTGTTGTAGTGGACAGGTTTTCGAAGATGGCACATTTTGTAGCCTGTAAGAAGACAGCGGATGCAGTTCGAGTGGCACAGTTATTCTTTAAAGAAATCTATCGTTTACATGGGTTGCCAGAGTCTATTGTTTCCGACAGGGATACCAGATTTTTAAGTCATTTTTGGCTTAGTTTGTGGAAGATGGTGGGAATGAAGCTGAAATTTAGTAGTGCTTATCATCCGCAAACAGATGGGCAAACAGAGGTGGTGAATCGATCATTGGGAAACTTGTTACGATGTCTTGTGAAAGATAATTTGAAGAGTTGAGATTTGAAGTTGTGTCAAGCTGAATTTGCTCACAATCATGCAAATAACCGAAGTACAGGTTTCAGTCCATTTCAGATTGTGTATTCAAATTTACCCAGGGGACCGTTGGATTTGGCAGTAGTACCACAACCGAAGAGGACAGTTAAACGAGTTGCTGATTTTGTTGATGGGATGACGGAATGCCATAGAATCGTTCAGGAACGATTGGAAAAGGCAAATGAGAAGTATAAACAAATGGCAGATAAGAAACGAAGAAGTGTAGTCTTCAAAGAGGGTGATTTTGTTTACGTGGTTTTGACGAAAGATCGCTTCCCAGTTGGAGCTTACAATAAGTTGAAAGCACGAAAAATTGGTCCATTAGAAATCTTAAAGAAGATAAATGATAATGCGTATCGGTTAAAGTTGCCGGAAAATGTTCATACTTCTGATGTTTTCAATGTCAAACATTTAATTCCGTATTGTGGGGAGGATTTCATCGAAGGTGACGAGAGTGTGAATTCGAGGACGAATTCTATCCAACAAGGGAAGGATGATGAAGAATTTACCTCATTCGAAGCATTGGCCACCCATCACCGACTCATTCCCATCACCACTTCACCGACCCACGACTCAACTTCCACCGCGACTCACGACTCAATCCACCTCCATAGCAACCCACGACCTAAATTCTTCCCACGACCCACGACTCAACGACCACAGCGACTCACGACTCAATTCCATCGCCAATCGCGACATACGACTCATCTCCTCCATCCTAAGTCGCGACCGACTCATATATTACTCCTAGCCAAAGCCCTAAATCCATATGCCGCGCGCGAACGACTTATGCCTCCACAGTAAGTCGCGTGCCTCCTCCCTAAGTCGCTACCTTCAGTGACCTAATTTTTGTGTGTTAGCTCGAACAATGAAAGTCGCGATTGAAGCTTCTCCTAAAGTTGCGAGCGACATAGCATGAGTCGGAGCCGAGTTAAGACGAGTCGTAGCCGAGTTAACTCTAAGTCACTGCATATTTTCTTTTCTTTAAGCTGTGTAACCATTGTGTTGTTAATTTTTTTAGTCGAATTGAGTTGTAAGCCTATAAATAGGCAAGTGGTGTCATTTGTAAAAGTGGTTGAATATTGAATAAAAAAAATTCTTGTTGATTGCTTTGTGCTTTCTTCTCTAATTGGTAGTCGAGTGAAATCTCCTATCTCCACCTACGTCATTCGAGTGCGCTCGAATCTTCGTTCGTGAAGCCGATTCACGGAATCAAGTGCGCTTGATCAACGTTGAAGAATCGTAGATCTTTGTTTCTCGGTATCGTGCGCGATCAACGGGACGAAGATAGCTAGAATCCGGCATCTTCGGATCAACGGATTTGGGCATTGCAGTATTTTCAAATCACCGATTGCTATATTTCATCAATTGATGTTTGTTTTGGAATATCCGCTGCGCCACTATTACTTTACGCTCTAAATCATCTTAACTCAAAATCATTCCTTGCAGAATCATTTTCTATAAAATGGAAAAATCAAAAATCCAATCATTGGTTTTCTTTAAATTTAATTAAATTCTTATTTTAAGTTTAATAGCTTGGAAAAGCTAACTTCTAGCAAGAAGTTATATATCAAAAAGAATTCTTTGCACAAAGTTTCTCTCTTATCTTAACTTTATTAAAGTACTTTCGAATCTCATTTATTTTCCAAAGACATACTGGAGAAAATATTTATCCACTAAATTAAAGTATGCAACAATTAATAACATAATACAACAGTAATTGAAATCTAGTTTCATTTCAAACTCTTACTAAATTGAAAATTCATACAAATAAAAATCCCAGCATTTATTACAATCACAAATCAATATTCACAATCATTTAAAAGCACCACACACAATTTATCTAACATGTTTCTTTGTAAATGAATATATATAAAATTTTACAAATGCAAAATTTATTTAAAATTTATTTATCAAAACATCCCAAGGTATCTCCTTCAAAATATAATTTATACACTTCAATAAAATATTATTTTGCCTTTAAAACACTTTTCCAAAGTTATTCTCTTTATTTTGTACAATATTTAACTTATTTCAAAATTCTACTTTTTTTTCAAAAATATTACTAAATAATATTTCTAAATATATTTTATTACCCAAACACTGTGTCCGAATGTCTCATACTAACGTCTAGGAATCCCTCTCGATAACGTTGATCAAGCGCATCGACCAGAATTTACACTCAAGAGGCAATTTAACACAAATTATTTCTATAAGATATACATATATCTTCTGGTATTTTACACTTTCACTAAATATTGCTTACTTAAAATAACATAATCGATGTCATTCATATATATCATTTATAACAAAATTTGATCCTATTTAATATTTACTTTTATGAAAGTTCTTTCAATCCATTTCAAAATTAAAATAAAATAATTCTTAACAAATTTCAGTTCCATTGTGCATCTTGATATTTATTCGGTGGTAGCAATAATTATAATTTCATTTTATGTAAAATAAGGTCTTCAATTTTCTTTACGGTAACCACACTAATGAAGATACTGTAATGTTTAATAATCAATATCGAGCCGATTATAATTTTTAGCGGAAAGTTCCTACTTAATACTAATTCAACAATTATTTAATATTTTTCAAAACAATCAAACATCCATTGACCGATAAAATTTTCTTTTCCATTACTTATTTCATTTATTAAGTATATATTCAAATTCCAAATTTAATTAGATATATATTATTTATCATTTATATTTTATAACTGTTAATTGCGTAGACATTTTTATTATTCCCAGCAGCTCTATTTTGAAGAAACCGCTGGCTTTTATTAATAATTGGGTTCATCCAAATGCAAAAGGGTTTATAAATTCTTTGAATTATAACTTTTTATTCTATTCCACATTTTAAACTAAGTTTAACCAAAAATAAACGTTGATGCAAACAAAATACAATTTAATCAAACAATCACCTTCGACGGAATGTTATTTTCCAACTTCCGCTGTGCACTTTGATCACTAACGGATTGAGACACAATAATTCAATTCTAATCCATCTAAGGTGTAGCCTATATTTATTTATCAAATCTCAATTTTAATAAAAGCAAGTTCCAATATTTTCATAACAATGAGTTATATAGTATTATCAAAAGATTTTCCAAATACGTCCCAATGATTATTCCCAATAATCATTTATATTCCTATTCCTAAATAATTAAAAATTACTAACTACCAAGGGACGGGATTCTAGGTCATCTAGGTTCCAATCTCGACTCTGTACAGTTTATATTCTATAATGTTCTGAATCCAGCTCTGATACCAAGCTGTGAAGACCACACTGCTATACCCAGTTTAGAAAAGAATATTACGAGTAATATTGTCTGCTAATCTAGAGAATATGGCTGATTAAGGGCAATTGAATGTGAATCTTTATATTAACACCGACACGTCTTATTTACCTTTTGAGGATCTGAACTGAAATTTAGACGTCTATAGTATTAATATAAAGTAATAAACACCTCGATAAAAAATATTCAGAACATTGTATAATATAGATAAATCAGAATCAAAGTCATAGATTGCAGGACTAATATACAACATATTTCATAATAAGATGCGAGTCTACAAAATGCCAATACTAGACTCACTCTAATATACATCATATCTCATACTCTATATCAGGTACAAAATGACTACTGAATAATATTCATGACATAACTACTAAATGTCAATATACATAATGATGAAATAAACTAAAACTGTCAAAATAGTCTACTTCAAAGCTAACATAAAATCCATAAGTCAACGAGTCTTTGTACCTGTAAAGTCTCGGCCTTACACGTGTATTAAAATAATAAACGGGTCAGACTGTATCTAAAAAAAAGGTGAGATACTAATATCATAACTTCATGACTTAAAATAATAAGCCATATAAAATATGCCAAACAAACAATCATAATAAGGCATATTAATTAAATTCACTACTTTATAAATCCATAAATGACTTAACTCTAAAATAAGTCATCTCAAAATATGCCTAAAACCCTAAAATCCAAACATATCAAACCAATAAATATAGATCTCGAAGTAAGTCATAAACAATCAAATAAGGCATATCTAACCAATCACAATTTTATAAATACATATAAGTCCCAATAGACCATCATTTCAAAATATGGTGATAACCAATTCAAAATTCCTTAGAGCCATAATCTGAAGAAATAATTAGCAATAATAAAATAATAATGGTAGCCATCTATCAGTTTAATACAGTGACACGCAACCTACCGAAAGAGACCCGCTACATAGAAAGAAAGCCTACCGGAAGAGACTGCAAATTAGGAACACCGCTCAAAGAAAAGAGCAGCCACGTACCTAATATGTCCTATGCAAATTTACCTACCGAAAGAGGTAAACATAGTCTAACTGTATAAAACAAAATAAATCGATCGGTTGTAGTATTTATAGACTACGATGTATGTAAAAATCTACCTTCTGAAAGAGACACCCATATTTACACCATAACAGATCTTACAAAAGAGATATGTCCACCCAAATCTAAAATCATATCGATTCTCAAATCGACGAAAAATGAGTTATCTTCTCTCGAATATCTATCGGTCTGAAATCCGAACACCCTAAGATAATACAACTCTAAGTGTTAATTACTGCCACTCCAGTAATTGCAAGAATTTAGCTAATTGTTCCATACCAGATAGTAAATTCAAGTATTTACTAAAAGCTAGTAATTTCCACTTTAAACTCTATTTAACAAATTATAATAATAACCGAAAGAATTGTACGAAAAGTCCCATACCAATCCAACAGTTCAATCGTTTATTAAAATACTTTGTTTCATAGAAAAGAACGAAATCCAACTGAAATGGAAATCATTCAATTTTCCCATTTAAAATCCAATTATAATTATTGACCAATTTTTTTTAAAGAAGGATTTTATAAAAATTTATTTTGATTTAAAATTTTAAAATAATAAGAAAACATCTTTCGAACTATATAAATATATGTATTATTAAATATTTTATCAAAACCTTTGAATTTAATAAAAATCTCTTTTTACTATTTATAAATAGATAAATTTTATAATTTGCTAATATAAAGAAAATCATTTCTTTTCAGAAAGATTCCTTATATATATATATATATATATATATATATATATTAAAATTTTTCTTTTCGAATATTTTTATCTCTAAAAGTATTTTCTAATAATAATACTTTAAATTTGTAAATATGTTCATAAGTATAATTTATATACTTAACCAAGCGATTTCAAATTGTATATCTTATAAAAAATGATTTTCTAAAACTCTCCTTCAAAAATATCTTAATTTAATATATATATATATATATATATACACACATATATATTATTAAAAAAATTCTAATTTCATAGAATATAATTTATATATGCCTCGAAATTAAAGAATCAAGTGTAACAAAGGATCAGAAATTCAAATTACATCAACTAGTTCCAACATTAATCAATATGAAAGATTATTCTAATTGTGGAATTATTTAGCGATCCAAGTTGTTTTTCAACAACTCTGATCCATCCATAATTACATAATCATCATACTATCTAACTATGAAATCAAATACATTTTTGATGGTTTTTAACATATATGCTATGTCACACTTAATCATTGATTCAATCCAATATTTCAAACACACAATCAACCATTCAACCATCAAACCAATTAAATCCATAGCATGCAAATTTTATTTCAATTGTATATTCAATCACTATTAAAAGTTTATGAAATTCATAACTAAGCAAGGCATTCAAACAGTGAAGGAACTAAAGCCTGTAGTGGAAGAAAATTCTACCATTTTGTATCTTTAATGGGCCTATGAAGTCTAAATACAATTAGATCTTAACTAAATCTTTTTTAAATAAAATCAACATTTTATTTAGTTTGTTGAGAAAGAAATATCAAAAGGGTTTGAATATTATATAAATTTAAATGAATGAGTGTATCAAGTACACCTACATGTAGTTACTTGTTAAGATAAATACGAGAAAGAAACTTTTACTTTTCTTCCCTAATTGTTATGAAATTAATTAAGGGAGTAAACAACATTAATTAAAGAGAGAGAAACCTCTCATTTTTTTCTTTGATTGGATTGATAATATGTTAAGTAAACATGTTAAAATTTCAAATGAATGTTTTATAAGGAATTCAATAGTCCAATTTGATTTATTAATTACAAATAATTCTGCGCATAGCACATGCGTCCGTGTGTGTAGTGTAAGTCAAACATATAAAAGTATATAAAGCTAATGTAAACATTGCATAAGTGTTGGGATATACACCACAACAGACATATTTCCCATTAATATATACCTTTATCATAAAAATGAACAATTTTATTTATTTATTAATATATAAATACATACATATATATATATATATATACTATAAATACACAAACATATATACAATTAATGTTTAGCATAACAGTTCAAATAAAATAAATTTCATTTCATTTACAAGCAATAAATCAAAGAATATTAAGATTAATGAAAAAGGTTTGAAACAATTGTGAAAAGATTCATTCCTTTTTAAGTAGAGATATAATTAATAATTAGATGGAATTGAAAATCATGGTATATATCATTAATTTAATATTTGATTTCATTTCAATTACAAGCAGTAAATCAAAGAATATTAAAATTAACAGAAATGGTAAACAGTTGTGAAAAGATTCCTTCCTTTTTAACAGATATATAATTTTTAATTAGATGGAATTGCAAATCATGGAATATATCATTGATTTAATGTTTCCTTTTATCTTTTAAAAGAAAAAGTTTATCTTAAAATAATTTGAAACTTGACAATTAAAACATCATATTAATTGGATGACAAAGATTAAATAGTGCGATTATTACCAAATTTTAATTACATAGTAGCTTATGTCTAGATATTCAAGTGTAAACCTTTTGATATAAAAATAGAATTGTGAATAAAAAATTCAAAGTTTAATTATGTTCTATTTTTTTAAACAACAAAATCAAACAACATTGGTATATATAGTTTGAGATAATAATATCTAGATCTAGATTAAACAAACTTTGTAAACAATCACATAGAGTACAGAAAATAAAATTAAGAAGGTCTAGATGTAGGTTAAATTAGTTAACCAAACTATCATAAATGAGATAGAAAATGATATGTTACAATTCATAAAAAAATAGCGGTGAACAAAAGAAAACATTCTATGTTTTAACATGATAGAACAATTGATTCAAGCAAGAGAATAGAGATATTCAAATCAAGATTCAAATTCACAAGTTTAAACAGAAGGGAAAGATATCGATTAAGGTGATAGGAACAAATTATAGGATATCTAAATATAGAATTATACACACATATAATTACCTTAGGATGAAGAATGTAGAAATACCTTGAATGATAGAACAATACGTAGACCTGATTGATCACTCTCTAGATCCGATAGACCTTACCCTTCATCACACCTTGATTTGTGAATGAACCACATTTTTAATTTAGTTTGATGAAGATTTGAATTTGTTTTTCATGTTTTTTTGGATGAAGTTTTAGCCATGAACGAATGGTCGAGAGGAGGAAGAAAAATGAACAAAAAACCCACATTCGATTCTTTATGCTTTCAAAAATTAGGAGATTTTGTTTCTAATAGAATTAAAGGAACTTTTTCCTATTCTCCTATTAAACCTTCCTCCTTTATTTCCTCGTTTTAAATTTCAATTAATCTGATTAATTGATTTCCCTCTCTTACCATTATATGGCTGATCCAAGCACATTCCAAATATGCAACTTTTTCAAATAAAAGAAAACAACTTTTATGTAATTATTTATTATTTAAAACTGGTTTAAAATTACACCGATATCGCATATCGATAAATGCAAATATAACTTTTATACATGCATTAAAATAATTACCAACAACATTCAAAACATTAAATAAATTAACAATAATTAATATTTCATAAATATTAATTAATTTAAGCATTCTATCGAGTGACTATAGTTGGGTCGAGTGGAACTATTGGAAGCAAAGCACTATTAAAGAGAGGATTCGTCTCCTCAATTATATGAGATTAGTATCATAGTCAACTTTAGTCAACTCAAAGTCAAAGTCTCTAGACAGAGAATTTTGGTTAATAATAATTACTATTATTGAACCAAGGACTTTGTGTTTGGACTACAAAGTTGAATGTGGATGCTATTAGAGTTTTGACCATTACCAAGTTCCAAAAGTCCAAATGTGATATAGTTTTGACGAAGAGAATTGGTGTAAATAATTGTCACTATCAGGTACCATTTAGAGTAAGTAAAATTTGACTTTACCGAAAAGACCCGTAAGCGATGAATTCAGTCAAACTGTCATACCACCTGCCGAGTGATGTGTGAACATTAATATTTAAATTGTTTACGCTGATTGAATTCACGCCTCCTAGTCGCACAACCGCATTTGTGATTTCTCCGAAATTGTGTTACAAACTAATTAAATTGTGTGGTTTCGGCGAAATCACAAATGCGGTTGTGCGATTAGGAGGCGTGAATTCAATCAGCGTAAACAATTTAAATATTAATGTGCACACATCACTCGGCAGGTGGTATGACAGTTTGGCTGAATTCATCGCTTACGGGTCTTTTTCGGTAAAATTTGATTTTACTTACTATAAGTGGTACCTGATAGTGACAATTATTTACACCAATTCTCTTCATCAAAACTATATCACATTTGGACTTTTGGAATTTGGTAATGGTCAAAATGCTAATATCATCCACATTCAACTTTATAGTCCAAATACAAACTCCTTGGTTCAATAATAGTAATTATTATTAACCAAAATTCTCTGGCCAGAGATTTTGATTTTGAGTTGACTAGAGTTGACTATGATACTAATCTCATATAATTGAGGAGACGAGTCCTCTCTTTAATAGTGATTTGCTTTCAATAGTTCCACTCGACCCAACTATAGTCACTCGACATGCTATGATTTGACTATAATCAAAGCGGATCTTTCACATTGAAGATCTACCTTATTCTCATGTCGAGAGAACTATGTAAATCAGCCACATCGATATTTTCTATTTGACCTTAGTTATATTAACCAACAGAAAACTATGTAGTGAGTAGTTCCATAGTTATACAATAACTATCAGTACGTAACCCTTAGATGCCCCAAGCAGTCATGAGTAATACCCTGCCCAACATTTGGAGAGTGCTATGTACTCTAGTCTCAATGGATACGTCGATATCCAGTCTCGATGCATCTTGACTAGGAACATTTAAAATGATATATTTGCTTTACTATGGGTACTCATGGTTACAACACTTTGTAAGTACTATTACAAAATATACCATTTATGGATTTTCTATTAAACGTACTTTTAATTAAATAAATTAATATAACACCTTTATTGGGAATAAGATTTGTCAACGAGTTAGATATATGTAAAAAATTACATAATTTTCCCTAGGGCATATCCTTAACTCTATTAAACATTAGTGTAACTAATTAGATATAGGTGTGTGAGTTAATTAAAATAACTTAGCAATAGTGAAGTCGCTCCTTCCTGTTACGACCAAACATCCTTTCATCAATACAGGAATTTTACACACTACCCTCTGAAGTTGAACGCTAACCACTCGAAGCTTGCATCACCCATCGCCTACCGATGCCTGAAACGCCTCAACTGAACCTCGACGATCTCTGACACCACACCTCCGATTAGAAAATCGCACATGCCTCCAACCTCGAGTCCAAGCCCAAGTAGTACATTTGGATGCACGTGTTGCTCTTGATTCACACACTTGCCCAAAGCACCTCGTCATGGCAACCTAGGAAAATGCCTCGCCCATCGTTCTGCTCCTCCGCCTGAGCCCCATTCACCAGCAGCCTCATTACCTTGATTAGATTACATCACCCTAGGGTCACGAATTTCATTTCCTCGATCCTTTTCTTCTTTTTATTTTCGATTTAGGACTGAGTTAATGACCTAATTTGAGTATATAAACTTTTGAAGATGGGATGCCGGTTATTGGGTTTGATAATGAAGAATTGTACAAATTGTATTTCAATATCTAGACAACTACAAAATTTTCATTCAATACAATATTGTTTCACTCTATTTGATTATTCAATTTATTGATATAAAAATAAATTTATTCATCTTCATTAATTTATTGATTTTATTGAATATCAAAGAATTTTTTTCCATCCATCTCAATTGTACAAAACAATTTATACTTCTAAATATTTCATATTTAATAACACACTTTATTTGAATTTTAAAATATTATCTAAAATGATTTACTAATTAAATAAAATTTTACTATACCAAAAATTCTTTATTGAATATAATTTAATTGAATGATAATTTGATTCCGAAATAATAGTTATCCAAACCGGATTCGAATAATACTATTTTAACTAAAATTTGCAGAATAGTACGGCTTCGAAAACAAGTTTGCTACATAATTAGTCCATGTTTTTCCCTAAAACATTTTATAAATCACTTTAATTAAATTTAAGCATAATCAAATAATATTCCAACATACAAACATACTTTACAGGATCAGAACATTCATATGAAAGTCAAAATTAAACCCAATAGGTTAGGATAGTTTTTAGAGAAAGATTTTACTCACTTTGCTTTAGAAAAACATTTTTTAATCTTCTTTTGTTTCTTAGATTTGAAAGCCTCAATCTTCTAGCTTGAAATCTCTTCCTTCTTCGTTAAGTTTATGGTCGACCTTGCGTTTTTTCTTAAAGAGTTTATTTTATTTTTAGTTTGCGACGTGAAGACGAAATGAAGTGAGATGGAAAGAAGGGTTAGGAATATGGGTTACTTAGTTAGGACCAAACCGACTTATTTCCTTTAACCAATCCTTACCATTAAATTTCAATTTTTTTCTTTCATTAATCCACACTAATCAAATTACTCTGATTTCCTTTGGTCGATCCAATTAACTTTTTAAACTGCCCCAAACTTAATTAATTAAATTTCACTTAGACAATTCTCGCAGTTAAATTACTTTCATAATTTAATTATAATTCCTCTATATTATTAATTTAATTTAATTTTATACTAATTTTTCATATTATGGTCCCTTCAAAATATAGGTCAGATTAGAATGCAACTAATATAGGGCAATAAGGAAGGGCACACGAAGCTAGTTTCAAATTTCAAGTGAATCAGAGTAAGATAAATGAAGTTATGGCTAAAAGAAGGTGGAAGGATGATTGATTATATGGACCGAATTGGGCCCATTCATGTTGCTTTAAATAATATGCGACCAATATAGGATGACAAGGTAGGTTCCTAGAAACTATGTTTTGGGTTTCAAGTCAATATGTGTTGATTTGCTCAAATTAGGGATGAAATAAGATGGGTCGGCTTTGGGATGGGTAGTTAGTGGTGGAACTTCGAACTTTGAAAGCAAGAACTTCTGGATTTTTGAGTGGAAACTTCTGATATTGGGGTCGGTACTAATCTATCACTATTCGAGTGTTGGGTTCAGGGTGAGTACAGCAAGGCTTCGGGGTGGGATGGAGATGAATTCGGGCTAGGATGGTGATGACTTTAGGCTTGAGGCCAACGAACTAGGGCCATATTGAAATTTGGATGAGGGTGGGAGGATGGGTCAGTACCGACGCATCCCCAAATTGTATCCTAATCCTCAGTTTTGACATCTTTTAATTAGCATCAAATCTAGAGGGATGATAGATGGTGATGTGAGGAACCTACGGAGGAAATTTGGTGGCAATCCAACTATTTGACCTCGAGATATGACGAATGGATGATCGATAATGTATGAAACTATGCTGAGATTACTTTGGGCCAGACCTAGGAAAATTGGAAGATTACACCAGACAAGACGTAGAAAAATTCTAAGGATGCTTCGGGACAACATAACGATGTAATCTATTATTACAAAGGTGGCGTGGTTCTATGTGGTTGAGTTAACACAGTCTTCTTTCATAATTATTGCAGTTATACTCTATATATCAATGCAGTTTTGTTTTAGCATAATTTATTCTGCTAGGATGGTGGAGTTTTCTTCCATCGTGTTTGATCGACACCTTACCGTGGATTTGTTTCATCCATATGCAGTCCGTGAGTGGGTTGCTTTATGAAGACACGACCACTATAGGCTTGTGCCTTATTATTGTTATTGCCAGATTGATGCGGTTTTGCATTAGGATGACGATGCAATTCAGCCTTATTCAATTGATTGTTTGACTCTTGGATGGGTATGCAATTCATTTATGTTTTGGAGTTATGATGTCATCTAATAATTGCGATATTGCTAAATTGATGCAGTTTGTTTGACTTATACATTTGAATCTCTATAGCATATGTTTATAGGTGAAAAGTGGATGTTACAAATTGCGTAACCTTCTTAGAATTAATTCTTTTATAGTTCTTATAGTAAATAATCATAAAATTCAAAAATATTTTTTTTTAGTTTTTTAACAAATGGAGTCTAAATCACAAATTCATAGTTTGTAGAACTTTGTTCTTTATAGAAAAATTGATGATAGGAAAGAAACAAATCCTTTGAAATGGAATTCATTTTTTCTAAGACTATATAATGCAAGAATAAAAAATCTATTTTTGTGGACATCTTCAAAAGAAAATCTTATTGCTTCAGAGCTACAAAATTAAAACTTTTGAAAAGCAATAATTTTTCTTAACGCTATATATATATATATATATATATATATATATATATATATGGAAAAGGATTAGCTACACTCAAATTTGCTACACCTCTAGTCCCTCTGATTTCCACCACACATTCCATATTAAATAATATAGTTAGTGAGAAGAGAGAGAAAGTAGTATTATTTAATTTAGAATGTATGGTGGAAATAAGGGGGAATTAGAGGTGTAGCCAATTTGATGTGTAGCCGATCCTTGACCATATGTTTATATATATAAACATATATATGTATGTATGTATGTATGTATGTATGTATGTATGTATGTATGTATGTATGTATGTATGTATGTATGTATGTATATGTAAAGGGGGCAGAGCTGCTTATAGAATTTAACTATCTTAGTGGCAACTTGTAGGATTAACACCCAAGGGTGCACTAAGAATATTTCTAAGCTAGGAATTAGGAATCTCATTTTATATTCAGAGTTATCCTTAGAATCTTATAGTCTCTCTGTCCTACTGATTTATTACCAATATTCATTATATGTATCTATACAAAAATAATATGAGTTTTTTTGTTCTTCAATTTCATTCTGTTGTTGTATGAGAACTTTATGATATTCTTCACAAAATTTTTAAAAGGTTCTTTTACTTATTGGCCTTATTTCTTTTGGATTATTTATTAGTATATGTCTGTTAATATTACTGATAGTGTAATATAAATTTATTTCTGGGTCATCTGTTAAGTCTAATAATTCTTCTGCGTATTTTGCTTTGAATATTGTTGTTATTTCATATTGTTCTTTATCGTTTATATTTAAGCTTTTCATTATAGAGAATAATTTTACTGGGAAATTTTCTTCTACGTGTTGCTCTAATATTTCCATTTTGTTATGAAAATCAAATCTTATTGAATATTTTTGGATTATATGTAAACTTTTAAGGGGTATAAAAATCTGTTTGTGAAGTAAATCAAAGCTATCTGGAATAATCAGATAAAAATTATACTGTATGAAAAATTATCTTAACCAAAATATTTTTCAAAATATTACTTTGACGTGTGGGTATTTATACTTAAACTTAACTATGCTTAAAATATTTTAGTCTTATTACCAAAATACTTTTTTCCTAAGACACATATCCTCACCTTGTCACTCTCATCTTATTACTTTCTCATAATGGCATCACTTACCTAAGAGGGTACTTTTTTAGATTTTGAACGAGTTTACGTCTGTTGGATTATAGGCTAAGAGAGATTTGGATTGTCTCGGTATTTGGTGTCAAAGAAAAGTACTTAAGCATATGGTATTTAAGTCTTAGTATCATAAGTATAAGTAAACTAAGTAATAATGGGTAAAAAATAATCTTACATAGTTGTATAACTTTTATCCTTTCTTCCTTTAGCTTTGATCAGAAAGATTAAGTTACAGATCATTAGGTTATTGCCAAGCGCCATGAAAAGAAAGCTCTAATATTGTTGCTCACAATAGTTTTTGATTAAAATACAAGTTTTGATGATTCAACTTTCGATGATCATCTTCACGTACTTCTGCCAAATATATAAGCAGTTCTTCCGATTACAATAACATACAGCTATCACATAATATTCTTATATCTTACATTATACAATAAAGTGGCACACTAAAATAGACAATGGCCAGCTGGAAAGCCTTTTTATCAGCAATTATTATCTTGGGATTCTTCTTTATTTTAGTGAACAAGCTTTATTTCACATCAGTTTCTGCTTTATTTCACATCAGATGCTGCTTTGTATCACATCAGATTTTATCTTTATTCTTCTTCTGTAGAATTCGTGGATTATTTTTCTTCAACTTGATGCTTATTGAGAAGACGTTTGAAATTATTTATTATATGAGGCTTCGGTGGAAGGTATCAAATTCTTTGTACATATGGCCAAACCCTTCTATTGATTTGTTGATATAGATCTTCATGGTTTGAGTTTCAACATATAGTTTAAAATCTTTTTCTTCAGTCCTGTCCCGTCCAAGATTAGAACCGAGAACATATGCCATATACCTTTCATAACTCTATTGCGCATTCATTTTATCTAATGACATATCTGGAGAAACTATTTGATTTTCCCACTTTTTATAATTTAGGTCAAAATTGTAGGATTTAATCTTTATGATATGTCTGGCTGGATTATATATGTGTTGACCAAAATGTGAAGGTATAGAGGATATTTCTAGACAAATTTTAGTATCTAGGACTTCTGTGAAATAATCAGTGATAGGACCAAGAGGTTCGGGTAGATCAGTCTAGTTCCAACTGTCTACATAATTTTTCTCACAAATCCACAATTTAGTAATAGAGATGGTTCTATAACGATATTATTTTGGACTAAATACTTGTATTATGTAATCTTCAAATCTATCCGAGGCATTGAAGCAATTACGGTACACCTACAATCTGCCATATAGTTTGAGCAGTCTTCATATAGATTCTTACATGGAATATTGTTATTTCCATCAATTTCTCAATTAATATTTATCCCTGTATTTTGCCTTGTTGTTATACCAGATAAGACCTTATACAATATTTTATAGGTTGCCACATCATAGTCTATAGGGAATATCAAAAAATATAGTTCTCTGTTTAGAGGCTCAAGAAATGCTGATGCTGGTTCTTCCTTTTTGGTGAATTTTTGTATAGGTATCAAGGTTGGAGGAGTTCCAAGCTTTACCATTTTTCCATGTTACTTAATTTATTCCATTCCAGCCTTGTTTAATTTCACTCATCCAATTATATGGAACTTAGATTACTAATCGAAGTGGGTTCGGATAATTTTAGCTATCTGACCCCGGTCTCTTCGAATTCAAAGTCACTTCCAATCTAAACTATTTACAATTCAATTTAATCACAAGATGTCACACTTTACACAGTAATCCACTATTGATAGATAATCCAAATATCACAGTACAATCTCACATCTCATATCACAGTACATAAGTGATCAGCCTAGATATTAATTCAATCATTCATAAGCAAGTTAAATTAGATGATCAATCTCAATTTAGTTACCAACTTAATTACTTAAATTACCTTTAATCCTGTTCACCTATCATTAACTAATCAAAAACCAATTAATTACCCACTTTAAATTGTTTTTCTCGATTAATCATCCTTGATTAATCATTGTCTAATTTCATTAAACAATTAGCCCTAAATGAATTACGTCGATTAATTATTCTTTAACCATTCACTTTAATTACTCTTAGTAATTAATTAATGATTCTCTAATTACTTTCATTAATTACACTTTTAAATAATCGTATTCAAGATTAACTTCCCTTTAACTACTTACTTCAATTAATTAATTATTTAATTAATTTCACCGAGTAATCCTTCCTTAATTACTTTATCATGAATTAGTTATTCAACTTAACTTAATTAACGTTGGTTAATTACAAGTTATTTACCATTAAATTAATTAACCATTCTTAATTAGCCAACCAATCCTTAATTAAAATTCTTAATTAATCCTTAATTGCCTAATAATTAATCAGTTATACTTACTAATTTATCTTATCTTAATCAGTCAATTAGCCATAATTACCATGCTTAATTAAGTTAAACAAATAAGGATTAATTTTAAAATAAAATTTCTCAACTTTAATTATCAAACATCATAAATCAGTTATCGCTCAAAATGGTTTAATGACAATTAAATTTAAACTTATTAATCCTAAAATCTCTGAGAATTTAAAATATTTAAAACTCAACAACTGAACCTATTTGTTAAAACTTTGGAAAGTAAATTTACTATAGAATTTTTTTTTTAACCCAAATTTCTTTTATTTACAAAAGTCTTGCTTTAAATTAGGCAACACACAAAATCCCTTGGCCTAAACTCATACCAACCCCGATTCCAAAATTGCACAGCCCACTAAGACAACTGGACCGAAGCACAAAACAAAATACATCGGGACAAACCCAATGACAACGAAACCAGACACCCTCCAACCTTCTTCCTCATCCATGCGAAAATGATAACCCACGATCGACTTCAGAAAACAAAACAGCTTCGAATGCAATCGAACACTACAACGACAAACTTGAGACTATGCCGAACACAGGACCTCGATCGCGAGAACACTGATCCAAACCAGAATCACCTATACATGGTAACGAGCTTGCACATGCACATCTACTTCACCGGCCAACCCATCGCCGCTCCATCGCCGAGTGATCTCACCTTGACCCCTCATCCCAATCACCGCCTTGCCGGATCCTGTCACACCCCTAATCGTAGTCGATCAATTCTTCCCCAAATTTCCAAAACCAAAAAAACACATCTACCTCCGCTGATCGATGAAATGCACTCGCTACATACCCAGAACTTCTTCGCCGCCTCCATCCATCGGAAGTTCCCTCACCGTGCTACCTTTCTACCAGAAATCACCCACTCCGGTTGCGCCGCCAGCCTCTGGTTCCACCTCGATTCCACCCAAACCACAACTACCCTTAATCCCTAACATCGAATGACTTCCCCAATCTAAGCCCAAAAACCTAAATGTGCCACGGTCGACACCTTCCTGGTGAACACCAGCACCCTCCAGTCAAGCCGCGTCGACTCCTGTTGACTAGATCGACGTAGAAATTTTTTTGAACAGAAAACATTCAGCTGTACATTTCTCAAAACATAGATTACTAAAAATTACAATTTAACTGCTAAAATTCATAATTTCATACAACAATTGAGTCTGCATGTCTAAATTCCAGAATTAAACATGTTTATTTTTCACTAAAATTTAGTTTCCACTGTAAATTTCCAATTTCCAGATAAATTGTTTAGTAAATTTACTTGTTTTGATTCTTAGAATTTGTATGATGTCAACACACACCATTACCTTTTAAACATCGTGTGTTCAAAAAGATCAGGGAAAGAAATATTAAATTTTTAATGTAGTTAACACTATAAATATTTAACAAAGGCATGTATATACCTAGACACATGCATACATTCCATTTCTTACATTTATATATTTACATAGGCAATATTTACAGCCATTCAAGCAAATTGATAGATTTGAAACCTTATGAAGAGAGTTTACTAACAAGCATAAATTTTTAAACAGGATTTAGCATTTAAAGAGTAGCCAGTTACTCACATCTATATTTTGAACAAAGGAGCAGACTTGATTTTTTTTTTTTTGCAAATCTGGAATTTCATTTGATCTTGAAGCTGCAAGCTCCTATCTGAAACAACAGTTTGAAAAAAACTTCTTGTTTGAACTGGAGTCCCTTTTGTTGTTAAGAACATTCAAGCTTGAAAAACAGAGCAGATGTTGGCTTGATGATTGCTTATATAAACTTTCTGGTTTGAGAACTTATGGAAGATCTAAGTAGTTGAATTTGATTTTGTTTCTGGGTTTTGTTTCAGATTTCTTCTTTGTTTTGTTTTAGAGAGTGAACTGATAAAAGGAAATGTAAGAGACGTATGGAGATGTGTATATAAAATTTATCCTATCTTTTTATTAATTATTTTTAAAATAAAAATAAAATAAAATAGAGACAAATGTTCAATTACTTAACACTTGTCATCAAACATGTTTCTTTGCTTGCATTTGTTATAATACAAAGAGAATTTGTTTATATTTGTGATTCTTGTATAAATTTATCTACATTTGTAATTTCCAAACATAAATATGCTATTATATGTATTTATATAATATCCTAACCTTAGTTTTATATTTATAAATGTCTTAATATTTAATGTTTAAACTCTCACTTTATTTATTTACATGTATTTTTAAAAGTAAATGATAAAAATCCACTTACACACTAAGAAAATAATAATTATACTAGTTTAATATACCCTTTGAAAATTTAATACATTGAATCCAAATCAATGCTTACAATTTACCCACATAGAAAACATTATTTTATTTAAATTGTATATATACATACACTTATACACCTATGTGCATATACTTAAAATTTCCAACTGTTTAAAATATCCATTCAGATATCAGCATTTATTATAGCTCAAATCCATTTATATACATCCATATATTTTAAATTATCAAAATTTCATTTGTATAACCAAATAGAATTAGATAATTATTCAATTATCAGAGGATCAAAATCCGGGTTATCACATTCCTCTGCCCTTTGAATCTTTTCGTCCTCGAAAAGGAACGAAGCCAAAATTTATTAAAAATGTTAAAACCAGATAAAATTTCTTTGGCCAATTTTAAAAAACTTTAAAAATCTATATGATATTACTAAAATAGTTTTTATAAAATACTTTTATAACTCGATGTCTCAACCAGTCTATCCTTATTCTTACAGAAATTCGGTCATACGTTGATCAGACATAAGACTGAGAATCTATAAATACTCGGTAAACTCGTTTTCAACACCCTGTGAAAATACTTGGAAAATAATTTATTAATAATATAGAAAATATTTTGGAAACAGAGAAAACATCTTTGGTGAGAATGCTCTGGAGATCATCCACCCCATCCATGGTCGCAGTTACATCCTGAGCTACGTTGCCATCGCAGCAAAAGTCCATGTAACTGTAGGCATCAACGCCCTCAATTTTCGCTGCCAAAAATGAAACTTCTCCATTCTCACATAGGTCGCAGTCTACCGATTTAAAATCAAACGTGGACTGTTGGCTCTCAGCGGCACACACGGCTTTCGCTATGCCACCATAGGTCGCAGTCTACCGATATAAAATCGAACGTAGACTGTTGGCTCTCAGTGGCACACACGACTTTCACTATGGTCTACAGTAGATCGCAGTGACATCGAGTTAAACAATCATCACGGCGTAACTCAAATGCCTCTGTAG
The DNA here is from genome assembly GCA_030765085.1 of Allium cepa. Classification (NCBI taxonomy): domain Eukaryota; kingdom Viridiplantae; phylum Streptophyta; class Magnoliopsida; order Asparagales; family Amaryllidaceae; genus Allium; species Allium cepa. The sequence goes on from CM060933.1 coordinate 64,005,352, forward strand.
GCATCAGCGCCGTCGACTTTCGCTACACACTACTCATAATCCTCAGGAACTAGTTTTGTCCAGACTCCTCATAGGATCAACTTTAGAACCCCCCTTTAGGGTTCAAGGCAGTACCACCCTATTGCACTCCTAAGAAGTTTGTTTCAAAGGAGCGCCTTTTTCCGCAGAGCCAATCTCAAAATACTTTATACTATACTCTTATAGTATCTTTCAAATCATACCCTTTATGATTTTCGCCCAAATCTCCTTTACACAAAATCGATTTCCAAAATCGATAATTCTCAAACTAGGCTTTCCAAATTCCAATATTGATTTTACCCAAAAATCAAAAAGCCTTTCCAAATCCAAAGGTTGCAAAAACCCTTCCTCCAAAATCATTCTCATAAGATCCTTTATATATATAGATACATACATATATATATATATATATATATAACTTTAAAAATCTTTGGATCACTTCAAACTTGTATAAATTCCTTTTTTATACTTCAAATTCCTTCAAAAGCCCTTTTCTTCTGGCAATAGATTCAACAAGGGGAGATTTATATTTTATATAACAAAGATATATAACTTTGTTTATTCCAAATCAAATATTCAAATTTGATTACTCTATAAAGTCACTTACCATATTACTTACTTCCATAAAGTTAATTTCTACCATCGAAATATCCAATTTCCATTTTACTTCATCATATATTTCACAAAATGTACTTTCCGTTTCAAAAACCATTTTACAGTTCTTATCCACAAATTTTCAATATCAATTTCATTCAAACCAGTATGATGTACACATATCATCCATACACGATATCAATCTGATCGCTCACTCGATCACACAATTTCACTTCCGAACTAGTATCGTCCACTCGAATTCCTAGTGCGGACCCAGATCTGGTTTCTTGATCAGAAACCGTCATTCTCCTTACATAGCCATAACTATGATAGAGAATTTCTAGAACCAGTCAACAATCCATGCCCAGGTTCGCCGTCGAAAATCGAGTGAAAAATTCAACTCGTATCGATGTACTATCTCGAAATTATGTCCTCGAATCTGGATCAAATCATTATGCGAATAAAATAATATACGTATATCCTATGTATTTATCTTTATTGATTATTAACCAAATCAATTCTCTTTTCTATTCACATTCACTTACTCACAATTGCTTAAATCCTAATTTGGATTATCATCTCATTTCTGATCTCAAATGGATATTTAATCATAAACAATTTGCATTCTGACCAGCTTAAATTTTGAAAATAGCTTGAAGAATTTAAAAATAGATAAGTAGTTGGAAAATAATTATTAGTTATAAAATAATTATAAAATAGTTAAGTAATTGTAAAATAGTTGGAAAATAGTCCAATAGTTATAAAATAGTTAGATAATTGCAAAATAGTTGTAAAATAGTAATTAGTTATAAAGTAGTAAAAAAGCAGTAATTAGTTTATAAAACAGTTGCAAAATAGTTAAATAATTCCAAAAGTAGTTATAAAATAAGCATAAGATAGTTCTGTTTAATAAGAAAGGTTGTATATATAATAAATAGCTTGGAAAAATAGTTTTGTACTAAAATAATTTATTTTGAAAATAGTTCAGAGTCAAACTATTCAATTCCCAATCTCCATTTCAATCAATTCAATTTAAATTTCAACTTCCATTTAAATTGACTCAATTCCAATTTAAATAACTTCAATTTCCATTGAAATTGATTTAACCCCAATTCAATTTGAATAATCCTCAATTTCTTTCCTAAATTTAAATTAAATTCCATTTGAATTTACTTATTCAACTTTAATCACAATTTCAATTAATTCGAATGAATTTCAAATTGAACCACTTTCAATTCATATCAATTCCAGTTTGAATTAATCCCGATTCCCATTTGAATTTGAACTCATTCAACTTTAATTTCATTTCAAATTATTCCAATTCAAATTTTCCATTTGAATTTTTAAACTTATCCATATTCAATCACAAATCCAATTAATTCAAATCAAATCCAATTTGAACTAATTAAATTTAAATCTCAACTTTAAACCATTTCAAATTATAAATTCGAGTTAAATTTAAATGTTGATTTAATCCCTTAAATCAAATTAACTTTTATTTTTAAATCAACAATTTAGATCTTTAAACAATTTAATTTCGAGTCAGAATTTCAAAATTCCATTTTAAATTATCTTTACTTAACTTCTTTTCAAAGTTCAAATAAGAATTCAAAAACAATTTTATCTTCAGAATCCAATTTTATTACTGAATCATAACTTCAAAACCAATTCTCAGTTTCATAGATTATTTATAATATCCGGATAAATAAACATCCAAATTTATCCAAACACCAATTTACAGCATCCATTTTCAATTTCCTGATCTCAAACCCAATTTGGGATCGCTCATAACTCGCATTTTAAATCAACCACTTAACTTTCCAAGTTAAATCCCAATTTCATCTTGAAATTTCCAATTCAGGTTGCTTGTTAAATTACTTAACTTTCCCAAAGTTAAATTTAATTCATTCATTTAGTCAACCTTACTTAAATTTGAATTCCCACTTCAAATTTTCAAATTTCTAATAATATTCTTTCTTACTTATAAGTTCAAAACTTATATCACTTTGAGTTTTCACATCACATTCCAAGGAATATTCAGTTCTCAACCTTAGAGTTTATTTCAAATATACATATTTATTTCCTTTACACACCAAGTTACTTTAAATTTTAAACCACCTTTGGTTTTAAATTCAAAACAAATTCCTATAAATTTTCAAACAGAACCTTGTAAATAATACTATCATTATTATTTTTAACACTTTGAAACAAATTCCAAATTTCTGGACCTTGATTTTATACTTCACAATTTAGATCATCTTCAATTCCAATTTATAAGTTATATTCACCTAAATGTTTTACTTCCCTAAAACATTTTAATTTGCTTACTCATTGACACACATTTCATTATTAAATGCAACAACCATTTATGATAATAACCAAGATTATCATATCTGGAAACCAATTCATTATCTTCTTATTTTGAAAGCACTTCTACTTATTTAGTTTCAGTTTGTATCCATTTCAAACTTATCTTCATTTAATTTTAGTTTGTTTGTATTACTATTGCCACTTAATTTTCAAATAATACAACAACCAATTACCTTAATATATAGTGGTTAGAAGAATCATTGCTTTATATATATACTTATATAAAAATCATTTACTTTTAAAACCATTATATAAGAAAATAACAAATACGCTCTCTCATTTATGTTACGCTCAACTCATTCTAGGGTACTATTGATCCTATCCTTAACGAGTACACCCATCAGACCCAAGGTTCTCACTTAACCTTTAGCTCTGATACTAAATGTAACGACCCAGAATTTTCGATCCCGAAAATTCCAGAAAGTTTGGAAAAGAAGAAAGAGATAGAAGAAAAGAAGAAACAGAAACACCAACATCTCACATTCGCAGCAGATAAAATATAATATCAAATAATATTCTTTGCACAAAGAAAGCTAACTCAGCCAATTACATTTTAATACATCAGAGTTTTCAATATTTAAACAAACACTGGACAGTTAATATCACATGTCCTAGACAATCTACAATATATTCACAGAGGAATACTCTCTATACGTTCCAGCCATCCAGCTCGCCTCCTCAGCTCCAGAACGTCCTTACTTGAAAATCTATAATACTTGGTCTGACCCACACATTACATCAATGTAACATCCGGGTCAGGCTGGAAACCAGCGTGAGTAAACCCATCTAACATGAAAATACCAATGCAATATACATATTTAAAACCCAGGTAACTCGTGCCTTTACGAGTTCTTACTTAAAATAATCAATCATTTATCACACAACAGTCCATGGATTAAATGTTCATGTTACTTAATTTATTCCATTCTAGCCTTGTTTAATTTCACTCTTCCAATTATATGGAACTTAGATTACTAATCGAAGTGGGTTCGGATAATTTCAGCTATCTGACCCGATCTCTTTGAATTCAAAGTCACTTCCAATCTAAACTGTTTACAATTCAATTTAATTACAAGATGTCACACTTTACACATCCACTATTGATAGATAATCCAAATATCACAGTACAATCTCACATCTCATATCACAGTACATGGGTTATCATACTAGATATTAATTCAATAATTCATAAGCAAGTTAAATTAGATGTGCAATCTCAAATTAATTACCAACATAATTACTTAAATTACCTTTAATCCTGTTCACCTATCATTAACTAATCAAAAACCAATTAATTAACCAATTTAATTTTTTTTTCTCAATTAATCATCCTTGATTAATCATTCTCTAATTTCATTAAACAATTAGCCCTAAATTAGTTATGTCGATTAATTGTTCTTTAACCATTCACTTTAATTACTCTTAGTAATTAATTAATGATTCTCTAATTACTTTCATTAATTACACTTTTAATTAATCGAATTCAGGATTAACTTCCCTTTAATTACTTACTTACTTCAATTAATTAATTATTTAATTAATTTCACCAAGCAATCCTTCCTTAATTACTTTATTATGAATTAGTTATTCAACTTGACTTAATTAACATTTGTTGATTGCAAGTTATTTACCATTAAATTAATTAACCATTTTTAATTAGCCAACCAATCCTTAATTACCTAATAATTAATCAGTTATACTTACTAATTTATCTTATCTTAACCAGTCAATTAGCCTTAATTACCTTGCTTAATTAAGTTAAACAAATAAGGATTAATTTTAAAATAAATTTCTCAACTTTAATTATCAAACATTAATAAATCAGTTATCGCTCAAAATGGTTTAATGACAATTAAATTTAAACTTATTAATCTAAAATCTTTGAGAAATTAAAATATTTAAAATTCAACAACTGAACCTATTTGTTAAAACTTTGGAAAGTAAATTAATTTTGGATTTTTTTTAATCCAAATTTCTTTTATTTACAAAAGTCTTGCTTTAAATTTGGCAACACATAAAATCCCTTGGCCTAAACTCATACCAACCCCAAGTCCAAAATTACACATCCCACTAAGACAATTGGACCGAAGCCCAAAACAAAATACATCGGGATAAACCCGATGACAACAAAACCAGACACCCTCCAACCTTCTGCCTCATCCATGCGAAAATGATCACCCACGATCGATTCCAAGAAACAAAATAGCTTCGATTGCAATTGAACACTACAACGACAAACTTGAGAATACGCTGAACACAGGACCTCGATCTCTAGAACACCGATCCAAACCAGAATCACCTGTGCACGGTAACGAGCGTGCACATGCACATCCATTTCATCGGCCAACCCATCACCACTCCATCGCCCACTAATCTCGCCTTGACCCCTGATCCCAATCACCGCCTTGTCGGAGCCTGTCACACCCCTAATCGTAGTCGATCAATTCTTCCACAAATTTCCAAAACCCGAAAAACACAACTACATCCGCCGATTGATGAACTACACTTGCTACAGGCCCCGAACTACTTCGCCGCCTCCATCCATCGGAAGTTCCCACACTGTGCTACCTTTCTACCAGAAATCAACCACTCCAGTTGCGCCGCCAGCCTCTGGTTCCACCTCGATTCCACCCAAACCACAACTATCTTTAAACCCTAACATCGAATGACTACACCAATCTAGGCCCAAAAACCCAAATTGCCGCGGTCGACACCTTCCTGGTGAACACCAGCACTCTCTAGTCAAGTCGCGTCGACTCCTGTTGACTAGAACGACGTAGAAATTTTTTTGAACGGAAAACATTCATCTGTAAATTTCTCAAAACATAGATTACTAAAAATTACAAAATTAACTGCTAAAATTCATAATTTTATACAATCGAGTCTGCATGTTTAAATTCAAGAATTAAGCATGTTTATTTTTCACTAAAATTTAGTTTCCACTATAAATTCCAATTTCCAAATAAATTGTTTATTAAATTTACTTGTTTTGATTCTTAGAATTTGTATGATGTCAACACACACAATTTCCTTTTAAACATTATGTGTTCAAAAAGATCAAGGAAAGAAATATTAAATTTTTAATGTAGTTAACCCAGTAAATATTTAACAGAGGCATGTATATGGCTGGACACAGGCATACATTCCATTTCTTACACACACACACACACATATATATTTACATAGGCAATATTTATAGCCATTCAATCAAATTAATAGATTTGAAACCTTGTGAAGAGAGTTTACTCACAAGCATAAATTTTCAAATAGGATTTAGCATTTAAAGAGTAGCAGGTTACTCACATCTGTATTTTGAACAAAGGAGCAGACTTTTTTTTTGCAAATTTGGAATTTCATTTGATCTTGAAGCTGCAAGCTTGGATCTGAAACAGCAGTTTGAAAAAAAACTTGTTGTTTGAACCAGAATCCCTTTTGTTGTTGAAAAGATTCAAGCTTGAAAAAAAGAGATGATCTTGGCTTGATGATTGCTTATATAAGCTTTTTGGTTTGAAAATTTATGGAAGATTTAAGTAGTTGAATTTGATTTTGTTTTTGGGTTTTGTTTCAGATTTCTTCTTTGTTTTGTTTTAGAGAGTGAACTGATAAAAGGAAATGTAAGAGAGGTGTGGAGATGTGTATATAAAATTTATCCTATCTTTTTATTAATTATTTTTAAAATAAAAATAAAATAAAATAGAGACACATGTTCAATTACTTAACACTTGTCATCAAACATATTTTTTGCTTGCATTTGTTACAATATAAAGAGAATTTGTTTATATTTGTAATTCTTGTACAAATTTATCTACATTTGTAATTTCCAAACATAAATATGTTATTATATGTATTTATATAATATCCTAAATTTAGTTTTATATTTATAAGTGTCTTAATATTTAATGTTTAAACTCTCACTTTATTTATTTACATGTATTTATAAAAGAAAATGATAAAAATCCATTTACACATTAAGAAAATAATAATTATACTAGTTTAATATACCCTTTGAAAATTTAATATATTGAATCCAAATCAATGCTTACAATTTACCCATATAGAAAACATTATTTTATTTGAATTGTATACACACACACTTATATACCTATGTGCATATACTTAAAATTTCCAACTGTTTAAAATATCCATTCAGATATCAGCATTTATTATAGCTTAAATCCATTTATATACATCCATATATTTTAGATTATCAGAATTTCATTTGTATAACCAAATAAAATCAGAATATTATTCAATTACCTGAGGACCAAAATCTGGGTTATCACATGCAAAATTAGTGTTTGGTTTAAGGCTTAGAGGTGGTATAGAATTTCTTATTTTATTAGACTTCCAGAGGCTATATCTTCTATTTGTTTTATGGAACATGATAATATATAATCTTTTCCAAGAATTTTTTCTATACCTTTCTTGGCTATGTCTAAGTCACAATATCCTTTATATATCGGTCTTCCATATTACGAATTTTGTTCTATATATTTTATCTTTGGGACAATTGCTTCCCATGATATATATATATATATATATATATCCCTATATTGGTCCATTAAATAAAGCATAACGGGAAAACCTTTTATGTTTTGTGTTGGGGAATATATCTACCAAAGTATAGGATGCTCATCCTTTGTTTATTATCTTGGGATGCCAATGGAATATTCATATATTATCAAGGACAAAATGTTGATCATCTTTCAACTGGATTTTAGTCATAAATTTATTCCATGCGTAGTTTTTTAAGAATTTTTAGTATCTGGAGAGGCTGCTATTTCTATAGATATATATAGCGTATGGTCATTTATGTGATTGCATGGATCTTTATTTAGTATATGTGGACTAATATATCTAGCTCCGTTATATATTACAGAGGGCATATGTGTGGCATGTTTATGTATATTATCTAAGATATAGACTAGATTTTTCTCATATATGTCTATGAATTGTTCTTCTTCTAGTTCAACAAAGAACTTAGAAAGAGAATTAAGGATTATATTTGTTTTTCCCTTAACATGTTCCCAAATAATTTTAGTACCACAATTTTGTATAGTATGTCTAAATTTTATCCGTCTATTATAATTGATTTTTCTTTCCTTTTATCCACATACTTTAATATAGCTTCATAATCAGCTCTGATTGTAATTTCTTTATGAGAGATAATAAATAAATGAAATGCTTCCAAGCAGTATATTATAGCAAGAATTTCATAGTCCAAAGATGTCATATATCATTTTCCTTTAAATGTACCAGAAGTGTATCCACATATTTTTTCTATGGATTTAGGGTCGAATTTTTTGTTTTTGGTAATAGAATACCACCCCAGCCATGGGAAGATCCATCTGTTTCTACTATCTAATAATATGTATTAAGAGGTAAAGTCATCGGTTCTAATCCTTTGACTAACTCTTTTAATTTTTGGATCTGTTTTATATCCTCATCATTAAATTCTCTCTTTCCTTTAGGACTGGCTTTATTATATATGGTATACCTAGATTGGTTTTTTAAATATGGTCTAGCATAATTTATTAATCCAAGAAATGAGTGTAATTATTTTAAATTCTCTAATTTATCAGTGAATTCTAATATTTTTCTAGGAATATGGAGTTGTAGTTCTATTTTTCCTTTACCAATCTTAACTCCTAAAAATTCAATAGTATTTTTAAATAATTCCATTTTCTTTTTAGAATTGATTAAACCACGTGCTTCAAATAAACTGAGTACAATATATAAATGAGATATGTGTTCTGTTTTTATTTTTTGAGAACACTAATATATCATCTATGTATACACATGTAAATTGGCTAGAATGTTTGAAATATTATCCTTTTTTTGAAACATTTGTGGTGCATTTTATAGTCCAAATGGCATTACAAGTCATTCATAATGACCTTCTTAACAGGTAAAGGCTGTCCATGGTATAAATTTTGGATGCATTTTTATTTGCCAAAATCCAGATTTCAAATCAAACTTAGAAAACCAATAACTATTTTGTATTTTGTTAATTAATACATCTTTATCAGAAATACAATATCCATCTTCGTTAGTATTATCGTTTAGTCTAGTATAGTCCATTACCATTCTAGATTGTCCTTGTTTTCTTTGAGATCTTTTTGTACTATGAATACTGTCATTCTATGTCTAGAATATGTTTTCCATATTATACCTAATTAGTTTAATATTTCTATATGCATTTTAAATTCTTCAACCATCCAGTTATCATATTTTGGCGATCTAGTTTTATTGTTATATTTGGATTAATTATATCTAACTTGCAGTAAATATCATCTTTTCCCAATATTATAAAGGTTTTTTCCCTTTGATTTCTACATTTTCTAACTTATTAATTATTTGGTCTATGTCTTCGGTAGTTAATAATAGCTTTCTTATTTTATTTAGGTACATCATTTCGAAACATGTGCCATATTCAGGATTGTATTGTATATTATTTTCGAGTTCTAAATCAAGACTTAAGTCTAATTTCATAGTTTCAATGTAACTGCAATTTTTCTGGCATTGTCCAGGAATTTTACAATTGCAAATTTTTTCTGTTTCTTGTTTTTCAGTTTTTGTTTTTTATATCCACCACACTTCTCTAGTGCATACTCTCATAGTATTGGTGTTAGGGTTGTTTTCTTTGATATTTGCACATAATCCTTATTAAAGGAGAATTGTCCGTTCTCACTTAATAGAAAATCTAATGCTAATATTAGATTTATATGTAACTAAATTTAATTTAGTTACCCATATCTGTTTTAGATTGTAGTGTTGGGATTAATCATAATAAGTAGTTTGGAATCTTAATTGAGTATTTGTTATTATATCCGACATTATTGTTCAAGTTCCATCAAATTGGGGACATCGTTTTAGTTTTGTAGCCAAAGTTATTAGATGTTGAGGTATTAGTTATGATTTTATTGTCAAACCTGTAGCTCCTGTATCTATAAATGCCAATAATTGGATTTCTAATCCTTTTATATTTATCATTGTTAATATTCTTAATTCTTTTAGATTACTGTATTACATGTTAAAGGTATCTGTATAGGCTGGTCAATTGTGTTTAGATTATTTGCATGTATTAGATCGGGAATTTCAAGTATAATTTCTTTTCCTTTATTTTGTCTTAAATTTTGGATTACCATTTCTTTTTTCTTCTGTTTCAAGCTTTTAAAGTTGTATTTTTAATTTATCTAGTTCAAGTTCTAAATTATTTATTATTTCTTCAAGAATTTTTATTCTATCTTCACTTATTTTATTTTTATCTGTATACTGTAGTTTTTTCTCATTTGGTATATTTAATCCAAACTGTTTTTCTACACAAAGCTAACATATTTCTATGGTATATTTTTTACATTTAAATCTTTTGTCAAAGCTAGGTACCAATGACATAATTAACATTTATTAGTATCAGTTCCTATCTTATATTTGTATTCATGTATACAAATTTCTTGATTCATCAAATTAGGAAATTGTTCTAAATAATCTATTTGATTTATTTGATTATTCGTTAATTATTCTATTAAGGAATAGTCTAAATTAGAAGGTAAATCTTGTTCTTCTAATCCCTCAAGTGATATTACAGAGTTTATAGTAGAAGTCCTAGAGACATCTGAGGCTATTTCTAATAAATCTTCTTTTACTGAATCAATTAGGTTTGATTCTCTAGTAAATAATCATGTCTTTTTGGACATGTAGATGATAAATGTTCTTTTCCATTGCATGCAAAACATGTAATTGTGTTTGTATATGTTTTCTTAGGATTGTATTTTCTAACATGTCATGTTTTGTTTAGGTAAGATTTCCTAGCAGTTGATCTTCTTAAATAGTATTTTTTAGTACAATGTTTTTTAGGTTTAGGTTTTCTAATCGATTCTTTGGATCTATATTGTTGTGGAGTATATATTTTAGAATAAAAGCCATAATTCTTTTGTTTTAATTTCCTTTGTATTTGAATGTATGTGCATTTCTTTTTTAGCTCAGAAATAATGTGAGTTATTCTGATTCCTATATTAGCATATGTAAGAGGTATACTTTTATACATTTCATCCCAAGATTATGTATTTCTTTACCCAAATCACTGGGTAATTTAGAAATAATATGTCACCTTTTTCTTTAGAATAATAATTACCAGCGGTTGTAGCATAATATAAGAATTCATTTAAGAATTTTGTTATATATTTTTAATCTAAAAGTTGTATTTGTTCTGGACCACACATAGCTTCTTGTTGTCTAAGAGTTAATCCCTTATTTACTTCTCTACCAGTGATTATTCTATGTATTAAGTAAGTAAAGTTATATATATTTCCACCTTGTGCTACAAGGCATGCTACTTCATCTAGAAATTTGCTTTATAAGCTTCCCACATGCCTTTAGCAATATCTCCTAAGTAATTTCCTGCAATTCTGACCATTTCTTCACCAGAATTTATAATCTCTGGCTATTGCAGCAGTCCATTATTCTAAATATGTATCTAGTAATTGTGGATGACATTTTGTAACATTGAGGATTACAAAATTTGTTCCAAAAAATGTTATTTCAGTTGGTATTCTTTTACCTACAACCCTTAAGTTTTTATTTTCATTATTATAAGGGTTAACCTGGATTCTAAGAGGATGTCCTAGAGGATAATCCATTTTATAAGGAGGATCTTTTGGATAAGTCACTGTTGAACTTTCTCCCGTTCCTTCCATTAATTCTATATGTTCTGTGTACTCAGAAATTGATTCTTCAATTGGTTGGTTATTTTTTGTTATTAACTCAATAGAATATTCTAAAAAAGTTTCTACCGTATGTATTGTTTTGATTCTGATATTGTTTTCATCATCAATATAAAGAAAGGTATTATTATCTATTTGGTTGTTTTGTCTAAGTTGTTGTTCTAGCTCATACAATTCAAATGGTTCTAAGACCATTCCAAATTCTTTTTGGTAAATTATTTTATCCATTTACGAATTTCTTTGTAATTCTGAACTAGATTCATCATCAGTATCTATTTCCTTTTCATTAGATAGTCCATAGTCTTGATTCTCAAAGATATAGAACCATTAGGATTTGTGTAGGTTACTACGTCGTTAGGTTTCAATGTATTTTTATTTTTGTTAGGATTTAGAATTTTCATTTATGTCCTGCTAGTATAGAAGAGTCTATTTTCAATTGTTTCAAAAGCTTAATTCCAGTGTAAGTTAATGATTTAATTACCTCATCTAGATTTATTTATATTTTAAGGGTATACTTTGTCATGCATTTTCCTAGAAATGTTATATCAAGTAAAATATTTTTTCCTTCAAAATTTTTGAATCCTTTAGTTTAGATAATTATTTTTATATGTTTATAAAAATCTGATATTGTCATTGTATAGTTATAACTATACCTATGTTATTATTCATATCTACTTCTATGGTTCCAAATACTACTTTTTCTATATCTTGATGTCTATCATCTATTAGTGCTATTAATAACTTAGCTCTTATTTTTTGTCATGTTAATCCTCTTATTCCTATGATAATTAGTCCTAGGTAGATTAACTTATAGTTTGTATTTTTAATTGTTTAATAGCCTTTGCAGACGTTAAATTTATTGTTTGTTAGTTTCCATCACAGATAGAAAGAATTTCTTCTCTATAATGTCTATATAAACTGCTATTTATTGTAAAAGTCCATGTTCTATATAATTCTCTTGGATTTAAAGTATTTAATTAGTTATTTGAGAATACTTCTAAGTCGCTATCGATGTTTATTATTTCTTCTAACCGAGATTATGAACTCACAGTTCTCCTTAGAATACCGCCTATCCATTTATTTGAAAATAGTATGTTACTTTCAATAGGTCTATCTCTATCCGTAATTGTTCTAGAATTTCCTGTAAAAGGTCTAATATTCATTAGATGCTATCTAATTTCTTGAAAGTTATAAAGCTTATCTTAGTTTTCTTATTTTTATTTGGTTCTGGATCAGCTGGTCCTAGAATCAGATTTGATATTTTTTCTGTTAATTGATTAATATTGTAATCTTTTTCTTGTGTTGTTTTGTCTAAGTTATTTATCTATTTAGAAAAAAAATTCATCTGCTTATCTATTAGGTCAAATCAATCATGTAATCTGGTTGTCATTGCAATAATAGTATTACTCACTAGACATAATGCATTATCTCATTTAGTTGATGTATGTCATTGCAATAATAGTATTACTCACTAGACATAATGCATTATCTCATTTAGTTGAAAATACATCTTTATTATATCCTGCTGATAAAGATTCATTTTGTTTGAGCGTCATGCTTACATAAGCTATAACTTCCATATACCAGGTATTATCATAACCCATATTAATTTAGTTGTATATATTTGATTTCTTGTAACATTTGTTCAAGTTTCTGAATAGGTGATTCAAAATGTTTTTTATTAGTTTCAGATTGATTTTTGATTTGTAAAATCAAATCTTTAGACTGTATTTCAATTTCTTTAGGTTTGTTTTTTTCTATCATTTGCCTTAAAGAGATTATATCTTGTTTGTTAGGGAAACTTTTAAGGTTCAAGGCCTTAAATTTCTTTGTTAGTTTTTTTATTGTTATATCAAATTCATCTATTTTCGGTAAACAATTTTTTAGGTAATCTTGGTGGTCTTGTATTTTTTAAGTTTTTTATTTATTGAAATCATACATTCAGAAATAAAATCAACTAATCTATAGAATTTTTCATTATATAAATGTAATGAATCTCCTAATTTAACAACTATATATATATTTGAATTTAAATATTGTGATTCAGAATGTAACACATGTTTATAATTATTGTCTTTTATATAACATATATGTCTGTGTTTGTCTAAAGAAATAATTCTTTTTACAAGATTTTTTATCATTAGGTTTAAATATTCAAATTTTTTATAATTTTTTTCTGAAGTAAAACTAGGTTTGTTTTATTCATTAGTGATCAATTGCTCTGATACCAAAAGAAGGATGCAGCCAAAAAATTATGCTGAAGGAAAAAGTTCGACACTGCAAGTGCGGGTGGCAGGTGCAAGTGTATTTGGGTGGCCGTAGCTTGTTTCCGATGAGTGAAAATAAGGCAAGCGCATAGTGGTGGAATGTTGGTGGGTGATGCGGCTTTGTTTTCGATGAGTGGAAATGGGGCAAGCGCGCAGTGGTGGAATACAGGCGAGCGGAAATTGAGGCAAGCGCGCAGCAAGTGTAGCTGGTGGTGGCATTGGCGAGTGGTGGCGAGTGGTGGCGGAGGCGGTGACGACGATCCAAGGTAGTGGAAATGAACTATGGAAATAAATGCTAGTTTAACTTAGCATTATATATGTGTAATGCTACTTTAAGTTTGCATTTCTTGAACTATGAAACTTAGTTATTTTCTTTCATCTAGTGTAGTTCATCTTTATCTAATTTAATTAGCGTTACGTTTATCGGATGCTAGTTTAATATAGAATTATGTTTTATCCGATGCTAGACTAAATTTTACACATGTCATTGGGACAAAAATCGCTTTCAGGTTTTTTCCATTTAACCAATTTCTTCTGTATGTATAGAGAGATAGTAAGAAGTAGTAAATAAACTATTACGGATGCGAAACAAGCACACATACACAAAAATATGTGAGGTGCTTATATAGCTGAAAGATATCAAGCTAAAGTAAAATTGTTTGACTAATTATTTACATGTTTTGTTATCATGTGCCCTAAGAGTGCATATTAGCAATGATTATTTTAAGCTAAAAGACAAAAAAAATTAATTTAAATATCAATTTTATTCTTATAAAAAAATGGATCAGTGGAATTTACGAGGGTTACTTGGTTAATTTACAATCTTAACAAGCCTTTTGGGACACATGATACCATTTTCCAATATTTATGTTCTCTTTAAATTTAGGTCACCGAATACATAACTATGGAACTTAAGGTCATACTTAAAGAGGAAATCTTGGTTAAACAACATGCATGGAGACTACAATATGTTCTTGTGGCTATTTGTATGGTTTTGAATCTACCCTAGACCTATCGATCAGCCAAATCACACAACAATACACAAACTTAAGGCGATACTTAAAAGAGGGAATCTTGGTTAAACGGTATGCATGGAGACTACAATATATTCTTATGGCTATTTGCATGGTTTTGTACCACCCTAGACCTATTGATCAGCCAAATCACACTACAATACACTCCAACTGGGGATAACGATCATTTCTTTTCATGGTTCTTTTGACAAATAGAGATAAAAATCATAAATTTATAGTTTCTGAAATTCAATTTTTTCCCTGTTCAAAAAGTCAACTATCAAAAGACAATTCTTTGGAATTGAAATTCATCTTTTATGAAATTTTATACATATATAGATATACATACATACACACACGCGCACACGTACGTACATACGTAGATATATATACATACATGTGTGTATATTGTATAGACACAAACACACACTATATATATATATATATATATATAACACAAAGAAGTCGGTGATCCTAGCTCTTATTGTTTTTCTTTCAAAAATTCAAGTATTCGGAAAAGAAAATCAAATTGTTTCAAAAGAGGCACTTGGGGAAAAAACAATTTTCTTAAAAGGGAAATCAAAATTTTGTAGAAAGCAACAAGTTTATCAGAAAAGTTCATTGTTTTACAAACTTTCAAAAAATAAATAAGTTGGAAGATTTGGGATACATTCCTAAAATTCAATGCATATCAAGAAAATCCATATTCTTTCAAAAAGATTCGATAAATTTCACAAAATTAGAACTTTTGCGAAAAAATCAGGTTTCTTTTGAAGTCATGGAAAATTGGAAAAAAATGCGAAGATTTTCAACAAAGCCCAATTTTCTTTTTCTTTTAAAAAAAATTTAGAGAAAAGAAAAATTATGCAAAACAATCTATTGGATACCGAATGCTTAAATTTATTTATGTTTGGCATGCATTACATACTAAATAACAAAAAGAATCATGGATCGGTGTTCCACCCCACAGTGGAACCATTAAATAAATCACTGGTTAATTATTTATGTATTTACAGACAAATATCTATATGAAGTATAGTTGTTTGACTAATTATTATGTGCTGCTTAAATTTAAGGTTTCCAAGATATATTTAAAGATTAGAAAGACCTCGGTTTAGCTTATGTACTAATGAAGGAGCACTAGAGGTTGGCGTATGTAGTTCACCCAATATAATATTCATAGCTCACATTCATGTAATTAGATGATATGGTGCTATTTTGAACTGTACACATTATTCTCACCAACCTAGAGAAATAAGTGAGGGCAAATAGAAAGTGTATTGCATGCTTAATAGAGTGGAGCATAAAGTGTCGAAGTAAGTAGTTCAAATCCAAATAGGTTGAGTACAGCTTGGTTTATTTACTTATTAATTAGCACTGGTACTGGTTGCCATATGTTGTTCACATAATATAATACACACAGATGATAGTGTTTTGAAACATACGCTTTTTCCCACTGACCTAGAAAAAGAAGAGAGGACAAATTTGAAGTGTCATGCATGCTCAATGCATAATGTGCCCAAGTAGGCAATTGATTCAAATCGAAAACAAAGACCTCAATTTAAAGGCATTTCCATCCTTTACTAAAATGTTTAATTTAAGAATTAACAATATAAAAGTGTATATGTCACTAAACTCAAGGAGCATAATAATGAAAAGTATAAATATAACACTTTCACATTAGTTTCGTTGATGATAAAACAGTAATGAAATAGGAATATAAATGAAACAAGAAAGCGACAACGATAATTCTCCACAATATGTTTTAAAATTTACATCTAAATTTTTTTTGGTGTTTTCATTTTTATTGAAAAATAAACGTGAATTTAATTGTATGTTTATATTAGATCTGCCAACAGATACTTTCGGATGTGGAGAATGCAACATTTATATTCACATCCGATATTATTTTCGAATATCGAATATTTTTGTCCATGGATATAAACAAATATCAGGTAATTAACCTATCCACCAACGATCGATAAATTAATAAACGTAAATTAAAATTTTTATTCAATTTAATTTTTATCCAATCACATTGATTATAAAAGCATGCAAAATTAACAAAAATGATGATTATGTAGTTTTGAGCAGATAATATGGATTAAATACATATAATATAAACTATTCACTTAATAAAACAATAGATGCATATATTTCATTTTACAAAATGACCAACACCATTGTCACAACGGTTAGATATTTCGACTTTGGTGCGAGAGGTCACATGTTCGAAACTTACATAGTGTGATCCGAATATATATTAACATGTAGTGTGTTATATAATACTTGAGATTTGAAGCACTAATATGGACTACAATCTAAGTATCCGATTTCAAAAATAAGATACACATAAAACAAGTTATAACCTTGACAAAAATCGGACGGATGATTTTCGAAGGCGAATGCCTTCGTATTTGCATCCATATTCGATTTTACAAATATCGAATATTTATCTGCTTTTCGGACAGTGATGCAGATGCATTTTGGATTTTCGGATGTCCATTGACAGCCATAGTTTCTATTAACAAGAATAGAATATGTATTTTTGCTTAATTTTAGTCTTTTTTGAAACAGTCCAAATAAATGCTTTTTTAAAATTATTCAGCAAATATTCCCTGCTTTCTTCACATAAAGTATCAGTGGTTTTTAAAATGTTAAAATGTTTTTAAGGAGCTGTGTATTTTGAATCCAACGTAGAAGTTTATTCAAATAACCGTAGAACTCATAGTTCCAATAATTAAATTGAACTGAATTTTCAAATAGAACCAAATCCATTGATGGATCTAACTACAGCACAGATAAGACATTTATTTTACAATAACATCCATTTCACTAGTCTGTACGTCAATCAACAAGTGAAACCTATTTTAAGACACGTGAGAAAAATTAATTTATGCCTTTTTTCCTTTTAACTTTTAACCGTTATTGAATGTACGAGTAGAACGAGGACTCTAAGTTTAAAGTCTTCAATGGTTCAACCAATCAAAACATTGAAAGCAATATTGGAAACATACATCAATTTTTTCTTTTGAAATTCCCACATAAGTACAAACTATGCATAAAAATACTGAAAGTATAACGCTAGACTTACAACTTGTAGAGAATCTTCAATGTCTTTAGCCAAAATTGCACAATCAAATTTGTGTACTGCTGCAGTGTACAACAGTAGCAGTGCACTGCTACAATTGATCAATTGCACCAACGCAGCTGATAGTGTATATATGCACAATGCCACTGAACAACAACATTGCTTAGTGGTGGCGAATTTGACACAACTTTTGATGGTTCGAGGAGCTTGCACCAGGGAATAACGAAGTGGTAAAGCTTGTTGGTTAGATTTTGGTATGATGATGATTTTGCAATGTTGATTTATTATTTAATTTAAAATAATACGTGGAATTAGAGGAAGAGAGAATGATATGGTAAGAAAGTAAGAGGAAAATAATATAAAAAACTAGAGTTCAACCATGATAAGTGGATGGTTGGACAACTGACTCGAAGGTTTGGCCGTCGGTTTGTTAATAACTGAGATCTTATTGAGTTCTTGACAGAAGTGTTAAAGGTCTAAGATTATTCGCGGTTGAATCGTGGAGAACACTAGTTTTAACTAGTCGCATAACTATATTCAACTGGAATACGGTTCACTTTGAAAACTTGTATTAAAAGGAAGTGATGCCTATAACTTTTGGCAAAACTTTAGGATGTGGATTTATAGTGTTCGTGACCATTACCAATTTTAAAAATGTAAAGAAAGCACATTCTTATATGAAGTTTGAAGTTTGTTTTTGCTATTGAAAGTAAAAATGCCTACACTAATTAATACAATACATGTTATATTCACATTTTTCTACACGCTACATTAACAGTAAAAGATGGCCTCTTGGGTATGAAGTGCTTTAAAAAATTATGTTTTGATTCATGGAAGTTTAGAAAATTTGTAAACATATTGAATACGAAAAAAAATTCTAAAATATTTTTGTACAATAAACAATTGAATAATGAAATGCTATTATAACATAAAACTAATGTCGGATAGTTTGAAGATTAATACAATATATACTTAGTTGAAATATGAGATATTGGTGCAAACAAAAAGCAAATGAATCTCTATAAATAAACAAGAAAGCATTTTAGTTTGAAAAGCTTGACTTAATAATTAACCGTATAAAACAATGTATACGTTAGTAAATTGAAAAGCATTTTAGTTTGAAAAGTTTAATCTAATAATTTACCATATAAAATAATGTTTTTGCACTAAAATATCATTGTTTTCAAAATGTTGACCATGCACAAAGTTTTAACTAAATATGTTCTTTTTCCTAATATGTTTTTTGTAATTTATAGAGGATTTTCTACTAATTTAAAGTCACAAATACCCCCAGAACTCATAATTATATCAATCAGATTGAACTGGATTTTCAAATCGAACCAAACCCATTGATCGGACCTAGCTATAACATATATACGACATTTTGTTTAACATGTGTCACTAGAACGTCCATTTAACAAGTTTAAACGTTAAATATAATAGTACATCAATCAACAAGTGAAACTTGTTTTAATACATATGGAAAAAGTAAAGTAATTTATGTCTTTTATTCTGTTAATTTCTAACCAGCGTATTAGCTATATTAAATTGGGAATATTGTTCATTTTGAAAAATTGTAGTACAAGGAAGTAATGCTTAAAATCGTTAGCTTAATGGTAAAACTTTGGAATGTGGATCTATAGCATTCGTGACCATTACCAATTTTAAAAATGAAAAGTAGTACATTCACATCTTAATTATTTGAGTTTTGAAGTTCATTTTTGCTATTTAACTAATGAACACAATGCATGTGATATTATCATTTTTCTACTTGCTGCATTAACAATAAAAATGCATCTTTTTTTGTCCACCGGCACTTTCTCAATAGTTAACCGCTCTGGCTTTTGGTTATTAAGGACATAGGTTTGAATCTTTCGTAACTCATGATTCAAATCACATAACTTATGTTGATTTATAGTAAATGTATAGTATCTAAGATTTGTAGTACTATTATGTACTACCACCTAATATCCAATTTCAAAAAAATAAAATATGTTTTAGCATGTTGACATGTTGTTGTTTTCATATGTTTATAGAGTGATGTTGTGTAACAACCCGTAAATTTTAATGATTTTAATAACGTAATTAAATTGAAATTTTGTCAATTTTTCAATTATTGAATTTGGAAATAAAATTTAATATTTGGTATACGTCTATTTTAACATAGGAACGGGTAAATTTTCATCTGATAATATTGCAGTTTATTTTATTTTGAAATTTTATTTAAATTTAAATCACTTAAAATCGAATGATAATAAAATAATTTCCAAATATGAATATTTTTATATAGAAAATTTGTAAATCATCTTTTGAGTGAGACGTTATATTTCGTTTCTCCAAATTTTGGCTGCTATTGCTCCGTTTATCTTATTTCTGACAAATTAGCAGCATTTTTGGTACCCACTTCCGACTTTTAATAGGATGATCGTACCACTGATATTTGTATACCATTTTGATTGTCTCGTCATGCTGATCTCCGCAGCATATTCGTTTGTGTGTTTTGGAGTTCGATACGTGACGAAATACGCGAAACGGTTAACCATAACGGTCCGTCTTTTTGTTTCCTTGTGACCATTCAATTTCCACCGTTCAAAAACGAATGATCACAGCTTTTACTATAGGTAAGTTTGGCTCACATCCTAATAAGTTTCAAAATAGAGAAAACATCATTCTCAAACTAAACTTACATTTCTGTCCCTATTTTCAAATTCGCGCAAGCAATAAGACCCAAAGACCTTTATGTTTTTAACATTTCAAACACGTATATCTTTATGTAGAAAAATCGGATCAACATACCATTTTCACCAAAAAATCATAAATTTTATCGTCTTTAAAATGTGATCCATTGTTGATACCAAAAATTTATATTTGTAGTAAATGTGCAATTATTTCATATATTTGCAGACAATTCATCAAATTTTGAACATTTTCAATTTTTTTTTTCAAATTTAGAAATTTGCAAATAATTGCTAACATTTCTACAACTATATGGTATAGTTGCAGAAATGTCTGCAACTATTGCATATAGTTGTAGAAATTTCTGCAACTAAATTGTATAGTTGTAGAAATGTGTGCAACTATTGCATATAGTTGCAGATATTTCTGCAACTATTGCATATTTGCAGAAATTCAACTATTGCATATACTTGCAGAAACGTCTGTAACTATTGCATATAGCTGCAGACATTTCTGCAACTATTGCATATAGTCGCAAAAATGCAACTATTGCATATGATTGCAGAAATTTCTGCAACTATTTTATATAGATGCAGAAATTTCTGCAACTATATTGTATAGTTGCAAAAATGTGCAACTATATGCAATAGTTGCAGAAAAGTTTGCAACTATATGCAATAGTTGTAGACATTTTTGCAACTATTGTGTATAACTGCAGCTTTCCATTGAAATCGAGAAAGCTGAGCTCGCCATTGAATAAGAAAATGAAATCAAGAAAGATAAGTTCGTCAATGAAGAAAAAGATGAAATCAAGAAAGATAAGCTCGTTATTAAAATCAATCGTGCAAGAAGCGGAGGGGTATTTTAGGGAAAAACAACCGAAATGAAAATAGGGACCTGCAAAGTATGTTTTCTTGTAGGGGGAGTTTTAGTGAATTAATTTTGCTTTTAGGGATGCGTGCATAATATTCACTTTTATTATTCCTTGGTATTCACGTAGACTTTTGGGTGTCCTCACTTTCATTTTTATACACATTGGTTCGTTCTCTGTCCCTTTTGGATAAAAAAAAAAGAGTCATGCCTGCTCCCTTCCCCCTTTCTCTACCTTTACCTCCATGCCTTCCCTTACCATACTTGAACCAACCATTTTTTTTCTCCTTATAGCCTCTTTGCCTATACACCAAGCTCAACTTCCCTCTTCCATCATCACAACCTCCACCCGAGCCACCCACGCTACAGCCGCCTGACCCGAGCTCCACTTTCCCATCCCGACCTCGCTTCCGCCCCTTACAGCGACGCAGCCTCCTCCAACCTCGAGTGCCGCATCTCCAAACCCTCCCAGTCAACTCCACACCCATCACGCATCATCACGGCCCTTGCGCGGCCTTAATCAAGCCATCTCCGATTGCACTCCTTCACCTCAAGCCTTTTTTTGTTGAGGTATTTATATGTGGTCTACTATTATATAAATACATAAGCTGGTTTATTTCATATTGAAGATATATTGGTTTTTTTACATATGTTTGGTTTTAATGTATAAGCTTATAACTGTTTTATATATATATATATATATAATCGGCTCTTTATATACGTGTAAGTTTTATATCTGAAATTTTATATAGTTTAGTGTTATATATATGAGATATATATATATATATATATATATATATGATGGGTATATATTTTAATATGTGTATAGTCTGCATATATATGTTTGTATATAGATTTTTATAAAGTCAGTGTTCTGTCGAGTCATAT
Source organism: Allium cepa (assembly GCA_030765085.1). Taxonomy (NCBI): domain Eukaryota; kingdom Viridiplantae; phylum Streptophyta; class Magnoliopsida; order Asparagales; family Amaryllidaceae; genus Allium; species Allium cepa. The sequence continues at coordinate 64,027,862 of CM060933.1, forward strand.
TTTGCATGTATATAGATTTTTATAAAGATAGTGTTCTGCCTAATTATATTTTACATGGTTAAGTTATGTATATTTTACATGTTTTAAAACTATATAAAAATATTTAAATGTATACATTATATATGTAAGTTTATATAAAAATATATATGTGTTTATACATTTGTTTATATATACTAGTATATATCTCAGAGCCTTGTTTTGTGATAGTTTTATACTTTTGTAAATGACCGGCTATATATATATATATATATATATATATATATATATATATATGCATTGGTTGAAAAAAATAGGTGTTAATGCTTACCGTATAAACACGTTACTATATATTATAAGTACAAAGGAAGTTATGCTTATATGACAGTTTATGTCTTTCGTGTATATATACACATACACACACATTAGTTTATATATATATATTAAGTTATATGTGTTTAGTATTTTTTTACATATATAGTTTGCACAAACATTTCATATAGTCAATCTACTAGTATTTTAAAAGGTAAGCATATATATAAGTTGATATAAATTTGTGTATGTGTAGACTTGAGTTTGGCTGTTATGTTATGGTTTGCATATTTTTTCAATGTCTGCATATATATATATATATATATATATATATATATATATATATATATATATATATATATATATGTTAGTTATAGATAGGTATGGCCCACGTCAATTGTAATATTATTTATACGTTGGCTGTCTGCATGTGAGTGGGTTTATATAAAAAGTTATGTAGTACTTTTTTGGTTTGGATATGGATATAAATCATTTTTATGTATATTTATATAAGTCATATATATTATTGTTTTGATCTTAAATTTCAAATGGTTATGTACATTAGTTTATATATATAAGGATATATGGGTTGGGTTTTCTGATTTGTAAATTGTGATCTTAGATCTATGTGTTTAAAGGATAAATGTTTGGAAATATATATAGATTTTATTTTTAATATATATGTTTAATTAAAAAAATGATTTTAATTATATATATGTGTGTATGTGTGTTATTTTAACATTTTTTTTAAATTAAATATTGATTTCATGGAAATAATAATAATAATAGTAATTTATACATAATTTCTGTTTCGATTAAGTGCATTCTGATTTATTTCATCAATTCCTTGTTATCATCCCTGTTCATCGAATTCATGCCAATCTTGCTTTGCTTCGAAATTCGTGCTTGGATTCGTAACTCATTTCTTCGTCAAATCTATCTTAGCCTCGAAAGGTAAGCAACCACTCATGATTAACGTTCTTGTATTTATTAAATTTGATTTCAATTGAAACAACAATTGAAATGTGATGCTGCTAGTTAATTAAATTGTTATATATGCTGTTATCTGTATCTGTTCACTTGTGGGATATGACAACATATCCTGTTGTTTATATTATATTGTTATTAATGATATATGTCTGTTATTATTATTGTCATATTTGTTATCACTCTGCAAGTTTCCTGTTAGTATAGAATTCCCTATTGGTTGAACTGAAACATTCCTGAATGATCTGTAGAATAGGAGAAAATCGTTATGGGTTGAAATAATAAACCGAAGTGATTTTCATTTGAATTGAATTTGGGATTGCGGGGTGAAATGATATATACCCGTATGTATTAAATTGCGGATTGAAATAATAAATATCTGTATCACTTAACCATATGATAAAAATTATATACAGACAACGTTGGTCTATGTATAAATATTTTAAAAATAATTTCTATGGTTTTGGAAAGAATATATGGTTTAAATAAGTATTGATTCTTAAAATATTATATATAAATGTTATTTTTTATATACATTTAATAATAATGTTCAGTTTAATTAAGATTGATTTAATTCATATATAATATGTTTAAGTATTTATTAAAATTTATATTTCAAAAACAGGTTTTTGTAATATTTGAATAAGTTAAGGTTGGGAAGATAAATTTGAATTTATTTGAAATTGTATTTAATTAAGAATGTTATTTAATTAAATCGATTTGGAACCTATTGAGATTGAGATTTTAGATATGATTTTATAACTTGATTTTTGATTTAAAGTGAGTAAATGGATATTTCAAGTTTTAATAAACCAAAGGAAATATTTAGTTTAAATATAATTTAAGGTTATTAAAATAATATTGAATTTATTAAGTGAATATTTCAAGACTAAATAATAATGAAGTTAAATCCGGATCTATATGAAACCGTTAAATTTAATTTTGAAAATGTTGAACATATAAAGCTTTGAAATATATTGAAATTTAAATGGTTTATTTTTGCAGTTCAAATCTGTTTTTGAAATCGATAAAATTTGAATTTGTTTATTTTGAAACTGAATTAAATTAAAATTGATAGATTGAGATTGAATGAAATTTGGATTTGGAATTCGAGTTGATTTGAATCGATTGAGAAATTTGAGGAAATTACTCCTCAACTGATTTCCTTTAATCAATCCCTTGATTAAATTGCACAAAGTAATTATACTCAAATTACTTCCATTATCAAATCATCCTCATTCAATTATATCTAGTCATTATCATTAATTACTTCTCCAAGTAATTTTATTTATCACATCATCAATTAATTATTTAAATTAATTAAACTTGATTAATTAACTTAAACAATTCACATTAAACTTCATTAATTACAATAAGTAATTAATTCCCTAATTACTTAAATACTTAATTAGCTTTTCCTTAATCACTCAATCACTTAATCAATTTGTTTAACCTTAAATACTTAATGAACTATTCTTAATTATCCAATTATTAATCACTAATTATTTAGTTTATTTAATTATTTATTCTTAATTAGATTACATAAGTAATTCATAAGTAGTTAATTACACTTTATTAATCACATAATCATTACCTAACCCTTAATTACACTTGTAAAGTAATTATTCTCAATTAACTATTTATTTATTTTATCTTTAAAATAGTTTATTGACATTAATTTGCTCAACTTGATTAAATGTTAAAAGTCTTCTTTAAAATTTTGAAAATAGTATGGACTACAAACTTTAATGTTAATCCCTTTCATACTTAACTTAATTATTAAAAATAATAATTAAATATGAAATACATTGTTACTTATTAACCTAATAACTTAAAACTTGTATTTAAATCTGTTAAACATTCTTCCAGGTTTACTGTTAAAACAAGATTCACATGTCTTTATTATTATTATACTTCTTCCTGAAGATTATAAGAAACCCGAGTCTCCCCCTAAGAAATCCCGTGTATACTTCGAGTTGAGACCCTTCTTCTTCCTGTACGCTCCCCTCCTTCTTTTTTTTTTTTTAAAGTTTTAATAAGAAGACAACTAAAGCATCAGGCTCAACCCAAAAACTCGTACTCAAACCCGAAACCCCCAATCCCATAACTCGTGCGCGACTCAAAGAATCACGACCAACGTTCGACGTCCTCCTCCACGCTGTGCGCGTGCACGGCGGCACCAAAGGCCTCTGGCGAACCCCCACGTCCCAGACACACCACAAATCACACGTATACCCCAAAACCAAGATCCAAAAGCGTTCAGGAATGTCGAAACGAAAAACAACAGGTTGGCCGAGATGCAGAGGTCAACCCCAACATCATAAACACCTCGCCACTGTCAAACACGCCGCTGGGGTTGCTGAAACTTCACCCACACAACGTCACCACTCCAAGCAACCACCACCCCGAGTTTCGAACAACTCGATCACAAATAGACGAAGAACTCATCGCGTTTACAGGCATGTGAAATTTCGATCAAAAACCCTATATTTATCTCAATCCCTTAATTTACTTAATATAAAAATTATTTGATAATTTTTGTGTGATCATCAATGTTTATATTTGCTTAACTATAAATTTGAACATTTATCGTTGGATTGATAATTTCTAATTGGTAAAAATGTCAATTTTGATAAACCTTGAACTGCCATTTCAATTCTACACTAAAAATTCTTATTTCTGCTCTAAAAATCCTATTTTGCAATTAAGATCTAGGTTATCAACTTGAATTTATAATTTGTAACAGACGAAGTTTTCAATATAATCTTTGTTACCTGAAAATAAGTTAGTTTACTGAGCATAGCTTCTTAATATGTTGTTAAATAAAATTTAATTACCTGGCTTAAACTCAAGCATATAATTTTGTTTGAAAAATTAAAGCTTTCCATGATCATATGAAAATAATACAAAATAGTTTCAACCCTGTAAGCAGAAATGAACAACATATCATCAAGAACAGTCTGCATATAATCACAGAATAATACCAAGAGAAAACACAGACATCAACATGGAATCCACAAATCTTCTTACTGTTAAAATTTAAACTAAAGCTTGAATGTTTATGTTTACTCACCAGAATACAAATACTGTTGAACAGAGCATACTTGACAATTGCAATCCCATCTGTTCTTATGTGTTTAAACTTGAGTTTTGCTTCTTTTATGTTTTCTCTTTATATTTTTCTCAGGTATACTATGTTGCTGACTAAACTATATAAAAGATGAACACCTATATATATAGAATATAAGAAGTTATGTATGTACGGAAAAGGTTTTAACCAGGTAGGTGTTATCTATAAGTTCATTGTTCAATTTTGTTTTAACAGGCACGCTTCTTTTTATATATATATATATATATATATATATATAAGGCTGATATGATTTCTTGAATTTGACCCAAATGTTTTGCTGAGATGCTAAACATTAAATGCTAATGTACTACTTGTCTACACTTAATCCATCAATACATAGATATTTTGATCACTTGCCTGCATAATCTCCTACAGGTCATACATAATACATATTTACTTACTGATAGCGTGTACTAACAATATATACTATTCTTTGTTTTAAGTATGTTAATCCAATCTATTCACTGTAAAAATAAAGATTTGTGCAAATTATAAATGAACACAAAGATGTGCTCGAATCAGAGGAGCATTAAATGTTGTTGCTTCACCTGTTAACATAATTATAATTATGTAGTACTGTGAACAAATTGTATGCATGTGTATGGGATTATATTCTTCAGTAGGTAGCTTGCACAGGAAGACAAATTATCTTAATGCTTGTATTTCAATTTTCCCGAGTTTGTCAGGTTTCTTCATTAATGTATATATCATAATTATGTTTGGCTGAGTGAAAATATTGTATGTAAACATGTACTTTCAGGCAACACTTGATTCTGTAAATATATACAGTTAGTTGATATAAATAACCTTATGCATAATTATTTACTTTGCAGGTAGTTACTTTTAGATATTGACTCGTTATTAATTTCCAATTGAATATTTTACATGTGTCAGGTGTTATATTATATGCTTTGACTGATTTGCAGGTAGATTTTGTATATATGAAGTTAACTTGTTTTATTATTCGCAGCTTGAATAGCTTATACACATATGGTTGTTGTTGTTTTGTATATGAAAAAATTTTGTTTTGCTGACTTAAAGTTTACATAATTTATACACACAAATTTGAGTTTGGTTTTACATTATATTTGATTTCATTTTACTTTACTTTGTGTTTTTATCACTTATTCTTATTCTAACTTTGTTTACAAATTTATTAAGTTATGTTGTATAAAATCTTAACTAATTAATTCTTATTTTAAATTTTACATTAGTACGTTATATTTAACTATCAATGTTCAAGTCATATTCAAAATGATTTTCTCACTTATATTTGTATTCATTTCCATTTGTACTTTACTATTACTTATTTAAATTAAGTTATATACACATATTTGATTTATATTTGACATTTATATTTTACATTGTTAAAAATGGGATTCTGATTTAAACGTTATCATTTATATGTATATTTCCAAATATAAACAAAGTACAGTATTTTAATTCAATTATATAAGGTCAATATTATGAAAAGATTCTATTTAAATATCCAAGATCAAATTTCCTTTAAAAATACAAATTTACATAAACAAATGGCAATTATTCCAAAATCATGTTCATTTGAAAATAATCAATACACATTTTATCTAATCATATTAAATATTTATTAAAATAAAAAGGACCAAAATTCAGGCTCGTTACATTCCTCCCCCTTTAAAAGAATTTCATCCCCGAAATTTAAAACAAAGATAATTTAAAAGTTGTTATACCAACCATTCACACATACATATCATTCATACAATAGCAAACAATCAAACAGTTTATCCTAACAAGCAACACCAGCAATCCAAACACAAATCCGGATAAACTTCCCTAGAACTATCCAGAGTCTCCTAGGTGCAATCACTGGGATTCTCTCTCCACTGCACTCGACAAGCTTCACTACTAACTTCCGAGTTGCCTCTCATCCCGATCAACAATCCGAACAGGATTCCTGACTACAGTCTAACTCCGCTTGGCTTCCAAATCTCCCTGAACTACTAATTCTGCAACTAATGATGGATCCTAAACAAAATTCCAAGATGAGATGCATGGGATACATTATGAATTCCAGACATCCGTTCTGGCAATTCAATTCTGTAAGATACAACTCCAATCCAAGTTGAATTTTATATTCATACATAACTTGAGGTCTCAGCCTCCCATTCTTTTTAAATTTACAATCAAATTCATTAATTCACCATCCAACTTTATTTAACCAATCCTAATTTCATTTACATGCTTAATTTACTAATTTATTTCGTCTTAGTTTATTTCCACTTCTAATTCAATATCTGATTTCATCACAAAATCACTTCATTATAGTTCTTGAGTTTATTTCTAGTTTGTAATTCTAGTTTGGATATCTATTTCATTTCCCAAGTACAAAATAATTTTATTTTGGCTTATAATTCCACTTTTAAATTTTAAACTTTATGAGCCACAAATTTATTTATTCTCCACACTACATTCAATTACTCTTAATCACATTCATTTTCACTTTAAGCCCCAGATCTTACCTGTATCAAACAAGCATACTTTTTATTTCAAGCATTTAAATTATTTTGATAAACCATCAGAGTTTATTTATACAAATTTAATTTCTTATCCAACTATTTCTATTTGAATAAAGATTTCATTCAACTTAAATTATTCAAGCTTTTACTAAATAAACTCTTACTTACCTCGAAGCTACGCTTCTATAAAGTTTAATCTTAGGTTAATTTATTTGTTTCAATTTCATACTTAAATTTATTTCCAATTTATTTGATACTCACTAAATCAACTTCCATTTATTTTGTTAAGATTAATTCCAAGGCCATATTTATTCCATCCATACTTGAATTGGATTTTATCTTTAAAAATCATCTTATTATTTTATCTGTGTTCAATTTTATTTTATAATTCAAGTTTGGATTTTTATTTCATTCTCTAAATACAAAACAATCTTATCTTGGCATACTATTTAATTTCCCCATATTTTCTCTCATAAGTCTTACATTCATATTTACCCAATTTAAGCTTGAATATATTCATATTTCATTTTAACTTGAGATTGAACACTTATCTATAGCCAAAAATATTCATAATCAATGTGTTGCCAATTTCCTTTACAAGTTATCGGAATATATTTATTCCAATTCAACTTGTTTATCTTAACTTCCATTAATTTAAGCACCATACTATTAACTTCAATCTACCAACCCACTTGGATTTGATTAAATAAGAACTTAATTTCATTTAAAATCATCCATCTCTCAATTCATTTCTTAAATTGAAATCCAATTATTTAGCTTAAGTTAATCTCAACCAAAATTTTATTTCTATTAGATTTCCAAATCCAATTTATTCACACTCTAAATTTTGATTTACTTCCTCATTTTATTTACATCATTATTATTATTTTATCATTAGTTAAATTCCAAAATTAAATTAAACTTTCAACTTAATCCAAAATAAATTCATTTTTAACTTCACTTTTAACTTTAATTCCAAATTCAATCTCATACTTCCCTTGGTTACACAAGCCATTGTAAAAAAAAATTATAATCATATTTGTCTATCAACACTATCATCCAAATACTATAATTATATATATAATAATTACAATTTTTTTTATATATATCAAAATAGATTTTGGATGAAATTATTTAATTCACCCACCTTTGAAAACAATATCATGTCGAATTGTTCTATTCAAGTGTTTAGAAACCCCTTCGGTACAGTTGTGCAGACTGCACTAACGAAGGTTCATATACCACTCAATAAATCAATCAACATAATATAAAATCATTTAATATTCACTAACAAGTACGCACTCATATCTATTATTACGCTCAGACTCATTCTAGAGTACTACCGACTCTATCTCTAATGAGTAATCTCCACCAGAGCCAAGGTTCTCACTTAACCTTTCAGCTCTGATACCAACTGTGACGACCCGCCCTTCTACCACCGGAAAGACGTATCATCATTAAGAAAGAAAGAGGTAGAAATAGAAAAGAAAGAGAAGAGAGAACAACAACAACAGAATCTCACAGCGGAACGGAATAAAATATAATACATCACATAACAATCTCATAGTTTTACATATATCAGAGTTATACAATATTTTACACTTGACAATTTTATATACATCAGTCACTACATACATCTCAAAATACAACATACTCGAACTAACACAGCGGAACTAGATAGATATCTACAACGCTGAAGCCTCCTGCTCCATTGCTCCTCCAGAATTCGTCAAAGCTAACCTGAATCCCTTGACTACCCGTAAAAAAAATTGGGTACCCGAGAGTTTATGAAAAACAAAATATAAACTCCGGGTCAGACATGGGTCTGGTATGAGTAAATGGTTTAAATTGTCTAACTTTGAAAAAAACATTTGAAGTATCACGTAAGACTCCCCACAAATAAATACGGGTAAGTTTTTACCTTACGCTAACCAAAACATTTCATAGGAAATTCTGTGATATTATAATAGTGTCTAGGGTTTTCAAGCAAATAGAAAATAGCCGAAATTGTTACATTATTAAATTCCAGCTACTAGCCACAAAAGTGGGTAATACAATCAAAACCGTGGGCACTTATTGGAAAATGGATTCCATACAATGGCAGGGCTACTGGGGTACCGCCCGTCACGGTACGGGGCCTAGATCACCGTACCGAGGATTACTCCCTTCATCCCCTGCAACACAAGGCCGGAACCATTCCTTACTGAACAGTCCCGAACAAGATAAACCCCGCGGTTCTAGCTAGCAAACCGCCCACACAGCCGAAATAAAAAAGGACATGTAGACAGGGGAAATATCTTGTCCTGCTTGGACAAGACCCACCTAACCTTGCTGCATCTCCCCTGTTTTAGCCATTCCCGGTTGATGAGGCTTGAGGCTGCAATTACCTTTATAGAACAATATTCTTAGAATGCTCATCGTCCTCCTGACGATGTGTTGAAAGCATTCAATCCATACAAGTTCGTTCCAGGTTCGAACGAAATCGAAGGCATTATCTCGTTACACTCATTTTGGAATCACCCTCAGAGTTAACGACGACAACCCTTGCATTCTGAATCTTCGTCTTCTCATCAGATTCACGACCTAACGTTAATTTGGATCGATGTGGTTTTCGGATGTTCCAAATGTGGAAACCCGATCCCGGTCTCATCGAAATCCAAAACGTGTCTTTTAGGGCCAAGTTGTTTTAAAGTTTATAAACAATTCAATTCCATTTATCCATATACACACAGATAGATAATTCACAGTATCACAATAGATAATCAACACTATCACCATGAAGAGATAGGCAATATTATCATCACAACAGATAATCACACTGCATCATTTATCTTAAACTAGAAATCTCAAACCATTCAAGGTAAACAATATCATTCATCCATATATGAACAATCATATCAGCTATAATTAATTTAAAATGAATTAAATTAATTACTTGCATCTCTAATTAATTTAAAGTAAATTAAATTAATTACTTAACCATTATAAGTCTTGCTTATATAACTATTATCCAATTATCAAACAATTAATGAATTCATTTCACATAATCACATTTGATTAATTAACATTAAATTCAAGTAACCATCTTTAATTATCTTCCAAACTAATTATCTTATCCAAATATAGAAATTAACCTTCAGTTACATACATTACTTTACTTCTTAATATCACCAATTAATTATTCTTTAACCTTTCATTATTAATTTCATTATTTAATGATTGCTAATTACATTTCATTTCATTATCTTGTATTAAATTAATTACCTTAAGTAATTAAATCTTCAGTTAAACTATATTTATTAATCACTCCTGATTAATACTATTCAGTAATCAATCACCTTTAATTACTCTTATCACATCACTTAATTACTCCTCAACTGATTTCCTTTAATCAATCCCTTGATTAAATTGCACAAAGTAATTATACTCAAATTACTTCCATTATCAAATCATCCTCATTCAATTATATCCAGTCATTATCATTAATTACTTCTCCAAGTAATTTTATTTATCACATCATCAATTAATTATTTAAATTAATTAAACTTGATTAATTAACTTAAACAATTCACATTAAACTTCATTAATTACAATAAGTAATTAATTCCTTAATTACTTAAATACTTAATTAGCTTTTCCTTAATCACTCAATCACTTAATCAATTTGTTTAACCTTAAATACTTAATGAACTATTCTTAATTATCCAATTATTAATCACTAATTATTTAGTTAATTTATTAATTTATTCTTAATTAGATTACTTAAGTAATTCATAAGTAGTTAATTACACTTTATTAATCACATAATCATTACCTAATCCTTAATTACACTTGTAAAGTAATTATTCTCAATTAACTATTTATTTATTTTATCTTTAAAATAGTTTATTGACATTAATTTGCTCAACTTGATTAAATGTTAAAAGTCTTCTTTAAAATTTTGAAAATAGTATGGACTACAAACTTTAATGTTAATCCCTTTCATACTTAACTTAATTATTAAAAATAATAATTAAATGTGAAATACATTGTTACTTATTAACCTAATAACTTAAAACTTGTATTTAAATATGTTAAACATTCTTCCAGGTTTACTGTTAAAACAAGATTCACATATCTTTATTATTATTATACTTCTTCCTGAAGATTATAAGAAACCCGAGTCTCCCCCTTAGAAATCCCGTGTATACTTCGAGTTGAGACCCTTCTTCTTCCTGTACGCTCCCCTTCTTCTTCTTATTTTTTTTAAGTTTTAATAAGAAGACAACTAAAGCATCAGGCTCAACCCAGAAACTCGTACTCAAACCCGAAACCCCCAATCCCATAACTCGTGCGCGACTCAAAGAATCACACTGACCAACGTTCGACGTCCTCCTCCACGCTGTGCACGTGCACGGCGGCACCAAAGGCCTCTGGCGAACCCCCACGTCCCAGACACACCACAAATCACACGTGTACCCCAAAACCAAGATCCAAAAGCTTTCAGGAATGTCGAAACGAAAAACAACAGGTTGGCCGAGATGCAGAGGTCAACCCCAACATCATAAACATCTCGCCACTGTCAAACACGCCGCCAGGGTTGCTGAAACTTCACCCACACAACGTCACCACTCCAAGCAACCACCACCCCGAGTTTCGAACAACTCGATCACAAATAGACGAAGAACTCATCGCGTTTACAGGCATGTGAAATTTCGATCAAAAACCCTATATTTATCTCAATCCCTTAATTTACTTAATATAAAAATTATTTGACAATTTTTGTGTGATCATCAATGTTTATATTTGCTTAACAATAAATTTGAACATTTATCATTGGATTGATAATTTATAATTGGTAAAAATGTCAATTTTGATAAACCTTGAACTGCCATTTCAATTCTACACTAAAAATTCTTATTTTTGCTCTAAAAGTCCTATTTTGCAATTAAGATCTAGGTTATCAACTTGAATTTGTAATTTGTAACAGACGAAGTTTTCAACATAATCTTTGTTACCTAAAAATAAGTTAGTTTACTGAGCATAGCTTCTTAATATGTTGTTATATAAAATTTAATTTCCTGGCTTAAACTCAAGCATATAATTTTGTTTGAAAAATTAAAGCTTTCCATGATCATATGAAAATAATACAAAATAGTTTCAACCCTGTAAGCAGAAATGAACAACATATCATCAAGAACAGTCTGCATATAATCACAGAATAATACCAAGAGAAAACACAGACATCAACATGGAATCCACAAATCTTCTTACTGTTAAAATTTAAACTAAAGCTTGAATGTTTATGTTTACTCACCAGAATACAAATACTGTTGAACAGAGCATACTTGACAATTGCAATCCCATCTGTTCTTATGTGTTTAAACTTGAGTTTTGCTTCTTTTATGTTTTCTCTTTATATTTTTCTCAGGTATACTATGTTACTGACTAAACTATATAAAAGATGAACACCTATATATATAGAATATAAGAAGTTATGTATGTATGGAAAAGTTTTTAACCAGGTAGGTGTTATCTATAAGTTCACTGTTCAATTTTGTTTTTCAGGCACGCTTCTTTATATATATATATATATATATATATATATGTATGTATGTATGTAAGGTTGATATGATTTCTTGAATTTGACCCAAATGTTTGCTGAGATGCTAAACATTAAATGCTAATGTACTACTTGTCTACACTTAATCCATCAATACATAGATATTTTGATCACTTGCCTGCATAATCTCCTACAGGTCATACATAATACATATTTACTTACTGACAGCGTGTACTAATAATATATACTATTCTTTGTTTTAAGTATGTTAATCCGATCTATTCACTGTAAAAATAAAGATTTGTGCAAATTATAAATGAACACAAAGATGTGCTCGAATCAGAGGAGCATTAAATGTTGTTGCTTCACCTGTTAACATAATTATAATTATATAGTACTGTGAACAAATTGTATGCATGTGTATGGGATTATATTCTTCAGTAGGTAGCTTGCATAGGAAGACAAATTATCTTAGTGCTTGTATTTCAGTTTTCCTGAGTTTGTCAGGTTTCTTCATTAATGTATATATCATAATTATGTTTGGCTGAGTGAAAATATTATATGTAAACATGTACTTTCAGGCAACACTTGATTCTGTAAATATATACATTTAGTTGATATAAATAACCTTATGCATAATTATTTACTTTGCAGGTAGTTACTTTTAGATATTGACTCGTTATTAATTTCCAGTTGAATATTTTACATGTGTCAGGTGTTATATTATATGCTTTGACTGATTTGCAGGTAGATTTTGTATATATGAAGTTAACTTGTTTTATTATTCCCAGCTTGAATAGCTTATATACATATGGTTGTTGTTATTTTGTATATGAAAATATTTTGTTTTGCTGACTTAAAGTTTACATAATTTATACACACAAATTTGAGTTTGGTTTTACATTATATTTGATTTCATTTTACTTTACTTTGTGTTTTTATCACTTATTCTTATTCTAACTTTGTTTACAAATTTATTAAGTTATGTTGTATAAAATCTTAACTAATTAATTCTTATTTTAAATTTTACATTAGTACGTTATATTTAACTATCAATGTTCAAGTCATATTCAAAATGATTTTCTCACTTATATTTGTATTCATTTCCATTTGTACTTTACTATTACTTATTTAAATTAAGTTATATACACATATTTGATTTATGTTTGACATTTATATTTTACATTGTTAAAAATGGGATTCTGATTTAAACGTTATCATTTATATGTATATTTCCAAATATAAACAAAGTACAGTATTTTGATTCAATTATATAAGGTCAATATTATTAAAAGATTCTATTTCAATATCCAAGATCAAATTTCCTTTAAAAATGCAAATTTACATAAACAAATGGCAATTATTCCAAAATCATGTTCATTTGAAAATAATCAATACACATTTTATCTAATCATATTAAATATTTATTAAAATAAACAGGACCAAAATTCAGGGTCGTTACACTTAGAGGATGGGTATCCCAAACATCCTTTAAGTAACTTGTATTTCAGTTGATATTTCACTTGAGTTAGATTTATTGGTATAAGAATGATAATCCTGACTCGAATGTTTTGTGTTTTGCTTTACGCTGGGGTTAGACTGAGTGATATAACATTTGAGACTCACCTATGGAGTTTGGAGCTTCGCTTGGAGATCCAACTATCGATTCAGCTTTCAGCTTTCTAGTTGATTTTTTCAGAGATGTCATCTGTTTGTATCCGAGACTTCAACATATTTGAGATATTTTACTGTATTTTATTTCTAACTCTGATGTTTGTATAGTAGCTTCATGAACTACTATTTATCTATTCTACTGCATTATTATTATATTACTCTGTGTTTGTGATTCTGTGACTGATTTATTTACTATATATGCTGAGTTTTGCCAAATATAAATTAACGATATAATATCTTGAATAATTCAAGTCCGGCATGTGTTGATGCGAATGGTCTAAAATACCGGGACGTTATATGTTAACATGTTGGTTCATTTTCATAAATTTGCATTATAGGTATGTTGATATTGATTTCTAATCCAAGTTGAAAAAAATCCTTGAACATCTAAATTCAAATTCAATATTGGAACAATGTGGAAATGGAATTTATTATCTCAACCAATTTTGACAAATGAGTTAAAATATTTGTATTTGGATATGGATGAAGCGACATATGTTGGAATTTATTATCTTAACCAATTTTGACAAATGAGTTGAAATATTTTTATTTGGACTATTATAAATTGCACGATACGTGCATCTAATAGCTAAAGATATTTTTTTTTAAATTAATGGATGTATATGTGAAATAAGTGCAAAATCTTTGATGGTGACAGCGTTGTTGGTGTTGGTTGCAAATTTATAGTGAAATCCGTTGATGGGTGGTCGCAAAGAGGACGGTAGTAGATATAGTTCACCGATAATGAGATTCCGTTGATAAAAGAGGGTATTTTTGAAATTTCAAAATGACACATGAAATTCTGTTTATTGACTTCTTTTTATTAATAGTAGAGATATGTGTTATTCGATATTGTAGACTATGCAGCATTCAAAATTTGAGATCAAGCAATGCGTTGACTCAACAATCTACCCGTGTTATAAAT
This sequence comes from Allium cepa, assembly GCA_030765085.1. Taxonomy (NCBI): domain Eukaryota; kingdom Viridiplantae; phylum Streptophyta; class Magnoliopsida; order Asparagales; family Amaryllidaceae; genus Allium; species Allium cepa. The sequence continues at coordinate 64,042,903 of CM060933.1, forward strand.
TTTGATTATCCGATTTTTGGTCTAGCTTTAAAACAAACCCGTGAATATTATAATACGTAGAATTTTATTCCAACATCTATTTCAGTAAAGACAAGTTATTATCGTATGTGCAAATTTTAAGAAGAGAAGACTATCTGTTGCAAAACTGGAAAATGGAGAAGCGGGTGGTTCAGAAACTCATACTAATTCATAGAAACATAATTACTTTGCTTGCTAATCATCCGATGACAACAGAAGCATATAATAATAACACAGTAGTATAATTATTTAATTATTTACAAATTGTAATGGATGCGGCTCATTGGAGAAGACGTAGAAATCGCCGTCGGTGCATAATTGATTTCAGTTAGTGGACAATCGGCTGATGTAGTTGCAGTAGTGGAGGATTGCATCGATGTATTTTAAGTAGTGGAGGATTAGGAAATGGGGTTGACATTATTTTCGTTGGTTAGCAAGCAGAGATAAAGGGGGCGAAATGTGAAGGGTAGTTTGGGGATTTCAAAAAGACATGGTTGATCCTAGTTCATTGAATTATCATTATTAGTAGAATTATCATTATTAGTAGTAAAGATATGGATGAAACAACATATTCTATCCTGGTCATATTTAGTGCAAGCTAAGAGTAATCAATCAAACTCTTCAAAACTAAAATTATATATGGTATATCAACATTCCATTTTATTATTATAGTTGTAACTTTCACTCATCAGAAAAATTAAGGTTACTAAGAATTTTCCTCTATCTTGACACATATAATTCCAAATCCATGGATCTTGATGATGAAAATGTGTATAAATACATATTAAACCAAACACGAAAGAAATTAAATTATATAATGGATTCAATCAATTAGTTCACTAGAAGGAAGTATAGGAATTCCGATGGAATTTTTCGACGGCTGCGTCATATGGTTTTCGATGGCATTCGACGACCGTCTATTTTAATTAATTTAATTTATCACATTATTTTGACTTATTACTTATGGAAGTTTGAAATTCGTTTAAGGATGAAATCTTTCCAGATTTAGTTGATTTGATTTCAATGCAAATTTAGCATATTGGTATTTGTTTCCATTATATCCTTATTTAATTGATTCGACAAATCAATTAATATATCTTTTGATATTAACTGATTATCTTCTTATTTGTTTGACATATTTGACTGATTGCAAAAATTAATTAATACCTTCTAATTTAATATTTGGAATAGATTTAAATCGTCCAAATTTAACACTCTATCCCGATTTAAATATACCAGTCAATCAACTAAACTGGCTATTGGGTCAACGTCTCATGACACTAAGTAGCTCGTACCACACTAATCAAGTTTGAGCAATGCTTAAACTTATCATATGGAACCAACTTCGTTAACATATCAGCTCGATTGTCTTTTGTCTATATCTTCCATAATTTTATCTTATTTCTTTCTTCTTAAAGCATGAGAAAGAAACTACTAACATAATGTGATTTGTCTATGAGCTATATGCTTGATTCACAGCATGATGAATGATGCTCCGACTGTCTGAAAACAACTCCATCGTCTTTTGCATCATTGATAAATCCTCCAAAAGCTGCAAAAAAATATAATCCTTCCTTGGTCACTTCCACAATAAAAATAAGCTCAGCCTCTATAGTTGATAAAGCTATAATGGATTTAGCTTGGATCTCCAAGAAATTGGGCCTATGCCAAGTGTATAAACATATAGCCTTAAATCGATTTTCTACCATCTCTATCCCTAACATAATCTGAACCACAATAACCCGTTAGAGTTATGTCTCTACCTCCAAACAATAAGCCAATATTAGAAGTCCCTTACTAATATCGTAGAATCCACTTTACTGCTTTCCAATGAGTCTTGCCTGGATTAGACATGTATCTGCTAATAATACCAACTGTATGAGCTAAATCAGACCTTGTGCATACCGTTGCATACATAAGGCTTCCAATTGCACTAGAGTAAAAATATTAGCCATATCCATTTTGTCTTCATCCGACGTGGGACATAAATCTTTGGATAGTTGAAATCGAGGGCCTAATGGAGTAGCCATCAGTTTAGCTTTCTCCATGCCAAATCGAGATAGGACTTTCTCGATATATTAAGTTTGAGTGAGCCTCGACACCCTTTGTTTTCTATCCCTCTGAATCTCCATCCACAAAATTCTCTATGCCTTTCCCAAATCTTTTCTATCAAACTCCAACTAAGTTCCATCTTTAACTCTGAAATTCTAGTCATGCTCTTAGAAGCTATCCACATATCATCAACATAAAGCAACAAATAGATTAGGGGTGGGCATTTAACCGACTTAACCGACTTAACCGAATTTACCGACTTTAACCGAACCGTTTTAACCGGAAAATCAGTTAACCGAACAGCCGGTTAACCGAACGATGTTAACCGATGAAAACCGGGTCGGTTAACGGTTAAAGATTTTAGGAAATCGATTAACCGTTTAACCGAAAATAAATTTTACCCTTGCCAATTGAACCCGATCCGCTCTGTCCAACCCTAATTAATTACTCGTGCCGCTTTCATTTTGCCCAATTTTCATCTCATGCCTTCAGCGAAAAAAATTACCTAGATCTATATTTTCCCATTTAACAAACCTGAAGATCTCATCAACCTTCAAAGTTTAAATCGATCCAAAGTCAGCTCTGTCTTGCTTGCTTCTGTGTTATCTGGAGTGTCGGCAGCCGTCAATTTGTTGAGCTGTGGTTATCAATGGGTAGCTTGCTTATTTACCGGCCCGTGCATATGCCTTTAAAAGTCAAATGTGTGCAAGTTCTTAATAATTTGTCATCACGCCTTGAGCAATGGATGCATTGTCGAAGTTAGGGACATGCTTTGTAATGGTTCTCTTCGTTTGAGATGTAAGTTTCTGGATCTTGGTTTATTGTTTTAAACTGATTAAATGCACTATTAATTTTTCTAACTACTGCTTGTGCATTTGACCAATTTGAAGCCAAAAAGGTTAATTAGTACATCGCTGATTTCACCAATTATATTCTCCTAGTTAGACACACGGAAGAGTTTACTACTCTATAACTGACAGGAAGATAATTGTGTTGCAATCTAATAACGTTCCTGATCTACTCCCTCTCTGTAACACCTTTACTGAAGAAGGTATTAGATTTGTTGTTATTTACACTTAAACCCAGATATAAATGCATGTTTTCCATGATTGATTTAATTGCCTCTGCGCTTTTGGTATTACTATTAGCTTTGTTAAAAATAAGCATGTTCATTGCCTCCGTTTTGATAATAGAAATAATGTTATTTTCAAAGTGCATTAGTTCCATGTTCATTGAGAAGAATTCAACAGCAAAAACAAATAAATAGAAAGATCTCCTTGCCTCAGTCGCATGTTACTCTTAGTAAAACCCATATGGAGAGCCATCAATGACGACTGGGATGGTTGGTGTAAATATCCAATTGTATTAGAGATATCAAATTAGGTGGGAAGGCCGTACAAGTCAACATATGCACCATGAATTCTCTACTCACTCTAGCATAGGTTTTTCTGAAGGTCAATTTTAAGTTTTAACACATAATGCATTAGTATTTTTCCTATTTAAGCGTCTTGTAAATAGTGAATACCCTTCTAGCTACCTGTAAGTGTTCGTCTTCAATGGTGTCCCAATGGCGTTTATATAGTTTGCTTATATTCCATCTGAATTGGACTACTACAATTATTATCAAATACGATAACGGTATTTTTTTCTGTTCTTCCGTCTCCATTTTTCTTTTGACGCTTTGGCTGCATTTTTTCATAAAATTCTTTAGCAAACTATGTTAGCCTGCCTAGTCTGTTCATCGATAGAGTTGTAATTGTACAAATTATGAAAATAGTCAATAGCTTCACCTGCCAGTTGTTCAGCCTGTTCTTATCTCTATCATAATTCACCTCCACGTTAATGAGTTACTGCATATTATTAGCCTGGCTTCTTTTGTTCATCTATACATGAAAGAAATTTGTACATTGATCCCCTTCACAAAGCCATCTAATCTTGGACTTCCGGTGAAGTGCAATAGCTTGGCAATGAAGAACTTGTTGAATATTGTGCAGGCTCTCTTTATATTGTTTAGGAAATTCCTCAATATTAGGTTTAATAACCAATTTAAGATAAAGAAAATTGTTTTTTTCCTCTTAAGTTATCACATATGATTGTAGTTGACCCTTTTCCTTGTTACCAGTCTTTAGGTAGAGACTAATTTATACCTCATAATTTCGTAGACAAATTTAAATAGCATGTCTCCCTCCACTTCTGTGTTCCATGCATTCTCAAGAACCTGGGAGTATACTTCATCTCTATCTATGCATTATTAGAAATGAAAGGTTTACTTTTCTTCATCCTATATGCATTAAATGAATTGGAAACTAGTGGGGTATTATCATTGTTTGAAAATTTTAGAATATGAATTCTGGCTGATACTGCCTATAGCTTGGGTTGATTTTGAACTGAATCTGACAAGTTTAGTGCATCTTGCTCCATTAGTGACTAATTTTGTGCTATAATTACCAATGTTTCAGGCTGAAGGAGATGTCTAAATTTGTAAACCTGCTTATGCATACAAAGAGATGTCTAAATTTACCTTAATTTGTAAAGCTTCTTATGCTCACTGCAGTAACATGGAGGATTGGAGACATGCATGGAGTAATAATATCTTTGGACTGAATGGTCGAACTGAATGGAGACTAACTGCAATTTCTTAATATGTTTTACGTTTATGTTATTTGAAAATTGGAGTTTTATTAATGTAATATTGTATGTTATTTGGACTAGTATAATTGGACTTTGTTTCTGTTGGATCTGTTGCAATTTGTGGCTCCTCATTGTAGTAAATGCATTGTATTATTTTGAATAGAACATTCGTTAACCGTTTGTATATTACGGTTAACCGAACAGTTAATTGATGTAATATAAACAGTTAATTGATTATCCGGTTAACCGTTTAATTGCATCGGTTAACCGTGTAAATACAGTGGTTAACCGCGGTTAAAATTAACCGGTTCGGTCGGTATGACCCAACCAATATTAACCGATTAACGGTTAACCGAACCGCCTTTTATTTACGGTTAACCGAAAATATTAACCGATTGTGTCGGTTAACCGACCATACCCACCCCTAAAATAGATGATGTTTTCATTACATTTCTTAAAATAGACGCATCGGTCCTTAAAGCTTCTAAAGTAACCATGTGAGATTATAAACTTATCAAAAAATTTATATCACTATCTAGGAGACTATGTTAAACCATAAGGAGATTTGTTAAGACTACAAACATGATTGGGTCTGTTACTATCGATGAACCGTCTGTCTACTGTTGGTAAATGTCCTCCTAAAGGTCACCATACAAGAATGTTGTCTTGACATCTAATTGTTCTAACTCCATGTCAAAGTGGAAAACCAATGCCAAAAGAATGCGAATGGAAGTGTGTTTGACAACTTTAGAAAACATAACATGGAACTCCACACTGTTCCTTTAAACATAACCCTTCACCACAAATCTCGCCTTATACCTCAAGTCACTATTGTCGCCATCTTTCATGTTATAGATACACTTACACTTAATTACTCTCTTGCCAGAAAGAAGTGACAATAAATCTCATGTATGATTTTTATGAAAAGACTCTATTTCCTCCTCTATAGCTACTAACCAACTGAAACTATCAACTGAACTAATGACATCTCTATAGTCTCTGGGCTCACAATGAAATATGCTTAACACATAGGCTGCCATGTCATCAAAGTCAATGTTTTCAATGTTAAAATCCACAAAATTATCAAGCCATCTTGGTCTTTCTCTCTCTCTAATTGGGCGAGTTTGAATTAGAGCTCCACCTTGAGATTGATCATCTATCCTCTCCTCATCAACCATGGTGTTTCCATTCCTCTGTCCTCTCCTCATCAACCGGTGTCATCAAAAATACCATTTTTACTTGGACGGAAGTCTGATGATCTACTTTATGTCTGGTACTCTGAATTTATCCTTTCAACATCATCATTAACTGAAGAAGAAAGCTCCACCTTCAACATAACTTTTTCGTCAAAGTAACATGCCTGCTAGTAACAATCTTCCAGGTAGTGGGACATCATAATCTATAACCCTTAACTCCTCTTCTATAGCTAAGGAAAATACATTTGTGCGATCTTGAATCCTATTTCCCTTTTCTCTCATGTCACATAAGGTGGACAACCAAACACTCTGAGAAAGGAATATGAAACAAGCTCTCTCTTTCATACTTCTTCAAAAAAATTCATATCTATGGTGGTAGAAGGTGTAAGGTTGATAAGAAAAATAGCCGTAGATAATGTTTCTTCCCAAAATATCTTCTTTACTCCAGTAGTCATATTTAAGAACGAGTTCTTTCTAACAAAGTCTGATACATCCTCTCCGCAATCTCATTTGACCGGGGGTCCCTTAGTGTGGTGCCTTTTAATTCACTCAGATTTACAAAATTTGGTAAATTTTGGAGAAGTGAATTTACCACCATTATCTGAACGAAGAACCTTCACTTTCATTCCAGACTGTTTCTCGACTAGAGATTTCCAATTGTGGAACTTATAAAAATTTTAAACCTTGGACTTCATAAAGTAAACCCATACCTTTTTAGAAAAATCATCAAAAATCAAACAAAATACATGGCTCCTCAAAAAGATAGGCATGGTGCGGGGTCCTAAACATAAGTGTGAACATACTCTAAAAAATCTTTAGACTTATGCTCTGCACGAAAGAAACATTCGTCCGCTTTCCAAGTATTCATCACTCACAAAAGCCAAGTTTTGAATGATGAATACCGTCAATCAAACCTCTCTTTCTTAACAGTTCCAAACCGCGCTCTCCAATGTGTCGCATATGAAAATGCCACAATCTAGTATAATCGAAATCAACAGAATCAACAACAGAAGAAGATTCCGCAACAACAGTGGTACCATTCAGCGAATATAGATTTTCAGCTTTTTCCCTTTTCATCACTATCAATGAGTCATTTGTAATTTCAATGAACCCTTTTCTACTGCACATTTCAAGCTAAGATTGCACAACGCTCCAATGTAGATCAAACTATGCCTCAATCAGGCACATGCCTGACATCACACAAAATACAATCAACACCATCAAATATCCTGATCTTCGCCGTTCCAATACTAATCATGCGACAAGTAATATTATTTCCCATGAAAACCTCTCTTCCACTAAACTGATAATAAGTAGAAAAAGAGTGTCTATCAAGTGTCATATGATAGGATGCTCCCGAGTCAATAATCCACATAGTGCTCTTCATAGAAGAGACAGAAGCTATAAAAATGCCAGGTTCACTCTCTGAATCCAATGTCTTCGTTATAGAAGCTGAAGCCTTTTGGGTAATGGATTTGTTTTTATTCTTTAACTTGGGGCAACTTGAAATATAATGTCCAAGCCTTTTACAATAATGACAAACTCCCTTTGAAGCTCCAGTTGACTTAGATCTTGACTTGGCTCTATCTCCACCATATTCGGGTCTACTCTTACTTCTTCCCTTTGCGTAATAAGGCCCTTGGAATCATTCTCTATTCTCATATTTGCTAACTTTCCCATCATCATCTCGTTGTGCAAGTTTGTCTTTACATCCTCCAAGCAAATAGAAGAGCACCCCTAGATTATAAAGTTAACAAAAGTGTTATACTCCACAGGAAAAAAACCTAAAAGAATTATACATTACGCTTCATCCTTAATTTTTACTTTAGATACTCGAAGATTCATAACAAGAGTGTTTAAGACATCCATGTGAGCTAATACATCGGTTTCAGGATTCACCTTGACCGAGTAATATTGTTGTTGTAGAATAATGCAATTAGTGAGAGACTTGTTGTACAACTTTTTCTGAAGAGCATCTCATAATTCCTTAGCAGTTTTCAAATGAGAAAAATCTCTAAGTACTTCATCAGAAAGGTTAAGCTGATGGTAGTAAAAGCATCCTCTCAAAATTTTTGAATCGCTTCAGGTGCTAATTTCTTCGGTTTCTCTAGATCTTAGACAACTTTAAAAGTCCTCTCTTTCTTCGATACCGCTTCCACCTTCATTTTCCATATGCCAAAATCTCCATTTCCATCCAATCTAGCAACTCTATAATTTGTAGAGCTTCTACCTGTGCTATTGTTTATAGTATTAGACATAGCTAAAATAGTCTTCAAACAATGCAACAAGCTCTAATACCAAATTGTAGTGAAAAATCAGAGTTTTGGGCAGCGGAAGCAGAACACCCAATAATCTAATCTGTGGACAATCTCAACAATTTCAATCCAGCAAAGAAAATAAAAAGAAAATCAAAGAATGTAAACTATAGATAAAAGACAACAAGGAAAGAACAAACTGATATAACGAGGTTCGACTATGCTTATGTCCTCGGATCTAAAAACCTTTATTATTTCTTCACATCAAGAGGGAGTACAACATGGGAAGAATATAAACACTCAACATAAATTTCTCACCCTACAATAGATACAGAAATAGGAATCCTATTGAAAATACTTTATGAAGAATTCTCTTGTCGTCCTATGTTGATAAGATGAACAAATATCTTCATATATGTAGGTAGAAGGATGAAAACTACATTGGAGATAAGAATGAAATCTTTTCGGATTCACTTATTTGATCTCAACACAGATTTATCATATTGGTATTTGTTTCCACGTATATCGTTAATTATTTGCTTGATTACTTAAATCAATTAATATATCTTCTGACATTAATTAATTATCTTTCTATTTGTTCCCCATATTTGATTGATTGGGGGAATCAATTAATACCTTCTCTCTTTTAATATTTAAAATAGATTTAAATCGTTCAAATTTAACATTTTATTTAGTTGATATTTTACTTAATTTTTTTCTTTTCCTTATTTATTCTACAGGACTAAATCGTTCAATATGATCCTCCAAAAGAATATGAGGTATTGCTACAAGCTCTCGGTTTTTTTAGTATTGAGGTGAACTACTAGGAATTTTCTTACAAAATAAAATAAATTTATTTAAGACTTTTGATCTAATTACATTGAATTAATTTATCAGAGAAGAAAATTATGTGTAGATTGAATGTTTATATAGACATCTTGTTTGTCTAATTCTATGCATATGTTTGACTTGTATGGAAAAATTATTTTTTAACAAAAATGCATATGGATGCAATTAATCCAAATGGAAATATAGCGATTGATGTGCTATAATAAAATGAACACCAAATGGATATTTAGTAAAAATTAGAACCCATCATCGTCTTAACAAATGTAGGCAATAAGCATGTGCAGTTCGTATTTAAACCCGTTATCATCTTTTTGATAAAATACTCAATTCAGATTACCTTCCATCTTAACAAAAAATAGTCGTATAACCAATCATCAAAACTCGAACATTCTGGAATTTTTTTTCCTATATACTTTACATACCATAGGTCTATGTCCACGTATGCTACATTTATCTATATGGAAGTAATGTTATTTCTAACATGAAAAACGAGTTATAGAGCCCTAAGAATATTCATATGTATTGTACCACCAATTTTGAATGTTATTTCTGAGGTTTTTGAGGATTTTTAACAAATCAAGTTAGAAAATTATGTTCAGGAAATCTGATGAGTAGGTTGCTCTTATTAATCAAAATAACCAATGTGCTACAAATAAATTTCCAATAAAAATTATATTATCCTGTAAAATGATAATAGTTTTTATTTAATACTAAGTACCTCCGCATTTCTTACTTAATGGTGCATCGAATAAGAATATGAATTATGTATGCTCAAAATGTATATTATACACATTGACACGCGCGCGCGCACATATATGTTGTATGTATGTATGTATGTATCTATGGGCTAAGTTCAATAGCAACGCCTATTTAGCACAATCTCGTAGCTTCATGATATCAGCCACAAGTTTGTATTTAAGTAATTGGCCTTTCTCTCCCTTCTCACATGTGCCAATTATTTATGTATAAACTTATGGCTCATATCATTGGACTACGAGATAGCGATAAATTGGCAGTGCCATTGAACCTAGCCCGTATATATATAATGTGTGCACGTGTAAAATAAAAATGAAATAGACTACATAAATAAATTATATATCTAAACTGATGGGATGAAGTAAAATCTTGTTACATTTGCTGATATCAGAGGGCATGCTTTATCAGACTACCTCCAATTGATATTATGAAATAAAATCTTGTTACATTGTCTACTCAGCCTATATTATGTTGAAATCAGGAAGGCATAGAAATCAGATGACTTAAGATGATATGATAGCATTCAAATGTGCTTTACGCCTTCGATTTATATGCAATTGTTTTATTGATAATCATTCAAGTATTTTGTCTGCAGATCCACCTTCCCTTCAAAACCTACAAGTAAAACTTAGACATATACGGTAAAACAAACTGGAGATACATGTTTCTTTGATGGTTTATAAAATACAAAACCCAAAATATATATCAACATGTGTACACCAAAAATTTAACATAAAAAACAATAGGCCATAGTAAACAGAAGAAGATACATGAGTGTAGGTCTCTGAAATGGCCTGTTAAAGAGACGATAATAAATAACTATAGACATGTGAGTATGTAAATATGATGTTTAATATGAGTATAAAATCCAGGCCTATGTATAATGTTACGCTATAGTACCCACCGTATATGAATCTAATGTATATACATAGTTATAATGCATCATACATGTCGGTCTACATCATAACTGTGCCATTCAGATTAGATGAGTTTACGGGCAAATTCTTTGGTTTGCGATTATGGTGTGATACACTAACAGAGTGTGCATATTTTAATCCTTATAGTATATGATATAAGAAATACTGCATAATGATGTTGTAATACACTAGCTGAGTTTACAGGAATAGATGCTACCACAAGTGCTGAAAGCCAGTATCATCGAAGAGAAAGGTGTACCAGCTTGAATGAACTGTAGGAGCTTGCAATAGCAAAACCAAAGCTAAAGCATGCTGGAGCACTTCAGAAGGGAACCAATCTAGGCTGAAGCTAAGACGGGCATGAAAATGGTAGTAGTCCAACTAGTTCTCTAGGGTCCGTAAGCCAATTTTTTTGTTATTTTCGTTGTGTGTTCTTTTAAATCAAATTGCTGGCTATTTTTTAATTGACTGCTTATGTAGCATTATCAATATTATTCCGCGAGTCACAATACCACCAAATCACATAGGTTCGATAGATTTTAGTTATAACATATGGGGACTTTCATATAGTTATTACATAGGTTACCACCAAATCAGATATGTAGTAAAATATTCTCCAAAGTAGCTGAGTTGAATGGGCAATTTTCCGAGCCTCCTTAACCAACAAGAGAAAACTACATCGTATGCATATAATTATATGTAAATTATATGTATTAGGTATAAAATATTTCATCCGATTTCATAAAAGATTTAGTCATTAATGTAAAATATTATGCACATAACTATTAAGTGTTATAACTATTTAATGTTACTCATGTTGTTTACCATGATTCAACAATTCATCAATAAGGTTTTAATAACTAAAATGAAAGAATCATTAACAAGGCTATGATGTCTATCTATCTTAATTATGTCATCCAGTTTAGATAAGGTTATACTGCCATAGAAAAACGCATATAGTTTGGATTTCTTAGTTTGCACTAAGTGGAAGACGATCAATGTACATACATACATGACGACTTCATGACTTATATGACAAACTTGATGATAATTTGATAAATTATGAAATTATATATAACATGGTAAATAAGTTCATAAAAATTAAATAAATTTATAAAATCAAACAAGTTCACTAATTTATACAAAAATTATAAAAATTTAACTAAGCCGATTATGTTTTATAAAAATTAACTAACTTTACCAAAATTAGCTAAGAAAACTAAATTATATTAAAAATTAAACAAGTCTATAAAAATAACTAAGTCTATAAAAATTAATTCAGTTTTAAAAAAATTGAATAAGTTTATAAAAATTGGTCAAGTTTTAAGAAAATTAACTAAGTTTATAAAAATTAACTAAGTCAACTTAAGTTTTATGAAAATTAACTAAGCTAACTAACTTTTATAAAATTAAATAAATTTTTAAAAATAATCAATATGTTAATGTTATGTTGGTGAACATATAATATGTTGCTCTATGTATTCTTGATTTGCACGATTGTAATGAAGTACTTGTATCGGCATCTGGTGAACCATAAATTCTTCCTCTTGTAAGACCTTCACATGACTCAAGTCAAAATTTTAGACTCCACTTTTGTTCATTTTCTCGCAGCTTAGCTATTTTCATGTACATTTCCTAAAAAAATTGAAGATTAATATAATGAGATGAAATAACAAAAAAGATTCATAATTTGTTGCTTTGATATATCGCAGAACAAAGTTTTTCACTGAATGATTTTTAGATCATGGCTGAAAGAAATTAATATTGAACATGACAATTGATTTATGCATGCGCTCGCTGTGATAGCATCACTATCCCTACTGCTGTAAATAACAGCTAGTGCTGTTGGCGACAGCAACATTGCTGCGACCGTTAACAGTAAACCAACACGTCGTGATGAAGTAATTAACTTCATCTACGATGTTGAAATGGGGGAGAATGGTCAAAACTGAAAAATATTTATGTATCTTGATGATGGTTGAACGTCGAACACTTTTAAAATCATATAATAATAGTTCTCTTTAGTAGTAATAGTAATAGAGATTTACGCTACATGAGTATTCATTTCCTGATTTTAACAGAATTGAAGAGTATAACATGTTTAACCAAGAATTCAGTTGAGATAGTAAAAAATCTATGTGTTTTTGTGTGTAACATGTATGTCCAATACTTTGAAATATTGCCGAGATCTTGAGATTTATGTATGTGTTCTTTGAGTTAATATTTATTGATTTATGGCTTAGCTTCCATGTGATTTACAATCCACTTACAAATATAAAACATGCCATAGTTTTTTTTCTTTCTAAAATACTCTTAGGTTTTTAGTTTTTCATGTATTTTCCCTGTCACTAAATGCAATATTCGTCTGAATTTATATCAAAAGTATGAATTAAATATCTAAATTATAACTAGACATGATTTGGAGCAAGCTGTTGTGATAGCACCTACAATGCGAACTTGCTTCTTATGGCTCCCTTATATTTGGATCATCAGACATTTTAAAACATAAACATTGTTACATAAACCATTGATTCACGTACATGAACCCACCTATCTAACTTTTTGAAATTAGGAGTGATTTTTTCCACTGGACTCTACATTGTTTTTTTAAAATTAGTGTGGTTCTAGCAAAATTAGAGTCGGCATTAAAAAAAATTACCACTTGATATTTATGCAATATGTTGTTGATCATGACGTAAAAAATTTACCACTTAATATGAGCCTTTGTAGAGTTTACTGTGTTGTTTAGTAGTTATTTTGTATTTTAGTTTTCATTTTTATGGCGGTTTTATTTGGTTTTGGGTTTATTTGTTGGGCCAGATTGTTATAGCCCAGTATTTTGTATAAATACTTTGTATTTTGTACCGTGGAGGATGGGGCTCTCAAAAATAAAGTTTTGTTTCACTGAAGTTTTGCTTTTCATGGTATCGGAGCCACGATTTTTTCAGATCTAGATCTACTTTCTTCTTCTTCTTTGATTTCTTCTTCTTTCTTAATTTCTTTTTCTTCTTTTCTTCCTCTAAAATGGCCAACAATGGTTCGAAATCGACTCAATCATAGACACACATTCAAAATAATTAACCGATCAATTTCAATGATCCGTACTACCTCTCAAATTCAGATCATCCAGGTATGCAGCTTGGAAATCACATATTATCTGGTTCGAATTATCTAAACTGATGTCGAACAGTTAGAATGGCTTTAATTGCTAGAAACAAGTTACAATTTGTTGATGGTACTCTTCCCATGCCATCTAAATTGAGTCGCTTGATTATCAGAAGTGGAATAGGAACGATTATATGGTCATGTCGTGGATTTTGAATTCTATGGACAAAGTTTTGTCAGAGAGTTTTATGTTTGTTGATTCCTCATCTCAGTTGTGGAAAGAATTGGCAGAGAGATTCGGTCAGACCACAGCCCCAAGATTGTTTGAATTACATCAGAGTTTGACTTGTACATATCAAAACGAACTTAGTATTGTCGAGTACTATGACAAATTGAAGACAATATGGGATCAACTGCAGATTCTTGAAGGTTTTCCAGAATGCACATGTGGTGTTTTGAAAAATTGTTCTTGTGGAATTCTTAGGAAGATGGTTGAGAATGATCAACTAAATAAACTGTTGCAACTACTATCTGGTCTTACAAAAGAGTATGATCAAGTTACAACAAATATTTTGAGTACTGATCCACTTCCTACTGTTCACAAGGCTTATTATATTTTACAACAAGTCGAACACCAGAATAAGCTTGGAGAGAAAAATTCTAATCACCCTGAAACAAATGCTTTTAATGCAATGAAATATAATCCCAAGTTGAATTTGAAGAATCCAAAAAGAGATGCTAAAAGACAAAAGAGTGAGCTTTGTTGTGAACACTGCAAGAAAAAGGGACATTCGATTGAGCAATGTTTCAAACTGATTGGTTATCCTGCCTGGTGGAATAGGGAAGCAGTTTCAAAGACAAAACAATTTTCAAAAAACGCTAATATTGCTCAAGTACAAGTTGACAAAGGGATACTTGGAAGCAGACCAAAATCAGCTGATGTTGCAAATGTTGCTATGAATTTGGTTACTGCTGAAGGTGAACAGTTTGATCCTGTGATGGTTTCTGCATTATACAATCAAGTTATGAAGATGGTTCATGAATCCAGCTATAGTTCTCGCTTGGAAGATAATCCACTTGCATCTTCAATTAATCATGTGGGTAAAATTTCTTCAAATACTGGAGAAAATTTTACTTAGTATTTTGAACAAAAACGTTGGATAATTGACACTGGAGCCACTGATCATATGACATCTAATATAACACTTTTTGTTTCATTGAGAAAAATTAAAATTCCTATAAACGTCAATCTGCCTGATGGATCTATAATTCTTGTTCATCATATTGGAACTGTAAATTTGAATCAAAATTTACAGTCACAAAATATATTGTATATTCCTACTTTCAAAAATAACCTTCTATCCGTAGGAAAACTTCTTGATCAAAACAAAATTACTGCGAAATTCACAAATTCTTCTTGCTATTTTCAAGACCTTGAATCAAATGAAATTCAAGCCGTTGGATCAAGGATCTCTGGTCTATACAGATTATCTTTTTCATCATTTTCATATACAGCAGTTTCAGATTTTCATTCAGTAGTTGAGAATAATTGTTTTCTTGTTTCCATAAAATAATACTATAAAATCATGTAACAAACCTAGTATTGATATTCTTCATGCTAGGTTAGGCCATCCTTCTTTTAATAAAATGAAATATCCAAAATCTTGTATCAGGCAGAATACTTAAGGATTTTTCTTGTGAAGCACGTGTGTTAGGAAAACATCATAAATTTCCTTTTTCTAATTCTGATTCATATGCTGAGTCCTCATTTGATTTAATTCACATTGATTTATGGGGAAAATTTCATAGACCAGTTCTTTGTGGTGAAACTTATTTTCTCACTATTCTTGATGATCATACTAGAAATACTTGGACATATTTACTTCGTTCTAAAGTTCAAGTTGTCTCTGTTATTATTGCTTTTATTGAATATGTTTCAACTCACTTTGAGAAAAAGCTAAAAGTGGTCAGATCTGATAATGGGACTGAGATCATTCAAGATCCTTGTAGAAGATTATTTACATCAAAAGGAATAGTGCATCAGAGATCTATTCCAGGCAATCCACAACAAAATGGCAGAGTTGAAAGAAAACATAGACACTTGATAGAGACAGCAAGAACAATTAGAATTCATGCTGGTATGCCTTACAAATTTTGGGGTGATTGTCTTTTGGTTGCTATTCATCTTATTAATTTGATGCCAAGTTCAGTATTAAATTGGAAGACATCATATGAATTATTGATGAATAAAGCTCCTGATTATGCACATCTTAGAGTCATAGGTTCCTTATGTTTTCCTTTTCAAAAGTTACATGATAAATTTGCTGAAAGAGAAAAGAGAGGTGTTTTTATTGGATACCCACATGGACAGAAAGGTTATAAGTTGTATGACCTAGAAACGCATAAAACTGTTCTCAGCAGAGATGTTTATTTTATTGAAAATGTTTTTCCATTCATGAATAAATAAAATTCTAGTCCTACTACTGTTTATGCACTTGGAAATTTAGACTTTGTTAACCCAGCTTTAGATCAACATGATTGTATTCTTCAGTCTTCACAAATCATTACCAATCAAGACGAATCAATGCCATTACCTTCTGATAATTCTACTCACTCAAATAGCCCTGCTAGTGCAGATCAGTCATTATCTTCTTCCTTAAATGATGTTCCTCCTGTTCCATCACTGCCTACTAGAACTTCTTTTAGAATTTGTCAAGTGCCAAAGAAATATGATGATTATATTGGAAAATTCCCTACAAGACAGAAGAATAATTCTAATTCTTTTAATGTTTTCACTGAGTCATCTTTTGCTCATTTGAATGAGACTGAATTACATAGTCTTGCAAATGTATTTTCATCTTTTGAACGATCTTCTTATAATCAAGCTAAGGAGTTTCCAGAATGGGTTCAAGCTATGAAACAAGAATTAGTTGCTTTAGAAGAAAATGATACTTGGGAACTAGTCAGGCTTCCCAATGATAAAAAACCTATTGCTTGCAAGTGGATATTCAAAGCAAAGTTCAAACCAAATGGGGAAGTGGACGGGTATAAGGCTAGGTTAGTTGCAAGAGGAGATAGACATATTTCTGGTAAGGATTATAAATATACATTTAGTCCTGTTGTTAAACTTACAACAGTTCGAATTGTATTAGCTGTAGCTGCGGTAAGGAATTGGACAATTCAACAATTGGACATTAATAATGCATTTTTGCATGGATATCTTGAAGAAGAGGTGTATATGATTCCTCCTGCAGGTTATAATAAAGCAAATCCAAATCAGGTTTGTAAAATGAAAAGTCTATTTATGGTTTAAAGCAAGCCTCTTGATGTTGGAATCAAGAGTTAAGTAAATTTTTAATTAGATGGGGTTTTGTTCAATCCAAACAGGATTGCTCTATGTTCATTTTTAAGGAAGACAATGATTTTATTGTGGTTGTGGCTTATGTTGAGGATTTACTCATAACTGGTAACAATTTTTCTCTCATTGGTACATTGAAATATGATCTCCATCAAACTTTTACAATCAAGGATTAAGGTGAAATCAAATACTTTCTTGGCATTGAAGTTTCGAGATCAAAGTCTGGAATTTTTCTTAATCAGAGAAAGTACATTCTTGATCTTCTACGAGAATAAAATCTAGAGCAATGTAAATCAGCGAGTTTTCCTATGCAGAAAGGACTAAAACTCAGCAAGTTTGAAGGTGATGTTATGATAGATTCTAAAATTTATCGAAGAATTATTGGTAAGCTTTTATATTTGAATTTAACAAGGCCAGGTATATCATATGCCGTTCAACAACTAAGCCAATTTCTTCAACTTCCTCGAATTCCTCATTTCAATGCTGCAATGCATGTTTTACGATACTTAAAGGGTATTGTAAATATAGGATTAACTCTTCCAGCGAAGTCTGAGTTTATTCTTAATGCCTACTATGATGCTGATTGGGGAATGTGCACTGACACGGGTAAATCTTTACCTGGATATTGCATTTTTCTTGGAAATGCATTGATTTCATGGAAAACAAAGAAACAAAAGGTGGTGTCTAAAAGCAGTACTGAGGCAGAGTATAGGAGCATGAGTTATGCAACTAGTGAAGTGGTTTGGATTGAAGGATTATTGGTAGATTTAGATGTATCTGTTTCGACTCCAATTGTTCTTCATTGTGATAATGTTTCAGCCATGCATAAAGCTCAAGACCCTTGTTTTCATGAAAAGATTAAACACATGCGAACTAAGCATCACAAATTGGATGTTCATTATGTTAGAGAGAATATTCAGTCAGGTTTTTTCATCACCAAATATGTTAAATCTGCACTACAGTTGGCAGACATCATGACCAAGCCACTCAGTGCTGATCAACACAAGACTTAGGTGTACAAGCTTGGTATGGTGTCTCTTTTATCGTGTCAAGATTGGCCTTCTTCTACACAGGTCAATCTTAAAGGGGGGTGTAGAGTTTACTGTGTTGTTTAGTAGTTATTTTGTATTTTAGTTTTCATTTTTACAGCGGTTTTATTTGGTTTTGGGTTTATTTGTTGGGTCGGATTGTTGTAGCCCAGTATTTTGTATAAATACTTTGTATTTTGTAATGTGGAGGATGGGGCTCTCAAAAATAAAGTTTTTCTTCACTGAAGTTTTGCTTTTCAGCCTTGATACATGATTTTTTTTTTATAAAGCAAATTGCACTTTCTTTTTGTTCTAACATATTCTGTTATTCTATCACGTATGGTAGATATCTGTAATTTTATTCCAATGCTTTAAGCCTTTCTTAATCTGCTTTAATTTATACAGGAAGCTAAATAGGCGATTACCAAGAACTTTGGAAATATATTTTTCTGGATGGCTTCAATATACCTAAGTAAGCTACTCATGCATTGTTAAATCTGAATGGATGTTTTTGTTTCACATAGCTATCAGTAGAAAGATTAAAATGAATAAGAGCATGACCATTATTGGAATGATTTAAAATACGAGCCTTGATTTATTTATTTTTTATATTATTTTTTTGAAAACCCAGGAGAACCCGGTGGACCGGTAAACTCCTGAGGAGGGTACAGTAAAGCCGTCTGCTGATCCAAGCTCCCATACCCCCGGGTAAATTTATATAGGAAAGGGAAGCGCATGGTAGGAATCGAACTTGTGACTTTTTACTACAACACAAGCCTCCTTTCCACTGCGCCGCACCCTCGGACAAATACGAGCCTTGATATTACCTAAGAATCATTCATCTCTTAAGAATACTTATCTTCTGAGAGTTATATTGATACTAGAACAACACGGAATCATAACTATTGCTTAATATACTTGTACATGATATGCTATTATATTGATAAAGGGGAATAAAATTAAAATATTATAGTTTCCTATTTCCTTAGAAGTCACATAACATAGAACATTAAAGGAATTTTAGCAATGCATATATTTCTAATATATCTCCTCTACAGTATATACCTTATATCATAAATAACACAATCGCAGGCTTAAAACTTTAGCCAACTAGCAATACTTTGTAGAATTACAAATGTCTTGAGTACCATACCTTTTCATGTTCATTGTTGACCATACTGGAGGCAAAATCATATTCTTGCAATATTTAGAGTTATATGGATTCTACATTTTTACTTGTAGGAGTGCAGTAAATGTACTCTTCTTAATATTATACATATAGTGTAGATGGTAATTAAAGTGAAAATGAGAGCATGCTATCATTTTCATAATTATATTATTATTTTTTGAATTGCACATTCTTTTCAGATACTTCTAACAATAGTTATCTAGATCTTAGAGTTCAAATGTGCTATTATTTTGTTTATAAAAATTATGTGAATTGTTTGTGTTTAGTTATGTACTGATTTTTAAATTAAAATGAACAACAATAGAAGTATAAACTTTTAATATTTCTTACATCGAATTTAGTCACTCACCAAGTTTCATTGATATGCTAGAGAATTTTGTTTTTTTTTATTGTTAGTTTGAACCATTGCACTATCTTATTCTTGGAGTTACTTTGAAATTGGATAAACATGTTGGGGGTAGTTTTGAATTTCATCAATATTCTCGATTATGTGCCAAGAAGAAGTCACATGTGCTTTATGTATCGCATATTGATCGCTTATAATTAATAAGCTTTTTAATACTTTTTAGTTTTACATTTTCATGTTTTTTTTTGTCGATAGCCATTAAATTTCTCCATTATATGCGATTAAAGATTTTTGGAGTAAGATCTAGCAAGTTGTCGTGTTATTCAAGTATTTGAGGCTTTTTTGGCGTAGTAAGCATTTCTTTTGTTTTAGCATATTTTGTGTTGTACTATTCAGTGAGTGCACGCTATAAAACTTGACTTTTCATATTGTTTAATCTTGGGTTTTGGATGTCAAAATTTGAATATGTTTAATTATATAAATTATTTTGAATAATTTAAATGTGTTTATGTGATTGTCATTTTATGTCGATTGATTGGCCTAATGAAGCATGTATTATGTTAGTATGTAAATATTTTTCAATGATAGTACAACATAAGATAAGTGCTGTAAAAAATAGTAGTAATAATACAGCATTTTTAACTGTTGTTAAAAATCATGTAATAAAATCAACAGCGAGCAATAAGTGTTGTTAAATCTTACAACCGCATAGATATACCATTATAAAAAACACATAGAAGAGTTAACACAACATAAAACAAACATTGTTATGTGTAAAAATATAGATGATGAACAAAAATACCACAATGTTTACTTATTGTTGTTAAAATTTTTACAACGGTAAATAAATGCCGAGAATGCTTCGTTTTAACAACGTTTATTTGTGTTGTTAAATATCTAGGATCAACAACAACATGTTGTTAAACATCATTCTTAATAACATTGTTAAAATATATGACAGCGTTTTTTCACCATTGTTAAAAGTCTTTTTCCTTGTAGTGCATCCCTAGCCCCGATGATCCGACATTATGAATCGATGTTTATTTACAAACATTGATTAAAGAGCTGAAAACCTCATGGCATAAAGGAGTTGAAACATACAACACTTCGAAAAAACAATTTTCATATGTTCGCTTTTTTGTTATGGACTATTAGTGATTTTCCTGCGTATGCAATACTTTCTGGTTGGACTACGGTCAATCATCTAGGTTGTTCCTATTGCATGGAAGAAGAGGGAGCATTTCCTTCACCGCATGAGAAGAAAATTTCATGGTTTGATTGTCATTGGTACTTTCTCCATGTTAATTGTTACTGCTATCACTATTGATCTCGTAGGTATGCGGCATGTCGACATAACCATGATCTCACATCAACAAGTTATTTTAGAAGTGTGGAGATAAGCCAATGCCGAAAGCATATAATGCCGCCCCTTATTAACAAGAGTTAATAGATAGTGTCTTAGGTCATAAATGAAGCTTAGAATATAGGATGTCATCAAAGTCACATACCCCTTATAGAGTTGAATGAATGATGTTGTGTCCCACCAAGAAAGCAATAATGTTGAAGAATACTATATTAAAAGCTATCGATGCTACAGTGACATGATTTATCATCTATGTCACCCCTCATTGATGATGTGTTCCAATCAATGTAACACTTCATCCATGAAGGAAGAATGTATGCCACAACTAGTCAATATTGCCTCAGGATGATACCGCATCTCTTCAACGCCATTTCCTTCTGATATCGCTCCTTGTTGATGTCGGTCATCACCAATTTCGTCCCTTATCAATGTCTACGATCATCAATGTTGTATGTTATCAATGCAACATGTTATCAATGTCGTCCGTTATCAATGCTGCCTATTATCAATGCCGCTTATTATCAATGCCGCCTGATATCAATGTCGCTTATTATCAATACTGCAACTTGATGATGCCATAGTCCAACAATACATTAGAGAATGCCGAAAGTCAAAAGTCAAAGAAATATCCTTTACGCCATCGAGATAAACCGCAATGCCACAGAATAGCCATGCCGCATAACATCCATGTCATGTCTTACCACCCCAAGAAATACCAACCTAGGTCATGGAGGAAGGAGGGAATCATTCTTTTCTCAACTTCTTACATTTTAAACTTTGTAACCCTAACTAATTTGGGAATTTTTACTGATTGTAACGCTCGAACCCTGTACACCTAAGGCTATGTATATTCAGCTATTTCATGGCATATGAATAAAGATCTCATGACACGTAGCTTTTTTCAAATTCCAAAGCACTTGTGATTTTTATTATAGCTTGCTTCGAATTCTAAAACAAGCATAAAATCAGTTACTGTTTGAATGAGATTGATCTATGATAATTGACTTCAAGACGACATGACATCGGCATAAGCTTGAGCATAGCTTCAACATGAACAATTATGACAACATTATGGACTTGAATATACTAAGCCTATTCACCTAAGCCCTTAACCAAATGTCACCTTTACCAATACTCTTGAGGTCCATAAGGGTGTTCCAAGCCTTTATATAAGAAAATTCTTCTTCCCCGGCACTTTTTATGTGTTAGCGAAGAAATTCGTTAACATCTTTGGCATTAGAAGGAGGGCACGAACCTTCGGCTTCATTTAACCCATAAGTGGAACTACCTTAACTTGCATATATAAGACTTAATGTACTTGGCCCTACCAAGCATACCCCATTAATGAAATCATTACAAAGTGCCTTACTCTTGATTCTTAACACCATTTAATCACATCAACAAAGCTTTGCTTAGTCATGTCAATTAAACATGTTAAAGTCTCCAAGCAAGGGTTCTTCGAGCCTCGAATGGTTAGACGAACCTACCAAATTACAAGTAATCCTCGTCTTCATAAAGATCAAATATTAAGGCTCTGGAATTACAAATCATAGGAGATTAAATGAGACAAGTGGCTTCTTATAATCTGGAAATGGAGTCTGAATCCCTTCCATGTAAGGCAAATGCCGATCTTCGCCCTAGGGAGGTAGTATAAAAAGGATAATATCTTCTTGAAAATGAGAAAAGAAATCCAACTCAAAGTTAAGAGAAACATTTTCTAAAAAGAAATAGTAAGGGACTTCGATCAGTTTACTAGAGAGTAGAGGACTGTGCTTGATCAATCTTATTAAACGAATACAGCATAATGCTCCCAAAAAGGAAATTGGTCAACGAAGATGAGGAGTCCATTGCAAGCAACAAAATAATTAAATGCCAACCAAGAGGATCATTCTCCAAAAGATCACGGCTTTCTAAGAATTACGCTCTTACTACTTCTTATGAGAATATACACCTCTTGACCAAAGGCAAGCTCAACTATTGTCCTTCACAAAAGAAGCGACCAAAGAACGAAAGAAATTTTGGAGGATTATACTGTCATTATCATCGTTCTAATGGACATGACATGACTCAATGTGGAAGCTTGGAAGGGATAATCAACAATTTCCAAGGACAAGGAAAGCTCAAAGAATTTGTAAGAAGGTATGAAACGAGTCAGTAATAAAAGAAGATTTTATACATAAAATAAGTATATCTAAGAAGGAAAAGGAACTCCTAAAACAAAGGAAAAAAGCTTTTATCCCTGCTTAGATGGGCTGGTCAAAGAGGCTCCTAGAGGGAGGTTAGAGTAAGCCTGTGGTCCCGTCTGAAAGGGCTCGACCAAAGCATCTACAAGCCTTCAGTACCGTATCCATGGCCTTATTGAAGCGCCTCCTAGACGAAGGTCGGGCAAGTCTTTGGTTTTGCTTAAGACGGATACCCAAAGCACTGAACCAACCATTAGTACGTCTCCATGGCTGTAACGACCCGATTTTTCGACTTCCGTAAGATGACATCAATACAACCACTGTATCAAATGACGAACAATCGAACGCCGAAAAACCAAACCATTAGGGTTAAAGAAGAAGAAAATAGAAGAAGAAATGGAAACAATAATAGAATCACACATTTTGCAGCAGAACAATATATAATGGATAAATGAATATCTTTAAACAAAAGAACTATATCAGTTTATACATTACATCATCAGAGTTATATACAACACAATAATGGAATATTACAGAAAAAAACATCATATACGTGATATGCCTCGCCATCCAGATTACCTTCTGATCTCCACATCATACTTTCCTGACTTCGCTCCAGAACAACTAATAACCTGACTCTAGGCCGTCCGTGTGGAAAATTATGGACACCCAGAGTTTGGAAAAGGAACCATAAACTGCTGGTCAGTCATGGGACTAGTGTGAGATATTAAAAAAATTATTTCACAAAGAAAAGGAAAAGAAATCCTCTACGCTTTTGAAAAATGAAACTACCATAGGGCCTCCCCGCACACACACAATGCAAGCGCACAATTAGAGGAGATTTCTCCTTATGATAGTCAAAAATGCTTGATACGCAAAATCCTTTTTGATATTATTATTAGTACATAGTGTAAAAATATTTCGAAAGTATAATATAAAACTTAGCCAACATTGGTACCATCATATTATGCCTGTTATAGCTACCTCCTGAGGAGGCGGGTTATACAACTACAACCGTAAAGGGCTCGTAATGTTTGTTTGGATTTCCAACAAATGGTTAGGCAAAGGATCTTCCTCACCGGATGGGTACGCCTCTGGAGGGATGCCTTGAGAACTTGACCAGCTCTCTGCGAATACAAGGCCGGGTTACCTCTGTAACTAGGTAACTAACTGTCATGAGTATGCCACCCCCGGTCTAGACCGACCTTTATTGAGGCACCTCTCAACCAACAACCACTAAGTAAATAATATGGGATCCATACCAGAAAATCACTTTTAAATCCACACAAGTTAAATATCTGGACTCCATACCAGATACCACTTTTTATCCAAAAGGAGATGTACATACCCTGAGGGGCACAACCCCCATAACCTTGCTGCATTCTTCCAGTTTCGACAATTTCCGGCGTGTGAGGTCCGACGAAGCCTCGTCCATAAAGCTAAGCTTTTAACAAAGCCATGCTTCGATCAATAAATGATCGGCAATACTTAGCATGCCACATTACGAAATCGAGAATATATCACTAGTAACCATCAACTACACAACCTCTGAGCTCGTACGTCTCAGAGAAGGGTGTTAAGCTAAGAGAATAAATTCTCCGCCACCAACAGAAATGTATTTGATGGAAACCAGCTTTATATCTCAAAGTGAAGCGTCAGACACGCATCCATACAAGTCTGTTCCGAGTTCGAATGGAACCGAAGGCACTTCCTCCAATTAAGGAAAGAAGCCCTTGCAAATCCGGATATTCACTAATCACGTCCGGACTCCCCTTCACAAAGGGTGATAAAATCTCTATACCGGAGCAACTCAGTGCAGAGACTTTCGACAGGTAATCCTTTCGTTTTCGAAAATACCCGGTCTTCAACACTGTCTTCACATGCAATCTGATTACGTCGTATCATTATTCGGAATGGGTTTTATGACCCAAAGTCCTCTCCCGGCTTAACCGAATAATGAGCGCTTATTTAAAAAAAATAAGTGGTTACATTCAGATTTCAAGTAAATCACAACAAATTTCCATATTGATCTTTTAAACAAAAGATCCATCACAAAGATTTGATGTGGTTTTCGGATAACCGTTTGGAATCCGACCCCCGGTCGCATCGAAATTCAAATGCCATTCAAAGGCCAATATTGATAGTCGGTTATTTAACTATCAATCAATATTCACAATAATCACCCGATTTAATTAATTTCCCCAAATTATTTATTTTCAAAATATCTTCACAAGATATATTTTTAACACTTCAACACTTTGAAAACAAATTTCAAATCACTTTCCTCACGTGGAATAAATTTCCAAATATTTATTTATTTCCACTGAAAATTTACCAAGTCCGAGTACTTTAAAATAATTCATTCACCTATCCAAATATATACTTGGAAACACTTAAAATAAAAACTATTTTTAAAACATTTATTTTAAAACATTAGTTATGGAATTTTATATCAATATCTCATATAAAACTCAAGTTCAAATAATTTTTAAAAATAAAATTATTAGATAAAGTGTAATTATTAAAATAACCATTTTCTAAATCAAATACCAATTCAATCTTTAAAATAACCACTTCTATAATCAACTTAAAAATATTCTCTTTAAAGGTTTAAAATAAAATTCCAAAAATAATTTCTCCAACAATATTCTTTTTAAAACCAATTCTAGAACTTTTAATTTATATTTTAAAAGCTACTTTGGAAACATACTCGGCTTTCCAGGGAAAATACACTTTCCATTTCAAAATAGTCCATTTAAATCAATTAATAAATCCTTCTTGATTTATCTCAAATTTACATTCCAAATTCGTAAATTTCTTTCCACACTTTTAAAAATAAACCAACATTTATTTTTAATCAAATTCCCATCCTTTTTATAAATTCCATTTATGAATTTAAATTTTCAAATATTCATTGATATACAATTTTCATATCGATTCCCAAATATTCACTTTCAAACACCAATCAAATTCCAAACTGATTTCCAAATTTATTTTTAAATACCAAACAAATTTCCAAATCAATTTCCAAACATTTATTTCACACATCAAATAAAATTCCAAATTTATCTCAAACCCCAAATCAAATTCCAAATTGATTTCTAGAAATTTATTACCTTTTTAAAATAAATCCCTTTATTTCTCCCAAACTATTTAAAATCTGGATTTTAAATAAATTCTCCAACTTTTAACCAATATTGCTCGAAATCCATTTATTATAAATCTTTTTCCCATACTTTGGAATTAGTTCAATAGGATTACAAAAATCAACTTTTATACTTTTAAATTCCTTCTTTTAAAGTTTGTTTAATTCTCTAAAATGAATTTACTTAAAATTTTATAGTTTAATTTCCAAAAATCAAATTTTTATATTTATGGTATCCTACGATACCAAAAATATATTCGGCTAAACCATAGCCTTCAATAAATTTCAACCATAGCCTTCAATAAATTCAACAATGTGAGAATCCAGTTGGATCCCTCCAACCTGTTTCCACGCATCCACAGATGTTAGCACAACAATCAAATACCAATTCCACTTCGAGGTGGAATATCGTTGTATATGGGATTATATCATATCATCCGCTATTATGCGGCACATAGGGTCTCATCCGCTACATAATGCGGGAAATCAATCACTTCAATATATATATATATATATATTATTACTATATATACTATCACATCCAAACAACCAATCAAAAATTGATATTCTATTATTTCAATCAAGTGAGAAGATCTCACCTTTGATTACGTATGCAACTCATTTCCAATCCGACCTGCTTCTTTTTAGATCCTGGCCTTGTATAAATATTTATACGATTTTATTAACATTCGAATGAATCGAACAATCAAATTTTCATTTAATAAATTTAGTTAACCAATGATTTTATTTTAGAAAAATTTGAATTTTTTTTAACTAATTTTCCTATTACAAATTTTATTTTATCTAATAAATTAAATTTCTAACATATTTTCTCTTACAACTTATTTTTAGTTATAACAATAAATTTTAAATACGCTAATTAAACAAAATAAATCACCTTAAAAATTTATTTTAGAAAAATCTAGTAAATTGAAATATGTGTATGTATATCTCTATACGCATTGAATAAAAATTTAAAAAGTAAAATGCAGCTTAAAACTTATCTATCTGTGCAGCTTAAACTTATTTATCTATATATATATATATATATATATATATATAATTTAGTAAATTTAAATAAATCAAATTGTACCTTACTGCCCAGCATTGTCTCGAACTCGCGGCATCGCACTTTCCTGAACATCACTAACATCGCGACCCTAAAACCATCGAAACGACTAGGATCCGCTGCTTCACGTTGAAAGCCACGACTTCGACTCGCATTGATCGCCAAGATTGCATGCCTCAAATCGAAACCCTAAATGAATCTGCCGACTGCCCCCAAGATGCCGAGCAACCTGGCATTGCACGCGAGCTTGCCCTCGCGGCATCGTTGCTCAAGTCTTAAATTGGTCGCGAGGTAACCCCAATGCTTTCGCCGATATCCCCTTGGCTTTGTCGATCGAACGCCACGATGAACCATCATAATGCGACCCCGATTCAAGACGTCGCGATTCC
Organism: Allium cepa; assembly: GCA_030765085.1. NCBI lineage: Eukaryota > Viridiplantae > Streptophyta > Magnoliopsida > Asparagales > Amaryllidaceae > Allium > Allium cepa. Next base: position 64,070,752 of record CM060933.1, read on the forward strand.
CTTATTGGAGGCGTAGATCGATGCGATCTAAGGTATGCTTGGCTTCGAATTGAAAATAGAGAGAGGCCATTTTTCTTTGAACGAAGAATAGTTTCGTTTAATTATTTTTCTTTTGATAGGCTTGAATGAAGAAAAGGAAAGGATAGGTATATGATTTTATTTTCGTTATTTGCTCAGTCAAATTTTAAAAGGAAACACAGGAAAAAAAACAACGCGTGTACAATTAGGTAAGACACGCGTTTAAAATTCTACACGTGTATGTAAGGGTTTGACACAATATTTTGATATAAAAATATTATTTATATTTTAAATTTAAATTCAAAGTTAAATCATTTTGATTTCCACGATTCAAAATCTCAAACTCCAGTCGAGGCATGCCATTAGGCGTTTATAAGGTTATACCCCTATTCCGAACGCGATGGAAAAGGTTCCGAGTCCAAATTCGATAATACGGAGAAGATGGCTTTTTGGACCCAGCTTTTATATTGAATTTTCGATTTAATTCCTACGCGTTTACAATCGTACGGCCAAGCGATTACTCCAAACACTACGAAAATTGAATTCCGATAATAATACAATATTACAAATCGAATGAAACTGGTTTCATCGTAATTCGAGACTGTGCCTCGGAAGGCTATTTTTAAATATCGATTAAGCGATAAAATTTTAAAACTGAACAAAACACTTTTAAACTTGATTTTAAAAGTTCTATTATCTTCGGTATCGTCAATATAAATCTTCCAAACCTTCCAATTATTTTTAACAAGCTCAAAATTTCCAATTCAGCAATTTATTCAATTTTCAATTATTAAATTCAATTATTTAAATTGCCAAATAAAAGATATTTTTGAAATCCAAGTTGAATTAACTTCTAAATATTTTAAATCAATTAAATATTTCAATTTCAAATGTTCAAAATTTCTGGGTCGTCACATTCTACCCACTTAAAAGAATTTCGTCCCGAAATTACTAGTTAAGAAGAATGATCCTTAACCCGTTCATTATTTTCGCAAAACTAAACAGTTTCAACATTCCAAAACAAACCTTTTTATTAGAGACCTATTATCAGTTCAACTAACTTTCCAAATTTTCCATAAATTCCAACCAATATTTTTTTCTCAACAATTCAAATTTAAATTTAAATTCAAATTTTAAAATTCAAAATTTTCTCAAAATTTTTCCAACTCCCTAGATTTTCAAAAAAAATTCGCCAGCGTCTCCTTTTCGTTGCTAGCTCGGTACAACTACAAAATGCCACCACGGGCCACCAGATTTCAAAAAAAAGAAAACAAAACGCCAAGTGGCTAGACAAGAAAATCATCAAATTTCATACTAAAATTCAAATACATACCTTTCAAGCAATTCTAAATTTACCTTCTGAAATCAAATCCCAATTTATCTTTTGCCTTTAACACACCTGTATACTACTTAACAACAATGTCCAATTTCAACATTCAAAATCATTTTATACATTTTTTTACAAAAAATTCAATATCTATTTTATTTAAGTCTGTACGATGTCCGTATATCATTCTTATGCAATACCAAATTCGATCGCTCACTGATCACACGATTTCACTTCTGAACTAGTATTGTCCATCCGACTTTCTAGTGCGGACTCAGATCTGGTTTCTTGATCAGAAACCGTCATTCTCCTTGCATAGCCGTAAACTATAATAGATAATTTCCAGAATCAACCAAAAATACATATCCAGGATTCGCCGTCCAAAATCTAGTGAAAAATTCCAACTCGGATTAATATAACTACCTCGAAATTCTATGCTCAAATTCTAGATCAAATCGTTATGCGAATAAAATAATATACGTGCATCTTACGTATTTATTTCAATTGATTTTTAGCTATATAAATTTTCTTTTCTTTTATTCACATTGATTTTTCATTCACTTATTCACAATTACCATTTCACAACTTCCAGATTTTAATTAAGAATTTTGCCATTTATTTCTTAAGTTCAATATAAATATTCTATATACTTTTTATATTTATTTTCAATTCATCACTTTGGTTTTTATCTACTTATAATTAAACTGGATTTCCAATTCCATATGAATTTAACTTATCTTCATTTTAGATATTGAATTCTATTTACCTTTATTTCCAACCATATGCAATTTAAATTCATTTGCTTACTCATTTAATCAAATATTTTATTTCAATCCTTTATTTTGTTTACTCCGCTTGACTAATTTCCATTTACTTACAGATTCAAAATGAATTTCAACATTCAGTTTCAATTTCCTTTACTTGCATTTCAATTTCATTTGAATCCATATCATTGTTTTATTCGACTTAAATCTTCTTTTATCCAAGTTAAATTTAGTTTCAATTCTAGTTTTTCTAAGTTTTCAAACTTATTTATATTTCACACTTTTTTAATTTAACCTTCATTCAAGTTAGATTTTATTCTAACAATTTCAATTTTTATAAGTACCAAACTCAATTATATTCGATAAATATTCTAAATAGGATTCTAGAGTTTTTCCAACATTTCAAAAGCATCTTTGAAATCAATCCAAATTATCCTTTGAATTTCAAGACCCAAACCCAGTTTTGCAAACAATTTCAATTTTAAAACATTTTTGCAGCAATTCCTCTCCTGGAAACTCGAAAATGAACATCGATGATGTCGCGATCATCATCAGAGTTATTTTCCAGCGTCCGAAAAGAGTTTAGTGCTTTCATCTCTTCGAAAAAACATTTTTCGAAAACCCTTGATAGCCATTTTCAAATAAAAAGGGATTTAATCTTTTCCAAATCTCAAATTTCAAATCCTTTCAGTTTATTTTCAAATAATCGTCTGGAATTCTATTTCAAATTATAAATCACATTTATAATTTACATATCCAAATCCCATTTGTATGTGAATTTATTTCTTAGCTTTTAGTTACGATTTCAATTTCTTATTCAATAACAATGATAATAATTTAATATTATCACTTTCTAACAATCAAGCAACCATATATAACTATAATAATTTACGAAAAATTATTTCTTTTATATATAAAAATAATTTGGGTAAAATTATTTGATTTACCCTTTTTTTTAAACAATACTGTGTCGGTTTATCTTGTTAAAGAGTTTAGAAACCTCTATCGATACAGTTGGCCAAATTGCACCGACCAGAATCTATAAACAATCAATCGATAAGTCAACACAATACAAAACGATTTTATATTCACTAACAAATTCGCTCTCATATCTATTATTACACTCGAACTCATTCTAGAGTACTATTGACTCCATCTCTAATGAGTAATCCCCACCAGAGGCAAGGTTGTCGCTTAACCAACTGCTCCGATACCAAATTTTAACGACCCGATTTTTTGACTTTCAAAAGTCGACATCAATACGACCACTGTATCAAATTCTGAACAATCAAACGTTGGAAAACCGAACCGTTAGGGTTGAAGAAGAAGAAGATAGAAGAAGAAACTGAAACAATAACAAAATCTCACATTTTGCAGCAGAACAATATATAATAGATAAATGAATATCTTTAAATAAAGAACTATATAAGTTTATACATTACATCATCAGAGTTATATACGACACAACAGTTGAATATAGTAGAAAAGTAACATCATATCGTGATACGCCCCGCCATCCAGTTTGCCTTCTGATCTCCATAGCATACTTTTCCGACTTCGCTCCAGAACAACTGATAACCTGACTCTAGGCTGTCCGTGTGGAAAATTTTAGGCACCTAGAGTTTAGAAAAGGAACAATGAACTCCAGGTCAGTCTTGGGCTGGTGTGGGATCTTAAAACAATTATTTGCATAAAGAAAAGGAAAAGAAATCCGCTGTGCTTTTGGAAAATGAAACTACCATAAGGCCTCTCCTCAAACACACAATGCAAGCGCACAATTGGAGGAGATTTCTCCTTATGATAGTCACACATGCTTGATACACAAAATCCTTTCTAATATTATTATTAGTTCATAGTGTGAAAAACATTTTAAAAGTATAATATAAATCTTAGCCATCATAGGTACCATTATATTATGCCTGATATAGATGCCTCTTGAGGAGGCATGTTATACAACTGCAATCGTAAAGGGCTAGTATTGTTTGTTTGGATTTCACACAAATGGTCAGGCTAAGAAACTTCCTCACCGAATGGGTACGCCTCCGGAGGGACGCCCCGAGAACTTAATCATCTCTCTACCAATACAAGGCCAGGTTACCTCTATAATTAGGTAACTAGCTGTCACGAGTATGCCAACCCCGGTCTAGACCGTCCTTTATATGAGGTGCCTCTCAACCAACAACCACTAAGTAAATAATCTGGGATCCATACCAGAAAACCTCTTTTAAATCCACGCAAGTTAAATATATGGACTCCATACCAGATACCACTTCTTATCTAGAAGGAGATGTACATACCCTGAGGGGAGCGACCCCATAACCTTCCTGCATCCTTCCTGTTTCGACCATTTTCGGGGTGTGAGGTTCGACGAAGTCTCCACCACAAAGCTACGCTTTTCATAAAGTCATGCTTCGATCAATAAATGATCAGCAACACTTAGCATGCCATATTAGCAAATTGGGAATATATCACTAGTAACCATCAACTACATAACCTCTGAGCTCGTACGTCTTAGAGAAGGGTGTTAAGCTAAGAGAATAAATTCTCCGCCACTAACAGAAATGTATTTGACAGAAACCAACTTTATATCTCAAAGTGTTACGTCAGACACACATCCATACAAGTCCGTTCCGGGTTCGAACGGAACCGAAGGCACTTCCTCCAATTAAGGAAAGAAGCCCTTGCTAATTCGGATATTCACTAATCACGTCCAGACTCCCCGTCACAAAGGGTGATAAAATCTCTATACCGGAGCAACTCAGTGCTGAGATATTCAACTGGTAATCCTTTCGTTTTCGAAAATACCCGATCTTCAACACCATCTTCACATGCAATTGCATTTCGTCGTATCATTATTGGAATGGGTTTTATGACACAAAGTCCTCTCCCGGCTTAACCGAATAATGAGCGCTTATTTTACAAAAAATAAGTGATTACATTAAGATTTCAAGTAAACCACAGCAAAATTCCACATTATCTTTTAGACAAAAGATCCATCACAATGATTCGATGTGGTTTTTGGATAACCGTTGGAATCCGACCCCGGTCGCATCGAAATTGAAATGCCATTTAAAGGCCAATATTGATAGTCGGTTATTTAACTATCAATCAATATTCACAACAATCACCAGATTTAAATAGTTTCCCCAAATAATTTATTTTCAAAATATCTTCGCAAGATATATTTTTAACACTTCAATACTTTGATAAGAAATTTCAAATCACTTTCCTCACATGGAATAAATTTCCAAATATTTATCTATTTCCACTAAAAATTTGCCGAGTCCAAATACTTAAAAATAATTTCATTCACCCATCCAAAAATGTACTTGGAAACGCTTAAAATAAAAACTATTTTTAAAACATTTATTTTAAAATATTAGTTCTGGAATTTTATATCAATATCTCTTATAAAACTCAAGTTAGAATAATTTTAAAAATAAAATTATTAGATAAAGTGTAATTATTAAAATAACCATTTTCTAAATTAAATACCAATTAAATCTTTAAAATAACCACTTCTATAATCAAGTTAATAATATGCGCTATAAAGATTTGAAAACAATTTCCAAAAATAAGTTCTCCAACAATATTATTTTTAAAACCAATTCTAGAAATTTTAATTTATATTTTAAAAGTTACTTTGAAAACATACTCGGCTTTCCAGGGAAAATACAATTTCCATTTCAAAATAGTCCATTTAAATCAATTAATAAATCCTTCTCGATGTATCTTAAATTGACATTCCAAATTCTAAATTTCTTTCCACGCTTTTAAAAGTAAACCAATATTTATTTTTAATCAAATTCCCATCCTTTTTATAAATTCCATTTGTGAATTTAAATTTTCAAATATTCATTGATATACAATTTTCAAATCGATTCCTAAATATTCACTTTCAAACACCAAATCAAATTCCAAATTGATTTCCTGATTTATTTTCAAATACCAAACAAATTTCAAAATCGTTTTCCAAACATTTATTTCAAATACCAAATCAAATTCCAAAGTGATTTCCAAATTTATTTCAAACCCCAATTCAAATTCCAAATTGATTTTAAAAAATTTATTACCTTTTAAAAACAAATCCCTTTATTTCTCCCAAACTATTTAAAATCTGAATCTTAAATAAATTCTCTAACTTTTAAACAATATTACTCGAAATCCATTTATTAAAACTCTTTTTCCCATTTTTTGGAATTAATTCGATAGGATTACAAAAATCATCTTTTATACTTTTAAATTCCTTCTTTTAAAATTTATTTAATTCCCTAAAATGAATTTACTTAAATTTTCTACTTTAATTTCCAAAAATCAAATTTTTATATTTCTGGTATCCTACGATACCAAAAATATATTCGACTAAACCATAGCCGTAAATAAATTTCAACCACCAATATAATCATTCACACCAATATAATCATTCACAAATTATCACATCATAACATATACAAAGAAATTCAACAAAGTGAGAAATCTAGTTGGATCCCTCCAACTGTTTCCCTGCATCCACAGATTTTAGCGCAACAATTAAATTCTAATTCTAATTCGAGGTGGAATATCGGGGTATATGGGATTATATCATATCATCCGCTATTATGCGGCGCATAAGGTCTCATCTGCTATATAATGCGGAAAATCAATCACTCCAATATATATATACACGAGTATGGTGGCATGTCCGTTGGACGTGTGTCAAGAAGGAAGGGTGAAAATTTTGCCTACGCTACAGTTATGGTAGTGGAATATACACACAGAGAGACACATACATACATATGTACACAAATATGTGTTTGTATATCTTTAATATTAATTGTAATACCTTTGGTGTCACACTTTTTTGGTGTCAGCGTGAACTATCAAAAATGCCCCTACTAAATCTTAATATCACTTGAAATTATGATCCAACAATTAAATTTCTTTTACAAATTCAAAATACCACAAATGCTATTTAATTGTAATATCACCTAACTGTTATGGAAAAAAATATGTTACATGCTGGAGTTAAAACTAACTGTTATAAACAACAAACCAACTCTTTCGTTTCTTATGTCGTGTATTCCATCATGATTTAGTTGCTTATATTAAATAATAAAAGTGTGTCATTTCTTTTATGTTGTGTTAGAGTTTTCAATGTATATGTAAGAATAAAATTATTAACACTTTACATACATTTCAGTATTTGTCTATAAACATAAAAGTTCAAGACTACGCTTTTATCGAGGCAACCACAGAATTACATACATGAAAGATTGGACACATAATAAGTTAAACACATGTTGTAATACACATCTATGCATTACATACTTTGATAACAAACATATAGTTGAATAAACAATCTTATGTACATTTTAAGTATAAGCTCTACTAAACTTTTCTTCTCCTCTCATTATAACCCTTCAAAGGAAGCTCTACTTAAACTTCCTTTTTTTCTTCCCCCAATGTTATTGTAACCATTCAAACTTTTTAACGCTGTACAGAATCAACCTCAAAACTTAAAGCCAATACTTGAAACTGTCAGATACCATCCAATGACTGCTTGAAACACAATACCTGACGCATTTGTTGAGGTGGTGGTACAAACTATATCAAAGGAATTGCCGCTTCTGCATGAAACAAACAAATACTGTTTGCATGAAAAGAGGCTTTCTTGCAAAGCTTAAACACACTTAGAAAACATGCAAATGGAATCGATATTGATCCAAATTCTGAAATTGATAAGAATTAAATAAAGAATGAAAAAAAGATGCAAACCAATTTCACATTGATGGAAAATAAAAAAGAAGATACTGAACGGTTCATCCACTTTAATGGTTCACTTAACTTTCTCAACCTACGACAAAGAAGAAAAATGATCCAGCAAACAATAAACTAATGTTAGAACTGCAAGCTGTAGAAATTTTTTATCCTTTAAACTTATTATAGAAAGATGTCATATTATAATTCAGTTTAGAGACATAGATGTTGCAGGCAGTTATGATGTTTGAAAGGGTAAATACTTCATGATTAACGTAGACGTTGAGCATTTACTAAACAAATACTAAACTTATGAAAGAAAATCAAATAAAAATTCGTTTACCATCACAAAAGTACATTTCATGATGTTACCTTTAAAATTATAATTCTAGCTTGGTGTTTGTGGATATAGTTTGTTCCACGTCAATATTTGAAATTAAGATAAAGATATATTAAAATGTGGATCCAAGAAGATCTGAGAGTTAGTTAGGTGCATAATCTGTTGTAAGTTAGAACAAAAGAGAAACAATTAAAGTTAAACAATTACATAAAGAAAAATCAAAGAAACAAAGTATTCCTAATTATAGAAATGGACAATATCACAGGAAAATGAAATCCCAGTCCGTTAAGGGAATCAAATTATGACAAGAGCACGACTTAAATTAACAACCAAGATCAATGTTTTTATTCAGCTAAGATCAATGTTTCTTTTGGACTTGAAAATAATAATATATAATGATCAACTACGAAGATATTGGCAACAGCATTGTCAAACAGTTCCCATACAAATTAGAATTTCAAATTACATGCAAGTACCTATGTCAGGTTTTGAATCCCAATCATCTTCATCAACATCAATGACTAATATATCCTTACTTCTGTCCACATTGGCGATGCATGGTTTATTCCTCAATGGTAATACAATACATCTACCTACTTTAACCTATAAAGTTATAGCATAAAGCATATAAAAAGCAATAGTACTTTCCATTGATGTTTGCAACTGTACGTGTACTTCAAAGTTTTTCACTTGCCAAAAAACAAAAGTTTGCATGCGTTGTATCTAACTGATGCTGCCAAAGTAGTAGAGAATGTTTGAGAACTTATGTGACGACCCGGAAATTTTTAACAAATTAAATTGGAATAATGAATCGATTTTAAATATTTAAAAGTTAATTTTAACTTGAATTCCTGATATTGATATTTACTTGATAATTAAATCATTGGATAGTATAGTTTAAATATTGATTTTAATAATTGAAGATTGGGTAAATTGTTGAATCTGATATTTCTAAGCCTGTTTAAATAATTTGAAGGCTTATAAAATTTATAATGATAACACTGGAGATAATAGAATGATTGGAATTTAATTTAAAGATATTTTGTTCGGTTTGGAAATTTTATCGTTTAAATTGAATTTAAAATAGCCTTTCGAGGCACAGTCTTGGAATTCGACGAAACCGGTTCCATTGGATCCGTAATAGTTAATTACTATTGGCTTTCAATTTTCGTAGCAATCGGAGTTGTCATTTGACCCTGGCAGCTCGAAACGCTTAGAAATTATTTCAATCGATTTAATTGAAATTGATCGTTTACTTCCGTAACTTGCGCATACGATCAAATTAGCTTCCGTATCACGTTCCATTGTGTTCGGAATACGGGTAAAGCCTTGTAAACGCCTGGCGGCATGTCTGATTAGGAGTTTGAAATTTCACGGTATGCAACACGAGATATTTAATTATATAAATCAATTAAAAATCTAAATTTAATCACCTTAACCACGTGATTAAGGCCTAGCTTATTCCCGAAGCCACTTTCCCTTTATAATAGGAAGTATTACTCTCTTTCGTTTTTCTGGAGATCAAATCAGAACCGAAAAGTTTAAAAAAAAAATGGCCGATGCCAGAACAAATCGAAATCAAATCGAGTTTCAAAAAAAAAAAAAAACAGAGAGAGGCTAGATTTCCATTTGTTCGAGCTTGGGAAATTCGAGTTTGTCGTGCACGCTTGGGAAGACTCGCGGCGTGTCATCTCGAGCTCGAGGAGCTTTGTCGACGTAGCGAAGGAGAGGCGACGCACTGGTGGCTCGATCAGCGAGCGGCGAGGGCAGAGGAGGCGATCTCGAGGTGGGGTAGGTTGGCGCTCGCGTGCGATGGCTTCAGGGCAGAGCGATCGAAGATAGGGTTTGCTTGCGTGGCGGTCAAGGTCGTGGCCAAGATGGAGGTGTTTTGAGTTTAAGGTATATGCAGATCCATTCTTATTATTGTTGTTGTAGGCTTTCAAGTTAGAAATTAAAAGAATATATATATCAGTTTTTGATTTTTAATAGTGAATATATATGCAAAATTTTCAATTTAAATAGGGAAAAATATATATTTACACTCACACATTTTTCTTAACATACTAGTCTAATTTAAAAATAATAATAATATGGTTTGAAGATTAATTTATTCAATTAACTTATTTAAGTTATTATAGTCACTAAAAGATTTTTAAAAATAGGGAATTATTAGTTTAAATTAAATAATTAGTTTAAAATTAAATAATTAGTTCTAGTTAAATTTATTAAACGGAAATTAATTGTTCGATTAGTTCAAATATTAATTAGCACCGTATGCATAATGTTTATACAAGGTCAAGGAAATGATGAAAATCGGGTCGAGACCAAAGTGGATTACGAATTAAAGCAAGGTGAGTAAATCTCACTCTGTTGAATTATTATTATTATTTGGATTTAGATGGTTGAATTTAAATAAATGGATGAATGATTGAATTGTTGGATGTGTATTGATGAGCTGGTGAATTTAGTTTGGATGTTCTTGAGCTAATTATGGTTTGACCTGGAGTATTTGGGTTTTAAAAATCTATTTTAAAACTTAAGTCATAAATACGAAAATGTTTTCATTGTTAATAAGGACCTAATGATTTGTGATTCATCAAATTATAGAGGTAATTAAAATGTATGATTGATTAATTCAATTAATTAATGATGCGGGTTGATTAATTGAGTAACTAAGAGTGGAATTAATTAATTAAAGGTAAGTTAATTAACTAAGAAATTGGAATAATCGATGGATGGTTAAATAAGTAATTACTTAATAAAATATAATTACTTTGTGAAATTAATCAAGAGATTAATTCAGATGATTAATTAAGAAATAATTAATTTATTAAATGAGGTAAATATAAAGGGAGATAATTACGGGTTGAGATTGGTCGAGAAGGATTAATATTGGGGATTGAATTAAAGTGATTAATATTTGATGGGGATAAATTAAAATAAAATTGGAAATCATTAATTTATATAATTATTGGTGTAATTAAAGATTGATTGATTAAGATTAAATAAATCAATAATAAGTGACTTATGAGAAATTAATTAATATAAGTATTTAAGGATTAATGGAATTGATTATATTTAATTAATTTGTGTTGTAATTAAAGACTGCTTATTGGCTTTGGTTAAGAAGAATTAATAGCGTTAAATTAATTAAAGTTAATTACTTGAATGTAATTAAAGGATAATTAATCCAGGATGGTTATTTAAGATGGAAAATGAAGGGATGATTGACTAATTGAATTGAAATTAATTAATGTTAAATGAAGAAATCTAAGTGGTTGAGGATGGTAATTTCAATCAGGATTAATGAAATTAAACCTGTATGTGATTAAGTTTGCTTATGAATGATTGAATGGTATTGAATGCTTGGAATAAGTTGATACCTCTTATATAAAATGTTGTGTATTTCATTTGAATATCTTGGGTTAGGATCACATGAGACTCGAAGAGACCGGGTTCGGGTGTTAGGAAATACCCAAAACCACTTCGAATTTTTATAAATTGATTTGTGAATCAATAGGCTGGAATGAAATGATTTAAGTGAATTATTTTATCTAAGTTGGTACTTAGAAATTGATATATGAAATCTGTAGGTTTGAATGAAATGGTTAAAGGGATTGGTCTATTTTAAATCTAAATCTTGGTATTTAGAAAACTTTTTTTGTGAGACAAGTGATGCCTTGAATAAATTATGGCCTTGTGAATTTACCTGAGTTACCCGGGTTTTATATAAGTTGTATGTTTGTATTCCATGTTAGTTGGGTTTACTCACGCTGGTTTCCAGCCTGACCCGGGTGTTACTTTGGTGTAATGCTCGGGTCAGACCGAGTATTACAGATTTTCAGGTAGGTACGTTTGGAGCTCAAGAGGAGAGCTGGATGGCAATATCGTATAAAGTATATCCGCTGTATTTATACGATTATTAATCTGAGACAGAATAATAATAAATATTCAGTGACTGTATATATGTAAAACTCTGATGTATATAATTGTAATCGACTGATATAGAATTCTATTGTAAGCTATTATTATTTATTATTATATTATCCGCTGTGAATGTGAGTTGTTGATGTTTCTTTTCTTCTTCTTCTTCTATCTCTTTCTTCTTTTTCCTAACTATATCTTGGATTTTCGGCTTCGAAAATTCTGGGTCGTTACATTTGGTATCGGAGCTGAAGGTTAAGCGAGAATCTTGGCTCTGGTGGGGATTACTCATTATATAGAGTTCGTAGAACTCTAGAATGAGTTGAGTGTGTGTGTGTATATATATATATATATATATATATATATATATATATATATATATATATGAGCGCGCACTTGTTATTTGCTTATAAAGATTTTAAATGGTTTTATATAAAAGTATATTTTGATATATAAAGCAATATTTCATTCTAATAAATATTAAGGTGATTGGGTGTTGAATTATTGGGAATAAGTTAAGAAGTAATATAAAATACAACCAAATTGAAATCTTGAATTGGAATTAAATTAAGTGGTAACAGAAAATACAACCAAATTAAAATTAAATTTAATTAAGAATGAAACGGAATTAAATACAGGATGAGTTAAAATTAATTTAAGGTGGTTATGAATTGGAATAAATACTATATTAAGAGAGTACCTTCGAATTTGCATAAAAATAGTTGTCATTGATGTAAACAAAAGTAATTAAAATTTTATGGGTTGAAAGAGATTAAATAAAATTGATTTGAATCATTTGATGTGAATATTTGTTTGTTTGGATTTAAAATCAATTGAATGTAAACACTTACAGTAGTAAATCATTAAAATAGAATGAAATGGAATGTGAATTGGTTGAAAACAATGGAATTGGTTTATAATCAAAAAAGGAATTTGAAATATAGATTGTAAATGTAATTTATAAATTGAAATAAACTTTATAAATAAATTGAGGTTATAAGTTGAAATAGAATTCCAGAGAATATTTGAAATAGAGTAAGATGAAATTCTAGAGTAATGTTTAAATATGAATTGGATGGATTGGGAATTTGGAATTTTTGGGAAATTTAAAATTCCTTTGGATTGAAAGTGGTTTCCAAAGGTTTTGGAATGAAATAATAATATTGTTTCAAAAATATTTTTGGTGTTGAACTTGAAATCTGGAAGATTTAAAATTAAAATGTTTAGAAGTGTTTTAAAGAGATAAAAGCATTGAACTCTTCGGTCACTGGAAAATAACGTCGGTGATGACTGCAGCATTATCGATGTTTATTTTCGAGTTTCTAGAAGAGAAATTGCTGCCAAATTGTTTTAAATTGGAATTGTTTGTGAATTGAGTTTGGTTTTGAAATTCAAAGGGATAATAGAATCTGTCAAAGAATTTTGGATATAGATAAATTCTAAGGTGATGTTTAAGTTTTGGAAAATTGTTTAAACTTTGGAATCTGGATTTAAAATATTTATGGAATAATAAAATATATTAGATAAATAAAAAGTATAACTCCAAGTTAAAAGCAAAATGTGAATGTAATTGATTTATAAATAGAAGTTGAAAAATGTAAATTATAATTAAAGTTGTATAAGTTTAAAAATTTTAAATGGGAAATTGGAATGGATTAAATTGAAGTGATTTGGATTCTGGAATTAAATTGATAATAATTCAAATTAATTGGAATAATATGAAATTATAATTAAAATTGAACAGGATTAAAATCAATTAGAATTTGATTTAAATTTGGGAAGGAATCAAGATTGATTCAACTTGAATTGGGAATTAATCAAGTCCAATGGAATTTGGAGTTATTTGGATTGGAATTGGATCAATTTAAATGGAGATTAAAATTGAATTGTTGGAGAAGTGAACGGTTTGACTCTTGACTATTTTTAATATAAATTGTTTTCATATAAAATTATTTTTCTAAGCTATTAAATATATACAACCTTTCTTTCTTAAAGCCAAATTATTTTATACTTGTTTATAATTATTTTGGAGGTTTCTAACCATTTTTCAGCTGTTTCCTAAACTAATTACTATTTTTCAACTATTTCACAAACTAATTTCTATTTTACAACTATTTTGTAATTATCTACAAATTTTGAAAATATTCAACTATTTCTTAACTATTTTACAGTTATTTACCTATTTTATAGCAATTTTACAAACTAATAATTAATTTTCCACTATTTATTTATTTTTAGAATTTTCAAGCTATTTTCTAGATATAAACTGGTCGGAGTTCAAACTGTTATTGATTAAGTACCCAACTGAGATAAAGATTGAAGTAATAATCCAAATGGGGATTAATGTAAAGGTGAATAAGGAATATGAAATGGTTCTTTTGAACTTAAAGAATATTTTGAGAAATATGAAATGAATAAAGATGGAAATGGGATATTTCTATGGTTTTTGAGAAGTGTTTGGAGTATAAAAGGTGTTTTCTACAAGAAAGTAAGGATCCAAAGTTTTAAAATTTATTTATATATATATCAGAATATATATAAAGGATCCTATGAGGATTTTGGAAAAAAATTTGGGAAACTTTGGATTTGAAAAAGGCTTTTGATTTTTGGGTAAAATCAATATTGAATTTGGAAAGCCTAGCTTGAGAATTATCGATTTTGGAAATAATCGATGTTGTGTAAAAGAGCTTTGATAAAATTCATACTAGGTGTATGATTTGAAAGATACTATATGTGTATAGCATAAAGTGTTTTGATGATAGCTCTGGGGAAAAAGGCGCTCCCTTGGAATGGACTTCTCAGGAGTGCCACTGGGTGGCGCTGCCTTGAGCCCCAAGGGGGGGTTCTAAAGTTGATCCTGTGAGGAGTCCGGACAAAACTAGTTCCTGAGGATTATGAGGTGAGTTACCATAGCGTAAGTCGTGTGTGCCGCGGAGAGCCAACAGTTACATGGACTTTTGTTGTGACTGCAACGTAACCCAGGATGTAACTGCGACCTATGGTAACATTGCGAAAGTCGTGTGTGCCGCTGAGGGCCAACAGTCTGCGGTTGAGTTTATCTCGGTAGACTGCGACTTATGTTGGAGTGGAGAAGTTTCATTTCGTCAGCGAAAGTCAGAGGCCGCTGAGAGCCTACAGTTACATGGACTTTTGCTGCGACGGCAACGTAACCCTGGATGTAACTGTGATCTGTTGTGTGGGATCCATGGCGTAATCGAGAGGCCGCGGAGAGCCTGCAGTTACATGGACTTTTGTTGTGACTGCAACGTAACCCTGGTATGTAACTGTGACCATGGATGGGGGTGATGATTTTCAGAGCATTGTCACCAAGGATATTTCCTCTATTTCAAAATGCTTTCAATATTTTCAATAAAATTATTTTCCAAATATTTTCACTGGGTGTTGAAAACGGGTTTACCAAGTACTTATAGATTTTCGGTCCTACGCCTGATCAACGTATGACTGAATTTCTGTGAGAACAAGGATGGACTGGTTGAGACATCGGGTTATAAGAAATATTTTATAAAAACTATTTTAATATTATTATGAGATTTTGTAGGCATTTCTAAAATTTTAAAATAAAGGAGATGAAATTTTGGAAAATCAAGGGAAGTTCAAACTGAAATTATAAAATTGAAACTCGGGAAATTTTAATGAAGTGATTCTTTGTAATAAAATAAAAAATAAAATAAATAAAAAAATTAAAAAAAAAATCCAATGTTGGATTAAAAGTGGAAGTAAGCTAATTATCTAAATAAATTATTTAATAGAGAATGTTAATAAAATTTAACCTGGATAACTAAAATGGATTGTAAGTAGATAATGAAGTTTGGAAATGAATTCGAGTTATAAATAGAATTCGACTTGGGTTTGATAATGAATTAAATAAGAGAAGATATTGTAAAACAAAAATGAAATAGAGTTGGATTGAAAAATGTGATGGTTTGAATTGCAAATAAAATCCAAGTGTGATTTGAATAATATTTAATGAAATTTGCAAGTAAATTTGATATGATGGAAAAGTTGTAGAATGAAATTAAAGTGAACTATAATAGTAATGGTTCGAATTGCATCTAAAACCCAGGTGGGTAGAGATAAGTTGAGAATGGCTTTGTATTAATAAATAAATTCGCAAATGAATTAAGAAAGTGAAATATAAAATGAGCTAATTGAATTAGATAATAATGGATGAAGTCTGATTTAATAAAGACTAAATCAAAGATGTGATTGGAATTGGATTATTAGACTGAATTTAAGTTCGGTGACATATTAATTTGAGGTATAAATGAGTTAAGTATGTGTTGCATATTATTTTGATAAGTTGAGTAGGTGAATTAAAATTAAAATTAGAATGGATGGGCTAACTGAATTAGATGGAATTTGATTTAATGAGAATCAAATTTAATAGAAGTGAACTTAAGTTGATGTTGGAATAAATTAAAATAATTAACTTAAGTTTAAAATGCATGGAAGCTTGGCTTCGAATAAGAATGAAAGCCCATTAATAAAAGCTTGGATTGAAGTAATTTGGGAATGACTAGTATACAAGAATGGAATGTGGCGAACTGAATGAATGGGTGTGAATAAGTTAGAATGGAATTGAATGAAATAAAATTAAGTTGGGATCAATTTTAGTTGGTTATAAAACCTAAGTAATTATTTATTCACATGGATATTATCTAATTGCGTAGAAATGATTGTCATTTAACGTAAACGAGATTTAATTAAATTCTATGAAGTAGTGGAAGCAAATATAATTGATTTTTGAATCAATTGATATGACTATGAGTTTGTTTTGCTTAAAAATGAAATGAATGTAAACAATTGCGTTGTAAACCATTAGAAATTAAATGAAATAGCATATGAATTGGATGGAAGCATTTAAATTAGCTTTAAAAACCATATAAATCGTTTCTAGTAAGTGTTTGGTGCTTATTGCTTTCGTAATACTTGTTGTTTATGTAGTTCTTGGGTTAGCTATTAAAAGTAAGTGTAATGCTAATAGAATTTTTATATATGGCACTTACATATTTAAATTGAGCAAGTACAGGTACCGGGAAGCTGTTTGGTTGATTTGGATTGCGCTAATTGTTAATGTAAATAAGCTGCTTGCTTAAAATGCTAAATAAGGTACGCCTACGCAATAAAAATAGGAAATATGAACTGTTTTTGCTTTTTCCGACCGTGTGGGTCGATGTATACATATTTATATCTCTTGTCAAATTGCAAAAGCTCCTCCGTACAAAGGAGACTCTGCCAAAATTTTCTGAAAATTTTGGGAGTTAGAAAAATTTTGGTTAACGACAAAACAATTTCAAACGGGAAACTTAAAGTAAACTAGTAAATGAAACTAATATGAATCAATTTAAATGAATGATATAACTCAATATTAGAAATCGAAAATGAATTGAATTCATATGAAATGGCGAAAACTAATTTGATTAGAAGTGGATATGAAACTTATCTGAAGAGATGTATAAAATGATTTTGGGATATTGTGTCTGAATATTAGTGCTAAGCAGGATATGCAGGTATTATAAAAGAGAAGGAAATTGGATTTGATTCCAAATGATAAATTTGAATTGCCCGACTAAAAAGGTAAGTATTTTGATTCCGTATGATATTGGATTGGGTTTTTGATGTAGCCACTTGGCTTTTGTTTTCTTTTTGGAATTTGGGAGCCCGTAGAGGCCTTTTGTAGTAGTACCGAGCTAGCCGCGCAAAGGAGACGCTGGCAAAAATTTTCGGGAATTTAGAGAGTTAGAAAAATTTTGAGAAAATTTTGATAATTCACAATTAGAGTTAAAATTGAAATTTAGGTAAGTGAGCAAAAGGATATGATTTGAAACTATGGAAGGTTTTGAGAAATTGGTTGATGTGATAATAGGTTTTCAATAAAAGATAGTTGGTAGAATGTTGAATAGTTAGTTTTGGAAAGAGGCAAACGGGTGTTGGTCCATTCTTCCTAACTAGTAATTTCGGGGACGAAATTCTTTTAAGGGGGGAGGAATGTGACGACCCGGAAATTTTTAACAAATTAAATTGGAATAATGAATCGATTTTAAATATTTAAAAGTTAATTTTAACTTGAATTCCTGATATTGATATTTACTTGATAATTAAATCATTGGATAGTATAGTTTAAATATTGATTTTAATAATTGAAGATTGGGTAAATTGTTGAATCTGATATTTCTAAGCCTGTTTAAATAATTTGAAGGCTTATAAAATTTATAATGATAACACTGGAGATAATAGAATGATTGGAATTTAAGTTAAAGATATTTTGTTCGATTTGGAAATTTTATCGTTTAAATTGAATTTAAAATAGCCTTTCGAGGCACAGTCTTGGAATTCGACGAAACCGGTTCCATTGGATCCGTAATAGTTAATTACTATTGGCTTTCAATTTTCGTAGCAATCGGAGTTGTCATTTGACCCTGGCAGCTCGAAACGCTTAGAAATTATTTTAATCGATTTAATTGAAATTGATCGTTTACTTCCGTAACTTGCGCATACGATCAAATTAGCTTCCGTATCACGTTCCATTGTGTTCGGAATACGGGTAAAGCCTTGTAAACGCCTGGCGGCATGTCTGATTAGGAGTTTGAAATTTCACGGTATGCAACACGAGATATTTAATTATATAAATCAATTAAAAATCTAAATTTAATCACCTTAACCACGTGATTAAGGCCTAGCTTATTCCCGAAGCCACTTTCCCTTTATAATAGGAAGTATTACTCTCTTTCGTTTTTCTGGAGATTAAATCAGAACCGAAAAGTTTAAAAAAAAAATGGCCGATGCCAGAACAAATCGAAATCAAATCGAGTTTCAAAAAAAAAAAAAAAACAGAAAGAGGCTAGATTTCCATTTGTTCGAGCTTGGGAAATTCGAGTTTGTCATGCACGCTTGGAAAGACTCGCGGCGTGTCATCTCGAGCTCGAGGAGCTTTGTCGACGTCGCGAAGGAGAGGCGACGCACTGGTGGCTCGATCAGCGAGCGGCGAAGGCAGAGGAGGCGATCTCGAGGTGGGGTAGGTTGGCGCTCGCGTGCGATGGCTTCAGGGCAGAGCGATCGAAGATAGGGTTTGCTTGCGTGGCGGTCAAGGTCGTGGCCAAGATGGAGGTGTTTTGAGTTTAAGGTATATGCAGATCCATTCTTATTATTGTTGTTGTAGGCTTTCAAGTTAGAAATTAAAAGAATATATATATATCAGTTTTTGATTTTTAATAGTGAATATATATGCAAAATTTTCAATTTAAATAGGGAAAAATATATATTTACACTCACACATTTTTCTTAACATACTAGTCTAATTTAAAAATAATAATAATATGGTTTGAAGATTAATTTATTCAATTAACTTATTTAAGTTATTATAGTCACTAAAAGATTTTTAAAAATAGGGAATTATTAGTTTAAATTAAATAATTAGTTTAAAATTAAATAATTAGTTCTAGTTAAATTTATTAAACGGAAATTAATTGTTCGATTAGTTCAAATATTAATTAGCACCGTATGCATAATGTTTATACAAGGTCAAGGAAATGATGAAAATCGGGTCGAGACCAAAGTGGATTACGAATTAAAGCAAGGTGAGTAAATCTCACTCTGTTGAATTATTATTATTATTTGGATTTAGATGGTTGAATTTAAATAAATGGATGAATGATTGAATTGTTGGATGTGTATTGATGAGCTGGTGAATTTAGTTTGGATGTTCTTGAGCTAATTGTGGTTTGACCTGGAGTATTTGGGTTTTAAAAATCTATTTTAAAACTTAAGTCATAGATACGAAAATGTTTTCATTGTTAATAAGGACCTAATGATTTGTGATTCATCAAATTATAGAGGTAATTAAAATGTATGATTGATTAATTCAATTAATTAATGATGCGGGTTGATTAATTGAGTAACTAAGAGTGGAATTAATTAATTAAAGGTAAGTTAATTAACTAAGAAATTGGAATAATCGATGGATGGTTAAATAAGTAATTACTTAATAAAATATAATTACTTTGTGAAATTAATCAAGAGATTAATTCAGATGATTAATTAAGAAATAATTAATTTATTAAATGAGGTAAATATAAAGGGAGATAATTACGGGTTGAGATTGGTCGAGAAGGATTAATATTGGGGATTGAATTAAAGTGATTAATATTTGATGGGGATAAATTAAAATAAAATTGGAAATCATTAATTTATATAATTATTGGTGTAATTAAAGATTGATTGATTAAGATTAAATAAATCAATAATAAGTGACTTATGAGAAATTAATTAATATAAGTATTTAAGGATTAATGGAATTGATTATATTTAATTAATTTGTGTTGTAATTAAAGACTGCTTATTGGCTTTGGTTAAGAAGAATTAATAGCGTTAAATTAATTAAAGTTAATTACTTGAATGTAATTAAAGGATAATTAATCCAGGATGGTTATTTAAGATGGAAAATGAAGGGATGATTGACTAATTGAATTGAAATTAACTAATGTTAAATGAAGAAATCTAAGCGGTTGAGGATGGTAATTTCAATCAGGATTAATGAAATTAAACCTGTATGTGATTAAGTTTGCTTATGAATGATTGAATGGTATTGAATGCTTGGAATAAGTTGATACCTCTTATATAAAATGTTGTGTATTTCATTTGAATATCTTGGGTTAGGATCACATGAGACTCGAAGAGACCGGGTTCGGGTGTTAGGAAATACCCGAAACCACTTCGAATTTTTATAAATTGATTTGTGAATCAATAGGCTGGAATGAAATGATTTAAGTGAATTATTTTATCTAAGTTGGTACTTAGAAATTGATATATGAAATCTGTAGGTTTGAATGAAATGGTTAAAGGGATTGGTCTATTTTAAATCTAAATCTTGGTATTTAGAAAACTTTTTTTGTGAGACAAGTGATGCCTTGAATAAATTATGGCCTTGTGAATTTACCTGAGTTACCCGGGTTTTATATAAGTTGTATGTTTGTATTCCATGTTAGTTGGGTTTACTCACGCTGGTTTCCAGCCTGACCCGGGTGTTACTTTGGTGTAATGCTCGGGTCAGACCGAGTATTACAGATTTTCAGGTAGGTTTGTTTGGAGCCCAGGAGGAGAGCTGGATGGCAATATCGTATAAAGTATATCCGCTGTATTTATACGATTGTTAATCTGAGACAGAATAATAATAAATATTCAGTGACTGTATATATGTAAAACTCTGATGTATATAATTGTAATCGACTGATATAGAATTCTATTGTAAGCTATTATTATTTATTATTATATTTTATCCGCTGCGAATGTGAGTTGTTGATGTTTCTTTTCTTCTTCTTCTTCTATCTCTTTCTTCTTTTTCCTAACTATCTTGGATTTTCGGCATCGAAAATTCTGGGTCGTTACAACTTAGCATACAAAAATTACGTTCTTTATTTAAAAGAAAATCATATATTATATGCGCTACCATCTAATCATCTTATGTACATATAATCCTAGGCCAGCATCATTGTTAGTGCATCATCGGTTATGTTATGCTAATAATCTAATCAAATCATCTATTCTTTTGTTTTAGTTGTCGCCAAGCGCTACAGTCCTAAGTGCCCAAAAATAAGATGATACAAATCTATGTTATATGAAA